>CAOKZL010000415.1:0-688993 GCA_948472985.1 Iguana delicatissima
TCCTGCCCTTCTGCATGGCCAGGAAGAATGGGAGCATTGCATGATCAGGGGTCATTGTTGGAGAAACTCCATCAATGATTTACCCCATGATTGTGCCAGCTGGCAATGGGAGAAGGCGGGAGTGTGATGATGTCATGCAGAAGCATCATCACAGTCCTGCTCCTCTCACATCCCCATGCCTGGATGCAGTCGTTGCACAGAAAGAGCCTAGGTTTTCTTGAACTAGTTGGCACTACTTGGCAATACAGTTCTGCAGAACAGAGGCAGGGACTCCTAGGATGAAAAACAAAAGAACAGGGTTTCAAATATAAAATGATTGTGCTAGTGTTGTGCTGAGTGCTCCAATGCTAACATTCCAATTTTTGTGGTTCCCTACCTTTCTTTCCCTTTCTGGAAAAAATATTTGCTGGTCCCTCATGTCAACTGAGTAATAGAGAGGTGAGTAAACACCAGATAGTCCAAAGAAGGGTTAATAAGACAGTAAACAGTACTGCAAGAAACATAAAGGATACAGGATAGTAGATGCTTACAGGCAATATAACAAAGATGGATATAATAATATATTAATATAATATAATGGCCATATATAAGAAAAGACAATGATATAAACTGGTGTATGCTATCAAAGAAGAGCCTAAACACACTAAAGGCACCAGATCCCATTTGATCTTGGAAGCTATCAGATCCAGTCAGAGACTGATTGGATATCAAACACTGGGAATACTCCAGCTTAAGCTCAGCACTTTCACATCCCCAGTGATTTCAGTGAAAGCTAAACATAAGAGTTACTGTCTCCATTAATATTGTTGGGACTTCCAATGTCTTCTTGCCAGACCAGAGTCAAGGAGATTGGGTCATGTTTACCCTTAGCACGTATGAAACAGGCTGTATGTATTCTCATTGTCATCTTTATATATACGTCATATTTTTCCAAAAATTGAAACTCGAGGCTGCTTACAAATTAAAATGAGTACAGTCTAGCTATAGACCTAACACCTTAAAGGCACTATATCCACCTGATCATGGAAGCTAAGCAGGGTCAGCTTCCTGGTTAATACTAGGATGGGAGACTGCCAACTAATACCAGGTGCTATAGACTATATTTCAGAGGAAGAAATTGGCAAAATCACCTCTGAGTATTCCTTTCCTATGAAAACCATACAAAATTTAAGGAGTCACTGTAAATCAACACATACACATTGAAGGCATGCATACATATGCGCACAAAATGCTTGGAAAAATGTATATGAAATAGTTTTGATATTGATAAATAGTTCAAAACCTTAATATGGATTTCCATAATGAGAGATGGAGCCATATAGATAATTCTTGGATTATATATTTTTTGTACTGTTCACACAGAGGTTTGAATGGACTTGGATATTAATATGATCTCACATTTCATTACGGGTATGATTATTATTGCTTGTATGTGGTCTTTTAACTTATGAAATTCATCTGCACTGTATTGCCTATATGCTTCTGTTGTTCTGTGTTCTTTACATTTCTCACAGTATTATTTACTGTATTATTAACATTTTGATTGTCTATCTGAAGGTTCCTACACACACACACATTTCTCAGAGTTTGTTTTGTTCATTTAGAGACCATTCTCTGTTTCCTGTTGTTTAGTGCCACACATGAAACAGCTTGGAAATCACTGCCCCTAGGGTGTTGTTGCCACCAGCATCCCCACTGGATCCACTTCCACTAAGTCTGTATATAAAGCTGTTCTTTGTATAAAGTTGTTCCTTTTGCTTTTTAGTTCTATTGTATTTCTTTATAATCTGCTGTATTTCTATAATTTCTTTATAGCTAGGCAGAAGTCACCTCCAGGTCAATTCCTGTTAATAATAATAGTGTAAAAAAAGGACTCTCCTGGGCCTAAAATGTCCAGGGGAGACAAATATGTGGAGAAATTTTTCTCAGACTCCCTAGGAGGCATTTGGGGGTCAAAACTGTATTTTAAAAAAATTCATCGGGGGGGCTGGGATACCACAAAATAGCCCTGGGGCTACTCCTGGCCGCATTTTACCTGTTTCTGTCCTAAACCCTATTCCTAACTGTCTTGTCATAATACACCCCACATCATTTTAACAGCTGCTCCTAGATTACATTCACACTGTACAATTCTAACATTGTCATTCCACTTTAACTGCAGTGGTTGCATCCTCAGGAATCGTGGGTTTTGTAGTTTCACCAGGCACCCTGTAGGTCTCTGCCTGAAAATCCTAAATGCCCTCCCAAAGTTGTCAATCCCAAAATTCCCTGGGGTGGAAACATGGCAGTTAAGTAGGATCATAATGCTAGAATTGTGTGGTGTGAAAGGGCCCCTGCTCTCAGTCAGTCTGCACCAGCCCCTATAGACGTACAAATTGACTTCAGTATTATATAATTGTTGCTCAGTGTGCAGGCACGTACCTCTTTGCCTTACTTACTATCTAATACTACAGTGCAAAAAATGTACATTATTCTTATAATCAGTGTAATATCAAAAATATGTGACAGCTACCCCATGGTTAAACCTGAAGAGAGATTCAGCTTCCAGTCCAGTTAGATTTTGTAAAGGGGGGGCACCATCTTGTTCTTCTCCCTAAGCAGCAAAATGTCTTGGGCATCTGGGCATTTTTCCTCCTTCCTCTCCCCAATCCTTTCGCGGGTTAAAACTAAAGCACTGAACCAAGAGCATTGGATGATGCTGTTCAGATGTATCTTGTCTCAACTGACATCACATCTTTTGCTGTTCTTTGATAGCTTGCAGCATAAACTAGTATCCCACTCATAAAACACGTCATGAGCCTCATAAGACGGACTAACTGGGGTGGTCTGAATGAGACCTGAGAGCATGAGCATGGTGGGTCCCAGTAGACTTGCACACAATGTTTTCAGAGAGCTTATGGCTTAACCTGGCCATGTTTGAACCGGCTGCTGAAAACTCCCATGAGCCCTCACTCCTTTTCAGTGTGGGACCTGGTCCCATGAACCAGCATTTCAGTTTACACACCAACAGACTAATCCTCTTACTGACTGACTAGAGGCCAAAGGTTTTCAAGCAGAGCAGCAAATATCCTTGGAATGATCTCAGAATCAAACTCTGCAGGCTTTCCACCCTCACTGATCAATCTTTGTCATTTTCCTTCTTTCCTTGTTACATTCCTGATGCATATCAGAAAATATGGTTTCACAGGTCTCCAGTCCAAACTGCTTTGTCTTCCAATGTTACTTAAAACTAAGATTTGGAAGCAAGAATATGAATGTGCATTTTTATTTAGGAAGGTTGCTGTCTTCAGATGGGAGGATAATTGATTATTCGATCTGCATCTTTCAGAATGGAAACACTTGTTCATCCCCCTCGCTCTACAAAACTTGTTTATGTTTACTTACTGAAAGGCAAAAGACAAGGGAAAATTGGAAGAGGCATTATCTGTATTTCAAATCTTTGCTTGCATTTATCAGTACTTATGGATACAAGAAATCCATGTTTTATTAATATTCAACATAAGCAAAAAGAAGTTTTTTAAAAAAAAACAGTAATTATTTTGAGAGTTACATGTACAACCACTACCCCCCCACACATTGCTTATTGTTTTGAAGTTGGGGACAGGCTGCTCTTTGGTGTACAGAAGTCTGTACATTAAATTTCTCATTTAATCCTAGTAACCAGCCCTACCGCTGAGACAAGTGCTTTTGCTTAATTATTTTCCAGCCATCCTGCTAAACACTCACTCCTCTTCTCTTTCCTGAGTCCCATACAAAAACATTTTGCACTGTGTCTTGAATACACAACTTCTCATGAGCAGAGTTGGTTGCCCCTTGCCTATAAGAGAGAAATGGCACTCCTCCACTGACACTGGAAGGAGTTCTCTACATTACAGAACTCCTACAATGGGGAGGCACTTTATCTACATCAAGAGGGTGATTTTTCTTTTCTGGGGTTGCATTCCAGCAGTGGACAGGGTGAAGCACATGTTGTTAGGGGCAAAACAAAGTGAGCAGGAGCTGATGTAATTCTGACCCACCTGGACATTTGCAAAGCACAGCTCAATTCCAGGCATGTCTGTACAAGAGTTAACATCATAAAACAGCTTTCCAGGTTACAAACTTATCCTCAGTTCATACAACATCTTCTTGAGCTTTAAAGTAGCCTGTTGTCTTTTACCTCTGAAAGCTGGCTGAAGATAACACTAACAAGAGACTGGAATCCCTGTGGTCAAGAAATTTGCCATTCCTCTTGTAAATTATACAGCAGAATATGGAACAATCTTATCCTAGTGTCAACTGCTGTATAACAACAGCCTGTTGTTATGGCCTGTGAAGCACTTCTAGATTGCAGTAAAAAAAAAAAACTTCCAAAATTTTGCAACATATGAAGCGTCTTTAAATTCTCCTCTTTTACAAATATTCAGAAACACACACATGCTCACAACACACAACAGTTCCCTTCTCTTTTTTGGACTGCACTTCTTTCCCTACACACAAGAGACACTGGTGATTCAAATTTTCCACTTGCCTGCAGCTTCAGAAGCCAACAGCTTTGCTTTGAGAGAATTTTGTCCTGGCAATATCTCATTCCCTTTTTATCCCCAGAGAGTGATGTTCTCTCTCTTCCTCTCAAATCTCCTCTCTATCCTGTTTCTGTGAGTTGGTGCAGCATAGTAGCTAAGATGGTGAACTACAGAATAGCTGGACCTTGGTTTGAATCCTGTGCCCAGGGTACAGCTGATCTCACACTAGAGTTTTCTGCAGCCGTGCTATGGTACTTTCCTCCCAGCACCATCAGTGCTTGGGTTGCTCATCAAGCCTAGAAGAATACACTTCCTAGTTTAAGGGCACCATGTAGTTTGGGGTGGGTAAAATGTGGACCTCCCAAAGTTGTTTTTGCAGCCTGCAACCCCTCCACACACCCCAGATCATTACATTTCCAGCAAGCCATAAGAAGCAGCAATTTAGTACCTTTTAAACAGCTTGCACAAACCCTACTTTGTACTGTTTAACATCAAAAAATACCATTTTGTCAAAACTAGAAGTGGGCTTCCAGACCCTTTCAGGTTGGTTGGTTTCTGACATTTTTAGCAGTGCGTTGGACCCTGGGGGTAAGAAACTCATCACAGTTGTCTAATTTAGGCTACTAGCTTATCTGCATATTGTCTACTAATGGGACAGAAGATGTCCAGGCTGGATAGCTTGAGCTCGTAACCATCCTTCAGAAAGGCAGAAAGTAGATGCCTCTGGGATGTTGTGAACATGACATGACCGTGGAGCTGACCTGGCAATGACTGAAGTTACACAATGACTGAAGTTATATATTAAATAGGAATGCTTTGATAGCACATACTCATACATGCACACAGTCACCGTCATTTGCCTGAGCTTCTTGACAGGACAGGAATAGGGATGGTTAAGAGTTTCATTTGGTACATTTTTAATAAGGACTTTCCAAAATGGGCACATTTCTCCATACATCTTGAGAACAGAATTAATTTTTGAGTTTTAAAAAATAAAAATGGGTGAGTAAGTGTAACTGACAGGCTCATCCATCCTCAGACAGGAAGAAAAATGTGAGCATGCACACTTTCTGTTTGGAAATGTGAGCTGTGCACAATGGAAAGTTACATAGAGGAACAAAGGGCTCCAATCTTTAGCTTGCTATCACCTTGGCAAACTTGTAAGCAAAGCCATAGCTGATAGAAGGTTGCCCTTTGTGTTGGCTTATTTGCTCTCTTGCATGACCACACAAATGTACCTACTGGGGAGCAGAATTAGAGCACTGAACCCCCAAATATTCTTCCACCCTAAATGAAATGTTCCTTCAGTCCTCAAATTTCTAGTATTGCAATAACTTTAAAACCTCATTTAAGCATTTAGAAATACAATTTAGGCATCCAAAGAAAAGAGGGAGGTAGAGTTACCAAGGGAATGTGAACACAAAGAATGTAAGCATTCTAGTTTTGATTGATTTTCGGTGCTAGAAATTTGGAGACTGAAGGAGAATATCATTAAGAAACCAACGTTCTTACTTAAGAGATTTATGCCCCCCCGCAGTAGTTACAACGCTTCATAACAAGCCACCAAAGATTGTAGGACTGTGATGCTTAGCATTCTTCTTCCTCTCATTGTCCACTGTCAAGGGTGCCTTAGGAAGCCTTTGAAAAGTTTTATCACAGTCCAATGAGGACAGAAAAACTGATTCATTCAGTCTTCTTCTTGCATGTTCTCAAGTCATTTCAGACTTACTATGACTCTAAAATGAAGCTGTCATGAGATTTTTTTCTTTGCAAGATTTGTCAGAGAGAGTTTGTCTTTGCCTTCCTCTGAGGATGAGAGAGTGTGACTTGCCCAAGGTCACCTAGTGGGTTTTCATGGCCAAGTGAGGATCCAGATCCTGGTCTCCAGAGTTATAGCCCAACCCTCAAACCACTATGCCGTGCTGACTCTCCATTCAGTTTTACCTGATTATTTATATCAGCAGAGTGAAATCTCTAGTCTGTGGGCTGCTTACACCAGAGTTAAGGGCTCCCCATGGATCACTTGCTCTTCCTCGAAGGCCATTTCTGCACTAGACTGTTATAGTGCTATCATTCCACTTTCAATATCCTGTGGAATCCGGCTGGCACCTCCCTAAACTGCAAACCGCAGGATTCCATAGGATGTTGAAAGTGGAATGATAGCGCTATAGCAGTCTAGTGTAGAAATGGCCATAATCTCATTTGCTGGTTCCTCAAGTCTTGTATGAATTTTCCCATTCTAAAAGTATAAAATGCCTCTCCTAAGGCTAAGTTTCTGGCAGTAGGAGCTTACAACTAAAATAATGCCCCTTTTTTTTTTTTTTTTGAGGGGGAGCTATTCCTTTTTCTTTGACTCTGACCCCCACTGAAATGTACTTCTCATCTTACCATCCTGAGAAGATCTCTGATATTGAATTCAGCCGTCAGACTGGATCACAGATCCTTCCAGCACATTGAAGTGGCAATTCCTGAAGGAGCAGCCCACCTTCCAATCAGCTGGCTGTTGGGCAGATATATCAAGGGGAGGCTTAACCCTTTCCTTCCCCACTGCCCTGCCTCTCCCACACACACACACTGTTCAGAGCAATACAAAAAGCCTAGTAATGAAAGAAAGGAGCCGGGACCTCTGTTCCCCCTTCCACTCACTCCTAGTTATTTGCTGTGTTGTTTTGTGAGTTACAGAGAGAAAGGTATGTGAGAGTGAGACGCAGAGAAAAGGAGGGAAGGAGGGAGAATTTGTTTGTGCATGGTATATGTGTAACAGAGAGGAAGGGAGCAGGTCCCTCCTGTACCAAAGACAGTTTGCCTTTTTATATCAGTTGTGAGCAGGCTGAGTGAGAGGATACCATTGCACTCATGTCCTGCTTCTGGGGGTCCTATAACGCATCTGACTGGCTAATGTTTAAACAGAATCCTGAGCCAGAGAGCCTTTTGGACTCTTCCAGCATTGCTCCTCCTATGTTCTTATGAGTGGGAGACAGAGAAGGAGAGTGAATAGTGTGTGTCTCTGTGTGCATGTGCATGTGAGAGAGATAGAGTGACTCCATTCACCACCATCTCTGACCATTCTCCACTCAGTTTTGGCCACACATCCCCAACCATCATGTGGCTCTAAATGGTTTCCACATGTGCGATACAGCCCTCATGATGAAAATGGTTCTTCACCACTGGGATACATTAAGCCCTGTACAGAAAAAGAAAGGAGACTTTCCGGTTTATACTGAGCTTGATTCTTTACCAACCTTGCTACAGAACTATCAAATGAAGATCCTTGGTACAAGCTAGCAAAGTACCTTTCTCTTTATATTTCCAGCCAGTTTACCCTGGAGATCTTCAGAGGAGGCTGTATTGATCTTTACCAGAGAACGGTCACCATTCAGCACATAAAAGCTATGTCTTTTTAGTAGTGGCACTCACCCTCTGAAATGCTGCCATTTAAGAGGCAGAAATTGTGGGAAGTTTCACATACCTTCCAAAAACCTATTTGATGCTTTTTGTGGACATAATTGACTATGGCATTGATCCCTTTTGTTTTATTCCTCTTACACTGAACTGTTGGCTATTTTCTATGACTAGATTGTATAGCATTGGTATTTTCACTGAGATTTTATAACAACAGTGTACGAAAGTATAACGAAGTCTCAATGACTTGTCACTTCTGTTTCTATACTATCATGATTGTGTCATATTTCGTATGATGAATTGGAAAATTTGACATAGAGCAGGGAAGAAGTGACACCTTGAGAGATTTATTATATGGCCTACCTCTTGGCTGGCCTCCAGTGGGTTCACTGATGCCTAGGCATTTTCCTGCTGGCAGATCAATCTCTGGAATTAGCTGAGGTCTGGGAACACAGTGCAATTTCACTTGTGCGCTTAATGAAGCCAATGAAAGATTTTCTCTAGTATGCTTCAGTTTCCAATAACCTGAATATTAAGTAATAAATATTTGCCATCGGTCTTCTGTGGGTAGGGCTAATCCAGTTTGAGAAGGGCTATTATTATTTTTAATATCCTGGAGTTAGATTAATTAGGAGACACTAACCATGTTCCTCTTCTGGGCTCTTATTAGATTGGCCATGACCCTTTTTCATTTCATAAATGGTCTCACTTCTTCGCTTTAATTTAAGTTGAAAGGAACCAAAACCATCCATTTCCCATTTGCCCTGATATACCAGAATAAAAGCTTCTTGGAATCAGGGAATTTAGCTGGAATTTAATCTGCAGCATAACCCTCAGAGGGATAGCCATGGCTCTGAGGTCCATTTGAAAAGCTACCTTCCCCAGGTGTGACAGTGGCTCTGTTGTGCCATCCCACAAGAAGGAATCTTCTCTCTTTCTTAATTAGTTCTCCATGGCACCATGTAATGGTACTTACCTGAAGGACTCATACACATTGCTATAAGAATGGAAGAAGAGTCAGTGGAATCAAATCAAAGACCTAGATAGTTCTCCATCCTGTTCATCACAAGTGTCAGCCTGACTTGTCTTACACAGGTGAATCGTTACACTGAATACTTCATATTGGAGAATAACAGCAAGAGAACATGACTGCTGGAGAGGGCAGTTCTGGGGAATTCTGGAGGCAGCTGGACCAGCCACTGAAGAGAGCGTGAGGCTCTCATGAATGAACTGTTGATCTGATCAACCGTAAGGACACTTTTTATGTTTTAACCGACCCACATATATTCTCCTTTACACTCAAAGTGCTTTGTTTGACTTTATTTCTCTTCAGCCCCAGCCAGGTTTTCTAATGGTCAAGGATGAGTGCAGTCATTGCCCAGTACTGTATTTAGAAGCCCTCAACTTCCCCAACCCAGTGATACCTGCATGGATAGCATTCACAAGGAAGTCAAGAGAACTGTATACCACTCTTTTCATCAAAAATATTGTACTCATTTTCTTTGAAAGATGAGGAACTGGGCATATGAAGTCCTTGAACCTGTTTTCTCAAGAGCTGGAAGTTTTACATAAAATGTAGACGACATGCCTGATGTTTTAAAAAGAATCAGCATATCTTCTTAAGTGATTATCATATTGGTTAGAAACAACCTTTCTGTGAAAGCAGTTGTAATGGACCTTGAATTTAAGTCTCCTTCTTCCCAAGTATCTTACAGCTACAGAAGATTCAAGTGGGAGGAACAAAATATCCACATATTCTCCTTCTCCCTCTCCTTCTCTCTCTCTGTCTTACCCACACATGCACACAAACACCTGAATTCTCCGTACAATAAAAAAGGGCATATCTGAGATGGCAACTCTAAAATAAAATGGTTTTGAAACTATATCATAAAAAGCCATTAGCTGTGTTATTAGGAGCTCCATAGGCTAGAAATCAGAAATTGAAAGACTGAATCAGCCACTGTAACCCTTCTAGCACAGTCCGCTGTGACAGCCACCGATACTTAAAGGAATACTAAAGAAGGAGGGAGGAATATTCCACTTGTGCCGAAAGTCTCTTCCAAAGGTAATTTAGATCTGAAGCACTAAGTTCAGTTCAGTTCTGTTTCAGCATTGGCCATGGGCTTTGTACTGATTTGAAAATGCCTGTAACAAGAAAAGCATGCTTTCATGCACACAAAACAATTTCTTGGTTTTCCCCCTCCACCTAGAACTCTGCCTTCATATGTGCTCCATCAGAGTTTAAACTTTAGAGGATTAACTAACAATCTCACAAATTGCATTGAGCAGAGAACAGGAGATAGTCTGCAGGGGAAAAGAGATTTAGTACAAACTTACCTACACATGTTTGGATAGAGGTCCATATCAGTAGCTAACATTTGCACCAAGTCCAATATAAATGAGGCCAAGTAGGGAGATTTCTTGGTATCCATCTTGGTGCCCCTTTGTAGAACACCTTTTGCCTGGTGATACAGTACAGTCAGCCCTCCACTTTAAACTGATTCATAGGGAAGTAGGAGACAGTATTTTGAAGGCAGGAGTTCATCAAGTGCTGGACATGATAGTCCAAATCTTACAGGGAGAATGGGGCACACAGTATAGGAATCCAACAGAGTGAGAGAAAGAAACCTAAATAAGCAGCTGGAGGAGGGGGGAGACTCATGGTATGAGATGCCTCTACACTAATGCACAGGGCATGGGAAATAGGATGAACTTGAACTTTTAGCACAGCAAAGCAAATATAATGGGCATCACTGAAACCTGGTGGGGTGAGTCTCATGATTGGAATATAGCAGTAGAAGGATATCACCTCTTTCAGAGAAATAGACCAAATAGGAAGAGGGAAGCTTTATATTGAGGACATTTACACATGTGAAAAGACCCATGAATTAAATCCTGGAAGCTAAGTTGAGAGCATCTGAGTAAAAATTCAAGGGGAGAGAAACAATGGTGATGTCATTGTAAGGGTCTACTACAGACCTCCAAGCCAGACAAAGGACTTGGATGATGCCTTCCTCGAACAGATGACAAAACATTCAGGAAGGAGAGATTATAGTCATAATGGGAGATTTCAGCTACCCTGATACTCTGCTAAGAGTATCAAGTCCAACAAATTTCTCACTTGCCTTGCAGACAATTTCATAGTCTAGAAGGTGGAAAAGGGAACAAGCGGGACAGCTGTTTTAGATCTGATCCTAACCAACAATGGTGATCATGTTAATGAGGTGGAGGTGATGGGATCCTTAGGTGGAAGTGACCATGTTCTCCTGGAGTTTACTGTACAGCAGAAAGGGAAAGCCAAGCATAGTCAGACTCGCATTCTAGATTTTAAGAAAGCTGATTTCAGTAAACTTAGGGAAATACTGGGAGTGATCCTAAGGTCAGAGATACTTAAAGAGAAGGTAGTTCATGATGGATAGGAATTTCTTAAAAGTGAGATACTGAAGGCACAATTTCGAACAATTGCAATGAAGAGAAAAAATGAGAGGTATCTAAAGAATGCAGGATGGATGTCTAAAGAACTTTCAGTGAAGCTGAGGTTTAAAAGGGATGTGTACAAGAAATAGAAAAAAGAGGAAATCACCAAAGAGGAATTCAAACAAAGCAAGTGCAGAGACAAAATTGGAAAAGCTAAAGCGCAGAATAAGCTTGAGCTTGTTAGGGAGGTTTAAAACAATAAGAAAGGGTTTGGTTTTTTGGGGGGGGGTTATGTCTCTAGCAAAAGGAAGAACAAGGAAATGGTATTACCTCTGCATGGAGAGGATGGTGAAATTTTGCCAGGGGACAGAGATAAAGCAGAACTATTCAGCATCTTCTCTGCCTCGGTCTTTTCCCAAAAGGAAAACAATATTCTACCTAGGGAAAATGGAGCAGATGATGTGGTAGGGGAAATACAGCACAGCATAGGTAAAGAGGTAGTACAGAACCCTTGGCGTTAATCTTTGAGAATTCCTGGAGAATGTAATAGGGGAAATGCAGCACAGAATAGGCAAAGAAGCAATACAGGAATACCTGGCTACTCTTAATGAATTCAAGTCACCAGGCCAGATGAACTATATCCAATGGTATTAAAAGAACTGGCAAAAGTAATTTCAGAACCACTGGCAATAATCCTTGAGAGTCCCTGGAGATTAGGAGAAGTCCTCACAGAATGGAGGAGGGCAAATATTGTCCCTGTCTTCAAAAGGGGAGAAAAAAAGTGGACCCAACAATTACTGCCCAGTCAGACTGATATTAATACCAGGAAAGATTCATGACATTAAACAGACAGTCTGTAAGCACGTAGAAGGGAATGCCACGATCACTAAACATTAAAAGTCAAAACCAAGTCATGCTAACTTGATCTCTTTTTTATATATATATAGATTTACTACCTTGGTAGATGAAGGGAATGTTGAGGATATATCATATCTTGAATTCAGTAACACTTTGGACAAGGTCCCCCCATGATATTCTTGTGAACCAGCTAGTAAAATGTCAACTAGACAATGCTACTGTTAGGTGGATTTGTAACCGGTTGACCAACCAAACCCAAAGGGTGCTCAGCAGTGGCTCCTCTTCATGATGAAGAAAAATAACTAGTGGGGTGCCACAGGGTTCTGTCATGGGTCCAGAGCTATTCAACACCTTTAGCAATGATTTGATTGAGGGAATAAAGGATATTTTTATCAAATTTGCAGATGACACCAATTTAGGAGGAGTAGCTATCATCGTAAAGGACAGGATCAGAACTTAAAATGATCTTAACAGATTAGAGAACTGGATCAAAACTAACAAAATCAATTTCAAAAGAGAGAATTGTGAAGTACTACACCTGGCAGGAAAAAAAATGAAATGCACAGATATAAGATGGGTGACACTTGGCTTGATCACAGTAGATGTGAAAAGGATCTAGGAGTCTTAGTAGACCACAAGCTGAATGTGAGGCAGCAATGTGATGCAGCAGTTAGGAAAGCCAATGCAATTCTGGACTGCATCAATAGGAGTATAGTGTCTAGGTCAAGGGAAGTGATAGTACCACTCAATTCTGCTTTGGTCTGACCCCGCCTGGAATACTGTGTCCAGTTTGGAACACCACAATTCAGGAAGGGTATTGACAAGCTGGAACATATCCAGAGGAAGGCGATCAAAATGGTAGAAGGCTTGGAAGCCATACCCTATGAGGAGAGGCTTAGAGAGCTGGATATGTTTAGCCTGGAGAAGAAAAGGTTAGGAGGTGACATGATAGCCATGCTTAACTTTTTGAAGAGATGTCATATGGAAGATGAAGCAAGCCTGTTTTCTGCTGCTCCAGAGACTAGGACATAAAGCATGTAATTTAGGAAAAGAGATTCCACCTAAACATTAGGAAGAACTTCTTGACTGTAAGAGCAGTTTGACAGTGGAATACACTGCCTTGGAGTGTAGTGGAGTCTTCTTCTTTGGAATTTTTTAAAGAAAGGCTAGTTGGCCATCTTTCAGGAGTGCTTTGATGGTGAATTCCTGGACGTCAAACCTTTGTGTTCTCTTCCAGCTCTATGATTCTATTATTCTATTATTCTGTGGGGTTAGAGGTGCAGGATCCCGACAAAAGTGGAAAAATTGGAAACATTGAAATGTGTGGGGGTAGAAGAAGACTGAGGTGTGGTGAGGAGACCAGGCATCCAGGGTCCAAACCAAGTTAGGGAATGGAGAGGGAAAGTGGGTGGGTCAACATGATGACCCTATACTTCCTCACTCATCTCCTTCCTTGGGTGTGGAAGGCATTGGGAGAGGGTTTGTGGTGCTGAGAAATTGGGGCAGAAGCCATACTTAGCTGGCCAGGCAGCTACTGGCAGAGAAGGATGAGGATGACAAGAGGCAAAGTTTTTTTTATTAATCTTTATTCCATTTTATATAATACAATAAATTCAGACCCCACATTAAAATCATTCACCCCACCAAGGGCTTCATGAGTTGATCAGAGCCACTGAGAGGAAAGTCCCCTGGAAAAGTAGCTCTTGACTTGGGGCGGGGGTGCAATTGGAGAAATTTACAAATAAATCTATGAAAATTAAACCTGTGAATGTGGAAGGCCAACCATACATCCAAATCTCAACTTGGAGTCTTTGGGGAAAGGTGTATTTAAAGGACCTAATAGTTTGGACTGGTCCAATAACACCTGGATAGAAATAGATGTCTGGTAAAAAGAAAAATATTATTGTTACTATTCTGTATTTTTAGCTGCATGTTTTGACACTTAGATTGTGCTATGTTGTTACTAATCCTGAACAAATGAATAAAATTCCCACCCCACACCACCCACTGCTTTTATCAGCTGCCCTAATGGATGGTGTTGTCATCCTACCTTTGCCTCTTCCTAAGTTGTTGTCTTCAGTCACGTTCTCAGACAGGGAGGTCCACCACCCACTGGTGCTCTCTCAGTCAGCACTTCCTTTTGTTGGAATTGAGAGTCCTCGGTCTTATTTATCTCTTTATTGTTGTTGTTATGAGATCATGAGAACAATAGCTCTCTGCCTGCCTTCTCTGTGCCATTCATTAGTTTCCCAACATGTATCATAGTAGCCTATCTTATTTACTTCCTCTGTAAGGGAAGCAATCTCTTTTATTTTCAGCTCCTCTTTATATGACACTTTCTGTCTGCCCTTAATCATTCTCATCATGTTGCCCTGAGACCTCTCCAGTTTTTCAATATCCTTTCTGAGGAGGCTAATGCTGAAAGAATCACATGGTTCTCCTTTGGCTGTCACCGGTTACAGTAGCATTTTTGCTAAGAGAGTTTTGATATGCTTTACTAGTTAATTTAGAGTCTCTTACACACAAGAACAATTTTCCCATCTTAGAAGGTCCCATCAGTGCATTTTCATTTGCAATAGTCTGTCCTTAATGTGTTTGTTTTTAAATCCTAACATCTCACCGCAGTTCTTTTTTAGGAGTTTAACTAAATATATCTTTTTCCCTTTCACTGGGGATGAATTCTTCCTATTAGCCAAGAAAACATAAGCCTGCCTTCTGCATTTTCTGCTGTGCCCTTTAACAATAGACCACCTTTCAACCAGCAAGCAGACTGTTTCTCTTCTTTTTGAGGAGTTTGCGAGAGCAGCAAGTCAACATTCTTGAGAGTGAGCGAGTAAGGGAATGTCCTTGTATTTGTTTAGATATTGTATGGATTATATTTACAAGAGGCTTTTGCAGAAAGTCTGGTTAGGAGTTTACTCTTTAGAAAACACCAATCACTTTATGCAGCACCCTGGACAGCACAATTCAGTATTCCCATTGACTTGTAGCTTCTCTTTCTAAACTGCAATTCAGCAGATCTGATGAGGTGATAACTTTGATTGAACTAGAGGGCAGACGCTGGGGGTGGAGGAAGCAGGATTGGTGGGGAAAGATTTATCTTCTGCTTGCCTTTCCATTTTCGTATGGATGAGAAAGCAATTGCATCTACTCCAAATACCTGCTTGGGCCCAATGAAGCAGCCAATAATTCAGAAAGAATTGCACTCTCAACATTGATTTTTAATTCCTCTCTTTTATAAAGAGTATCCCTTTTAAAATAACTACCTGACAGTGCCCGGCACATCAGTGGACCAAATTGTGGTCAGTCACCATAGGCCAGTTGCAGGATTCTGTTATTAAATTCCATGGAGATCTACCAGTTTACAGGGCCTTCTGTGACATGCTGAGCTCGAAAAATACAATACAATACAATACAATACAATACAATAGACACATTCCAAAGCATTCTGGCAACATCACATAGCCTAGACCTGTAAATATCTTCTGCCATGTCCATTTTCAAGGGTAATTTTTTCTTACTAATCTCCTATTAATGGGTATGATAGAGGAAAGAATTTTCTTTGATTCTGTTAGGATCTCTCCAAAGCAGTGCATTGCTTTTTAATGCCACTTGCTCTGTGCTCTCACCTTGTCAGAACCACCAGAGTCTATCAGACAGAGAAGGAAGGAAGCCAATTCTAAGAATTTCTGGAAAACAAATCAGTGTTCAGAGGAGTCTGCCAAAGACAACTCTAGCTTGCAATGGCCCAGCTGGATGCTGGAGTTGCACTGAAACTCATAATTCTACTATGAAGAAATCTGCTCACTGTCTCAGTAAGAAAATTGCCTGAGTGTATCCCCCTTGTTTACAGATTTAATGGGATGCCTTGTACTGAGTCAGGCAAACTCTCTGCACAGAGCAGTGATTGGCAGCAGCTCCAATTAGTGTCAAAAGTCAGGGGTAGAACCTGGGGTCTTATAAATACAGTTGTAAAGCGTGTGCACAGAATCTTTTCAATGTTGTTTGTCTTAGAAATACAGCATCTTATATATGCATAGAAACACTGTTGCAAAGCACTTCACTATCAGTGTGTTTTCCCTCTTCCTGCCTCCTTTCTTGTTTGTTGATATAGTAGTCCTTACTCCTTTGTAGTCTTGCTCCCCATTGGGCCTGTCAGATTGTTACACTATCAAATTGTCCTCAAGTTACTGAAGTATCAAACTTTTTAGAAAGTAGTGCTATCTGGCACTGGAGCCTGTGTTTTGTGGTGCATCATCCTGTTTCCTGACAGAAGTTTCCAGGGCTGTAGGACTGGTATATGCATCACTTGAAAGTGATGGTGTTGAAATGCAGTACAGCTGGTGACGTGGGGTCGCGTAGACTTCCCGTCTGTTAAGTATGTGGTGCTGTTTCACAAATATAATCACTTGTGACTTCCCATGATGAACCTGCAGGTATACCAGCCCATCCTTAAAGAGAGGTGTGCTTAATTCTTAATCTGTTGTCTTTTGCAATCACACTCAGCAGCCTAAGAAAATGAACACTTGGTTGTGTACAATGCTGGCTGTTCAACCTGTATAATCAAAGCAGAAATGTAGGAACAGTGCCCCACCACCACCCAAAAAAAGGGGGAAGCACCATGTTAGATGGGAGAAGAGCAAAACCAGTAGCTATACTGCCCGGAAACCTCTGAAAGTTTTAATCTGAAAAGGTAGCTTTCCAAAGTTTTAGATGGGAATTGACATGACAGCTGCATTGTAGACTGTGCTCCACCCCTGCACAATAATCTCCTTCCTGGGCCTCTTTGATTAGACTGAAGGAGCAGCTCAGGGATCCACTAGCAGGGGATAAGTTGAACAAAGCTATCTAAGCCTCAACAAACTCACTGTTAAAAATCTGACCTTAAGTGCTCATCAAATTCTTCAGAGGTTCATGCTTATTTCATATTGAACTTCTATCAATCAATTCAGTTAACCAAACAATGTACAAGTTGTTTTTCTGCTGGCCGCTGGCAGGGCTTTACATCTCAAAAAGGTCCTAGTGTCTAGGAACAATGATCTCAGCCTTAAGGTATAGACAGTGACCTTCCTTTATTTCTGTTTTAAATTGATCTTTGGTCCATAGTTGAGAATACAGGATCTTCCTTCCAGTACCTCTTCCAGACCTTCCCATTATTATTGTTGCCGTTTGGGCCCTGCAAGTGGACTCTGACTTACACTGATCCTATCCTTGGATTTTCTGGGCAGAATTTGTTCAGTGAAGGATTTGCTGTTGCCTGAAAGAGTATGACTTGCCCAAGTTCATCTAGTGGGTTTGCAGGGGTGAGTGAGGATTTGAAGACTGGTCTTCCAAAGTCCTAGTCCAACATTCAAGCTACAACAACTTGCTGGCTCACAATTATACAGCAGTACAACTGGAAATGATTCAGAACAACTCCAGGGAGGATGGTATGATGCCAAACAAAGAGAGGGGAATATTCACGCTCCTTTCTATATCCCATCCCTTTAGCAGCCCCTGTAGAGATGACTTCTGAATCCCTTGGAAACATGGCTGACGCAGTCCTTGGAGATAATCTCTTGGCAGACAAACAATGCAACGTGACCCAGTCAAAAATGCAATAGCAGTATTGCTAAATGTTGATAGAAAGATGAGAGGAACATATGGGAGTTGGTTGCTGAGGCTAAGTTGGAGGGTCTGTCCCCAGAAATTGTCTGTATAAGGGACTCCCTGGGATCCCTGTGCAAGCCCCTCTGAACTGATTGAAAAGTTAGAAAACTTTTTACCTATGGTTTTAACCTATGGTTACCTTTTTTTACCTATGGGATTAAAGTACCTGAATCGTGATGATAGATCGGACTATGGAGGTTAGCTCTTTATTGGAATTCTGCTTGCATATTACTGCACCATCTTTCTGTATATGAAACAGGGAAAGAAAGCGGAGTAAGCATTTTCATAGCATAATGATCTGTCAGTCTGTTCCCTCCTTCATTCAGCTCAGCTTTGTTGCTTATTTCACAGTAGGAACATTGACTGTCCCTACCCCATAGAGCCCTGTGAGGTGCTTGAGGGCCGCAATGGAGCCCTGATTGTGTGTTCTGAAAGCAGTGGCTTTAATACTCCTCGCTAACACTACTGGAAACTCAAAAACTCCAACAGCTTAAAGAACAGGTTAAAAAAAATCCAAAGGCTCTGTAGAGCCCGGGATTTAATTTGAAGTCAGCAGGACTATTTGCGTCTTTCGGTTGATCCTTCTTGCATCCCTTTCATCCCCTATAGGGCAGCAGGTACAAATATTGCCACAAAGAGGTTGGAAGTGCTCTGCTCCATTCTGTGGGAGGTGATCCATTCCAGACAATACTAGCCTGATTAATCTCATGGAGCTATGCATGTAACCGGCAGCAACAGCAGCAGCAAGAACCACAGTAGCAATACGAATACTTTAGTCTAGTGAAAGGACCCTGAGACGGAAATATGATTGTACTCTGTAAACACATGAATTGGCAGGGCAGCCACAGAGGGTGGGGAAGGTAATTTTTTGTTGAATATAGTTGTGGGTATAAAAACTCTAATAAAAATGGGAGATATTAAAATAAGTTTATCTTCTAATTTTAAGTTATTTAAGTTTTTGGGGGGAAGATTGCTTTACTTTTTCATACATAGCTGTTTGTCTCATTTACTCAAATCTTCTATGACTCTTTGGTCTGCGGGTGCTTTAAAGATGGACACATTGCGCACTGTGAGCTGTGCAGGCAGAGTCCCTGATCTGTGAGATATTCTGCCTCAGGGCAAAGAGTGGGGCTTCCCTCCAGTGCTAAATGTAGTCCCTCTGTGAAGGTAGGCACAAACACAGGGAGAGCCTCCCCATTATACTAGCAGCCACTGAGAATCTGCAAGGTTTGTGAGAAAGCTACAAGAGTCACCCCACAGAGACAGGCTTCTTGAAGGGACTGCAGTATTTGAATCAGTCCTAGGTCACTTCATGAGGCAAAATAGTTTCATGACATGCATTTTTGCCTGAAACTTACTCTGCTCTGTAGTTTTATTATTACATATCTGTCTGCTACAATTTTGCATAATCAGACTGAGTTACTTTCAATAAAATTTAAGTTTAATCTTAAATTGTTTCTAATCAGAGTAGATTGTCAGTTTTAAAGAAAAACTGTTTGAGTTCATGACACAACCTCAACAGACTTGGAATCAAACATTTTTCTGCTTCTCCTCTGGTGTTTTATTTATATGTGTGTGTTTTTCTGTGGTTAGTGCAAAGCTGAGATTATTTTAGGTATTCAGTCTACTTCATTTTTTACTAGAACCCTGAAGAACGTGAATATGAACATATGAACATGAATATAGACACCTGGAAATGAAGAACAGGATACCACTGAGGAATATGGTCAGACCAGAGATTGGTGTCCAGGTCCACAACTGAGTTCATAGTCCTTTCATGTCCACTCCAGTTTTTCCCACCAAATTTGCAGTGGGTCCCACTCTATCCAGCACCAACATAATTCGCAAATGTTTGTACAAGTGTTGTTGTTGATGATGTGTGCCTTCAAGTCATTTCTAACTGGAGGATTTGATCTCCAGAGTCTAAGATGCAAACCGCTACACCACACTGGCTCTCTAGAGTACTCTGTAGCTTTAGATTTCAGCATTCTCAGAACAGGAGATTCTTTGCCATGTGTTCTCAAAGCTAAATAAGTGTCAGCGGGGATTTCAAGTGTAGGATGTGATATATCTTCAACAGCCAGGGATATGTTTGAATATGGACATTTTAAGAAGCTATTAAGAGTGACATGATGGATAAGCCTAAGAAAAGCTAAGTATTGGTATCCTATTTGCACAAAAGATAGATTGTGATAAGATTTTAAGGTGATAACAGACAAGAGTTTATTTGCAACAGTAAAGCTTGGTATGTCTTGACCTTAGTCTGTTCAGAGTTATCAAGGAATCTCTGTAGGAAAAATAATAAATCTGGATAAACGAGGATGTTATTGGCATAGGACTTCATTTGTACGCCAGGACTACAAGGAGTTTCAGAGAAATGACATTTGGGTAAGCAGATTTCTGCTGTTGCCGTATCAAGGGCTGGTCTTTAAGACTGCTCACTCAAGCATAATCAAGAGTATTTTGCTCTCTTTACTAAATGTATTGTGATTTATAGTGAAGGAAGAAGGATGGGAAGTAACCCATAATTACTCGACAGAGCTGTGTACCCTGCCACCGTTAGAGTGGCTTTTATTATAGGGAGAGCCCAGTTCCACAGGGAATAGTGTTGGTGCATTGATCTTCTGTCCCTAAATTCTGTCACTTAATTAACAGCCCCAGGTGTAATTACTGTACTCTCATTAAAAATAGATGAAGCTGTTTTTGGTGTCCACTGAGGAGAGGAAAGATCTAATGTTCTAAGCAGTAGATGGGGTGGAATCAAAAGCAGGAAGCCCTCCCTCTTCCTTCACACCACTTTGAATTGACGAATTGTATGCCTTTGATCAATTAGGTTTTAATACCTGTTAATCAACTTTCATGAAAGACAAGGCAAGGGGGGGCCTCAGTTCCCACCGGTACAGGGAATAGAACTCTGAACTTTTGCCAGCTTGTGTCTTGCCTTAAGGCTACTTTAGCAAAAGAGAGCCTTTGCTTTTGGGTTATTCACTGGGGTTTTTATTCTTTCCTCTTGATCTAGTGCCAGGAAAGTAAATGAGGTATATGTCCCAGATTGGTGAATGCTGAATCAGGCTGGGGAAGCTTTGTGTTCTGACTTGCTGTCGCAGTGGATCTCTCTCTCTTTCTCTGTCTCTTGCTCTCTCTCTCTCTGCTAATCGGGGGGGTCCTGTGCCAGGCAAGCCCACCTCTACCTGTGAGTGTCTTCAGACAAGTTTCGTTTTGTTTCTCACTCTGAGGACAGGTTTTATGCCATGATCCTGACTTCAGCAGGCCCAAAATCTTCCACCCCTGCTGATCTCCAGTCTCCCTGCTTGTATCACACTGAACTTAGGACAAAAACAATCAGCCACTGTGTCTCATCAGATATAATGCTTTTTGACTGCCACTGTTTTTGTTTCTAATACAGATGTTTGAGGAAAAATAGAAAATTACTCTGTGGATTTAACCTCCTCTGCACAGTATGGGTATTCTCACAAGCATGCTCATTTGATGATTATTTCCCACCCTGATCGGTCTGTAGCTTCTCAAGAAACGTGACTCTGGTTTATACATTGTAGTTTGGTTTAAACACTTGGTGCTCCCTGAAAACGCTAGATTTTTCAAAACACAGATATCAGACAAAACCTTTGAGATGTGCCAGTGGAACTGTGGTATTAATGTTTGAGTCAACAACTGTGTTTCTTTGGCTACAGTCCAGTAAATACACCATTGAGCTGGGATTAGTTGCATCTTCTTGTTATGAACACATGCTGCGGCAAGCAGTCATTTCCATTTGTCATTGCATAGTATATAAAAAATAACTCAGGAGAAAAAGGCTTTTCACTCCTTTTGGCAGTCCTATTGGAAAAGTTACTGGCAGTATACTGGCAGTACAGTGGTACCTGCCGTAAAATACCAGTGGTGATGTGAAGGCATAGTTAAAGCTTTCGGTAAGCAGAGGGACTTCATTCTGGGCCCTTAGGTAGCACAGGAGACATTATTGATGTCCATTTCAGACATCTCATCATATGTTGCATTTGTCATGGTGCTGTGCTGGTACCTTTGGCTGGTGAACTTGCCAGATCTAAAGTTGCAGCAGAATGAGGTGGATAGTTCCCAAGATGATGTTGTGAACAGTATCATTTTAGACCACAGACAAAGGATGCCATTTCAGAATGATGAAAGGCAAAAGGCACCTCAAAGGCACAAAATCAGTCTATTACAGAGAAATATTGTAACTCAACCTTGTCTTATTGTGCTATTTTTTAAATGTAAATAAATGTTCAGAAGTCCTATCCCTCTCATCTGCAATCGGAAGTACTACGGTGCAGTTTTATTTATTACATTTATGACTTGTTGCCTCCAGTGAGCCCAAAATGGTGTACATGGAACTCCTCTCCCACATTTGACCTTTCCCCCTTGGGTTTTGCAACAACTCTTTGAGATAGGTCGGTCTAAGAGAAGATGTGATCAGCCCAACGTAACACAGGGAGGTCTACAGTTTGGTAGACATCCTGTAGAAGTTTGAACATGAAATTCCCAAGTCCTTCTGACACACTCTAACCAGAATACCACACATGCTACCTAAGGATGCCAGTCACCTCCTTCCTAGCTTACAGTCAACCCTCCATATTCACTAGGGTTAGAGATGCAGGGCCTTCAGAAAAGTGGGGAAATTGCAAATATAAAAATGTATGTATATGTCTACGGAAGGGGGCTGAGGTATGGTGGAGAGAACAGGGTCTGAACCAGGTCAGGGAATGGAGTGGGAAAATGGGTGGGTCAGCATGGGGGCCCTGCATTTCCTTTTTTTTTAATCCATCTCCTTCGTTTGTGGAGGCAGCATCAGAAGCGTGTTTGTGGTGCTGAGAAATTGGACTGTGAGCCATCCTTAGCTGCACAGAGAATGGCGGCGGCGGCTGCTGCTGGAGGAGGAGGAGAGGCAGATTTTTAAAGGGCTGCACTGTCTGATTGGAGCTGCCAAGAGGAAGTTTCTCCCAGAAAAGAAACACCTGAAGTGGGAGGAGAGGTTGAAGAAACTTGCAAATAATTAAATCCGTGAGAGTCAAACACACAAATGTGGAGGGCTGACTGTATACTGCTGTAGATGTAAATATAGCCTCAGACTCAGAGGTTCAAAGGAACCCCAGCAAGCCCCTTGCTTGGCATGTTTGGGGCTTTAGTACTCCATAGGAGTCGTAGAGGCTTCTACAGTCCTGTGCCAGGCAAGATAAATAATGTTGGGGTGGGGTGATGCTAGGGAAAGATAGCTCATTCTGTTCTACTTACTGGGATTAGGATTTCAGTGTAGCCGCAGTGGCACAAGGAACCATTTGTGCTGCTGCAACTAAAGATGATCTGAAAAAGCTTGCTGGGGATTAGCACAGCCCATTGAGCTACACTGATGAGTCAATAAAGCAGAAATGCTTGAGGGCAGACAAGCTAGAGAAGGCTGGAGACTAGGTTGCAAGTACAGGAGGACCGACAGAGTAGTCATGCCAGTCACGGCACTGAGTAGAGCTTCAGCAGAGCCTGGAAGGTTAGCAGGGACAAAGGAGGTGCCTTAAACTCATATACCATCCATCTGCTCATCCAGCTCAGTACTTTCTATATCTTGGTTCTCAAACTGTGGAGGAGAACCCTGGATGAAGATGCGATAGTTGCTCAAGGAGGTTTGCAAGAAAAGTCAACCTGTGAGTGCAGCAAGTATGAAGAAAGGCAAACCTCTGTGTGTGTCACTGAAGACTGACTAGTTTCTATAAAAAAGCAACTCAAAATGTCTTCCTCTGTTATGCCTTCCCCCCAACCTGAGACTTAGCAAAAACTGGATTCTCTTTCCCATGCTTTTCCCACTCAGTTTCTCAAAATGTTCCATTACTGGCACAGCAGGTGCATCCCCCTATCGACTATAAAAAGTAAGCATTAAGTAAGCCCATATGGCATGAAGGGCCTGAGAGGGGGAAGGGAGGCATAGGACAGGACATGGAGGGGGGCTGACATGGAGCAGAAGAGGGAACAGCATCCTCATGTAGATGCAAAGGGGTCAAATGGATGAAAAGTTTGAGAACCACTTGTTTACTTTGACTGGCAGAGGGTCTCCAGGTCTTCAGAGAGTAGTATTTTCCCAGCCCTATCTGGAGGTAGCTGGGATTGAACCAGAAACCTTCTGCATTCAGAGTATGTGCTCCAACACTGAGCTATGGTTCTTTTCCCCTCAGTTAGCTGTACAGTATAAATCACCTTCTGTTTGCAACAGGTGGAGAAGTCTACCTTGCACACACAGAGAAATGAAACCACAGTTAGCAACCTACTTGTAGAAGACAGAAGGCCAAAGTCAACTGCAGCTCCTCCTGAATGAGTGTAAAGGAAAGAAAAAAGGGTACATAGCTCCTGTAGCTCTGCTTCCCTCCTAAATTGACTGTGCTGTTTCTGAGCTAATAGAGAAATCCCTCTCTCACCTCCAGCATGAAAGAAATATCAATATCCCACAATATTTTTTTATTTGCTTATCCACTCTGTATCCTACCTTTCATCCAGTGTGGGACTCAAAGTGGCTTAGGGTGTAAGTTCAAACAAAATTGCTAAAACAATATAGTCAGCCCTCCTCATTCTTTGTTAAAGGCTAATCCTGTGTTAGAGGCACAGGACTTCCGTAAAAGCGGAAAAACCACAAGTGTCAAAATGTGTCTGTGTGTCTGTGGGAAGGGGGGCCAAAGCATGCTGGGGAGAGCAGGCACCCAGGGTCCAAACCAGGTCAGGGAAAGGAGAGGAAAGGGGAGGTTGGCATAGTGGTCCTGTGCTTCCTCTCTCACACCCATCTCTTTCTTTGGGTGCAGGGGGAGCATTGGGAGAGAGTTTGTGGTTCAGAGAAATTGGGTTGTCCAGGCAGTGGCTGGTGAAGGAGGAGGACAACGACGACCAGAGGTGAGTTTTCAAAGGGCTGTGTGGCCTGATCAGACCCACCAAAAGGGAAGGTTCCCCTGGAAACAAAGCACTTGAGGTGGAGGGCAGGGGTTGAAAAAACTCACAAATAATCAAATCCATGAAAGTCAAACCTGCAAATGTGGAGGGCTGACTGTATAGTATGAAAGTTTTCAAGCCATTAAACAACCCATCCAAATCAACATTGATTTAAAATAATTTAAAACATATTCAACACCTAATAAAAGATTCAGCGCAACCATTTAACATCCTCATACCTACAACCAATTAAAAGCTGAAGACATGTTTAAACAAAAAGGGTTTTGTCTACCAGCAAGCAACATTTACCAGCAGAAAGGGAGAGAGCAGTACCAGGATGTTGCTATGGGGTTTGGCTTGAGGTCTGGCTCATATTAACCAAGAAAGAAAGAGAAAAAGAGGCACACTGGAGGGAAGTGACTTGCCTGTGTTCATGTACAAAATGACAGCTGAGTAAGGAACCTAACAAGTATTATGTGGTCCACAAGGCATGTTTAACATCTGTTCTCCTGGAGTTAGTGGCTAAGTGAGACCTTACACAGTATATAGTGGTGCTCCTCATTCTGCATGGATCAAAGTAACTCTGACAATTTTAAGGACAACTGTTTCGTAAGAATCAGCCTGTGCTTGGATGTTTGGCTCCATGGAATAATGCTGCGATCTTCTGACACTTCAGGGTCGAGTTCTTTTCCCTGTGTTTCATTCAGATCGTTTTTTCACTTCAGGGCACAGCAAAGCACTGAAAATACAGCCCTTCCTCAAATAGCAGCCATTAGCACTGGGGCACAGAGACTATTTATCAGGGCTTTTAATAATTCCTTGAGCAACCCCTCTCTCTCTCCCCCATTAATCACCATTAGGCTTCTGTAGCTGTAAAAAGATTATTGAGAGGTACCAAAGGGCTAGCAGACCCAGAGGGAACTAATGGGCTCTGAAAATTTGAAGTATTCCTCCTTGTCCCAGCTGCTGAGCCAGGCTCTGTGTCTCTTGGAGATCTGTCTTATATCCCTATGGACTTCTTGTCCCCACTGCCACCACAGATTTTGACTCCTTCTATGTCTCATCCTTTCACCCTTGTCTTTCCAGTAATTCTTTTGCAACATAACCAGGCAGAGTTGAGATTTCACCAACTGCATTCAGACATACTTCCCTCGTAAGAACCTTCCGTTATCTTTCCTTGTCAAGATATAACCTTCAGAACAATGTTCCCATGGCTACTCTTGTGATGGTATTATCAATACATGACAAAGAGCAAAGGATCTTATTCTTCCTCACTGGGGAATGGTACCTCTTCTATATGTACAGCAGGGCTGTCCTAAGACATTCTGCTGGCTGCAAAAGAACAAGATGGCAGCCATAAAGACTTGAAACTCTCTATTCCCCCCAATCATTCTATGTAAAACTGCTAATCAGACTGACTATGAAATCCAAGCTGCCACAATGTGGCAGCAGGATTGATTCCCTGACTGCATCTGAGGACAGCAAGCCAGCTTGTAGAACAGGTCATATAGAACACACTATATTGTCAGTTTCCTCCCTCCATCACTCTCTACTGCCTTATTCTGCTTCATGGTAGGACCATCTCTGGTTTGTAGAGAGACTGTTAGAAGCTAAGGGTAGAAAAGTATAAGCAGAACTGCATGTAATAGGGTTCCCATGAGAAGACTCCTGTATCTTTAATGGCTATGAAGAAGAAGGAATTTCAGCAGGTGCCCTGGGGTTTACAGCTTAGGGAGGGGTATTTAGAATTCTGTTCTGGTGAGCTCCAGTGCCTCTCCAAACCACAAATCCTAGTATCCCATAGGATTTTGTTGTAGCAGTTTGAAGTGGAATCATTGTGTAGTATGAAAGGTCCCCCAGAAGAATATTAGGACTACAGTGCTGGAGTGTTTTCACATGGAAAGCCCCTTAACTCAGCCTGAGTGATCTGGACAGCAACCTTGACAGAATGGAGATTATATATAACACACATGAAATCCACTCACATGTTCACCCAAGACAAAAGCATACAATTAATTGGGCCTCTGAGTTCTGAACTCTCCAGACTTTTGACTGATGGGGGAAGAAAGGGAAGAAAGAAATGTTGCAGCCTGTGATGGTTAGTTTTTCAGTTCTCTCTCTCTCTCTCTCTCTCTCGTGTGTGTGTGTGTGTGTGTGTGTGTGTGTGTGCGCGCTCAAGGGTGCACATGCACCTTCAGGTCACCTATCAACTTATGCCAACCCCATGAATTCCATAGGGTTTTCTTAGCCAAGGAATACTCAGAGGTGGTTCACCATTGCCTTCCTCTGAAATATAACCTACAGCATCTGGTATTCCCTTAGATTGTGGTCCCCCATCTGTAATAAGTAATAACCAGTCTGACCTATTTAGCTTCCAAGATCAGACAGAATCTGGTTCCTTTTGAGTATTGAGGCTGCTGTTCCAGTGCAATGGCTCTCTTAAATAGTCAAGCTATCCCCAGAGGCTTCCTCATGTTATTGTGGTACATTGGCTGCCTTGGCAGTTCTCTGGGCTAATGGAAGGAAATAGATCTCCTCCTCAAAACATGTGTTGGCCAGGCTGGGGAGAAAAGATCTTTATATGCCAGGGCTGGAAGGCAGGGAGCTGCTTTCAACTCAGGGTCTGAGTTCACTTTCAGAAAAATTCTCAAGGGTCACTCTACAGTGGCATATAGGGTGAAATATGAAAGAAGAAGGCTCAAAGCACCATATTTTAGCTTAAAGCTCTTCCTGCTCACAGCTGGGCCTTGGGAGAGGCATTTCAAATTTTAGCAGGGGGAAGGAACGTAGCAGAAACTTGGAAACCTCCAGGCAAGGATGTCATGTCTAGGGACTGTCTAGGGAAATGGGAACTCCAAAAAGGGGATCCCAGGTCCAGAGGTTCCTGGGCCCTGCAGTAGTCCAGTTATTTACTTCTCTGAATGGAATGGTGTGCTCTTTTTTTGCGTGTGTGGGCCTAGAAGTCATTATAGGTAGAGCCCTATATTCATGTATATTCATAACTGAGAGGGCAGGCAAGTTGTCCCATACTGGCAGGATTAGGCTGGCATTTAGTGACTTGATTTCAGGTGCCAATTGCTATCAAAGATGGTCATTAACTCTGTGCAAAATAAGAGTTAGGGGGAAAGGGGGCAAAATGCAGAAGCAGAGGTTCTGAGATTGTTGCCTTCGCGGGATCAGAGAGATGCAGAAGGTGTGCAGTTTTGATAGGCTCCATATCTGGCAAGTTGTGGAGCCAATGAAGTTGAAACAGAAGAAGAGGGGAATGAGAAAGAGGGTTGCAAAATATGTTTCTTACACTCCCAGCAGGAAAGTCCAGTCTGCCTGTCTTCTAACCCAACCTCCAGGATGACATTCCCAACCAGCTCCTTTTCCACCTGCCCCCGTCCTCCCCAAGCACCTGCACATCTTTCTGGGATGATCCAGATACGAACTTTCCTCCTCAGTCTTGTGTATTTTTTATCTCCTATTCTACTGCCTAAATGAGAATAGACCCAAAGACGTATATACAACGATGGAGAGATGAAAGGAATAAAAAGCCGTTGACACACACAAAAAAGCATAAAGAGAGCCCAGCACACACCTGTAATCCCGCCAAGGCAGGTGGCCTCAAGGAACAAACCAATCCCTCAGCCTGGGCTTTATTCCAGCTGGCTTGCTTTCACCACCTTGGTGCAAATTCAATGGTCCCTAGCTTTTTAAAAGAAAATCCATTTTTCTGCTTATTCAGATGAAAGCCAGAGACTAAGCATACTCAACCGTGAGAGACAGAGGTAATAGGTAAGTAAATAAATATTCTAAATATTTGAATATGTTTGTCTATTTAATAGGGAGTTTTTTAACAAAAAAACCCTTTGGTACTGCACATTGTTTTAACTGTATTTTGTTTTAATTCTACACTCTTAAGTCACCTTGATTTCTATATTGGGAGAAAGATTAAATATAAAATAAGTTAAAGAGTGGTAAGTAAAATGTAACAAACCAGACCCTGCTTTGGTGGCTGATATCTGTAAGTTTCCCTTACATGGGTGCATGTCCTTTTTTGGGCACTGGAAGGGTTCCTATTCCGTTCTTCCCTTTAGAGTGCCTAGGCCCCCTCCCCAATTTACTGAAATAGCTCCATATTAGTCAGCATGGAATTTAAGTTCCAAATCACTGATCTGAGAGTTAATAGGCACCATGTAAAACACATGCTGTGGGAATGGCAGTTAGCCATAAGCACCTATACCGTATCATGCTCTGTGTAACTCAAGCAGTACTTAGCTTCACATTCACTCACTTGGGCCTTTAAAGTCTTGAGTCCAATCTCATCCAGCATCCACTCTCAATCAAAAGACAGTACAAGAAGCATAGGTATTTTTGGCCCTGTGGTTGAGATAGATGGGTGGGTGGGTGGGTGGGTGGGTCAGTGGATGGATGGATGGATGGATAGATAGATATTCCTGATACAAGTGATCGATGCTTTTTTTGCGCAGGGTCTATATTTTCAAGTGGGTGAACAAAATTCTGACCTGGAGCCTTTGATATTCATAACACAGTGCTGGTTTTGATGGTGGTGATAGCACTGAAGGAAAAAATGCTTTTAAAGTATGAGTTGTGTGTGCTTTGATTTATTGAACAAACCAGACTATTCAGTAGTCCACTAGCATTATCAAGCATTCTTAGGAAGTGCTGCTTTAGACCCTTTTTGATTCTCTGCAGTTAGTATTCACTGTGCCCCCTGGGTTTTGTCAAGCAGTTTAGACTCTTCCTCTTAGTGTCTCCTGTACTTCTGAATACTTAGGGTTGTAGCCTGTGTTGTTGTTATGTGCTTCAAGTGAACTCTGACTTATGATGACATCTGTCCCAGAGATTTACTCAGAGAGGGTTTGCCATAGCCTTCCTTTAGGCTGAAATAGTGTGACTGATCCAAGGTCATCCAATGGGCTCCCGTGCCTGAACAAGGAATCAGAGCTCGCTTTCCTAGCTTCCAAGTCTCCAAAATGCTGCCTCTCTACTGTTTCTATAGTTCTGAATCCTGAGGGATGCAGCCTAGGTAGCCCTATTTTTTTTATAAACAAATTTTACGTAAATAAAATAGAACAAAATTATACATCAAAGACAAGAAAAAGAAAAAATATATACAAAAATTGATATATCACAAAGCAAGATATCCAAACATCTAACAAACAAAACAATTAACAATTTACTCGACAATCCCCTTTTAAAGAATATATTAGAAATATGGAAGAAAAACAAGGAAAAACTAATGCCGGCTATCTCACCATTAACTCCAGTAGTGATGATGCAAAAGTTCCCAATAAATTTGAGGGATGAATTAGAGAAGGAATTTAAAAAGCAGGGAATATAAAAGTTAAAAGAATGGATGAATATAATGACGAATAAAGATAGAATAAAGGAGAGATTGCAGGATACTAAGATGTCATAGTTTAATTATATTCAGCTGGAGCAGTGGACAAGGAGTTGGAAAAGCGATAACAAAGGTTTTAGAGAATACACTAGATTTGAACAAATGATTAAGCAAAGAGATGATATGGAAGAAAATGAAATATTGAAGGGTACCACAAGAGAAATGTATAAAATATTGTCAAAAGATGAAGATGAATACCTTGGAAAAATATGGGAGGAAGAATTAGTACAAAAAATAGATATTCAAAACTGGGGGAAAATCTGGAATCAGTGTCATTTTAAAAATTTACCTGTAAGGATAAAAGAGAATTACTATAAATTGGTTTGGAGATGGAACCTAACACCAGTAAGGTTAAACCACATAGACAAAAAACATTCAAGGTTATGTTGGAGGGGTTGCCAAGAGATTGGCACATATATTCATATGTGATGGAATTGTGAAAGGGTAGAGAAATTTTGGCAAGTGGTGTTTAAAGAGATAAAAGAGATAACAGGAATTGATTTACAAATATGTCCGGGTACAGCGCTATTGTCTATATTTGACAAGGTTACTTGTACCCACGTAATGAAGGAGTTAATTACAAATTTATTAACTGCGGCAAGGCTAATTATATCGAGAAAATGGAAAATTCAAGAAGATTTTCAAATAAAGGATTGGTATAAAGAAGTGTGGAAAATTGCAATCAGTGATAAGTTAACATGTTGAATTAAGGTTTAAAAAGGGATAATGAAAAAGAATGACTTTGAAGCAGTATGGAAAATATCTGTGGAAATGGTTTTAACAAAAGAGGGAAGTGTCACACCTCCACAAGAAGAATTACAGTTTTGGAAAGCAGAGTAAACTGAAATACAGTTGGCTCTGGGAATGGGTTCACATTTAGGGTTAGAGTTTATGGTTAATAAAAGCATCATATATAGTATTAGCAATAGGTTAAATATAGTTGAAAAGAATAGATTTAAGGATTAAATTATTATAGCAATATTAAGTACAAGGAGAATGAGATTTAGATACATGAAATAAAAATATATAATTAATATGATATATAATATGTTGAATAAGTATACAATGATAAAAGATCTGGAGAGAAATAGTAATATAAGCTATTTGTGTTGTGATTTTTCTCTTTTTCACATTTATGTTATTCACGTGGTGTTTTTGCTTTATTTTGTTGTTTTATTCTGTTATGTATTGTTCTTTTTTCTTTATAATAAAAAAAAAATTAAAAAATTTGCTCAGCAGGTTCTCGTTTCATATATATCTCACATATAAAATAGTCTAATCTTTATCCATAAATAGATGTCTTCCTTTAGTTCCGTATAAGCTCAAATATACCAAATTATTTATTTACTCAAATCTCTTAAAAGATATGTCTGTACAACGTCTCCAGTTTAAGTCCAGTTCTAATCTGTAAAACTCTCTACCGCTAGGTTTCCGCATCTGTTTCTTAAATGAGGTATTAGAGGTAGCCCTATTTTAGTTAGCTATATTTCACTTCCAAGCCAATATCAGTGGCTCATCTGAGTTATCTGTTAGACTAGCAGTAGCGTGGGGGTATTTATGGTCCCTATCCCTTTTCCTGAAACCCACAAAGGATCATTCCAGACTCTGGGTTGCTGTGTGTATGAATGGGTGATGCAGGAGTCTAAATGGAGCCCTACATGAGGGCTGTTCTGTGCATCTGGAAGTGAATGTGGCAGGGAGTGAAGTGAATAAACTTTGTATACTTCTAATTTCATTAGTCCTTGGACTACTTTTCTGTCCTTTCAGCATTTTACCTACCAGCACAAATGCCACACAAGCCTTGCACTGCTTTGTTTTGAAAAGCAGTCTCTGAGAACTGTGGGAGGAAAAAGAATACTGTTCCTGGACTTCAGAGGGCTGCTGTCCAGCTCAGGGTTTCACCTGGCTGGCTTTGCTTCTTAGACCTTCAGCCTTCTAGGATTAGATTATTGGTGAGTTTTGGACAATAGTGTGAAGGGAAAGGAAGCAATTAGCCTGAGAGCGGGAGGGAAATATTTGCTACACAAGAGAATAAAAGGCCTGTAATTTCCCACCCAACAGGTACCAAAACGGAGTGAACAACAATAATTATCAAAATAATAAATGCATTTCCATGACAAAAGGAGCTCAGGCCAAGAGCATTGGGATGGGTGGAGGGGGGATGTACTGTCAAAAGATGGAGCTGAAATTTCTTCCTGGCTCCCTTCACTCATTTAGCTTTCTCTGGCTTTGCACTGAGAATTATTGTGTCACCTGTGGGTGATGGACAGAGATGCAGTGAGAGGTAGCAGAGGGACTCAAAAGGGAGGAAAATGGCAAGAGGCCATCAAAAAGGTAAAAAACAACAGATTGCTTGGGACAAAATCCATGGCCGTTTCTGCAGGATGGCACCATCCTGGCATGGGGACACATTTAAGCCGGTCTGCAACGCATGCAATCACATGACATCATCACAGTCTTGCTCCTGCCACATCCCCAGCCATCACAATCATGCAGTATACCATTACCAGGAAAAAATCCTGTAATGATTGTTACCCTGATTTCTGGAGTCCCATGAGGGATGCCTTAATGTGCTCCATGTGATAGGGAATGGGAACTCAAAAGAGCACAAGCAATAGCAATGCAAAAGGCAGGGTAACCTAGTGGGGTCTTTTTACCCAGTTTTTACGGGGTCAGACCAAGCCAAAAACCAAACAAAGATGTCCAATAAATGATTTTATTGAATGAAAGTCTCACGCATCAACACAATCACTCACACACTCACTCAAGACCTATTAAGAAGCGAAGAATGGAAACTGGATAGGGAAATATTGAAGGGATTGTAGCCGGGGTGATACTACACCTTTTCCTGAAGTCCTTGGTCTGGGAAAAACAGCGAACAAAGTAAAGCTCAGCACGGAGAGAGCTGAGGGGATTACTCAACTGATGAAGAAACGGTCTGCTGGTATGACCGGGGGTGATCCAAAGAAACTCTCAAAAACTAGGACTATTTGTAGGGGAAAACGTACCTTGAGGGCAGATCCTCTCCCGTGGAGAACAATGGGTGTTGCAACGGAAAAGAAGCTTCACAATGGCAACTCTGTTTGCATGATGGGATTACGAGGTGTTGCCAAAGTCTCAGGATCTTCAGTTGCATTGAGTTGTGGTATGAATTTATGTAGATGGTCCTTGCCTGATAGGATTTTATTGCTATCGGTGCTCAACTTTGGGCAAACACACTAATCCTCTCAAGTCGGCTTCTCAGGGGCTGAGGACCCTTTGTCTACTGTGGGCTTGCACAGCTTGGGGTCTCCTGGGGCTGCATGACGGGAGAGTGTACTGACCTGACCTGATTTTCGATCGTTCGACTGTTGCTGCCTACATGCTCATCCAGGTGACCTCTCAGGCACGTTGAATCATATTTTAATATCAAAATTGTAGACCTAGGGACAGGGTTTACCAGTGAGGTAACATGATCACCAATGGCCATGCAGAAAGGGCAGAAGCCCTATCAAGTGCTTCCTTCCTCAGTGCAGCACAGGAAGAGGCTGGGCACACTGTGGAAGGAAGGAGCATGTCCTGAACGCTACCCATCCGCTGGCAGCTGGCCAGGTGCTGAGGAGAGTGTTCGGGTCCTGCTCCCATCCTAGCAATGGCACTGCCAAGATGACACCAGGACGTTGCAGAATCACCGTATAATGTGGAAATGGGCCGAAACCAATGGGCAAGCAAGCAGTTTCCAGAATTTGAACCATTAATATAAAGAAAATTCATTAAGATTTTAGACATAGGTCCCAAGATCCTAATTTAATCTATGCTATCACTACACAGATTGCTGCATTATTACTGGAGAAAATGTTTCGTTCATTATATTGCCCATTAAGTTATTAGTTTTGAAAGAAATCTTAGAATATGGCATATGTTACAGTGATTGATAATGTTGTCCCCAGTTGATACAATTGGTTGTTTGTTTCTTTACACTGTATCTTGACGTACCTTAAATCGTCTTCTCCAATCTGACAATTTCCAGCTGGCTTGTGCTAGAAGCCTCACTGTTCACTTTCTGGCTCAGAATGGTAGGATTTGTAATCTCACACATTTGGAAAGGGCCAGGTTGAGGAAAGCTATCCCTAAAGCAAGGTATCAACAGCCCTGTCAGACATGGTCTGTCACTGTTTTGTACCTTCCTTCCCAACTCGCCACCCCAGTAATATCTAGGTTGTTCCCTCATCCATGTAACAGCGCAGAGAAGGAACAGCAGCTCAGTCTCAACATTTTATTATTTCCTAGTAAGGGGAAATTACAAATACTTAATTATTGTTGTTTCAATAAATGTTCCAAGAAATTGGGTCTCTGAATTTAGACAGGTAATACAACTTGTAGAAATTTAGTGTCAGCTTGAAAAAAAAATCTTCAGGAATTTCCTAAAACAGCGCTTTCAATCCTAAAATTTCCTCCTCTTTTTTTTCCCCCCAGGCCAGATCCTAGTAGATTTCTCCACAGCTAACCCATTCTAGTCTATGTTCTTTCAGTCCCTGTTTTTACTTCTTTCCTCAACTCCTTCTCTCTTCTTCTCAGTTCTGCTTTCCCCATAAGCCTCTCTTGAAAGGTCTAGACCTGCTCTGAACTATGCTGGGGAGCTCAGCAGCAAAGAATCCTATGACTGGTTGAGCCTTGCCTTCTTTCAGTAGCCCAGAGCAAAGAAAGCAACTTAAGCAGTTTTCAAGCATCTGCTGAATTTTCAGCATTTTAGTTTATATGAAATTGGCATGGCAATTGATTGTAGTTATTTAACCACCTGAGCTGAAAGTAAATAAATTATGCTAACAAATTAATAAGTGGTGTGGGGGGTTCAGCTTCTGGGCAGTGCTTTTAATGTGACCAGCTGTGTGGATGTCTTGGTGGTCTCTCACTGATAGGGTTGCCATATGTTGAAGACATACATTAATTTGACAGCATTTAACAACAGATAATTCCAAAATGTCAGCTTCTCCAGAACTGTTTTTCAGGCTAAGTGTTGAAAGTAGGGGAGAATGTGGAAACCCAAAAAATCTGGCTCAGTGTTCTAGCCATTAAACTTTTCTAGAGCATTCTGAGGTCTACTCACAGCCTGGTTGAATTTTAAATCAGAATTTGACTTGCTTTTAATCAGAATAAGCACACTATTCACATTTCAGTTCTGTACTGTTGTTTTTAAATCTATAAATCCAATTATAGAACTCCCATGTAACATGTAGTTCAGCCCTTAGCTGTCAAGCTGTGAAGTTACAAAATGTCTCAGAGCTGAAGGCTGGAGTGAGAACAGTGTCACAGCAGTAAGTGATCCATATAGTCACTTGCGCTGCTCTTGCAAAAGCATGTCAGCCCAGCAAAATGGTGGGTTTTTCCCCCATTCATGGCTTAATCCCCTTATTGAGGAAATGATTACTGGATTGCTTGCTGGTCCTACAAGGGGCGGGAAGGGGGATTTGTTCTCACATGCAGCGCTCTGTTCTCTTGTTCAATGAGGCTGACGGAAGGAGACAGGACAGCAGTTTTGCCTCGACCAAGTGGAGGGAAAAAGATTCTATCTGCTTGATGCTGAAGGAGTCATCAAGACAACCCTGTAAACACTCTGCTAAGGAGCTTGTGGTCCCATTCATTAATGAGGTTGCCTCTGATACTGCCAGACAGCTGCTCTTCATGGTAACATCTCTAGCAGGCAAGCATGAGGATATGGCAAATCAGAGCAAGGAACTGAAATAAATTGGGATTGAGGAGCAGGGAAGAGAGGGTGGAGCTGCCATCCCCAGCAGTTCCTCATCCACAGACCACACACTGCACTTTGGCAATTAGCCTTTTTATTCCTCTGAAGATTCAGCAGCCAGAATTCAGTTAATCACATTTATTTGGTGTGTTCCTAATGAAATTGCTGCTCACTCCAGATGCTAATAGCTTTACAGAGACTGCTTTCAACTGCAGTAACTGTGGGTGTACAGTCCAGAGGAGGTAGCAGTGACTCAAGAACAGGGCTGGAGAATGTGTAGCCCTCTAAACTTTGTTGGAATGCAGTCCCCACCAGCCCTTGCCAGAGTAGTGAAAGGTGTGAGGTGATAGGAGTTGCAGTAGGCCACAGAATCATAGGATCAGAAGACACACAGAGACATGTAGTCTTGTGAGACATATAGTCTTGGCAGCCCCAGGGGCCATGCAGGAATCCACTACTGAAGGACTCTGGGAGGTGGCCAAGTAATCTCTGTTCACATACCTCCAACATCTGGAAAGTGATATACCACCCACCCTTGCTTGAGAGAAGAAAAGCCTTTACAGGTTTGGGTCTAGGACACCTGAAAGAACACATTCTCCTATACAAGCCTGCCTAGACTGTGAGATTTTTAGGGCAAGTCATTATTCAAGATGTGAAATTTCTGGAAGTTTTGCAGCCATGCCAGGGTAGATGGGTAGGTTTTATCCTTTTTGTAGAAATTTTCAGAAAAGAATAAAAAGCACAATACTTTGCCATATTAAAAGTACAGTATATAATTTCTAATTGAACTTTATTTTTAAAAATGTTATTTTTTACTACAAATGGAGCTACAAGATCATGAACTGTAAGGAATACCTGAACTGTAAAGAACCTCTTTTGCTTTTCCAGTTTAAGGAGCTGGCAAAAAGTACCTCAATAAAAGCAACAACAACAACAAAAACTAGTAAAACAAAGAAAATTGAATACCAAGTGGCACAGACTATATATAAGAGGAAGCAACGGGCAAAACCATCTTTGAGTACTCCTTGCCTAAGAAAACCCTATAAAATTCATGGGATTGCCATAAATCAACAGGGAACTTGAAGGCACACAGGGAGAGGGAGGGAGAGAGAGAGAGAGAGAGAGAGAGAGAGTTCTCCATAGTGTCAAGCAGACATAATGCACTTGTTCCCACAAAAAGAACTGAGAAAAGAAAATCAAGACCAGGATCCGATACAGTGCATAGTCTTACGTAATAATCTTCTTACATAGCTTTCAGAAATGATTTGGGGGCAATACATTTGTGAACACCATGTCTCAAATATTTTATTAATCATTCTGAGGGAAAGCATTCCATAATTCATTTTTATTTTTTCTGAAGAAAAAAAGGCTTTGGGAAAAAATGGGTAATTTTTTTCTGAATTTTTCCAGCTTTTGCCCAGGCCTTCATATCTCTAGTCATTATCTTGCTCTCACCCACCTCCAAGCATCTTTGGAAGAGTATGGTGGAAGGCCTTCTTGGTGCCTACTCCCAGGCTATGGAACTGCCCTTCTAGGAATGCTGAACTGCCCCCTCCCTGTCATTTTTCAGCTTGCAAGCAAAGATCATTTTATTTTGGCAGGCTTTCAGCAATTGACTCGCTGTTGGGGGAAAATGTGCTTTTAGCAGATTAGTGCTCCTCTTGTTTCATTTTTATTGATATGTTTTTAAATTGCTTTTTAGTTCAGTGGTGTTTTAATATTACAGTTTGACTGTGTTGCTACCCTATAACCTGTACTTTCCCCCCCCTTTTTATCCATTTCTGCTTTAGTTTTCTTGTGAGTTGTCTTGAGTCCTGTTTCTGGAAGAAAGATGGGATATAAATCAGATCAAATCAAATCAAATTAAATAAATAAGCTGGCAATATTGATACAGACATAAATCTAAGGCATGGAGAGAACCAAGGAGAGCACACTCAGAAGGTGGTTCTTGGCAAGATTTGTATTTTCAATGTACAGCTGGCTTTGTGGTATTAAACAGTAGCATTCAAAGTTTCTGAGAGGCTCAGATATTTTTAGGGGCCTTTTGTGCCTTTTCAGAGCAGACGGTATAAAAGCTTCAGCAACAAGAACAGTTATTGTACTGTTCTTGCATTAATAACTTTCAGGATCCAAGTTGCTGTAAACCACCAGTTAAAGTTCTGTTAACCACTTACACAATTAAGGTGTCATTTTTAGCGACAGAGAGAGAATGAAATGCTATGGTTCATGCTGCCGCCAGATTGCCTCTTACCAAAATTGCTTTTAGGGTGATGCAACAAATACAGTTCTGCACATCCCTTCTAAAGTGTGTGCCTAACAGTGGAGCTTCCTTGGGCAGTAGATATAAGATGCTGTGAAAGGGCAGCACATTGTTTATTATTTAATTTCTAGTCAATGTCTTGTTTCTGACAAAGATAAGGAAATAAATCTGTTGCCCTTTTTTTTTTTTTTTGTCTCTTTTGCCAAAAACAATTGTCTGGTTTTGGGTACTCTGCCCTTTGACCTGAATGGGAGAGTTGCACCATTTCCTGCTTCACCAGTGGTTCTCAACCTTCCTAATACCGTGACCCCTTGATACAGTTCCTCATGTTGCAGTGACCCCCAACCATAAAATTATTTTCCTTGCTACTTTATAACTGTAACTGTAACTGTAACTTTGTAAATGTAACTGTAACTATAACTTTATAACTGTAATTTTGCTACTGTTATAGTTATAGTTACTGTAACTAAGTCAAAGAATCAAGCATGCCACATACAAAATGATTCTCAGCCATGGACAGGTAGGTTACAGAAAGAAAGATACCTATTTGTTGCAAGGTGTGTTTTTTTTAAGATGCAGGAGACTACAGACACACATACAGATATACGCACACTCAGTTCCACTATGAAATGATAAGGCATCAAGAAAACTGGTTCATTTACTTTTCCTAAACTTGAAGACCAGCTCTGGCACCAAGAGCTCAGAGGAGGACATGGTCTGGGCTACATGCTGTGCAGCCACAAGAGGGCTGCCACTGTAGGACTATAGAAATCGCTAACCAATTTACTGTCCACTACTCATAAACACAAGCTATACGTCCTAGAAAGCAAAAGGTCACGTGATTCATTGCAACAGAAACATTCTTGTCACAGAAACAGTGCCTAAAAGAAAGCAAGATGACAGTTATATTTTTGGTCCCAAAAAAACCCCTTAAAATTAACAAAGATCATACAAAAGAGAGGTAGAGGGGAACAAGAGTGTCTCAGGGAAAGAAGACAGAGGAGCAGCTGATTCTTTAAAGAGGAATGTCTTTGTGTTTCATGACACACAATCATTGTCTGGAAAATTACTGGACCTTCAGAATAAGAGGAATGTAGGAAGGATGGACAAATCCAGGTCAGAACACACCCAGAAGAGGTGAGGGTCCCCTAGATATGGGTTTTAGTCCTTTAGTCCTCTTCAGAGACAGACCTTGGAAAAGATTTATTTTGGGATCAGAATTGGAAATCTACAACCAAGATGGCCACTGACCACACTGCTAGGGGATTCTAGAAGCTGTAGCCCCAAAACAAATTTTTCCAAGCTCTGGTAAATAGCATTTTGCTTGGCAAAAGAATACCTCAAAACATCAGTGGGAATGGGAAGGTCATGGCTGACCTACTCTAGGATGGCAGGACTTAAAATGCCCTAAGATTTTAGGAAGAGTTCCAACAGGGTTGAAAGCATATTTACCAAATTTTACAGTGGGAAGTAAAAGGGGTCTCAGGATCTTCTCCTGCTAGAATTACACTTTATGATGCAATAAGAGCATGCAACAGAAGCTGCTGCACATTAGAGCTACTCAAAGTCCATGGACCAGTGCCAGTCCACTGCAAGTTTCCAGGAAAGAAAGGAGAGTTGTAAACAAGAGGCACAGATATGACACTGGATCCTGACATATTAGGAAAAAAATCCCAGTCTTCAACATCAGACAGTCTAAGAAGCACTGGTATAATGAATCCTGAGATCACACAAGCAACCAGTTACTCTGAAGTTCTGTCCTTGTGGCAAGCTGGAGTCATTAAGACTCCAAATCTCACCAGCCCCAACTAATAGAGCCAAGAAGGGCTGCAACCCAACAGCTGGAAGGTCATGATTTCTGACTCTTGGGTCACACTGGCTGGCAGCAGCTCTCTTTCCCAGCCATACCAGACACTGAGGCTATTTCTGCACCACACTGTTATAGTGCTATTATTCCACTTTCAACAGCCTCTGGAATCCTGGGGTTTGCAGTTTAGGGAGGGGCATTAAGAAGTCTCTGCCAGAGAGCTCTTTGGCCTCAGTAAACTACAAGCCCCAGAATTCCATAGGATGTTGAAAGTGGAAGAATAGCACTGTAACAGTGTAGTGTGGAAATGGTCTGAACCTGGACTCTCTTGCATGCAAAGGACAGACGCTCCGCAGACCTTCAGGCAACCAGACACAAGGGCTGCCCCCCCCCCCGCCCACGGCCATGCCTCCACGTCTCTCAGCTGCCCAAGCTTTTTGAAAACCAAAACGCCCTGCAACACATTTCCCTCCAAAAACGCAACCCAAACTCTCCCCTGCCCAACGACCGCTCCCCCACCGAGCCAAGGAAGGCACTCCAGACTTTCTGAGGGTCTCCCCACTGCTACGGCCATGCTGCTTTATTTTATTTTATTTTTCCCCTTGCTGGACTCGGAGGGAACGAAGTGGCAGCAGCTCCCGCTGCTGCTGCTGCTGACGCGACGACTCGCCTCTCACGGTGTGTCTTCTGTCTGTGTCTCACTCAGTTCCTTTCCCCTTGCCCGACGTGGCTCTTTCGCCACTCCTTCTGCCCGTCCTCCCCTCTCACAGGCAAAAACGGCCCCTGGTTTTGCCCGCGCTCTCGATTCTAAGCAGCAACATGGCCACCCAGCTGGAAGGGACCATTCGCTGGAGGAGGGGGAGGGGAGGGAGAGGGCGGCGGGGGTCTCACGGTGCCCCAACCCTCCCACGTCTTCCCTCTCTGCGTGCGCGTGTCCCCCGAGCTCCTTGTCCCCGAAGCAGGCGCCCACGCAGGAGACTCTCCGGGGCGAGAAGGAGGAAGGCAAGCCGGCCCGCCAATCGCCTCAGGGCCACAAGCCACTGAACCAAATGCTTCCTTTTCTCCTTCCCGCTGCTAAACGAGGCTGCCGAGGGAGATACACCTGGGTAGCCCATTGGCAAACGCCTCCTACTGCTGTTGTCCCGCACACAAGAGCCCATGCGGGCTGGGGAACAGCTGGCTCCCTCCGGGGAGGGCTGGGCGGTGGCGACAACGACTTCGGCTTCGCCTCACCTCCGCGAAGCGAAGCGGGCGTGACGGCAGGGCGGCGGCGGCCTGAGTTGAATTTCCCAGCTTTAGGCGAAGTGACCCATGTGTGCCAAAGGGCTGGAGGCTGAATGGGGGAACAAGGGGCAGAGGGACGCCCGCAGGAACGGTATTGGTGGAACCGGGGACAGAGGTCACACTGTGGCCATTTCCACACTAGCCTGTGCGGGGGAAAATTTTGGCAAAATGGTTTTTTTTTTTTGGTACCATGCAAAACTTTTCCTACCCGGCGCCTCCCTCGCTGGCTCACCTTGGCAGCTCCATGGGGGGAGGAAAAGATGACACTGAGCAAGAGGAGGCGGTGGCCCAAGTGAGGCGCCCGCATCTATAGTTACAGCATCTCTACGAAGCCGCCTCCCATGGCCATTTCCGCACGAGCCTGCTATAGCTCGACGATTCCACTTTCAACCTCCTCTGGAATCCTGGGGTTGGCAGTTTGGGGAGGGGTCCCGATCCTCCCTAAACTGCAAACCCCCGGATTCCAAAGGAGGCTGGAAAGGGACTAGCAGCGCTGTAAGAGTGCAGTGTGGAAATGACCGGAGTGCAGCCGTGCAGCTCCCCGTCCTGCCTGCCTGCCTGCCGGGAACAGAGCGCTTTCCCACCCTCCCTTTCCCACGACTCACAGGTGAGGAGCTGCACCAGGCCGGTGCTGAGCCGCCAGACCTGGCCGTCTCCGCAGCTGGGCCACGCCGGCACCCCGCTGGAACCACAGCCTACCTGCCCCTTGCAGCCAACCAAGAGGGGCCCGATAGGCCGCAGCGGCCTTTCCCACCCGCGGGGAAGGGAGCCGCAGTTCCGCCCAGCCTCCCCGTCGCCACCCCGCCCGCCCCAGGATCGCTGGGAACCATAGCCTACCTGCCCCTCACAGCCAGCCGAGAGGGGCCCGATAGGCCGCCGCGGCCTTTCCCACCCGCGGGGAAGGGGGCCGAGGTTCCGCCCGGCCTCCCCGTCGCCACACCACCCACCCGCCCCGGGGTCGCTGGGAACCACGACCTACCTGCCCCTTGCAGCCAGCCGAGAGGGGCCCGATAGGCCGCCGCGGCCTTTCCCACCCGCGGGGAAGGGGGCCGAGGTTCCGTCCGGCCTCCCCGTCGCCACACCGCCTGCCCCGGGGTCGCTGGGAACCATGGCCTACCTGCCCCTCGCAGCCAGGTGAGAGGGGCCCAATAGGCCGCCGCAGCCTTTCCCCACCCGTGGGGAAGGGAGCCACGGTTCTGCCCGGCCTCCCCGTCGCCACACTGCCTGCCCCGGGGTCGCTGGGAACCACGGCCTCTACCTACCTCACAGCCAGCCGAGAGGGGCCTGATGGGTGATGGCTCGTCCCCCAGTGTCCGTGCCTCGCTCCAGGAGAGAGAAAGAGGGAAGAGTGAACACAAGAGCCCACGTGGGCCGTCCACTCCTCCCCTTCTTCTCCGCCCGCCCGCCAGCTCCGGGAGGGGTGGAGGAGGAAAAGATGGCGCCGAGGAGGAGGCGGCCCAAATGAGAAAGGCTGCTGGCGGCGGCGGCGGCGAGGGAGAGTGGCGACCCCCGTGAAAGGATTGTGCGACCCCCCAGGGGGTCGCGACCCCCAGGTTGAGAACCGCTGTGCTTCACCTCAGCCACCCCTCGCTTTCTAGAAGGATAGAGCAGCTTTCAAGCAGATCTGTTCTTCTGTCCTTTACAGTTATGGGGAGCCAGCCCTGAGATGCCCACACTGGCAACATTCAGACATTTTCATGTGTTAGACTCTGACTAGTTTTGCCTCAGAGGACCAGGGCCTGTGAGATGAAACCATGCATCACAGTGTGATTTGCCTAAAGAGGGTATCAGAAGTCAGACGTGGTACAAATGAGTGTAAATACAGCAAGAAGAATTCTCATAAAAACAACCCAGTATCCCCAAAACCATTGTTTCAACTGCAGGTTAACACAGCTGCCCCTTCTCAGATTTAAAGGCCACGGGAGATTTGCTCAAAACCTTGGGATGAAATTAGAGAAGAGCAGGAAGCAAGAATGGTTCTTGCTGTGTTCCTTGCAGGATGGAAAGAAGGGTTAAAGCAAATGTGCAGAAGTAACCACATTTGTCTGCTACATCCATGTGAAATAGGGATGAGCACAGGACAGTAGCTGGAGGGGGCAAAATGAGGGCATTACCTCCAAAAAAGAAGAATTTTGGCTCCTTGAAACTTTTCTTCCATCTCTGGATTTCTACCTTTGCAATAAATGCAAAATTCAATTGATCAATTAGAAATCCAATTTAGGCATCCAAAGACAAAGGGTAGCAAGGTTCCTAAGGGAATGCAGATACAGCAAACATAAAATTTTAGGTGCAAACAGTTTCAGTGCTGCGGTCTCTAGAATGGCAGAAATTTGGAGACCGAAGGAAAATTTCATTGTGAGGAAAGTGACCTCCTTTTGTGCCCATAACCCAGTAGCCAAGGGCCCTGCATTGGATTCCTCTTTCCAGAACCTACTGGAATAAAGAAGGTTCCTTGCCACTTCAGAAATTTGGCAGAAAGCACTGCTTCTGCTGCTGCCAAATTTGAGCTGCAGCTGCGGGAGGTCTCTGTGGTCTTACAGTGTTTTCTCTGTGCCTTCGCTATAGTTCTCCTGTGGTTTCTGGAACAGAGCATGTAGCTTACTGAGGAAGAAGGAGGTGATCTTGGCAGCAGCATTATGAGGAGGTTCTGCTGTGGGGCAGGAGCAAGGGCTCCTCTGGAGGCAGCAAGGCAACACTATGATGAGAGCAGTGCTCTGAGTTTACTGGTTTGAGGAGGAGCTCTCCCAGACACTAACGCTCTCTCTTTCTGCAGAACCTTATAAACTAGAGGGTTTAAAAATGGACAGTTAACCAGAGTAGCTCCAGAAACAAGGAAGAAAAAGAAATCAGGTTGAAGATAAGCTGATTTTGAAACACAAACAATTATTTCTTTATTAAAAGACAGAAAAACAGCAACAGAACCCAGCAGAACAATCTGTATTCAATACAAGCTGTTTCTCAAAAGAAAAGAGGAGGGGAATGCTGACCAAACTAAGGGGGATAAAGGTATGCAGCTAAGCTTAAGGGACTGCAGACTAAGATGCACACGTGGATTCTCTCACCTTCCAGTGGGAAGAAGAGCCCATTTGTCTGGATAGCTGAAAATCAGGGCAGTGGGTCCTTCTCTTGATGGACTCTCTGTGAGTCTTCCAGGCTCTTCATGGTCTTTCTCCATGAAGTCTCTCCTGGACATTCTTCCAGACTCTTTCTTTTCAGCTCTTTGTTATCTGGGATGCAGATCTGCAAGTCCATATCTGTAAGCTGTTCTTCTCTTCAGGAAGCAGCTGTCTCTCCAAGTCTGTGTGTGTGTGTGTGTGTGTGTGTGTGTGTGTGTGTACTAAACCCTTTCCTAACTTGGGGGCTGCCACCTGGATTCAAGGGGATGCCTTCTGAGAGGGCCAACATGACCTTAATGTCATACGCTGGAGGTTCAGAAATTTAGATTTGAATACGATCTCTGCTCATAACCCTCTGGGTACTGGTAATGACTCCTAAATAGTCTGAGGAGATGCAAACAACTGATTACACACACACACACAAGGACAAAGCCAGTACAGAGGCCATTTGCTTTCTTTCAAAAGCGAATGGATTTCCCAGCCTCTCGGATAATGCCCATTACCTTACAATGAGAGTTATACCAGTATGAACAGCCTTTGCAGGGCTTCCATTCAGTGGAAGTGGACAAATCAGTTAAGTTCTGATTGTTCTACCAAATACATCAAGGAGCTATTTCCTTGTCAGCCCCCCATCCCAGCAGTGTTGGTGGGAAAGTTCCAGCTTGTATTTTAAAATGAGGCCTAACTTCTCCAAGTTGGACATGAGGGTCCAGGCAACTGTGTATTGCCCTATCCTACAAGTGTGCAGACTATGTCAAAAGGAAACTCCCTTCCTGATGTATCAAAGTCTGCTTGCAATTAATATTTACCAAGCATAAGCTCTAACAACATATTGGAGGCCACAAAAAGATGCTGGGGACCACACGTGGCTTGTAGCAATATATTGCCCACTTCTAATGTAAAAGGACAAGGCACCTTTTTCTAACAGCATAATGTGCACATGGGAGAGGGGAGCAGACTGTCATCTTTCTTACCTTACCATACTCTGCCACTGAAGGTACTTCCCTCCCAGCCTTGCTCTGGATCCCAGAAGTGAACCTAGCTAGAAAAGAAAGTATCTCCAGTAGACAAGCAGGGAGAGATAATTTCTCTCAGTTGAATGCATTTTTGTTATAGCAGCCTGTTTTACCTCTTGCTTTAAATCTGAATAACCTGGACACATAAACAATTGAGGTGGATGCGCTCTCCTGTTCAGTTTGGCCCCAAGCTTTTGTGGAATGGTTCCAGTTAGGATTGACTTTGTGGTTTGAAGTAGAGACTATGTTAGTGGCTCTGGCTCATGGTCTTTATCTGGAGATAGAACCCTGGATGCTCCTGAACCTCTCCATAGTGTTAGATACTATTCACCTTGGATTCTTCTTGGATGCCTGCATGACTTGATAAAAAGTTTGAGGCAATAAGGTCAGAAGATTTGGGCTGGGGTTTTTTTTTTTTGCTTTTCCCTAAAAGAACAGTGAGACTCTACCATTTGGTCAATGCTCTGGAATTCAAAGGAGACTGAGAACGTATCTGTCATAACCCTTGTTTGTCATGAATGAGACCTGCCTAGCATGCTGGAGCTCTCACTTTTGTTTTGGCAAGGCTTATTCAGATGGACTTACTCTGTAGATTGTAGCAAAGAGGAACTACAACTTAGCGGCGGAGCATATCTATGCAGAAGATCTAGAAGATACTAAATTCAGTCCCTGGCATCTCCAGACAGGTCAGAGGAAGATTCCTTCCTGCAGCCATTCAAAGACACTGTTAGTCAGTGGCAGCAGTATTAGGCTGGATTAATAGTGGCCAAGTGCAAGGGAACCAGGGGCCAATACCTCCTCAAACCCCCCTGCAGGCCGAGTCTCCCACAGCAAGCATGCATGCATCTGTTTTTCACTGCAAGCCCTCTCAAAATGGCAACAAGAAGTGGCTTCCTCACACTTCCTGTCACCATTTTGAGAGGGACTGAGAGGAAAACATAGGTATTTGGGAGTAGTATGGAGTTCAGGGGTGCTTGGGAGGGTGGGGGGTATGTCTAATTTAAAAATAAGAACTTGGGGAGAGGTAAAAGGCTTTAGGAGACTGGTGAGGCGCACCAAGAGCCACATGCAGCCCATGGGCCACACTTTGTCCACCTCTAGGCTAGATAAACAGATGGTCTGACTCTGTTACAAGGCAGCTTCCACTGTCTTTTACAAGTGTTTGGTCACTGGGTGCCAGTTTAGATGACCAAACTGTGAGCAGTGGTACTATCTACAGCCTGTGTCTGTAGATAGTATCACTGTTTGTCTGTTTACTTTTTCCTTCTCCAACTCATTCTTCAACTACCGGTCAGTGAGAATTCTTCTGCAGTTCATTTTTTATAAGAATTTATTAAATGTTGCAAATTTCTTTATATTCAGAATTGAAAGATGTTGAAATTAAAAAAAAAGAACATGGGAGAAACCAAAACTTCTAAATGCATCTATCTAGGGCATCAGGTATTTGACTGCTTCATCTTTAAAATTTGGAGTTTGAATCGCTGTGTGTTCAATCAAGGTTGTAGTACAATACACAAATATTTTTTAAAAATTTTTTTTTTATAAAATTCAATTGCAAAATAAAAAAGAAAAATGAGTGGGTACATCATCTTTAAATGTATCCCACCCACCCCCACTTCCGCTTATATTCTCCAGTTGAAACTACATTGTTGTCAGCGCGGGCTGAGGTCAAGCAGGGGCCGGACCAAGGCCGCCGGCAGCCGCGTCCCAAACAGTCCTCCGGGGGGGCTGCCACAGGCAAGCGGCCAGGAACTAAGGATCGCCTTAACAGCAGGCACTTAACAGAAAAGAACGACGGGTTGCCTCACCCTAAACATAAAGCGGTTGCAGCACCAGAACGCAGGGAAGAGTCGCGGGGAAGCCAGACAGCAGCTCACAGGCACGGACCGGACGGGGTCAAGGCACGGGCGACAGACGCACGGGTAGCCGACGGTTGTTGCTCCGTGCCTTCCCCATCCCCGCGTCTGCCTAAAAAGGCCTACAGCCCGGCCTGCGGCCAATCTGGGCTGAGCGCATGGCCGGGCTCGCAGCTGAGCTACAGCTGAGAGCTCCCCGCCTCCAGGTGTTTCTCCTGAAGACGCCGGGAGCGGCGGCTGGCCTCCTTGGCTCGCCGCCGCTGCAGGAACGTCGGCGGCGGGGCGGTTGCCTCGGCCGAGGCCTCCTCACGAGTAGGCGGAGCCCCGGGATCGGGCCCGGGACCCGCCTCCTCCTGTGGCACCGCGTCCGCCACGCCCCGCGGGCCGGGAGCCGGGCCGGCAGCCTCCGCAGCGGCGGGCCCTCCCGCGACGTCAGCAGCGGCCTCCGTCCGGCGGGACGGGCCCTCGCCGGGATCGTCCTCTGTCGCAGCATCCCAGCGGCCCCCCGCCACAGCGGAGCCCTCCGCGACGGCCGCGGGGCCGCCGCCGCCGATCGCGGCCTCTGACGGGCCTGGATCCGTGTCCTCCTCCTCGGAGGTAAGAGCGGCATCGGCCTGCGCGGCGCCCGCCGGCGCGGCCACACCTGGGGCCCTGACAATTGTTTCTATTAACACAAAAGAAGAGCGATTACATTTCTATTTCACAATAAAAAAAGATTACATTTATATCTTGTTTCCATGTCTTTTACGTCTTATAAATTTATATCTTTACCCAGTCCACTAGTCCTTTCCATTCCCTTTCAAAGTTCTGTATAGATTTATTTGTCAGAGAAAATGCTAATTTTTCTATTTCTATGATCTCTGAAACTTTCAACTTCCACTCTTCTAGGTTTATATCTTTGTTTTCTTTCCAATATTGTGCATACAACAACCTTGCTGCTGTTATCAAATATAACAATATCTTCTGATGACTTCTTATCTGTCTGTGTTGTCCTAACATATTTAACAAATAAAACTCGGGTATCATTTCAAAATTCAAGTTACGAATTCTTTGGATTTCATCATGTACCCCCTTCCAAAATTTCCTCGCCCTTCTACAAGTCCACCACATATGTACAATACACAAATATAACATCATCCTCTCTGTGCTGTAAATACATACACCTATTGAATTTGTCTGGTGCTAATACAAAATAATGTCATTTCAGTTTGTTTGGGAAGATGTCCCCCAAATTTGCCAATGTCTTTGCGGTTGGGACAGAAAGAATTTAATGCTTTTTGTAAGTGGAATTGTAGAAGCCATCAAAACTGGCAGATGTTTCCGTACTCATCCTCAACTGTTTGTCACATTTTCTTGCACAGTAACTCAACCAGAGGCTTCAGTGAAGCAGATAACATTTAAGATTTTTCTCAAAAAAGAAAATTAAGGGGGAAAAAATCTAGGGAACCTTTTGGCAATATCCCTAATGTGTCTGGGAAGCTGGCAGAGCAGGTAATTGCTAGATTATTCCCCAACTTGTCCCAGTGATTAACTTCTTTCTTTGCTTTTTCTGTTCCATTAAGTGTGTGCAAAATGGAACCCCCTCCTTCACCCTCCTCCTCTTCCTCCTCCTCTCTCCTTCCCTCCCTCACTCTCCTCTCTCTCTCTCTCTCTCTTTCCTCTCAAAAGTTGTTCTCACTGTCTCTGAGCACTGGCTGTTCTGACACTGATTCACTAGTTCTGCAAGACTGTAGCCTTTGTTAAACTGAGTCTTTTTGACAGTTCAGCCATGCCTTACAGCTAGAAGTAGTTAGGTGGTACCATACTCCATCTCAGATATTCCTGAATTCTGGGTCATGAGTGAGCCCCTTCCCTAATTTAACCATCCCACCTTATGCGTACATGTCAGTCCCCAGTGAGCTGAGTCTGACAATGCCCACTGGGAAATATAATTTCAGTGCCCTCAGAGCGCTCTCCTTGCTCCAGTCATTAAGCAAAACTCTCTGGCAGAAATCATCATCATTGGCAGAGGTAAAGGAACTGAAATGTTCACAGGCCTAAGGTTACAACATTGATTCATGTCATTTCTTTTCTCTTCTCCTTGCCACCTCAGAAAATGAGCAACATCCCCTTACTTTTGTTGGAGAGTAGCCCTTTCCCCCACTGTCACAGTGGACCACCCTACAGTGCAGTTGGACTGGAACTCTCATCAGCCCTCACAAATACAGTCAATGATGGGCATTGCAGCACAACTTCTGGAGGGCCACATATTTCTCTGCCCCACTTTGAAAGACATCAAGTTTTGTACCAACTTTGATTGTTTTTCCCCACCTTAGAATATGTTTTGTATTTTGGTCCTTGTTTTCTCTCTAGAAATTGTGTTTCTGTCTGAAAAAATAAGCCCAATTTTGACCGTTTGATAAATTCCATAGTGCAATTTTAGAGAGTCCTCTCTTGCAGATTTACCTCATTATAGTTGGATGGCCATCTTTCTGGGATACTTTAGCCATGGATTCCTGCATGGGCAGGAGTTTGAAATGATGATCCTTTAGGTCCCATCTAACTGTACAGTTCTATGATTCCATAATTCTGTGGTTGGTTGGTTGATTCCATGATTCTATGGTTGGTTGGTTACATTCATATCTTGATTTTACTCCAGTGAGCTAAAGGCTTTCCTCCTTTCATTTCATCTGCACAACCCAGAAGGAAGGTCAGGCACAAAGTGAATAATTTAGCCAAGGTTACCCTATGGCTCAGCAGGGATTTGAATGAGGATCTCACAAATCCTATTCCTACAGTTAGACCACTACCTTGCAAAGTCTCTCCATGACTTATTAGAAGAAATGTTCTTGTTCTCACCCCAGGTAGTGGACACAACCAAACCTCTATATCTGAGTTTTGTATGTTTAGCTTTGCCGTTGTGCCATGGGTTGTGTACCCTTTCCAGCTAGAGATCCCATTGCTCCTTTTCTTGTCACATGGCATAGTATGCTGGAGTTGCTACCCTCACATAAATCTTCCAAATAGATACCATGAAAGACCTGCCACTACGTAGGAGCATTACTCCGCGCCTTCAGATATCCCATTTGCCCTTTTGTTGAGTTGTGTTCATCTTTTATCGCCTGAATGTTAAGCATGCATCCAGCAGATGGGTCAAGAAGCAGTGCAGGACCAATGAGGAACACACAAAAAGGAGTGAAATGAAAAGCAACATCATATACTAATGCAGTGCAGACCCACTCTTGAATCAATTAGCAAGCTGCATGGCCTATTATCCATACCATATTTTTCAGAAATCTTTTTAAATCTTTTATTCAGCTACTGTATTTTTTTCTATATAGCCACCTCCATTATGCATGTTCTCTGGGTGGCTCACCAACAAATACCATGTTAATATGCATTAAAAAAGAAGAACAATTAAAATGAAAAGCATATTCAAAAAACATAGCTTTTGAATTGAGTGGCCCATACTGGAGGACATGAGTTATTTAAAAAGATCTAAGTGTGTGTGTGTTTGCACCTTCACATTGCCTATGAATTTCATAGGATTTTCTTAGGTAAGGAATACTCAGAGGTGGTTTTGCCAGTTACTTCATCTGAAATATAGCCTGCAGGATCTGGTATTCATTAGTGTTCTCCCATCCAAATACTGACCAGGGCTCACTGTGCTTAACTTCCAAGATCAGACAGAATCTGGTGTCTGTAGGGTATTTAGGCTGCTAGAGTGCCACTACCAAAAAGGCCCTCTTTGTAGTTATCACCCACTTCCTTCATTTGGTGGAGGCTCTGGGAGGAGGGCTCTGAAAAGGATCTTAGTGTTCAGACAGGTACATATGAGAAGAGGTGGTCCCAAGTCATTTTAGATTTTAAATGTCAAGGCCAAATCTGACCTGAGAGTGAATTGAGATCCAGTGCAGTTGACAGAGTTTGGATGTGATGTTTTTAACGAAACCAAACCAAGGAGACAAAGGACTGATTGGATCAAAGCATGGAACTGGAACTGTAGATTGTATTTTTGAAGGTTGTCCACCTGTCTCACCATTGCCACCAAGTGTGAGGACCCCCACTGTCTCACTACTATGGCACCAAATGTGGAGGCCTTCTAGATGCCTTCATGGTTCATGTGCAAGACTTTGTTCGTATAATCCCACCACTACACACAACCACCTTGAATGACTGCCACTACCACTGGTGCTGTGTGCCTAAAATCATCCACATCAATAAAGTTATTGCAGCATTCACAGAGGCACAAATGTATAATACAGTAATTGGCTCATTAAACCAAAGTTCAACATACTGTAAAAGATTGCTTACTGAACACATCTAACTCCTGACTGATCCTAACTAACTAACTCTAACTCACATCTCCGAACCGATCAACTGCCCCACACAGCAGCCTTTTAAAAATCTCCTTCAAGCACTCAGCCAGTCTCTCTCTCACACTCACAACAGATCCTAGCCTTATTACATATTCTATCCCTCACATAGATAAACATATTTTACCATAATTTCATTAATAGACACCACAACCTTTTCCCCCCAAAAAGTCCATAACATTACAGCATTCCCTGGGGGGAAAAACAGATTTCTCTGCTGTCTAAAGCTTCTATTTGGTGTTATGTGTGTGTAAAATATTGTGTGACTCTGGGAATAGGTGGGACATAAAAAAATGTATGAATAAATGAATGAATGGATGAATAACAGCCAGGTTCCAACAGTGAAATGAGCCATGTATGATTTGTGTTTTGTGCTCATTTTTCTTGTGCAGCAGCCCTTTGCAAACAGTGTTAGAAGCCGAAGGAAATTATATGACCAAAGAGTCAGCCGTTCAAAGGACCAAAAGTCCACTGGGTTGGTACAAGCCATTGACAGAGGCCTAGGCAACTCTTTAGACCCAGGGCATATTTAAGGACTGGCTTAAGTCAGCTGCTTTGCATGGATATGGACACAAGAAGAGCACAGGCACGTTAGAGGAAAAGCTAGGGGGCAGTTTATACTTACTTGTTTCTGACTCATGATGAGCTATCTCTCAGAAGGGTACGGGACTGCTTTATTGAACACAAAAAAGCACAGTAAATAAGCCCCAATAGCATGCTATTTGTGTTACATTTTTCAACACAGGTACATGTATCTGTGTACATAAGTACATAGATCACAGATCTCTACACTGGGATAGTTATTCACATGTAGCATCCAACATGTGTATTGGCTGCTGTTTGCTGTTCCGTATACATATGTGATGAAATATACGTGCATCCACACAGGAGCGTCTTGGTTTGCATTGCTGTTTTAGTAATCAGGTTATTAATTAACAAACAATAGAAATAAGGGATTTGGGAGTCTTGTGTAAACTAATTAAATTTTGTAAACTTAGTGTTGTAGGCAGTCTAGTATGAACCCAAGCATAGTGTGATGTGTGAGCACTCCTTATGTAGACAAAATATGCTTATACGTTGCCCAAATATACAAAGCACATCAGTGTCTCTTGTGATGTTATCAGGACGCCTGATGCTTTCCAGAGTATGCTGCTAATAGTACTCTTACTGCTACTACCACCACCACTAGTAGTACTGCACCATTCCTGTAAAGCTACAAATTAGTAATTTCTTTGTAGGAGAACATGAACTTTTGTCTGTTGACTTAATCAATCAAATTTACAGGACTGAAGAATCAAAGTGCAGATTTTATGTGCTGCCTCTTGGGAAAGTCAGATATTGTAAGCAATCAATGTGTGTTGTTTGGAGTCAGGCAGTGGGCGTAAGGCTATTTTCAGACAGCACGTGCTTTGTCTGCATTCATCTTGTCAGGAAGGCCCATTTAAAAAAAAACTGGATGGCAAAAAGGAACCAACTTTTCCTGACTGGACACACCTGCCTGTCCTTCCACAACCAGCTTAGCAACAGGCAGCCTAGCCCTTATGTCCAGTGGAAGGATCCTTTGTGGTTGATCCAGCAAGTCAGCTCCTTCTCAGATCTTCAGCATGTAGCCATAAAACAGAAGAGGAGAAGGGCTGCTAGATCTACAAATATGTAGATGTTCACATATGAGACATGGATCATAAATAATGGGAGCTATTGGTAGAGTGCTCTCACCTTTCCTTTGAGAAAAATAGCCACTATTACCAGGAAACTCAGGGGAGGGCATAGAATTGTCTCAGTACTTGCAGTGCAGCTACCGTAGACAAAATTCACATAACGTACACATCACCTGACAGAGCAGTGGTCCTTTTCCTGTGTAAACTTCACATACATATATTCCAGAATAATCAGACACACTTATATAAATCAGTAGCCACTTCCATGTCATGCAAAGATTTTCTCACGTGCATGTGGGTGGAGATCCAGTTAGGAGACTGGGGGAGCTTAAGTCTCTGCTAGCATCCTTACCTGGGTCATTAGGGAGGTAGAAGGCTCCTCGTTCTTCTCCGCTGCGTGTATGGATGTGCAACAGCCACTAGGGGGCTCACCAAGACAGTTTTAGCCACCTTGCCCCCAATCAGCTGTGGTTCAGCTGCCCTTGCACACTGGCGGGGGAAGAGCCTGTGTTCTCAACTTCTTCCCCAGGTGCTCAGGGCCAGACAAATCAATGACATATATACACTCCTCACAGCAGATCAGTGGTCTGGAAGGGGTCGCAGCAGCCCAAATTCCTACCCAATTAAAAAGAACTCCTGGCTGCTGGGGCACCTCTGTAATGAGGGCATTGTGGAAGGAGTTGCTGCATCAGACTGCTCTCCTGCACTGCCCCCAAAAATGTGTATGTTGATATAACCAACAGTTACACTAGCATATGTGACCAGCAGGATTCTGCCCAGGATCTGATGTAAGAATACTAACAGACCTGCACTTATACATGTACCCATATTTCAACACATGGCCAATCTTCCCTGTTCATCCACAAAATTAAATAACAATACACACAGTCTCTCTTTGTCCCTCTCTCTCTCTCTCTCTCACACACACACACACACACACACACTGCTGTTCACTGTGACACAAGTAATTGCTGAGGTCAAGAGCTTAGAGATGTTGTATGTTTGGAATATAGTTTCCATAATGCCTCAGCGCAAAGTGTGGGCTACAGGATTCTGGAAACTGTATTCCCCAAAAGTAACATTTCTGAGCTTTGCTGAAGACTGTATTTCTGGCATTTTCCCCTTACTGGTGCATTCCTAAAACCTTGTAATCTGTTTCACAGAAATGCAAATTAAATGGCATGTGGGAACACAGTGGGTCCATGTATAAACATCATCCCCAGTTTATCAACAGATTTGCTTTCTCTGCCATTTTTAATTCCTTTCACATTGGGTTTTTTAAAAGATTCGCACACCAAACATTGTCATTAGCTTTACTGATTAGCTCTCAGTGTCGAAGGAGAGGCCATGGATCATTAAAAGCCTCTAAAATGCGGGCCTTCCAGCAAGTTGTTAGTTCCGCTAGTAAATAAAAATTAAAGCTTGGGAATATCCAGAGTAAATCATTGGAAAATGCAGAAGAGTCATATTTCATCACAGCAGCTGTACAATGTGTCTGTTCAGAGGGTGATGGACTTTCCATATAAAAAGGCTGCCATATATTTTCTGTGCTGTCCATCAGGGTATAAATTTAGGAGGAAACCGTGGGAGCAGGGAGGAAGGCAGCCTAAAGGAGGCTGGTGAAAGGCCTGATTAATTCATAGACTTGGTATGATTTTGTTCATAAGTTGGAATGTGGCCATGCTCTGGAACAGAAATGTCAAACTCAAATATTAATGGGAAACTACACAACCCAGCAAAATCAGGACAACAACAACAAGAAAAAAAGCAGAATAATTGTTTAAATGTGGTGTCATAAATATCTTTGATGAATGGAGTCATAGGGGTGCAAATTGATTTTTTGGTGTTATTATTATTATTACTATTATTACTATTACTATTGAAACTACAAGTACTGCCACTAAAGAAGGAAAGAGTAAACAAGAATCACCTCAGCCAGGATTCTCTGGTTTCCCAAGGCTGTGCTTGGTAGTGCTTTTGTATGAATATAACTTCATTATTTGATACAGTTAACTTGGCTCAGCTCACAGACATTAGGAGATAAAAGATGAATTCACAGTCCAGTTAAGAAGGCAAGAAAAATGTGGGAAGGGGATTCTAATGATTGCTTTCCATCTTCTTCTTTATCGATGCTCCATGTTTCAGAAATGGCCCATTGATCATAAGAAGTCTTCTGGGTGGCCCACTACAGAGGCAGTGTGTCAGAAATGCTGAAAATAGGGGTGCAAGGGCAATAGAGAAACATCCTTTCATTCAAGCAGGATCGTAAGGAGAATTCCTCACAATTTTGTCTTCTTGGCAGCCTAGATAGCCAATAACTACACCCATCCAAAATTACTTTCTTCCTTCCTTCCTTCCTTCCTTCCTTCCTTCCTTCCTTCCTTCCTTCCTTTCTTTCTTTCTTTCTTTCTTTCTTTCTTTCTTTCCTTCTTTCTTTCCTTCTTTCTTTCTTTCTTTCTCTCTCTCTCTCTCTCTCTTTCTTTCTTAGCACCAAATTTAGAGAAAAACTTAAAACTGCAATATGATTGTTCCTTCATTCAGTAGAAATCAGCATAAGTAGCAACATACAAAACAAAGGCAGGAGAAGAAGTACTTGAAGACCTTCAGAGAGGATGGGACTCTGGAAAATGGCTTTGGGATCATAGGTAACAGTCTGTGGCTGATGTTTTGTCCCTTTGAATCAATATCTGCTGAACCTAGGATGAGAACGTGTGTTTGTTGAGAGAATGTCACTTTGCCTATTGTATTCCATATACATTATGTGATAAGCAGTATAAATTCCATGCAAGATGCCTTGGGTTATTTTAACTATCCTGATTTTGCCTTGGGTGTGGAAGTAGATTACCCTTCTAAAATGCTTACCCTTCTAAAAAGTCACTTAAGTTCAGAATTAGGTGGCTTGACATCAGGGTGAGCCCAAGATACAGTATTTTGTTGCCTGAGATAGGAGAATGAATATTATTCCCACACATACTCACATTCAACTCAAAGTGTGCAGTGTGTAAAACAGAGAATCCCACAATCAGCTTTCCCAGCTCCTTGCAGTAAAAATATAACTGCCAACTAAATAACTGAATATTGGCTGCACCTTTGTAACACCCAGAATCTGCTGCCTCATTCTGACTAATGGTGTAACTGTCCCTACTTACAGTGCAAATTTCCCATTCAATGCAAGGGACAGAGCTATCATATTTTACAGCGTGGACAACAAGTTGGATGCACCTTTTAGGTTTTTTTCAGACAAATGTCATTCAAGACAAAAACTTATCCACAGAAGACCCTCATCCTTATTTGGCCTTGGGGAGTCCATGGTTATTGAAGAGTGTTGTGTACCCTGGATGACACACTGGAAGAAAATATTTGAGGGAAGTGAATCTTGGGTCACAGTAGTGATGATTAAACAGGTAATAGAAATCACACTGCATGTTAATAAGTTTTAATTACTTATGTACTACTTTCTGACATGATGCAGTGGTTAAAGTGTGGACAAAACTCTAGGAGACTAGAGTTCAAAGTCCTCTTCATTCACAGAAACCCATTTGGGGCAAGTCAGACTCTCTCAGCGTTAGAGGAAGGCAAACCTCTCAATAAATCCTGCCCACCTCCCCCCATGATACAGTTGCCATAAGTTGGAGTCAGTGTGAAAGGCATATAACATCAGTGCTTTCCACATGCTGCTGCTGTTTTTGTCATAACAACCTCCAGTATAAATAATCATTATGATCCCATTTTACAGATGGAGAACTGAGAACTGAGTAGGAGGGCACATATCCACATCCAATAAACACTGCTAAACAGGAACTGGAGTCACATTCCCATATTCAAATTCAGCAGTAATAGAATTACATTCACATGCTGTTAAAATGTCCAGAAAGCACCTAGAATGGAGTTGTTAAAAAAAAAGAACTTCTTTGTCATACTTAAATCAGTACAGCAGGGGAACTTTGATCCTGTGGATAGAACAGCTTCCCTTCCTAACTATAGGACTCCTATGGGCTATTCAACTTGATGTGAAGTCTTTCCAATGGTGTCAAGAGAAGCTATTTCAAAGCCCAGTTGCTGCAAGGAAGAATTGCTGCCAGGAGGGAGAGTCAGTGTACTGTATTGGTACTAGTGTTGGACAAGGACTCAAGGAGATCAGGATTCAAATCCCTGCTTGGCCATGGAAACCCAACATGTGATTTTCAACCAGTCACTCTCTCTCAGCCTCAGAAGAGAGCAATGGGAAGCCCCTTCTCCCAGTGGCTCCATAGACACTATTTTGTGGAGATGAGGTGAGAATTAGACTAGTGAAGAGAAAGGTTGTATGTGAGAACAGGTTCTTGTGCGGAGGCATGTGCATGGCAGTGTCTATGGATGAGATGGTGCCTGTGAGTGTGGCCCTCCCCACTTCCCCTTTGGCCCCGAGAGCCAGGGCTGAACGCTTGGGCTACACTGCAGGCTTGGCTGCTTTACCCCAAATGTAAATGAGAACCGAATGGACGGGTTTGGTTCGCTCAACTGACCAGCAGGCTTCCTCGACCCACCTGTGTCTATTCCTTCCGGGAACTTTTCCTGCACAGAAACCCATTTTTTTTCACCCACTATTTAAAGCCAGGCCCTCCTGCGCCGCCCCGTAGTCCCTAAAGCTATCGAGTCAGTATCGATCCCCCGCACCTGGCAATGGCTTTGCTGTCCCCCAGTGATGGCTAGATTAATTGATTTGATTGATCGGTATTGGGGGCGGGGGTAAATAGATTATCCTTCCCCTCATGAGCCCGCGACCCCTCCCTTCTTTCTCCTTCCCGTCTAATGGTCGTAACCCGGGGCTGGGGGTGAGCGGACTGCCGCCCGAGTACGAGGGAGAGGCTGTTTTTGCTGCTCGCACTGGAGCGTGATTAATATTAGCCGGCCAAATGGGTGGAAACGACAAGAATAATGAAGTAGCTCATTAGGGGACGCCGCTCGGAAGGTCGAGAGTCGGGATCCGGAGGCCGTGGGGCGCGTTGGGATGCGGGGAGATTGCAATACTCTTGTTTGGAGGGAAGCTGGCAATGAACGCCGGGTAGGAGGAAGACGGGAAAGAAGAAAAACACGCGCGTTGGTTCCCCGCCAGTGGAGTGAGAGAAGGTTCCGCTTGTTGAGGATCTCAGGCGTGAGCCGGCTCACTCCGTCGGGGGTGCAAGGCGAGAGAGGGAGGCGGGCGCGTCAGGTTTTACGAGGAGTGATTGGAGAGGCACCGTCAGGCTGCGGGAAGAGAGGGAGGAGGCGGGCTTTGAACGCAGGACTGGGGAGGGAGAGAGAGAGAGAGAGAGCGAGCAGCGCCTTTCCCAGCTGCCGCCCGCCGTCTTGTGCGTGGAGCGCAGCGCCCGGAGTGAGCGTGAGTCTCCGGCCCGCGAGTCGGAAGGCGGCGTGGTGCTGAAGGGACAGCTCCTGCGGGGCGCGGGAGGGGAGGGGCGCTCCCGGGCCGCCCGGAGGAACAGCCCCGAGATGACAGCAGGGGGGCGTGCGGGGAGCCGGGCGGCGGCTGGAGGGTGGGGGTTCCGCCCTCAATTGTCTCCGTGGGCACCGGCGGGGGGAGAAGGGGCTGTGCGGGGCGCTACGAGGGCCGCTGACTCGCTCGCCTTTTCCCGCTTTTCCTGCGTTCGGAAGGAACTTTTAGAGGAACCCAGGGGGCGGGGGAGGGACCGGGGTCCTCTCGTCTCCCCGGCGGTTTTCGGCTGCCCTTGGGGCTGTCCGCGGAATCTCGCCCTGGCGGCCTGGGGGGGGGCTGGGAGTTTTCGGCCGGGAGCTGTCCGAGTGCCGCTCTGGGCGAGGGGGAAGCTCGGGAGGAGCTCGGCGGCGCCCGCTGCCAAGCCTCGAGCGGAGCGGAGCCGCGGCGGGCGGCGGGCTACCTCCTGCTCTGCATGTTAATCACTCGGCAGTGCGGATGGGCACTGGAGAATGCGGGGGTGCGGAGAGAAGGTCGCGGGGGGCGGGGGGCAGCTGCACGTGATTCGCCGCCCAGTCGGAGCAGGAGGAGGGCTGGACCTCGGGAAGGTGGTGGTGAACTTGGGGGGGAGCGGTTGGGGCGAGAGTGCACGCAGGCGCGAGTGAGGTCCCTCTCCCGCGTGCACACACGCGGCTGACAGGAGACTCGGCTCCAGGAGATGCGGAGAAAGCCCCACAAATAGTCCGCTCCGCGCCCACGCCGCGCCATACCCCGCGATCGCTCGGAGCCCCCTCGCTCCCACCGGCAGTCTGTCCGTAATTCCAAACTCTGCTGGCCAGGTAGTCGCCCCAGCCTCGGGCGCCTCTCCGTTGGAGGAGGCTGTAAGAAAGTGAACCGGGAGAGCACATTTCCGCACTAGACTGTTACAGCCCGATTAGTTTAGGGAGAGGCCGGCCGGCCGGCCAGCCCCTCCCTAAACTGCAAAGCCCGGGGTTCTGTGAAAGTGGAATCATCGCACTATAACAGTCTAGTGCGGAAATGGCGCCAGGACCCGCCGCCTGACCGCTTTTCCCGGCCGAGCAAGCCCGCCATGCGTGGGATGATGCCCGGGCGGCGGTGCCAGCGAGAGAAGGGAGGGTCGCCGGGGGAAGGCAGCGGCGTCGCCTCTCCCCCGCTCGGTCCGTGCCTGGCAGCTCTTTGCAGCCCCAGCCGCCGAAGCCGCGCGCGCTCGGTGGTGGTGGGGCCGGTCCGGGGCCGTGAAGCCCCTCCTTACGCGAGCCGGAAGTTCTCTCCCGGCCTCCCTCCGAGGTGCCTCGCCTCAGAGAAAGGACTCGGGGCAGAGGGGTGGTTTTCGCAGCCGCCAGCGGCGTGTCTTTCGCGGTTGTCTGGTCAGCGCTGTGCCTGCCTCCGCTCTGATCCGCGCAGACGAGCAACAAGCACCTCTGTGCCCGTGGTCCCGGCCGTCGCCTGTCCCTGCGCCTCTGCTTCTCTCGCTTCCTGGGGCGATTCTTTAGGGGGCTCTGGCGCTCGGGGTGGGGGCTTCGCCCTCAGCCCTCTAAGTTCCACCGATGGAACTGAAACCAGCAGCATTTTCGGGCTGTCTCCTCCCTTCCCGTCCCTACCAGATCCTCGCGGGCCCTGGCTTCCTTGTCTGAGGCGTGATGTCCCGTGTGGTGCTGCCTAGAACTCCCCCTGCATGTTTACCCTCCCCTCCCTACCTCGGTGGATATTCTCCTTCCTTCCTTCCTTCCTTCCTTCTTCTGCTTCAGTTATGAACTGTAGCTTCCCCGCCACAGCTGGCGAGGCTGTTCTTGGGCTAGGAGTTGAAGCAGCTGTACAGCTCTGGTTCCCTCTTTCCTTTTAGGAGCTTTAGAAAGTTAGCGGGAAAGGATCAGCTGAATTGGAGCTGGGGTGGTGGAGAGGATGCCTGTTGAGGGGAAACCTGCCAGCATTCATACATGCGTCCATGTCCAGGTGAGGATGGTCAGGGCTTAACTGATTCAGGACACCAAATCTTAGCGCAAATGCCCCCAAAGGGGAATGTTTTCACCAACCAAGGAATTCCTCTACAGCAGCTACCCGCCCCCCACACCTCTACTAAAGTGATTGTGTCTGCAGATAGAAGATGATGGGAGTCATATTACAACCTTTCTTGATGGTAAAATCTTCAGTGCACATCTTGAGAGTGAGCGAGAGGGCTCACACTCTATCCCATACTCTCCTCACCCATAATGCTTAAGAGAACGTTTAAACCTGATTTTTTAAAAAAGAAAAAAGAATTTAAACTGTTAAGTGGCTATCAGATCATAACTTTGTCTCATCTGTTATGTTAACATTGAGTGGAAAAAACAAAACAAAAACATCCTTAGCTTGTACCTCACTGGACTTTTACTTGAAAGCTCCCAAAGAAGGAGAAAAAATCCCCTATCTTCACTGGGGTGCTTGTGCCGTTATGCCCCACACCCTTTCCCAGCATGTAATCTTCTGCCAACTTGACAAAGAAATCTTAGATCAGTTTCTGTTTTCCCTGCCTCTGTCGGCCAAACAAGCCATTGGTCTGTGCAGCCTATCAATGAGTTCACTCATTTCAGTTATATAGACATTGCACAGCTGGCACCCACAGCATACAGGAGGGGTTATGTATATATGTTGTACTGTGGTATAGAAACCAAGCATCCCTTTCACACTACACACCTCATTCATGCACCTCATGTGCACTGTGGCCACCCATGCAGGGGGAGGCCTGTTGTGCTTCCCATGTCACAGAGGTCCAGAGCATGTATTTCGATTGCTCCATGCATGCATTGAGAGCCAGTGTGGTGTGATTTGACCATTGGACTATGACCCTGGAGGCCAGGGTTTTGATTTCCCACTCAGGCATGGAAACCAAGTGGGTGACCTTGGGTGCATCACACACTCTCAGTCCCAGAAAACCCTGTGATAGGTTCATCTTAGGTTAGCCGTAAGTTGGAAACAACCTGAAGGCTCACAACAATAACATGCGTGTTTCCTCACATATCAGGCAGTGTGGAATTTAAAGGTGCTGTTAAAATCACTGGTTTTGTAGAAGGGTTGCAAACACACCAGTCACTCTGACATGTCTTGCACTATGATTCAGATACTCTGTCAGTGTAGGATAGATTGGCTAAATTCTGTTGGTTAGTCCTGGCTTGAGTAGATCCATTCAGTTAGTGGGATTTACTTACATATTGGCTCACCATTCAGTAATTGATTGAATAGGCTTACTCTAGATGAGAGTAACCGACAAGTCACCAGCTGTTAGTAGCTACCGCTACTATTAAGGGTTGTCTGGTACCAGTTGCCTGATAGATGCTGTGTACTTACAAATGTTCTCTGATAGCACTTATGTAACTGTATCTTCCCATTGTCAGGTTTGGAGTGAAGGCAATGTGTGCCAGGGCTCAAGCTTCCTTGGAGTATCTGCTTGAAGTCCTTCTCCCATTATCTTTAAGATTGGGGAGAAAGCTGCAGTCATTCAGGGTGGTTTTAGATGTTATAGCAAAGATAGGCACACATCAATTTTTCATGCACTGCTAACAGTGTAACTTCACAAGTAGTTCTGGTCAGTCTAATTATTGTACTTTGTCCAGGAATAACCCTTGGCACTGAAAACTGGGTGTGAGGATGAACCTATAGAGTCCTGACATGCTAAGTTTTGTGCTTCTGTCCCCATTTCTCTCTTATTCCCTCCCTTCCTCTGTCTCTCAGACACACACACACATCATATGACATCCTTTGTCACAGCTATCATCTCTTCATGTCATAATCTTTGCCTGCTACACATGATCACCACTGTGCATCACCAGTCTTTTAAGCACCGTTTGCACGCATGCCCTGCGTATAATTATTTTCCACATAACACCTACGTCTATCCATAAACACTCCTTACAACCCCAACACACCTTACTTTAACATCTGCCTGTCTCCCAGATGGTAAATAAAGCAAGTGTGTGTAAAATCAGCTGATCTTCAGGACAAAATAGTCCATGCATGAGAGCTGCAGACACTCTCATGAGTGGCTGGCAACTCTTCCCAGAAGAGGGAGCTTGTACCAGGTCCAGAATGCATGTTTCTGTTTTGTCTGTTTTATTAAGAACAAATAGAGAATCACACAAATCGCAAGACTCTTGTCTTAGGCAGGGAGCTTTCTGGGTGGTGATACAGGCCTGTCCGTTTTCATTTTTGGAAAACCTGTTGGGCCAACTGATATTTCCTTGTGCTGTTTAAATACTGGTGATCTAGCTTCGCATTTCTTGCTGCTCTGCTTTGCAACCTTTTTGCCTGTTGTGCATTTGGTGCAGTGCAGTGTAAGATGTGGCTGTGCCAGACACCCCAAAGCAGTGGTCCAAATCCATCTAGAGCATCAGGCTCTTTCTCAAGCAGTGAGTTGGGAGGGTCCTTAAGAAGGGGCTGAAGGGGGTTCCCTCACCTCCTGCCTCCTTTCAGATTAGAGATTAAATCCTGGCATCTCTGTAGGTGATGAACCCTCACACTGTTTGTGGGTGATGCACAGAGTCCAAGTGGGTCATCTCACTCTTTTGAGCCCAAGTTTAGCTCTGGCAGGCCTGGACAAGGCATGATTGTCACAAGCCCAAGGGTTGGGTGAAAATGCAGAGTTCCCAGTTATCCTTGATGTCCGAAGAACTTATTCACGTAGCCACTGTGGGGGAGCAGCGATAGTTCAGGTATCGGTTGGCTGCCCAGGAATCAAGATTTGCAAAGCTAGATTTCTTTTTCTTTCCTTTTCTTTTTAATGCCAAGGGGGAGAAAAAAATCACCAGTAGGAATGTATGGAAGGACGCTCAAGTACTATCCTATGAAGAGCAGTGCCCTGGTATGGCATGAAAGCCATAGGCAGGGAGGCCATGTCATTAGGCAATTGGAGGCTGAGCCATCCTTTGCATGATGATGTTGTCTTTCACCATACTCAAGTCAATCCAATGGCATGCTGTCTACTTCCCTTAGCACTCCCCCATCCCCACTTTTGAGTGTTGCTTGGAGGGTCCTAATTGAAAATGTGAGTGCATGTATGTTCAGGTCATGTGTGTGTACATGCTGGTGAACTGTATAAAGCCTTGAAACAATGGAGAAGCCCTGAAAAGAAGAGAGAAGAGCTGATCTCTTTCCTCCATCAAATGTGGAGGAGGAACAGAGCTTTCTGCGTATGTTTGAGAAAATTGGTGTGGGAGAAACTGGATGAGGATCTCTCTATATGTGCCCATGTTGTGCAAGAAAGCCTGAGCATATGGCTGTTGGTAGACTCTGTGTGGGTGGGTGGAAGGGAGGGTATTGTATTGGGGCGGGGATGTGTGTGTGTGAGAGAGAGAGAGAGAGAGTGAGAAAGAGCGGGGAGATTATATTTGAGGGAAGGAGTGCAGTTATTAAATTGCCTGATTGTGTGCATCAGTGAGGAAATTGTGCGTGTGTGTGTGTGTGTGTGTGTGTGCACACGTACACATGTATGAAAGAGAGAGAAAGAAGAGGAGGGAGAAAAGGGGTGACTCTAAAGAAACATGTGCTTGAAAGAGAAGAGAAATGAGCTTGTGTATAACAGTGTCTGCACTATAAATGCAGTGTATATTTGATGCAGAGGGTATGCTTATAAAATTTTTACAATTGAAGGCCTTTGCACATATGAATCCCTGCCCCCCCCCCCCGTAGCTTGCTTCTCTGTCAGAAAAATTGTGAGCACATCATCATTTGCCAAGGGTATAATTGGTATTTCACTTTGTTATAACTGGAAAAGTGATCTGGAAAACCAATGTGCACCACTTAGCTCCTTGTGTGCATATTTGCAGCAAAATGACTGCTCATACTTCACAAGTGCTAAAGTTGTATGTTAGGAGTCCTCATTTAATGTTCTTTTTTTTTCAGATACAGATAATATCCACTGTGGGAGTAATGGATTGCTGATCATTATCAAGATTGCGGCAGTTGTCGGGGTGGGGGAGTTTAACCATTTCCTCCTACGCTACAGTCCTGAGGAAAATCCTTCCATTGAAGTGAGCCTTTGGATTGAAGCAAAATCCCCCATTGGCACCAGTAGGAACTTTCTTTCCAAAGCAAGTGCTAGCTTCAGAGAAGTGTTTTTCCTCAGCAAGGGAGGAAAGGGTCAAAGCACCCATCCATGCCAGCTGAGATTCCTATAATTCTCTCACTCCTTCTGTCTCTCTCTTTTTTTGTCTGTCTGTCTCTCTTTCTCTCCCTTGCACATAAATTAATTTAATTTAATTTAATTTTAATTTCATTTAAAAAAAAAACTATAGGCATCATGCTCAGCTTGACCATATGCTTATGGCTATCTTTAGAACAGCCATCCCCAACCTGGTACCCTCCAGATATGATGGACTACAACTCCCAGAATTTCCCAGCCGGTGCTGGCTTTGTGAATAAAAAGCACAGTGGTGCTGATTTCTGAATATTCACAGTACATATAAAGAGCAAAGTGGTGCTAATTCACGGAAGTCCCTGTGACAGTCAAATTGAGCTGGAAGGTCTCGGTGCCCAGGCCAAGGAGCCTGGTATTCCTTGTGGCAGTAGATCTGCCAAGGAGTTATGCTGTCACCATCCCAGGCCAGGTACAAGCTGTTAGCTCCACAGATGGGGTTCCATATGGCACTTTCTTGTAAGGGTTGGAGTTTGGGAGGGAGGATGGGTTTGTCTGCATGTTTGTTGAAATCCTCTACCTTGTAATGCACTGTATCTGTCTGAAAGGTTATGAATTGTGTCCCAAAGCAGTCAAACCTTCTCAGGGCTAGTTGTTTCTGGGCTTTCCTTTTTTCAGTCCTGCATGATCAGTCATCCTCATTGTTACTGTGATGACGACTGGCCATTGTGTCTCAGTCTCCAATCCTTCATATGTTTTTGCAGCTCTCTCCTTCTCTTTCCACTTCATGCAGTTAATGCAGTATTAACAGAGAGAGCCAGTTGAGATAGACAGAGGGACGGCATTCTTGGGAGATCTGAGCTCCAAGCCAAGTTCAGCTTGCTGGGCAGCTATTGGCAAGTTGTTCTCTAACTTCCTGTAGGTAAAATGAAGATACTTGTGCTACCTGTAAATGGGAGAAGAAACATAACAAGGATTATAAAGCACTTCAACCCTGATATTATATTGATGGCAGTGGAGGTGGACAATGAGGATCTTCTCTTATAGAGATTATGGCCATTTCCGCACTACACTCTTACAGCGCGGTTATTCCACTTTCAACATCTTATGGAATCCTGGGGTTTGCAGTTTAGGGAGGGCCCAGTGGGCCCGCTGGCCCGTCCCTAAACTGCAAACCCCAGGATTCCATAGGATGTTGAAAGTGGAATAATCACGCTGTAAGAGTGTAGTGCGGAAATGGCCTATGTCTCTTGTAATCAGGGCAGCCTCTAAAACAATGGTCTGCTACCTTTGGCCCTTTAGGTGTATTGGACTTCAACTCCCAGAAGCCTCAGCTAGCATGGTCAGGGGTTAGAGATTTGGGGAAAATAAGTCCCATCTGGGGACCAAAAGTTGAGGACCACTGCTCTAAAAATCACGGCTTTTTTCCCCACTGCTTTTATTGGCCTCTGTTTCTCTTACAAGGGTTCTTTTGACTTAGCGATGCTGAAGATGGGGAAGTTTAGTTTCCTCATGTGTCCATGCTAGAATGTTGTTCATCTTTCTGCAAACATACATGCACACACGCACACACACACCAGTTTATGGGAAGAGCTACTGTTTATACAGCAGGTATAACCTTATTTATTTCTGCAACAAAATCAGAGATGTTGTATTCTAACTGCCATGTCAGCTATTTGACTAGGCTTCTTTAAAAAAAAACTTCACTAAGCCAAGCTTGGGTGATTTCTCCAAGCATCACCCTGGAGAAGGAGGTGCCTTGGGGCATCCAAACCTGCAGAAAATTGGGGTGTAACTCAAAAGCTCACATTTCTGACATTTTGAATATTAGTTCTCCTCTGCAAATTTATTACTAATGGCCTCATAATTATCCTTTGTTTTGTTGTCATCCTTCTTTTGAAAGATGAAAATACTATTGGGTTTTTTAAAGAGGGGGGCTGTATCCAGCCAGATGGTCTGCAGGATAGAAACTCCATCACCCACTTTTATTCAGTATCAGTGGGCAGCTGGAATGAATAAGCTCGTAGACCTTTTCCATCCCCAATGGCCATGATTCCTCTGCTTATTATTATTGCTAGCATTTATCTTGCCTATTACTCGATGGGAATTTTCCAACAGGCCTCATTTTCTAAGCCTCATTTACCACAAAGCAGACTCCCATCCTTCACACTGTGCATTTCATAGTGGAAAAACCATTCCACCTTTCAAATCTTTTCCTGCCTCCTTATATTGGACTTAATTTTTCCAAAGAGGTTGCTTTCATCTCTGCTAAAGATGTGATCCTCCAAAGAAATTAAGCTACAATTGCCAAAGTGCTTAGTGCCAAAATGTGTAATCTAGGATATGTTCATTAAGTGGAACTAGCCAAAAAAGCAAGAGGCTCAGAGTCTATATTGCTTACTGTTCTTAATGTTAATTCTGAGTACATAAGGAAATCTTTCCTCTGAAAGGGGCCAGGTCCCTCTTACATGAATTTTATCTTCCCTGGTTTGACTCTGTATTGCAGTATAAAATCAAACAAATCAACAAGGAAGAGAGATACTAGTGTGCTACAGTCTGTAGTGGAAAGCCCTGTAGAGAGGAGAGAGATGGCGTTAAGGGGCAAAGCAGAATCATGCCTTTAATCCTGCTAACGAGCCATTATCTCCTGTGATCTGGACCACAGCAGTGGTCAGCTTTGCCAAAATGAATTTAATTATCAAGAAACAACATTAGCTAATTTACATGAGATGGGACGGGATCAGTGAGGGGAGAATGCTGCCTGATTAGCTGGCAGCAGGAAAAGTCACACACAAACACACACACACACACACACACAAACTTTTCAGCATGACCTGAGCAAAGAGGGTCTTCTTTTCTGTTTCACTTGAACACTATAAGAGCTATAAATACCTCTCCCCAGCACATCTCGGCAATTACGAGCCCAGACAAGTCTGAGTGACTTGTCAGCACAGGGTCACAGAAGTAAGTGGGGCAGTTGCTGCAGCAACACATTATCTGCCAATATGATCAGCTGGGGGGAATTTCCTGACTCTTGCCTGCCAAGTTCTGCTTTTTCAGTTTAGGACAACTGAGTCCAGTTAAGCTCCACCTGATCGCTGCCTTTTAATCAGATTGGCGTTTGCAAATAGAGAGCCTTGCAGTCTTTGGGGTAACATAAATCTCTTGATTGTTCTGCTTGACAAAGAGATCTGTGTCTTTAGTGGAAAGTTTTCATCCTTCTATGCCAAAGCAAGCTGACTGAGTCAAATCAATCAGTTTATTTACCTTGTATCTCTTGTTGTTTAAAGCTGTTGCTATTTTTCTCGAAGTGAAGATTCATCTCCGGAAGTTGAGTGGCATGCAGGTCTTTCCTATCCACTTGAAATGTCTATGTTCTTCTGGAATCACAAGTCCTTACCAGTATTGCTAGAAGAAACCTGACTGTGTGGACACTGGTTCATGCAGATGGAATACAAGATATCTGCTCCACTTGCTCAACCAGCCAGGCACTCTGGTAGCATGATCCAGTTCTGACTGGGCAAAGCACAATTCTAAGTGCTGTCATGAACTATTAAATCCTATATGGCTTTGTTCCAGACTATAGGACAAACTGTATCTCTGTTTGTGAGCCTGGCTGAGTTCTGTGATCCATGTGGAGAGCTTTCTTTCAGCTCCACAGCCATTAGAGGTCCATTTGATAACGACACATGAGAAGGCCTTCTCAGTGGCTGCTCCCAGGGTGTAGAACCCCCTCCCTTGAGAGAGTGGGATGGCCACCTCTCTGCTCTCCTTGTCCCACCAAGCAAAGACCCCTTTTTCTAGAATAGCTTTTGGCTATTGCCTGAGTGCTGCAGGAGGGTATTTTAACGATGCTGTACTTTTATTCTTATTGTCAGGTTTTAAATGCTTTTAAATAATTCTAAATGAATACTATTTTTGATAGGATGGCTTAGCCAGTATAGTACAGTGATTTAAGTGTTGCTCTAGGCCTCTGTGAGACCAGAGTTCAAATCTCCACTCAGCCATGGAAACCCACTGGCTGACCTTGGCTAATTCACTCTCTCTCAGCCTCAGGGGAAGGCAGTGACAAACCCCCTCTAAACAAATCTGGTGAAACAAAACCTTGTGATAGGGTTACCATAAGTCAGGTGGCACATAACAGCAGCAAACTTTTTATTACAATGTTTTTTAAAAAATTGTACTTTGTTTCAAGCTATGTTGTGAACCATGCTGGATCTCATACTGGAAGAAAGGAGGATATCAAGCAATCAGTGAGTTGGTCTTGCTGAAATCAAGCTCCCAAATATGTGCAGCATTTTAGCATAAATGTGTTGGGTACAGATTTCTATATGTTTAGAAATCTGAAATAAGGGGGTGATATTTTTTTTTTATCTACAGAGAACTATATAGCAATAAAGTCACCAGAGAGTTAAAATTCCCTGCATTCTTCGCATTTCCTTGAAGATGATCAGAAATCAGAAAGCATTGGGTCTGGACCTAGAGATTTGCTCTCCTTTTTTTTCCTGGTGTGATTTGCTCGGTGCAATTATGTCCATAAATAGACTGGCTTATAAGCTGCCTCTTTCTGTTGCACAATAGTATAGAAAGTGTTTTCTGGAGCATAACGAATCCCTCCTTAGGATCTAGGATTAGCCTACGTGGTCTTCTGAGACTCACTTCCCTGCAGTTTTGTGATGGCAGGACTGTACCCATTTCACCACTCTCCTAATGTTAACCTGACTGGACAAGGTACAAACAATTCTGCCTTGCTTGATTCCACCTCACCAAAAAAAAGCCTTGGAGAGGAGAAGAACACCCTGCCTCCCTCCCTCCCTCCCTCTGTTATTTCTTCTTAAAACCTGTGGTGCATGATTCATTGCCGTAAGAGCAGAGTGAGCCTTGGCACCTAGCCACAATCCTCGTTCACATCCAGTCATCCTAAGATGTATCACTTATTGGCAGTGGTTTCCAAGACTTCTCAGATTCATTACCTCAAAGGTGTATTCCTAGAACGTGCAGATCATAGGCAGTCCCCTCTCAGGAGAAAGGCCCCTGGGGAAGGAGAAGGCAAGACGTTCTTGCGTTTGTTTACCAGAGCAACCTCATCTAGATTACGCAGCTGTACCAGGATTCTGCCTTTTATAACTTACCGAAGGCAAAGGCACAGGCTGTGCAGCACTCAGGGCTCCACCTCAAAGGAAGGAACAAACTGAAATGTAATAATAAATTACAGTATTGGGGAAAAATAGAACATTAAGGGGACATAACTCAGTGGAAGGGGACTTGCTGTGCCAGTAGGAAGTCCTGGGTTCTGAGCATCTGGCTTACATGGGAGTCTCACTATCTGTCTTCGAAGCAAACTGTCTTCCTTGGTTTTATATGTGTAATAACATGCTGCAGTTACCCAGTAGTGATGGAAATACTGTTTGTACATGCTCAGGGGTACCTTTACCTCCTTACTCAATGCAACTTCATGTCTATTCCTTTAAAGAAGGGGCATGGCCACATGCAGAAGAGAGTATTTCAGCAGCTGTAGCTTTCAGGAAGAGGACCACTGTCCTCTTTTTACCTGGTCAAACTGGCTACAATCCTTATGCACATACAGGACATAAAAAGTTGCCTTATGCTGAGTCAAACTGTTAGTCCTTTTAACCCAGGTAGGGCTGCTGTGAGGGGCTAGAGGAAAATTTCTTGAAGACCCTCTCCCATCTTCATCCCCTAGCATGCCAAAATACTTTCTTTTCTCACTTTTCCCTTGAAAAATGATACCTGGAACAGATCTCCAGTAGATTCCATCCCAAGAGTCAGTTAATACGAAAATGGAGAGAAAAAAAAGTATTTGGAAGAGCAGGTTGTGGGGACATTGGGGAGGTTGTGCATTTAAGCACATTCCAGGGGCCTTTTCAAAACCAGATGAGATTGGGTGTGTTCATGTTGGTTTGAGGAATTACTCTGGAGTCATTCCATGGAATTTATTTCCATGTAAACATGCACTGGATGGAATTTTAATTCTTGAGGCCTATACGCATATGTATCTGAGAGCTGATTTCATGTGTATTTATCATGCTGAAAAAGAAAACATGAATATAGAGGACACTCTTTTGCAACTCGCAGACATCCTTGAATACAAATGTAAATCTGCAGATATGAAAATAGCATAGGTGTGAGTCCTAGTTAAAAAACTTATAGCATATTTTTTAACGTTACGTTTGAAATCATAACTGGAGCAGGGAGAGAACGGCATGCAGCTAAGGAAAGAACACTGTCTTCCCTAATCTGGTGCTGTCCAGAGGTGCTGGATTTCAACTGAGGTCATTCCCAGTGGGTGTGCTGTCTGAGAAAGATGGGAGCTACAACCCAACACAAGTGGAGGACACTAGGTTGTGGAAAGGATGATGATCCTATGAAAAAGAGACCTCCTAGATCCCTGTCATCAACTGTCTCACTCAGGTGATCCAAAATTAGGGCCATGGCTTCCTTGATTGAGTCAATCCATCTGTAATGTGATCTCCCTCTGGTCCCATTGACTTTTCCTTTAGCAAACATTGTCATCTTTTCCACTGAGTCACATCATCTCAGAGTATGTCCAAAGTATGAAGTCTCAGTTTAGTCATCTTGGCTTCTAGTGAGACCTGATAATCTAGGGACCCATTCATTTGTCTTTTTGGCATATCCTACCTACTCTGACATATCCTGCCTATTCTATTATCCTCACAATAACTCTGTGAGTTAGAATTATAGAGCTGGAAATGACCATAAGGGCCATCGAGTGCAACCCCCTGCTATGCAGGAAAGATGAGGCAAATGAGGCAGAGGGACGGCCACTTATCCAAGGTCACCAAGTGAGTTTCAAGGATGGGTGGGAACTTGAACCAAGATCTCCCAAGTCTTATCTCTGATACCACACCTCTTCTTTTGATCCATTGTAGCTGCTTAACTTCTGGGTTCCAGGAAGCACCCTTTGCCGCTAGGGCTCTCCTACATTAAGTAATTCATATTATGAACTTAGCAGAAGGTATCTACAAATTGTAAGCCAGCAGTTGTAAACCAGCTGGCCACAGTAGCGCAAAGAGCAACACATTTGGTTTACTGTTCAGCTCTAAGGGGATTTTGCATTAAGGGGAGAGATTTGCATGGAAAGGTGCTTTTAAGGAAAAATGTGCAAAGAGACAAAAAAGCAATATATTTTCTTCTGCTGAAGTCTATAATCAAAGTACATTAAAATCCACACACACACACCCATTAACTAGTAAATTTACATATGCAGTTATTTTAAAAGACTACAATGTAGGCGAAATATTTCCAACAATGGCATGTGCAACTGTATTTGGAACTGCATTAGGCAAAGCCTTCTAGCTCTGGAAAGTGTTCAGCCATGGAACTTAATTACCTTTCTGGAGGCTTCAGGTCAGGTGGGTAATTTTCAGCCTTTCCAAGGTTGCTGGACTTCAGTTGCCCCATTCCCCACCACTGGCCCTTCTGATGAGAACTGAAGTCCAAGCCCATCTGGGGAGATGCAGGTTCCCCAGGCTGCTTTTGGCATGGGATATCTCGTCTTGGGATGTGGGTTGAGTCAGATGACTCATTGGGTGCTTACCTTCTAGAATTGGCCATTGATTCCAGCAGGATATGAATTCCATCCCAAGCATCAGTCAAGATGGAACTCAGCTGGCAGTTCATTCCTGGCACAAGGGGTGCCACAACTCAAATGCATCTGGCTCTCAGATCGTTCCACCTGGCAGCCTTTTGCATAATTCAAGATGTCTGTTTGTTTGCTAAAGCTATTCACTGGTGAAAGGAAGAGATTCTGCACATATTCCAATGCAGTCTCTTGCTTCTTCTATAGGCATGTTCCTAAGTGCGGTTCTGACACTGATGAAATGACAGATTTGAAGAAAAACCCTGTTTATGATTAAGTGTTGGGTATTCTCACCAATACGGAGGTTGTAAGATCAAGAGGCATCAGTACCACCACCAATGCACTCTGTACTTGGGGTTCGGCTCATTCACATATGCACATAACCCCTTGATTCTCGTCACTCCATTACTCAAGACTAGGTGAGTGAAAATGTGAAAATGTGACCAGCCTTTCCTGAAAGCAGGGTGGCACAAGCAACTGGAAATCTCTCTCTGTTGTGATGAGTATTTTTATTTCTTTACTTGATTTATAGCCCAACTTTCTCCCAAAGCGGGATCCAAAGCAGCTTAAAATATAAGATGAAACAAAATAGCTAAAACAATATGTGGTGCAAAGGTTTAGTAAGCATTATACCACCAATCCACTCAAAACATTAATTTAAAACGTAAAACATAATACACATTACTTTGAAAAAAAAGCACACACATATTTATGGCAGTTCATTCACACATACACTCTGTCACTTCCTGCTCGCCTGTCTGATGAAAGACATCCATGCCTAGACAAGTCCTGAGATTCATTTGGTTTCATAAGCTGAAGTATGGAAAGTAAAATCTCTTTCTTCCTCTGTTATGTTGAAAGAGGTCTGTAATGCTTTGTATTGCAAATAAGAGCATGTTCATTTTATTTTTGTTTGCAGCTATGTCAGTGGCTAAGCAAGGAGAAGCTAGATATAATGCAATCCTACCCACAGAATGTTGGGCAGGTGGGGAGAAACCATGTGAGTTTGTTGCAGCAAAACCAAAAAAATTCCTGGTGGAGTCTTAAAGACCAATAAGTTTTATTTGGACAAACTTTTGTGCATTCTAGCACCTGGCACCTAAAAAAGTGAGCTCCAGTCCACAAAAGTTATTGCAAAGAAAGCTCACTAGTCTTCAGAGTGCCGCAAGATTCTTTGTTGTTTATGGAAAGCATATCTACTGAGAAGAATGTCCAGTTGAATTCAGTGGGGCTTACTCCAAAGCACCTAAGATAACCGTCTTGGGCTGTGTCTGCATTAGTCTTGTCACTTTGTGTTTTTCATTTATCTCTTGTTTACATCATTCAGATATTGTTTATTTCTTTTTTCTAGTCCTGGAATTACAGGTGTGGGTTTTTAGTTCTCTTAAAACATTTGCTGAATTTGCACAACCATACCCATGTAAGCCCAAATAAATTGAGTGCAATGAACCAGAAAAAGTTGACTCAGAAAAGGAGGATCTTAATACAGGATTGTGACACAAGCTATATTTTGTACGCATAAAGTGACCATTTTAAAAAAATGTATTGCCATGACAGAATCATGGCCACTGAATTAGGTCACTTTAAAAGGATTAGATGCATTGATGGAAGACAGGTATCTCAACAGTAACAGATAAGAAATGATGGCTAAGAATGGTATTTATTCATTTGGTACTAGCATTAATGTATTCCGGTAGATCAGGATAAATTCAGTAGAGAGGAAGGAAGGAAGGAAGGAAGGAAGGAAGGAAGGAAGGAAGGAAGGAAGGAAGGAAGGGAGAGAAAAACTGTCAGTGACATGATACTTCACACAACCCAAAATGAATTTATGAGCTATTAATTAATTAAGTTAACTCATCCAGTATGCCATTAATGTATGGATTTCAATACTACAAGATGAGGTGATGGCATTTGGCTTAAATTGTTTTAAAGGTCAGTTAGAAAAAATGCATATAAAATCATAAAGTTTGCAATGACCTTTAGCTCTAGTAGCTGAATAGTAGTATGTCTCCCAATACATTCGCCAGACGGATACCAGTGAGGGCTGTTGTTGCTGGCATTCCCTGCTGGATAGATGACCATTGTAAGAAAAAAAGACTGCTGGAACAAACATGTCCCTTGTCTCATCTAGTAGGGTCAACAGAGCTTCTCTTAGCATATCCATCTGTTACTTTTTGCCCTACATGTGGCCTTCCAAGGTGGTAATGACCAATGAGAAACAGTAAGAGTAGACAATATCATGAAGTACAGTCAATCAAACTTAGAAAGCATCCAACATTTGGCTGCCTGAGGCAAAGGATGAATGATGCCACCTTCCACTCCATATGCAAAAATGGGGCTGGAAGCCAAACTTTAGTTCAGCACTGGCAAAGTGAGATGACATCCTCCATCATGTCCAGGAAAAGCAGGGGGTAGGGGCAGGAGATACTGTTGTGGCGTACCCAGCTCAATCCTCCAAGAGAGAGGAATGGCCAGGAGGCTGCTTCTCCAGCGTCTGCAACCTGAAGCAGTTGCCTCACTCTGCCGAACAGTACAGCCAATGCTGAGCTTACACATTTTCAGGCAGCATATCTCTGATGATTCAGAAAGAAGGAGAGCTAGCTGGCTCCTGCAGCAATGTTGGTGAGTTTCATAGGAATTTCCAGGTGTCTGCTGTTGCAGTTGGACTAAATGGATCATTTGTTTCACACTGGAAAACCTTGTCCTCAACACCTTAGATTTTAACACAGAAATTTAACTAGTGGTTGCCTTGGTTGTTGTTTTTATTTCAGGAGCCATCTCTGGTGTTTTATACAGAAAAACAAAATTAAAAAAACAACAACAGAGAGTGCATGTTAATTTGTATAGTGCATATTTGCATTTGGTATATATTTTATAGCAGTTACACTTCTTCACAGTTTTCACATTTAAGCTGTATTTGTTGTTCTTTGTTGTTGTTGCACTTCTTAAATCAATGAGAGATCATCCTAAAAACAAACCTAAAATATGGCATGGGACATCTGTGTCCCAACTGTAAAGTGACTCTTTTTACTAATATATAAGAATAAAATGCATTGTTTTTAACTGTTTTTTTATCATTTTTGAGTGCATGCTTTAAATTGTTTTAATATGTTTAATAGTTTAACTCTATTTTAATGGTGACCTTTTGTATGTTTTTAGTGATGTTGCATTCATTTTGATTTGCAAGGCACATTGAGTCCCAGTTTTGGGGAAAAAGGTCCCAATTTGGGGTAAAGGTGGGGTATAAATAAAGAGAATGCAGATATGTGGATTTTGCACTCTTCATTGAGCCTAAAATGTGCCTTTGACCAAATGGATGATGAATGAGCTTGTAGGTGGGGTCTGCTTTGAACTGTTATATTCTGACACTCATTCAGTCCTGCCCTTTTTCTCTGCCCTTCCATTCCCTTCTAGGCAGCACCTAACCGAAAGACTTCTACCAGCAACACTGGATGAGAATTCTACCATTGCCAAGAGCTCACTAACTTTATTGGCAATATGGATTTTGTGATGAAGCAAGCCCTAGGGGGTAAGTGTTACCTCCCTATTCACAGAATTCTGTCTGAAACCCATTCCACTGTGCCTTTGTTGTCAAACCTCGGGGGAGACAGGTGATGGGATCAGAAAGATGAATATGGTTCACTAGAGAAGCCAGTCCTCCTCCTGTGTATGTACATATTCCTCTTGTTTTTGGCTCTGAGTAAACAGGTTTTGCAGATCTGCATTTTGTTTCAAAACACTGCAAAACTTGTTGGGTTTCTTAAGCTTTGGAATGAAATCAGAGTACGCAGGGACGTGATGAAGTTGTATTAACTGATGCACAGTGTGAAGAATGTAGATGAAGAGCAATTTTTCTCTATTTTTTTTTCTAGAACACTAGACCATAGGGTTGTCCAGTGAAACTGAACAGTGAGAGATTCAGGCTAGACAATATAGTATGGTGCATAATCTATAGAGCTGTGGAATTCATCATCACAAGAAGCAGTAATGGCCACTAAGTTAAATTAATGGAGGACAAGGCTGTTAGTAGCTACCAGTGAGGATGGCAATATACCACCTACAGTACCAGAGGCAGTGTGCCTCTGTGTATCAGTTGCTGGTGAACACAAGAGGAGTGGTACAGTTGCACTCATATGCTGCTACTAGTTGGTTTCCCATAGGAATTGATTGGTCACTGTATGAGCAGAATGTTAGACTAGACAGGCCTTTAGTCCAGTCCAATGTGGCTTTTTTTATATTCTTGTTTGACCTGAAATGACATTGGGACAAAAGAATCATCCATGATGCTTGTAATAAGCCACTGGGTGAGATAAAACTATTGCTTGTTCCAGTCCCTGGGCAAATAGTCATTGGCAACAAAGATTGGTCTTATCTCTGACCAGGAGAGTAAAGAAATACTCGTTTTTCCTTCTGTCTATGTGGACTGACTTGGGAACTCATCTGCCTCCAGAAGTAATGGCCAGGCATGTGTGTCTCTTCCCTTGTTCTCTCTTTACAGAAAAGGCAGGATCTTGCATCCAATGGCATCAGAGGGTAGTGGCCACAGAGGTGTGATCCCCACCAAGCCCTGCCATCTGGCCTGTTTAGCCATAGAGGAAATCTGGTTTCCCATCTCAACTAGACTTCCAGTTCCTCTAGTATAAACCCTAGATCAGATAGATTGCTGCACAGATAGCGATCAGTCACACCTTTAGTATAGAGGAGGAGCAACTAGTAGCTGGTAGCTCTGAAGTTGTGAATCTGCTATGGGTTTGAGCAAAAACATTAAAGAAGCTGACCAAAATGGCAAATCTATTTGAGTGTGAGTGTCTTGGTACCTTGGATCAATCCTTTAAAGTTTTAGTAAAACATGAAGCAGATTCACTGCTCCACCAACACAAGCTGCCAGGCACCTCTAGCAATGACAGTTCCCATGCCCAAATATTTCATGGTTATAGAGCTCTTGCCTTGTAACCCTACATGAAGAACTTTGCTAAAGTGTCCCCAGGTGGAAAGCTCAGAGATTTCAAACAGTCTTTATTGAGACAGAATATTTGGTCTGGCAAGAGCACAACTTAAAAATGTAATTCTCAACAAATCTACTCAAGAATGAACACCGTCAGTGCTCATGGGGCCTACTCACAGGCAAGTGTGTTTAGAATTGCAGCCTGGGTGCCCTTTCTCTATGACTCTCCTCCTCCCTTTTAAATGTGGGCACCGTTTCATGCTGGACCATTAGCCAGGTTGGCTGATGCAGTGTTGCTGGTTTTGCTGCTCCCTTTGCTGCAAGCTGCTTACCTCAGCTGTCCAAGCATCACAGTTTTTGTTTTCTCTCTTCACTCTGACACTGCTCAAGTGGCAGCCACAATAACAAGATCTATAAGTTTCCTGTGACGTTTCACCACCTGAGGCAAGTTCCGGTCACAGGTGCCAAAGGGCTCAATGCAAAGGGCTCAGATAAATTCCCTTGGCATAGAAAGGCAAAATATTCCAGCCAAACCTCTTCCCACCCCTGACAGTAAAAATATGATCATAACAACTTCAGCAACTTTTGACCATTTGCTGCTCCTTTCATGACAGCCCAGATCTGCTTCCTGGGGTCTACTACCTCACTCTCTGTGCTGGTAAGGCTGGGACAGCCCTGCATGAGGTTAAAGAAGCCATTCTCGTAATTCTAGGGACAATACCTGTTTTGGCTCTCATCCACTTAACCTTCACAGGTCTGTGTCCTCAGCCTTCTAGAAAACATCCTAGCCACCAGAGCTAGCCTTCCAGAGAAAAACTCTGTCTATATATAGCAATAGCATTTATTTCTATACCGCCTATCAACTAAGTGTTATCTAAGCGGTTTACAATGTATTTTTAGCTAATTGCCCCCAACAAGCTGGGTACTCATTTTACCGACCTGCGAAAGGATGGAAGGCTGAGTCAACCTTGGAGCCTGGCAGGATCGAACTCACAACCTTGTGGTTGCAGTACTGGTGTTTAACCACTGCGCCACCAGACTAGCAGGAACATGATCAAGTGTGTCTTCAAGTTGTCTGTTGATTTATGGCAACCTCATGAATTTCCTATGGTTTTCTTAGGCAAGGATTACTCAGAGCTTCCTCTGAAATATAGCCTACAGCACCTGGTATCCTCCCATGCAAGCCCCACCCAGGAGTGGCCCTGCTTAGCTTCCAAGATCAGACAGGATCTGGTGCCTTTCAGATATTAGGCCCTTACAGCTTTCATTTTTTTGGTTGCCAGAATTCCTGCTTTATGCTTCTGATTTCTCTGCTCTCACTACTTTTTTAAACTCGAGATAGTTTCACTGATGCCAAGAGGTATAATAGCATCTCTGTATCAGTTTTGCATAAGCAGAAAGGTTTTAAAAAAATAAAAAGGCAAACCTCACCTTGTCTGTTAGAAGCTATGGAGGAAAACATGACTAGCTCCCCCCCACCAGAGACCATGGTGACAGTGTCTAGCTTATTACCTGTGATAGCAAGGTAAGATACTGAAGGAAGGCTATTAGTCCTTGACCAAACTATGAGGACTTTTGTAATCATTTTTGTTTGGAGCAGGCAGTGCGGATTAGAGATGCCTCAAATCCTGTACAATCTTATATTCATCTATTCAGGCAAAAATCCCACTGAGTTCCATAAAAGTTACTTCCAGATCAGTATGTGTAACAAGAGTGAGAAAAGTGCAGCCCTCCAGATGTTGTTGGGCTGCAACTCCCATGATCCCATGGATTGCAACTCCCATGAGTATTCAGTCTAAAACTGACGGGAGTTACAATCCAATAACTCCTGACAGGTCACAAGTTGCCTGCTGCTGGTGTATGACATTGCAGATAAAATCTGAAATATGAGACATGTTTTGACTCAGACCAGCCCTGAAGTCTCACCTTCTCATGCATGCTCTTATTCCCTCATTCTGCATGTATGCTCAGAGGTATCATCTTCCTACTTGTTATTTCACAAAATATAGCCATAGAGCTAAACTTCAGGGAATTTTGTCTCAAATGAACGTTTTCCCACACCCATGTTAGAATCCTTGCTGGTCTTTTTGTTCCATCTGCTGGCTTTCAAATTACAAACTGGACCTAGCTACCAGTCACCTTTGGTCCCAGGAAGGGGTCACACCTTCTCACCCACTTGGGCTTTGGGTCCCCAGTAAATATAACAAACAACCCAGCTAATATCTCCCTGACACATCCTATACAGAATCAGTGACAGCTAGTGGGCTCCCATGTCAGTGGAACCATGAATCCATTCCAGCTTTTGGTTAGCTTTAAAGGTGCTATCAGAGGTGCTGAACCTGGTTAGGAATTGGTCTAAGCACCTCAGAGAGCTCCTTTAAAGCCTGGATTAAAACCTGGCATAGATTCATTACCTCACTAACATGGAACCAACCAGCTGCCAGTGTACTGGAGTGCTTTTTTACTTTCTTGGTTATAATGGGGTCCAAGCGCCCATGCATTCAATTTTTAATGTATATTTCAGCACATCGCTGGAAAGGCTGCTATTTGCTGTGTACTTTACCCCCTCTCCCACTCCTACTCCCAGGTGACCAGAGTACCATTGGCTTTCATCAGCCAGAGATACTTTACCCCAGTGCACATTCCCTCCAGCATGGCTGGGTCATGTGCAGAATCTTTACTTTTGCTCTACCTACCTCTACTAGGAACCTGTTAACACTGTGACCAACATCTCTGTTTCTGGCTACATGAAAGGTTTTTAGCTGGTTTGGGCAAAGTGACAATGAGTCAGAGAAGCAAAAAAGGAGGGAGATTTTGCTTGGGAAGATGAAAGGCCTTGAAATCCCCTGGGGCCCTGGGGAGCCAAGGATGGTTTGTAACTCTAATTCGCTGACAAACTGAAATGGGAAATGGTGTAGCTTGGCTCTCATCTGAACAACCCAGCTTTCAGCTCTGATGCACAAACACTGGGGGAAATGGAAAGCAGCTCCTCCCCATGGTGGAGAAAGGACATAGCATGCAATTCACAGGAGAGAGGACCTGTTACTTCAGAAAGGATTTGCAAGAAAGAGTGGGAACTTGAGACTGAGAACATTCAAGAATTCAGCCCTAAACAGCTGAAACCGTTATGCACTGAAAGTATGATCATGGAGCCAGCCTTGCCATTAGGGAGGCTGAAGTGACAGCCCTAGAGAATAGATGGGGGCTGCTGTTCCTCAGCACACAATGTTCCAGGCATCTCCGGAAAAGCCCAAATGGACAGTTCAGAGTGACATGTGAACTGTGGCTCCCAAATCTATTGGCCAGTGTTTCTGACATAACTGGAAATAAAGGACACATTTTCTCTCTTGACCACCCATCCTCACTCTTCATGCTTATTGGTTCTTAGATATCTGAGGAAACCCTCCCCCATGTTAACACAGTGAACTAAATTAAAACAGGAAAAGTGTTACTTTCCAAAAATTGGAGCAGCAGGCAGAAACACTAGCCCAGGTATGCCCCTCTCCACTGTAGAAGTACTTTAATAGTTGCATGTTCCTTCTCTTTTTTTCATAATGTCTTTCTTGACTTTATTCCTTTTCTCCCATGTATTCCTCCCTTGAGAAGAAAAGCAGACAGGCACTGACACTTGCCACAGCCAGCACCACCCCAACACTTGTTGCCAACAGAGATGGAACCACAAATAGGGTTTGGGAACCACCAGCACCCATCAAGGTGCTTAGTACTCAGAGTTGGCCAAGTTATTTTGGCACCTGGGAAGACTGTCCCCCAAGCACTTTTCTCTTTTCTTGGCAATAAAAAAATGCAACAGTATTTCTTCAGGAGATGGAGTCAAAATCCAACTGTCAGAAATAACAAAAGTCATGTGGTGGGCTTTCTTAGGTGAGGCCCCGTTTTGATTGTTGCTCCCGTTATTGTTAGCTACACTGTGTTTTGTTTTCTTTGCTGTAAACACTTTAAGACTTTTTAAAAAATAAAAAGAAGCATATAAAAGCTGTAACTAAATAAATAACATTTTGGTGCCCTGAGGCGGCCGCCTTGTTTTCCCTAACTGTAGAGTTAGCCCTGACTGCAGTAGAACCATCTCTCTTATATCAAAGCTTTCTTCTCCCCTTTCCACAGAAAGAGGTTGTTTGTAGGACACCATATTCTTCCTTACACTGTTGTACAATGAGAGAGGTGGTGGAGATACTAAAGAAACAGGAAAAGTAATCTGAGATCCCCCTCCCCGTCATTAAAGGGCCTTTAATCCAGGCTAGTTATCTCTAAACTCCTTCTAGAGGTTTACCAAGGAAATGTACTAATAACTGTTCTTGTGTGTGTAATACCCTAAAGACAAAGCCAGTTTATATATCAAACGTACCAGTTTGAGCGCTGGACTACAACTCTAGAGACCAGGGTTCAATTTCCTGCTCAGTCATGGAAGCACACTAAGTGACCTTGGGTGTGTCACATACTCTCAGTCCCAGAAAATCCTTAGGGTCGCCATAAGTTGGAAGCTACTGGAAGGTACATAGCAACAACAAATACCATAAAGGCATCAGATCTCATTTGATCTCAGAAGCTAGGTGGGGTCTGCTCTGGTTAGTAGTTGGATGGAAGACCAGTAATGAATACCAGATGTTCTAGGCTCTATTTCAGAGGAAGGAAGTGGCAAAACCACCTCTGAGTGTTCCTTGCCTAAGAAAACTGTGAAATTCATGGAGTGGCCACAAGTTGTCAGATGACTATAAGGCACAGACACACACATGCACCTTTAAGTCACTTGTTGACTTGTCTCAAGTCCATGAATTTCATAAGTTTTCTTAGGAAAGGAATACTCAGAGGTGGTTTGCTATAGCCTATAACACCTGATATTCCTTGGCAGTCCCCAGCCAAATACTAACCAGGCCTGGCACTGCTTAGTTTTCGAGTTCAGATGGGACTTTGTACCTTCAGAGTAGTTAGGCTTGGTAACTATTTATGTAGATAATCTCTATTCCAGAGTGGTCCTGACATAACCTTTTAACAGTCTATCTCATAAGACATTCATAACTCGTAACTAGAATTTGATATATTGTATATCTTATGTAAAAAGAAGGATAAAGTAGAGCTAAAGTAAATAAAGTAGAGCTAGATCTAAAAAACACAGTTTTTTGTCAGAACAACAGCAAAATGGTTGCTCCTTGCTCCATCTTTTCCCCAAAATTGGGACTCAAAGTGGCTTACAAGATAAGGAAAATGCAAAGTGAAGGCACATCTGGCTAAACACATTTTTTTAAAATTAATGTTAAGATAGTATTAAACTGACTATAGAATTGATATCATTTAAAACAATAATTTGAAAGCACAGAACACTAAACTAAACCAAACTAAAAAACTGTTGTTGTTAACTGCCATCAAGTTGACCTTTGCTTATGGTAATGGGACACTTCCAGGTCACCCTATCCTCAACTGCCCTGCTCAGGTCTTGCAGGTTCAGGGATGTATCTAAAAACAAGACTACACTAGACAAAACAAAGCTACAATTTACAGGACCCTTTATCTGTAAAATAATCATTTCCCCAAAGCCTGCTGGAATAGAAAGATCTTCACCTGCCACTAAAACAACACAAGATGAGAGCCATCCTAGCACCCGAGGAAGGGAATTCCATAGCCTGGGAGCAGCACAGAATACGTCCTGTCCTGTGTTCCTTCTGAACAACCTGTACAGGTGGTGGGTTCAAGAGAACCGCCTCCCTCAAAGAACTTAAAGCTTGGCCAGAGTCATATGAAAAGGTACAGTCCTTCAGATACCTTGAACCCATGCTAAGTGAAATTATGCATAATTGAAATTATATTATATTTCAATTATTATATTTATTCTATTTCAGTTATGCTCAGTTATGGAGCTGCTATAAGAAGGCAGTTGTATGCATCTTATACAGCCAGACTCTGTTAGCAGTTTGGGTGCAGGTCTTTTGACCAGCTAAAGCTTCCAGACATTGTTTTTGCAAGACTTCCTGCAAAACTATTAAGGAATATGGTACACACAGCTTAGCTCTTGGAGATAAGCCTCCAGACCTTCCCACTGTGAGGGGAGGGGCGTAGGCACGTTCAGCTGGAGAGCCAGGCCAATGGGTGGGAACTGGGAAGGGAAGACAGCAAGCTGTGTAGAAGAGCAACTACACTCTCCTTCACTGTGCTTTCCTCAATGTCACATGCAGGGGCCACCAAGGACATGGGTAAAATGTTGGGAGGTGAAGAGGAGAAGGACCCCGATGCCCAGAAGAAGGAAGAAGAGAGGCAAGAAGCTCTGCGCCAGCAAGAGGAAGAGCGCAAGGCAAAGCATGCCCGCATGGAGGCAGAGCGGGAAAAGGTCCGGCAGCAGATCCGTGATAAGGTGCATATCATTCTCTGCTGATTTCCAGGGAAGCAACATAGAGCAGGGCTGCACAATCTGCCATATCTGAGGCCTCTTAGCATGGCCTTCCAAGTTTCCCTCATTCACTATGCTGCTAACAGATCTTCCCAACACCCCCAATTTCATAGAGATTGTTTTTCCTCTACTACAGCAAACAGCAAGGAAATGGCCACCTCTTTAGAGATCTCAAGGTGAAGAGGAAACACAGAGCCTTCTTGTCACCTCAGTCCCCCAGAGATTCACTCTGTCCACTCAGGGGAGGAGGTGGGAAAAAGAGAATAATCACCAGGAGGCATTTGAACATGCATGTTTGTGTGTGCATGCATGTGCACACTCTGAAGCCAGCATTACATATGGCCCCTGGGGCTGAACAGGTTTGTACCATTCCATGGCATTCAGCTCTTGAGAAATGGTATTTGAGAGAAATCTATGAGACAGCTTAGCAGGGAGATTTATCAAAAGGGAACATAGAAATTTCATTTTGTCCATCTATTAACATATTCATTCATTTGCATTCATATTTATATTTTTATTTCCTCCAAGGAGCACACGGTTATGTACATGGCTGTCCTCCTTCCTGTGTTATTCCCATGATAACTTTGTGAGGTAAGCTAAAAGAGGGAGGTTGGAACAAGGTCACCCAGGTTGTTTCATGGCTCAGTGGAGATTAAAGCTTGGATACACCAGGACTCAGAGCCAGCATGATGTAAAAGTCTGAGTGTTGGGACTACAACCTGGTTCCCTGCTCAGCCATGCAAGCCCACTGAGTGACCTTGGGTGTATCACACTCCCTCATTCCCAGAAAACCCTGTGATAGATTTGCCTTGGGGTCACCGTAAGTTGGAAATGACCTGAAGACACACAACAACATAATGCCAGGTCTCAGTCCAGCCACACTGGATATTTGGACATGTGATGAACCTGGCCTTTACAGACCATAACTGCAACAGCTTGGCAAGCTTGATATTATTGGCTGCCATTCCCAAAAACCAAAATTCAGTTTTGGAGAGTCACCAAGACTAATTTGCCTTACTTGGCTCGTCACCTAGGCACCATATCCAGCTCTCCCTGTTTTCCATTCTGCCCAACCACCTTCAAGCAGCCTTCCCAAACCTGGAGCCCTCCAGATGTGTTATACTGCAGCTTTCATCATTCTCAGCCAGTATGGCCAGTGTGATCTTCAGCTCAGCACATTTGGGAAGACACCACATTGGGGAATGGGGAATAAATACTAAGGGAACTATAAGATGTCACAGACAGAGAGAGAGAGAGATACATTCTTTTGTGAAAATTCATTTGAATGTGCATTCAGAATGGATAAATTCTCCTAAACAGGTCTTCCTCAGCTGACTTAACCCCTTCTTCTTTTCATGACAAGGCACTGGTTGGCCCTTAACATAACAGATGGAAAATCCTCCTCCAATCTGCAGTATTTACCTATTTAAGGGCATTTGTTGAGAGTCAGTAGAGCGCCATGTAACATCCCAGCCTTGACATGAATATATAATTAGAAGTCTTATGAACAAAGTAATGGAGGTACATAAACAGGTAGATTAGTTGTTTGAGGGTAGGTACATGGCTGGTTAGGTAGATAGGTAGGTAGGAGAGTAGATAGATAGATAGGCAGGTAGGCAGAAACAGACACAAAACATTTTTTCACCTAACCTCCGGTCAATGTGCCTTGGTTTTGTCCCCCCAAGGGCAGCCTCCCCTAGCTGATCTTATCCCACTCTGCCTATAATTGCTTATTGAGTGCATATGTGAGCCTGATGGTTGGAGAGGAGAGGGTCTCTGACATACTACAAAGTCACCATCCTATTTGTTGTTGCTATTGTGTGTCTTCAAGTGATTTCTGACTCATGGCAACCCTAAGGTGAACCTATCATGGGGTTATCTTGGCAGAATTTGTTCAGAGGGGGTTTGCCCTTGCCTTCCTCTTAGGCAGAAAGCGTGTGACTTCCCCAAGTTCATCCAGTGGGTTTCCATGGCTGAGCAGTGTCCTAAGCCAATGCTAGATTCCATGGCCTGCCAGTGTCCTAAGCCAATGCTAGAATCACTATACCACACTGGCTCTCCAATATCACATTCCTGCTTTAAAATGACTGTCCTTCTGTTCCTGATAGTATTTATTCAAGCTAGTCATAGTTTGGCTTTTGATGATGAGGAAAAGGACAGCAGAATTCCAGCTATTGACATCTGCTGTTCACTCCTGTGGCTGCAGCACCGCGTCAAACCACCACCAGCACCACCTTTGCTATTTCACTATCCATCCATTCTCACCTTACAGTGTGATGATTTCTTCCACCCACCATCTCCAGAAATGCATAGAATTTCACTCTCCTGATCCCATCAGTGATCCCAAGAACCTTACAGCTTGGGCCTCAAAGGCTGGTACCTCCTTGCTCCCAGGCCTCACGTACACACCCGTGACTGATTCTTACCTCATCTGTATTTGTACTGCAGATAAGAGAAGAAGCCCATGAGCCAGTGGCATGAGGGCCCAGGGGGAAAGTGGTCTTTGGAGTCAACAAAGTCCGCCTGCACCTAGCCCTGTTTTTGTTTTCTTTGTGCACAGTTTAGCCCTTCTTATTCTTTTCTTGCTTTTTATTTTTCTAATCCTAGCTGTTGCTCTGTTTCTGCAGTATTTGTGGTGCAGGGGGAGAAGGGGATAGGTGAATGATGGGAAATAAACTGAAGGCTGGCACCTATCTTCTCTTTTGAGAACCAATAACCCAAGTGTACTGATAGTCAGAGTTTGATAAACATCACCTTTTTTTTTTTTTTGAACTACAGCTCCCAAAATTCTCCCAACCATGTTCATACTTTTTCCAAGCTCTGCCTATATTTTTATATAGACAGGAGATGAGCCAGCACCAAAGTAAACTCTCAAATGTGCACAGGAGTGTAGCTGTAATGGGGGCAAAATTAGGGAATTGACTCTCCCAAATAAGAATTCTGCCTCCCTATGAAATTTTCATTCAGTCCTCAAATTTCTGTCAGAATACAGAGAATAACACATTGAAAACTGTTCATACCTAGAACTCTTATTATCTGCTGTGTTCTCATTCCCTTGGTCTCTTTGATTGTCCTTTGTTTGTTTGTTTTTGAATGCTTAGACTATATCTCTAAAACCTCAACTGAGGTTTTAATTTACTGCCACACTGGAAATGTTGAAGGAAAATTTTCTTGGGGTGGCAATATTCTTCCTGGTAGGGAGACAGTGCACTCATCCCAAACCCACCCCCATAGTTATGCCTCTGAGTGTGTGTCAGTGGACTGACATAGATCGGCAAAAGAAGTCCTGGAGGCTAATCAGTTGGGAAAAGCAGGCAAGCCTATTTCTCCTTACAATGCTTAACCCACACCTAAAGCCAGAGGAAAAAGCAGTAGTGTGCAGCCCTCCCTGTCAAAGCTTTATCCTGTTTTCTAAGGATTCAATTACACACCTCTGGAGAGTTACACGTGAGTTGACTGACAGCTGAATAAGTGAGCAGACTCTGTTGAAAAACATTGTGGTGATAGGAATCTTTTACTTTATATACAGGTGTGTATACCTGTGATGACACAGTAAAGTTGACTAAATATGCAGTGTGACTTGATGAAGGGCATAGTCAAGATCCTACGCTGTAAATATGCATCAGCATAATCACACTGGATCCCACAGTCTCACAACAAACTACAATGAGAGCCACTGCCTTAAGCAACAGTTGATTAGCTCTAAAGGCCAATTAGTTGAAAAGCAAGAAAGGGCTATGTATGTGCTTGCGTAATGACTAGCCGTGCTAGAGACTGTACTCACACAGCCTCTGAGAAAATACAAAGGAACTATTTTTATCCTAGCAGAACTATTTTTATAGTAGTGTAGTAATTCAACAAGATTCTAGTCCTAAGTCTCCAGAGATCAGCTAAACCCAAGTGCATACATGAGTTCCTACAATGGTAACCATCTCAGCTGTTGTTGTAAATGGTTAATTTCTGCTCTTTACAGCTACAGTTTTCACATTTAAGGAATGCAGGCTAATTCTAAAATCTCAAAATGAGAAAACTAAAGAGTGAGGGCCATCAGCTGCAGAGGAAGACAGTGTGTATATGAGAAGATGTTTTGCATTCTTTTAAGGCTATATTTCAGGGGAAATAACTGGCAAAATGTCCTTTGACTATTCCTTGCCTGAGAAAACCCTATGAAACTCATGGCGTTGGTATAAGTCAAAAAGCAACTTGAAGGCACACACACAGACCAATAGTGCTTTCTCAGCCTTTCAGTGCAGACTCCATCTGTTCCTCTTTTAGACACCTGTTCCAAAGTACTGGAGTCCTGTTGTCCTTATGCAGGTGGTAACCTTGCAAAAGGACATGCTGACAGTGACTATTACGGGACTAACCATAGATCTCTCTCCCACCCTACCTGCCAACAGAATAGGACCTCAGTCCCACTTTGTGCTAGTCACTTGTGCCAGGTTCTCACTGTGCCCCTGCCCAAAGAACAATCCAGCACCCTGAAGATTAATTGGTCAGGACTCATGCATCACTTGAGTGCTGCTGAGAAGCTTGAAATGTCTCTGCAGAGCCTTGAGCAATCCTGCCAGGAAAACAAGTGTCAAGTTTTTCAGCATGGGCAACTGTGTGTTCAGCCAGGAGTAAATCAGCCATGTTTTTTGTTTTTTAAAAAAATTGGTTAAAAGATGTGAATGGAAAAGTTTTGTCAGGAAGAGGCTAGCAGAGCATCAAGATTACTGGAATCATTATATGAAAGGTAGGGGTACATTTGCTGTAAATGGAAAGGATCTCAAGTATTGAAAGGGGTGTGGAAGAGAAGCATAAAGTCGCTAGAAAGAAAGCATTTTGTACAGAGTTGAAGGGAGGGATGAAGGGAGGGAAGTCCTTGGAAACTCTGTACTCAAAGGTGTGGTGGCCCAATCTCAGAGTCTCCAGTTTTGGTGGGTCATCTCCAGGAAAGAGGAAAGGGCTGTGTGCAAATCTCCAGCTCAGCAAGAAGAGCAGTAGCTTGCTTCAGTGTCCAAGACTTAACTGATTTGTTGTTGCAGCTTGCAAAGATTCTTCAGGGAGCCAATATATAGACAGCCCTCCACATTTGCAGGTTTGACTTTGACAGATTTGATTATCTGTGAGTTTCTTCAGGCCTTCTCCCTCTACCTCAGGTGATTCTTTTCTGGAGGCACCTTCCCTCTTGGTGGTTCCAATCAGGCTAGGCAGCCCTTTTAAAAAACCCTCTGGTCCTCTTCCTCCTCCTCCACCATCACCACCAGCAGCAGCAGCTGCCTGGCCAACTAAGGATAGATTGCAGCCTGATTTCACAGCACTACAAACCAAATCCTGATGCCCTCCCCACACCCAGGGAAGGAGATGAGCTAAGAGGAAGTATAGGGCTACCATCCCAACCCACCCCTTTCTGTTCTCCTTTTTCCTTACCTGATTTAGACACTGGGTGGCTGGTCTCCTCACCATGCCTTGGTCCCCTTCCCATAGACATTCACACACACACACATTTTGATGTTTGTGATTTTTCCATTTTTGTGGGAGTCCTGCACCTCTAACCCTAGCGAATGTGGAAGGCTGAGTTACTTAGGTAGCTTCTCTTTCCCTCCCAGCTGTTGTGGTGCCAGGGCTCACCATCCACTCTGCTCCGCATTCACTTTCTGGCTAAAAGCGATTAAGCTAGATGGATGTTCCTTATGTGGTCTCCTTTAGTAAGTGAGAAAAAATAAGCCCCTCATTTTACCGTGAGCTGGAAATAGCTTCTTTAGTTAAGATTTTTGCCTTAATTTCCAAACAGGAAAATATTTTCTCCATGTGAGAGAAAGAGTGTGTGTCTGTGTGTCTGTGTGTCAGAGAGAGAGAGAATGAAAAGTTGTGAGCAACTGTTTGGTACTTAATGCATAACACCTATTTTAAATCAGTTGGAATTAGAAGAGGAATTTATCAAAGAATATATGTTGAAATGGGCACAAGATTTTAGAAAGAATATAGCACTTCAAACTTGGACCCAAATTTGGGCAAAGGCCCATACATTTGTCCCATGAATCTATATAAGGGAACTGGTCTGGGCGCCCCAGATTTCCCACTTTCACAGAATACACTTTGCTGATCTTATCACTTTCTAAAGACCCCTCTCGGGGCCATCCTACATTGAATGATGGCCATTCTACTTCACACAGAAACCGCAATGGTTGAGGGCTCATGGGGGGTCTCCATAATCTCCACTAAACCCTTTCTTAAAGTTTTTCAGCATACACTGCAGAGGGGTGCAACCCTTGCTTCCGCCACCTCCCATGTCCTCCCGCCTAAGATGAGACAGACACAATAGGGGAAAGGAATGGTCGGTGAGTAAAGGGGTCTCACTGACCAACACACGAGGAATAAAACAGCACACGCACGTGTCACTGGCTGGTATCGCCGGCCGATCACGGTCAATAGCCAGAACTGCAGCAACCAATCACCGCACAACAGTCACACACTCACACACACAGTCCCTGCCTCCCGCCGTCCCGTACCACAAAGCGGAACAGTTTCCTTAGCACTTTTACGGCTAAGTACTAGTGTCCGCTTGGGAGGTGATCAGGCTCCCCTTCCACCCTGAAGCGAGTGGGGCATCTGGCCTCTAACCAGATTCTACTTGCCTAGGTCTTTTGACAGCACAGTGGACCACGAACCACTTCTCCGAAGATGATGATTGCCAAATCGAACACAGAGGAAATTTTCAGTGGAGGCAGGGCTCAGTTTCTATACTCTGCTTCCAGGAGGAAGGTTCCCTCGGTTCAGCGCTTGTTGTTTGGGCGCCCCTAGCGCAGGCTCCCCCGTTCCGGCAAAAGGAGGTAGCTGGTGGGCCCAACGTGGGGCTCGTGCGCCAAGCCTCCCCGCCCAGCAAGGTGATTCAAGAGCAGGCAAAACGCCACCTCTGTGTCTCAGCGCCTGCAGCGATCCGAGTCACGGCACCATTTATGTTGCAGGAGCCCAGAGAATACAGAGACCACAGAGCAAGAAAAAGAGTAATTTATTACACGTGGGCTTTTGGCTGGATGTTTCCAAAAGACCAAAAGCCCCGAATTCAAGTTTCACAGCTCTCTTATAGACAAAGTTCACAGCATACACAAAGATCACAGACAAAGATCACAGGCATATCTCAGTCCACCCCTCCGGGGTCACAAATACCACATGCTGTTACTAGCTAATTACCCCCGCACTCAGACCCCGGAAAGTGCTTATCTACAATCTGCAATTACCGTAGCCAGTCAATAAGCAAACAACACCCTGGCTACGTGATCAACATCCTAGCTAGGTGATACATTGGCTCTCGTGACCTTTTTACCATTCTTAAATCTTTCTCCGTTCCTCTGACCTAAGCCCCCAGCTTCTACTTTATTTCTAATTTATTATTTCTAATTCATACCTATATCAATAGCACTATAACAGGGTAGTGCAGAAAGGCCCTGATACTTTGGAGGTAAAAATAGACATAAGGGGTATAGGGCAGGGGTGGGCAGCTGCAGAGGCAGTGGGGGCTGTTTTCCTCCACACTTGCCTAGCATGCTGATTTGGGATGATTTTTTTTTTCAGGGACTGGAAGGCTCTAGGGGTGATTGGGGGAAGCAAAGTGCCACGTTTGTGGACATTTGTGAGAGCTTTTGGGCAGTTTTCAGGGGGAAAAGCCCAACATTTTTTTAAAAATTGGTGGGATCCCACAGGCCACGCTTTGCCCATACTTCTTACAGAGACAGGCTAGGTGGCCTAGAAAAGAGCATTGCAGGTCACATGAAGAGCTGAAAAAACTGTCTTGGCGGAGGCATCAAATGTCACTGTTTGTAGCAGTGGCTGTGCGTGTGTCTGAGTAACTGGGAAGGGGGTGTGTGTGTGTGTGTGTGTGTGAATAGAGGGGTGTCCTATATGTGTGTATGAAATGTGGAGGACTCTGTGCAGTCTGTGTGTAAAGTAAGTGCAAGAAAGATCAAGGTTGATTACTCCCATTAGTGTGCATAGGTTTGCAGCCCTAGAACACTTACACAAAAGAAGTGCAGCAACAGAGGTGTTTTGCTTAATTAGTTTTAAACTTCAACCGCTCTTTTCATCCTCTTAGATCTTCTAAACCAATTTTGCTCATTTCCAGATCACCAGTACCCTTAGCAACAGGCTCTTTGCATTACTAAGCATCATATTTCAAGTTCTGTTAATGGTATGGGGCTGCTTAACCTGACCTCCTTCAGGACCTCTCCCTGTTTTAATCCAGCCCATACTGCCTACCAGTGAACCTCCTAGAGCCACATGGCTGGATGCTGAGCACTGTATGAAGAGGACGGCTTTTCAAATGTTCGCGCGCGCGTGTGTGTGTGTGTGTGTGTGTGTGCCTTCAAGTCATCTGTCAAATTATGGTGTTCTCATTAATTTCATAGGGTATTTTGAGCAACACTCAGAGGTGGTTTTGCCAAGTCTCTTCCTCTGAAATTCCCACTATAGGCTTCAAGAAGGGAGTCCAAAACATTTTGAGGGGAAGAGTCCAGGGCATCCAAATAGATGTGTGCTGCAAGATTGGTATCAGTGCTATGTGTGTGTCCAATGGGAAGGCATCTTTCTGGGTCCATCTATTAGTTCTCTTCTCCACCTCACCAGTGATGCCTATGCTCCTCCCACCATCCTTGCAGCTGAAATTGGATGTACAAGAGACCTTGTGTTTGTTATCTGCCATCTTCAATATCCTTCTGCAGAGGCAGATAGCGCAGCAGACACTGCCTGTGATCAACCCACAATATCTGCTGGCTGGGGCAGATGGGAACAGGAGATTCCAGCTAGCAGGAAAGACAGGCACCTGGAATAATGTTGATTCCCTCATCCCTTCATCAGGACCAACAGAAAAGGAATGTGTACACACACATCTTTCACCACACACACACACACACACACACACACACACGCACGGTTAAGCATTGTCTTAAAATTGCTTGGGGCAGATTGAGTACTACCAATATGTGATGCAGCTGATGCCAAGTGATGTGGAGGAAGTGGCATCATGTCTTGGAAGCACAGAGATGTGTGTTACCTGCAGCCTGCCCTGCATGTTCTTAGTTATGGTGTGGCACTCAAGTGAGGTAGACAATATGGTCCCAGCACCTGAGGTATGATTCAGCTGCTAATCAAGTTGGCTTTGGTGGGCAGAAGAGAGATGGCATCTTGTCTTCTGCCTCAGGCAGCGAAATGTCTTGGGGTGACCCTGGCATGGGGGCATGAATAATGAGGTTGCAGGATAGATGTTGTGCTCCCAGGATTCCAAAGAATGGAGCCATGGCAGCTAAAATGGGATCATAGTGCTATAACTGTGCAGTGTGAACAGACCTCTAGCTAAATTATCCCGCTGCTTACTTTCTTTGCTAGCTCTGCTTGTTGGTGCTGTCTGTTCTAAAGCATGGAGTAATGGAACCAAAGTTCCCAGGGTTGAAGCTCTGGCTGTGTTTGATGAGTAGCAACTAATCAAAAGTGCGTAGGATTACACTATTTCCCCCAGTGAAAAGTGAGACAAGGCAGCCACAGTTTGTCCTGCTCATTGCAATTGCTAGTTGGTCAGGCAGCGCTTCTGATCAGCTCAGAAAGGGAGGAAGGGGATTGGCAGGTAGGACTCAAGTGGCTGTGCTGTCTCCCCCTTCAAGGGCAAGTTTAAAGCTTTTTGTCCAATGTTTAGGCTTCAAGATGGAAAACGTGAGACAGTGGAGTGTAAATATTAGAGCATTGGACTAGGATTGTGGACACACAGATTTGAACTTCCCACTTGCCCATTCATAGCATGAATTCAGAACTATCTCTCCCTCTTCCTCTCTCTCTCTGTCTTTCTCCTCCTCCTGTCTCTCAATCCTCAGCCTAGCCCACTTCACAAGGTTATTGTGAATAAGGCCTATGGACACTGTCATGTGCAGCCTCCTTGGAGGAAAAGCAAGGTGCCATGCATAGCTACAATGTACACCCAAAATGTCCTCTGCAGGCATATTTTTCAGCAACAGGTAGCTGTATCATGAAAGGCAGTTCTGGATGTGCTGGTGGGGATCTTAATGTAGGAAAACCTTCTGCAGACTCCCTCCAGAGAGGTTAGACTACAGCTCCCATCATCCCCAGAGAATATGGCATATTGACTGGGGATAGTAAGGTGGTTGTAGACCAATGCCTCTGGAAGCCTGCGGGTTGAAGAAGACTGGCTTGGGGCATGAGCAGCCCAAGGCTGAACCATAGGTGCCGTTGCCAAGGCCTCCCCTGTTGCCAAGAAGATCCACTTCCTGTTTGGCCTCTCTGTCTCTGACCCTCCCACCTTATGGCTGTCTCCCATCACCTCTCTCCCCATGCAGTACGGCCTGAAGAAGAAAGAAGAGAAAGAGGCAGAGGAGAAGGCAGCCCTGGAACAACCGTGCGAAGGGAGCCTGACGCGCCCCAAGAAAGCCATCCCAGCAGGCTGCGGGGATGATGAAGACGAGGACGAGGAGAGCATCCTTGATACGGTGCTCAAGTACCTGCCTGGTCCACTGCAGGACATGTTCAAGAAGTAACAGCTATGCCCACTGCCCCACACACCCTCCATGCCCTAGCAACTGCCAGCTTAGCACAAGCTGGGGTCTGGGAAAGGGAAAGGGGGGGATTTTCTTTTTCCTTTTTTAAGAAAACTTCATTTGGTCTTCTTTTTCCCCCTTTGGGTTCTGTTCTGAGGGGAGACCCATTGACCTGCACACACGCACGCACGCACACATACACATATATCCTTGTGTCCACAGGACCCCTAGCAAACCACCCCCTCTCCCTTTGTCCCCAGGAGAAAGCAGCACACCAGGCTCAAAACATATGCCCCCTTTCTGCACCTCCTCCCCCCTGCAACCCATCAGACCAAAAAGAAACCCACTATCACCTCCTGTGCTCCCTGGAGCCACAAGCTGGGCACTGCCGGGAGCCTGCCTCCCCCATCCCAAAACACACACACACACACACACTTTCCACCATTTCCCTTCCCCGTATGGAGCTGGAGTTCTATTGTGCCAAAGTGCCAGCTGGATATATGGTTTCTTTTCTTTAAAAAACAGGGAATGGGGTGGGAAACTGGGACCAAATTCACTTGATGCAACCTCATGGGGTTCTGGAAAAGGGGCAATGGAGAGGGAGAGGCTTCAGTTCTCTGTATAATTGCCATGCCCCAATGCATGTTCCTAAGCCTCATGTTGACTGCCAGGGAGGGACTCGTGCCCATTTCCCTCCATGCCACTCTTCCTGCCTAATTCCTGGGGGCTAAGATGGGCCCCCACGCATTCCGTCTTTGACCAAAGGAGTGACCAGTAGATGCACCCTCTCCCAATCCTAACTTCCAAGGGCTGTTGGCATATAGGAATGTCTTGTCACATGCTGGGGAGGAGGAGAAGCTCATTTCTGGAAGGAATCAAATTTGCACCACAAAGACCATTGCAGCAACTCTCATGTGCACTGAGAATTGTGAGGGTGGGGAGGGGGAACAGAAACTCCATGTCTAATTTTCTGGCATACATGTATGTGTGCACAGTAGTCCTGATCAAGGACCCAAAGACCAAGTTCACAGTGCAGCTTTTCCTCTGGACCGAACAGGTTGGGGATGAAATCCTTGTGTTTCAAGGCCTCTTGGCTCCTTCATGAATGTAAGGAAGAAGAGTGTGTGTTTTTCTTCACTGTAGGTGTCTCAGCCATCTTGGTGTACTTCCCAACTGTTGTGCTACTTTATCCCAAAGTGCCCTGCAGCTGGTGAAGCTACAGATGATGTGGTGGGAGGGCTGTAGATCACACTTCCTCTGATTCTGCCCTCTCAGCTGCTGCGTGGGGGATTTGATGTATTAAGAGCCCTCTTCATGGAGCAGAGAATGGGCTCATATACTTCACAGGTGGTTTATGAGACCCTTGACTCCGCACTAGCTGTGTTTTAGTTTGATGGGATGCCAGAGGGTGATCTCTGAAGAGGTTCTGAGCTGACTGATGATCTGGGAGCAGAACAGATTCATAATATTTGGGAGCAACCAGTGCTTCTTGGGTTGGGGAACTTGAATATAGGGTCTCTGTGCCAAATCCAGTGAGTTCATCTCTGGTGCATATTGGCCCCAGGCCCCCTTAGAGTAGCACAGGCACAGACATAAAATTCCGTCTGAGCTGCTTGCTTCCATGACATCAGTATCTTGTTTCTTCTAAGTATCAGTTTTCTCCTAATCTGATGAAATGCCAAGGACCCCATTTCCACAACACACACACACACACACACACACACACACACACACACACACAGACGCATGGAGAGATGGCCATTTGCTGACCAATGAGCTCTCCCACCTTCTGTAGCCCAATTTTGCCACATGGGCATGGTGATCTCCAGACTCCCTAAGCACACAGCCAGCACCTCCTTCCCCGCCCCATCTGCTGTGCTGTTGTTGCATTCACCTCCTGCCTGCCTCCTCCCAGTCCTTTCTCCAGAGCCACAAAACAGAGTGACTAGGGGAAGTCCTATTGCTGGTTGGCCTGCTCTCTGCCCGATACCAACAGGTCTTGGCCACCACTGAAAGCCAAGTCAAGGGCCCAGTCTTCCATGGAGAAGTTCTGTGGTTCTCATTCATATGTGTATCTATCTAAGGAAGGAAGGCCCTGATTGCCCCTCTCTGCCTCTCCCTTCTCCATCCCACTCCTGGGGTCCTGATGCCCAAGGGCTTTTGCTTTTGTGTTGGGGTTGAGTTTGAATCTGGGAGAGGTCTCTCTGCATCCAGCATCCTTCCAGCCTTCCTTCCTTTCTTCCTCCCTTCCCTAATAGTTAAAGCCATATCAGTTAGACTGCAATACTATCGACACAAAAAAACTTGGCAGGCTGCGCTCTTTCATCTTGTACAGAGGAGCGCCCCAAGGGGTGGGGACCCTCCCCCCACACACCTTTGCCTGCTTGTCCATGTCTCTGGCCACCCACCATGTGGCCCCTCTGTGTTTCTGCGTCAGTGTCTCTGTAACAGGGTAAATCACCCCAGCGCCTGTCACCTGTCTTATTGTCTCTGCTAGTCACTCACTAGATGGTCACCGTATGGCCCCGTGGAGCCCGGGACATGAGGGAGGGGGTGAGGGAGGCACAGGCAGAGGGGAGCAGGCTGGAGGTGGTGAGGGGCCAGCCCATTAGTGCATTGTTTGTCCACACGGCATTTGTTATGGCCGCTCATTGTGTGTGCATGACCATCTCACAAAGGGCAAAAAGTGTGTGGCTGTGACTGCTGGTCAGTGGAAAATGCCATGCTGGTAGGGGAACTCCGTGCCAAGGCCTGGGCTGACACACATTCATTGTCATGAACCCTCCTGGCTAAATGTTGAAAATGGCAATAAGTCCACTTCTCACATGGGGTAAAGGGCTGATGCTGAAGCCAGCATCCCACCATGGGGTGGTATTGCTGATGCTCTCAGTTTAATATTTTTGCCACTAAAACCCCACGGGTTGGGGATTCCCATCCCACGAAGTGGGCTGGCAGGGGTGTCCTTAAGTCCTGGATGACCACAAGCCTTCCAGCCATTGGCCCATCCTGGATGCAAGCTAAAGACAGAAGTGGACCACATCCTGGAGGAACTTCAGGTGGTGACACCTGCAACAGAAGAGGAGGCTTAAACATGGCTCAACCCTGTGACAGTCTCAGTAGGGCCATGGTAGAGGCCCTTCTCCTGTTACCTTTGTAATATGGGAGCCACAGAGTCCTGAGCTGTTTTCTCAATTATGTGCTGATATGAAAAGCCTTGAGCCTGAAGAGGCATGCCTGTGTCATGGCTCCTCCCCACAGCATATTTACCCCCTTGGGAAAATGATGATGGAGGAGGACCCCTTTGTGAACTCAGGTTTCTGAGTTCATCTTTGTGGCACTGGAAGGAGCTTTGCAGCACCATTTCCCAAGTCACGAAGCTGAGGAAGAAGCTCCTTGCTCTGTGCTTCAAAACCATGGTTAGCTAAGAGAGAAGAAGCAGCTTCCAAACTGAAGTGCATGTATACTTCAGTGTGTGTGAATGTATATGAGAGAAGACAGTGTGTGAGAGAGAGAGAATCAGTGGTGTCATTGCTTCCAATTTACCTACTGGTTTAAAAACTGGCTTTTCAAGGGCATAAAATTGCCCCCAATAATGTTAAAGGGCATGGCAGCATTTTAAGTTTTTAAAAAGATTAAGTGGGGGTGGAAACACTTGGAGGCCTCAAAGACAGCCCTGTATCTATATATGGTCTATGGGCTATGCTCTTCCCACCCAGGTACATTTTATACATTGGAAAAACCCAGCCTCCCTCTATTGTCACCTATATAAGGGGTATACTATCAGTCGTACCTCTTGCTGGATCCTTTGAATTCCCCTCTGGCCCTCTCGGAATTGCTCTGAGAGTGTGCTAGTGTCTGCATGTTCCTGTGATTGTGTATGAAAATACACACATCCACAGAAGTGCAGATTTGCATTAGTCCATGAGCAAATGTGAAATGTGTGTTTGTGTGTATCTGTGTTCTGTGTGTGAGAGAGAGAGTGAGCAAAGGGGGAGTGTTCACTGTTTCCTTATGAACTGGTATATTATTTCTGTAAATAGGTGGACATATGGAAATGCAGGCAAAGATGGTGTTCATGTGAATGTGCCGGTACCCATCTGGAGGGATGGGAATGCATGTGTTGGCATAAAATGGTGGAATTGCTCTCTGTTCGCCATTGTGTCTGCCCCTGTGTGTCCACTGTGTGTGCACTCCATTTCTTTTCACTTTGCTTCCAGAGAAGGACATCTGTTAGGGCTCAAACACTGGCACAGAGGAATTTATTTCAGCCTGTGGAGGTATGCCCAGGCCCCTTGCCAAACTGGTCAAGGGCATAGCCAGAGGGGCCCTGCATAGTTCCCATGTGCATGGATTTCCCTTTGTCAGCTTGCCTACCACTAGCTTGTAGAGAGGTGAGGGAGCTAGCTGCCCCATGCACTAACCTACTTGACTGTGTGAACCATCCTGCCTTGCTTGTGCCATCTGCTTTCTATAGTCGTGTCTACCAGGCGAGTCTTCATCTCACCTGCACTTGGGAAGACCATCTATCACCGAGATGGGGCAGAGTGTGCTAAAGGGGATCCCCCAGCAGAAAGATTCAGTGCTGACAAAGTGTCCTCTGGGCTCTTCTGTCTCCCACCAAGAGGGCTGAACAGCCAGATGGTGGGCTTGATGCTGAGGTTACAGAATGCACCACACCACATATGAAGTGTTGGCCTGGCACTCTTTGGTCTTTGATTTAACCTGGGGGGCCAAGCAGGTTAAAATGTACAGTGGCAACTCCCCCTTTTCCTGCCTGTGTGGGGTGGAGGATGCAGACAAAGGGGGCAATGAAGATTCGAGGGGCTCCATCCACCCACCCTATGGTGACCATTTTGCTCTAACTAGTCTTTGAAGAAATAATGAAATAAAGAACTTTGTACATTGCCTGTGTGAGGTGTCTCTGGCAGCAAATTTGGGAGAAAGGGCAGAAGTCATTAGTGGCACAGTATGATTCTGTAGAATGTAAATAAGAATGGATGTATGGATGAATGGACAGATGGACGAACAAACAGTTGGAAGAAACTAACAATGTGAGCAGTCACAAAGTTTCACAAACAGAATTGTGCTTCCTCCAAGACTCAGAGTGGAGAAAGAAAGGGCTTGATCCTGTTCCTTTAGCAGCCTTCTTAGCTGTTATTTTGTCAAAACTGGAAGTGAGGTAACATCCTTTTGATTTAATAGGATGAGAGCAGGCATTCTTCTTCTGTACTGTTCATAGCAGATCTCAAGCATGATAGTGGAAGGAAGAGGGTTTCTTTAGCAACAAATCACTGCAGCTGTAGTGGGTAGGCAGCCAGTTTTTAGCATTGGGACCTTTGAGGGGCTGCCTAGACAGCCAAAAATGCAAAAGGGGATGGACATGCAGAAGTTCGCTTCTGATTTTGAAAAAACACTGCCTTTTTGGTTGTTGTTGTTTGATTTGGCTTTTGTATTTTAAATGGTGCAGGAAGGGGCTATTAAAAGATGAACTGCTGTTCCTGGGGGGTTTTGGGGAGACAGTTCACGCTGTTTAGAGGTCAGAAAAAGGGTAGACTGGAGTGGGTCACAGAGATAAAATAAAAGGGAGGAGAGTTAAGATGGTCTGCCTTGACCAGCAAACCTGTCAGATAAATTGGGGAACCTGTACTGGCTACCAGGTGGGTCAAAGCAGTTCACCATGCAGGTGTTTGATGCTTCCAGTAAGCCCAGTAGTAGTTCTTGCTGAATTAATGCCATCAAGGTAAGGTTTATGTGGACCCAAGAAGATGTTTCCACACATTTGTCCCCATTTTTCTTATTACAACAAGAATTCCTAGGTATTTTGACTACCATTCCCAAGCAGATAGGGAAGGGCAAGTGAAAAGTTTTCAGTATTGGAGCAAATACTCTTGGCAACTGCTGTGCATTTGTGTCAGATTGATAGTGCTGGGAACAAGGTTTCTCTTATGCTCAGGACTCTACAGTGCTGGCCATATGCTAACAAATGAAAGGCAAGCCCTTTCCAACCATATCATCAGAGGTGTGTCACTGATAAACACAAGGCAAGGAGCCAACAAGGAACCCAGCAGATTGCCTGGCTCCAAGTTTGGCTGTCAGCCTCTGCTGCTGGGCGACCTTGAGCAAGTCCTTGCCTCTTTCCAGACCTCAAGCTGCAAAGCAGGGCAAAAAGTATGGCTGTTTTCCAGGGCTTGGCAGGCTTAAGATTACAAGGGCATTGGGGCCTGTGGTCTGGAGTTGGTAATTTATTCAGTGTGTCCCGTAAGTGTAACACAAGCTCAAAGGATGAATGCTACTGAATAGAAGTGTCGTTCTAACTGTTCACACTAAAGTAGACTGCTCTTGGCACATGTTCCAGATGCATGTCAGCAGTGTTAGTAGCATCTGATCTATATTGCACAGTGACTCTAGTGTGTGCACCTCATATTTCCTATTCTGCACTGACAGTTTCAACAGCATCCTTCACCACCCCAGCGGCAGAAGTCCAGTTTTGAAGGGCCTGGATAAGCTGCTGTACTGCATGTGCAGCTCTACTATAAATTGCATATGCAGGTATACATAGGGAAACGGATAGTGCGTGATGAACAGCAAAAAGGCTACTTCCCACCCCCACCCTCTGCTAGCTTCTGCACTCTGCCGAAGGGTAGGGTCAGCCTTGCTTCAAGGAAAGACTGGAGAGCTGCACAGTTCTTCCATGATTGTGCTGTGCATTCCTGGAGGTCCCCAAAATTCTGTGGACATTACAGGCATATTTAATATAAATATATACTAGTTGAACTGTCATGTCCATGGGGAGAGGCATGTAAGAAGTATTATTATTACAATCATCGTCATTATTGTCATCTCCTCTCTCTCTCAAGGGACCCTCGGGAGCCATAGCTCATAAGCAGGAACCACCATATCAGACTCTCTGTATCCCCACTGAATTTCCTAAGACTCCGTAAGAGAAAATTCTATTGAACATATACAGCCAATGTAAGACTCTAGATGTATCCACGAAGAAAAGAGGAAGCCAAGCACTAGTACGTTACATTCTGAAACTAGGCAGTAATGATTTCTCCAGAAATTCTGCAGATCCATTGATTCCTGGCTATGTTCCCTTACAAGTGGTTTCACATATGGCAGTTGCAGGGGCTGGCTTTGCAGCATAAATCATATAATCTGTTTAGTAAGTTTTAAACCAAATGAGTGTTGCTTCCCAAGCACATCTTTTGAATAAACCCCAATGCTTATCTATAATCTATCATCATCATTATCCCATCCTTCCACCCAGACTTGGGACACAGGCTTACAGTTTAAAAGAGCAATACAGTTAAAAACCTATGCAATCTAAAACAATACAGCACCCCCTAGGCTGTTCTTTAAAAACTTTCTGTATTAAAAGCTCATTGACTAGAAAGGTTTGCCTGCCAACAGAAGTACCATTCTGGCCTCCTGGGGAAGAGAGTTCCAGAATCCTGGGCAGCCACCAAGAAGGCCCTCTCCTGCATTCCCACCAACCAGGCTTGTGAAGGTGGTGGAACCAAGAGAAGGGCCTCTTCCTGAAGATCTCAGGGCCCAACCAGACAGTCGTGTAGGAACGTGGGGGCGGGGAAAGCAATTCGCCCCCCGACGGCAATGTTTCTGGGGTGTCCCGGCCCATAGCCATACACCCCACCACTGCAGCCATGCCCCTCGCACAGTGGCCATGTCCCTTGCGCCGTAGCTTCGCCCCCTCCAACCCCAGCTCCACACACTCCAAACTCTGCCACTGCAACCAGACACATACAAGGAGGTACAGTCTGCCAAATAGCCTGGAACTGAGTCATATAGGACTTTATAGGTCATAACCAGCACTTTCAATTGTGTCTGGAAACAAATGGGAGCCAGTGGAGCTGTTTTAACTGCAGAGTAGTACGGTCCCTGCAACCTGCCCTTGTTAGCACTGAGGCTGCAGCTCTTTGACATATGTGAAGTTTCCAAACACTTTCCAAAGGCAGTCCCATGTAGAATGCATCATAGTAGTTCAAATGGGATGTGACGAAGGCAGATACCACTGTGGCCAGATCCAGCATCTCAAGGAACAGGCACAGTCGACACACAAGCTTTAAATGTGCAAAAGCACTCCTAGCCATTGCAGAAGCCAAGGCCCCCAGGTTCAAGGCTGAGTCCAGTATACACAAAAAGTGAACCTATATCTTTGAGAGGAGTATAACTCCATCTAACACAGGCTGGATCCCTGTTCCCTGATCTTCCTTTCAGTTAACCAGGAGCACTTGTCTCTGGTCTGAATAAAGTTTCAGTTTGTTTGCCCTCATCCAGTCCATTACTAACTTCAAGCACCAGTTTAAAACCAAGATAACGTTCTTGGATTAGAGTGGAAAAGAGTGGTAGAACTTGGTGGCAACTCACCCTCATATTGGTGGCAACTCACCCCCAGACTCCAGGCAACCTCTCTTAGCTGCTCATGTATAAAACTAGTGTATTTACCTGGCATTGCCAGAGATTTTATTTTCTCACAAGTAACAGTTGTTAGAAATACCTTAGGAATTAGATGTGGTTGAAATACACACGGATTGTAGATCCTGTGTCTCTAATTCCCCAACCTGCCTTGTCCAGTATCTATAACTTTTCACCATAGTCCCCAATCCAATTTGTATTCAGAGTTTTTAACATACAGAGGTTTGGTTCCTGAGGGAATACTGTGTCCTCCTCCTTGCTGTTAGGCCTCATCTTCATAGCAACCGGCCTATTCCAGTACCTATAATTTATCCCCATATCCCCCAATCCAATCTGTATTCAGAGTTGTTAACATAACAGAGGTTTCGTTTCTGAGGGAATACACTGCAGTTCTTCTTGCTGGGCCTCATTTCCATAGCAATTGGCCTGAAGCCCAAGAGGTCTCCTGCTGAGTACTCTAAAGATTTCTCTCTGAACTGCCAACCCCAGGATTCCATAGAACCTTCACAGCCAGCCAATCATAGGAGATCTTCTCACCTCTGTGACACTGTAGGTTTATTTCCAGTCTCTTAGTGGACTTCCACCTTTGCAAAACTGGAAATTTCCTCCCAGTGTTTTACTAGGGTTCTTGCCAGTCTTCCAAAGCTGACTCCCACGCATGGAACGACTGGTAATCTCCCCAACTCTCTCAAGTATGCTACCACCACCCCCCTGAATTAAGAATTACTTAGACAGAACAGGAGGGACTCTGCCTAATCTCTAAGCGTAAGGAACTTCCACCTCCCCCTTCCCCTGAGTGAGAGGTCCTATGTAGCGTGTGCCAACCCTGGTGTGGAAATGGAGAGAAACAGAGGTTTATAAAAGTGTTTTAATCAAGGCATGCAAATAAACAATATCACACTTGGGAGACCCCCTCTCCCAGGTACACTTAGTTACAAGAATTTACAAAACAGATATAACAGCACAGATACATTCTTAAGATCAGCCAATTCCCAAAATAACAACATTAGCCCTAACGCGACTAACTACTTATTTCTAGTTACTCACAATTAGGTTATAGGCGTAGATGGTCTAAAGGAGGAGAGGGGGGGTCCAGGAGACAGGGCATGCTGCCAGCTCCACTGGCCCCGCTCTCCTCTCTGTGTCTCTCTGTGTCTCTCTCCCTGTTCTCTCTCTCTGGCCACATGGCCTCTCAGAAGTTTTATTTTCCTCCTTGGAAGGATCTGGAAGCCTCTCCAAGATGCCCGCCTCTTTTCCTTTTGGTTGCTCAATTCTCACCTTGTGACCTGTGATGCTGACCCTTTCTTTTTGATTGGTCAACTCTCACCCTGTGACCCTTGATGTAATCCTAACATCTCATTAACCCTTGGTTTACCTGAAGAGGGAAGTATCTCCCTTTGATAAGCCTAGATAATGGAAAGCCCCATTATCACAGCCAATTGTAAGAGGTTTTGGTCTGCTTGATGCAGACAAACAGACAAACTCACAAAATTTGACTTTTAGATAGTAGATAGGACAGAGCTAAAACAGAATCCTGAGGAACCCCACAGTCCAATGGCCACGGGGTTGAAGAGGAGTCCCCAGCACCACCTTCTTGGTTTGCCCCTTCAAGAAAGAATGGAGCACTGTAAGACAGTGTTTCCAAGTCCCATCCCAGTGAAGCAGCCCAGAAGAATACCATGGCTGATGGTATCAAAAGCTGCCAAGATTCCAGCAGAACCAATAGGAACACCTCCATCCAGTTCCCTGCGTAGGTCATCCACCAAGATGACCAAAGATGTTTTCCATAATCAGGCCTAAAAACAGATTGAAATGGATCTAGATCAGTGGACTTCAGCTCCCAGAAGCCCCAGCCACTATGGTCAATGCTCAGGGCTTCTGGGAGCTGAAGTCCACAAACATCTGGGGACCCACAGGTTGAGAACCACTGTCTTAATCAATTTCCCACCCTTGCAGAGGTTTCGAGTCCCATTGACTCTGAACCTGACCAGGTACTGATCTGTCCATCACAACAGAACTGCAGAAAGTTCCTCCACACCAAGATCACCATCAACCCATCCAACATGGATATCAAGATTGAGAGTGTGCCCAGCAGCACGAGTAGGGCCAGAAACCACTTGGAACAGACCCATGATTATCATGGAGACCATGAAGTCCTGAACCACTCCCAATGGGGCAGTCTCAGCATGGTTATTGAAATCTCCCAGCACTACTAGACAACGAGACTCCAACACCAACCCTGTGGCTACCCCAGCTGGCTCAGGAAGGGAGACTGCTGAGCAACAGGGTAGGCAGTGCACCACCAGAATCCCTATTCTATCCTGGTTACCCACCTTTAGGTATAAGCACTCAAAAGCTGAAGACTGTGGGATAGCTCACCTGGTCAGAGGGAGGGAATCACAGTAGACCACTGCAGCTCCCCACCATCTCCTCTGCTGCTGCACAGGAGACCTGACGGGCATTGCTGAGAGAAATTAACTCCCACAGCAGCCTCATCCAGCCAGGTCTCCATGATACAGGCCAGGTCAATGTGCTCATCCAGAATCAAATCTTGAATGGCACTTGTTTGCCCATTCACTATTTTTTTTTAAAGTTGCAATTATTTAAAGAAAGTAACATGCAATTCAGCCCAAAGATGAACACCTGTTTATTGGGTTTCAGTTTCGGAGAATTTGGGAGGGTTGGAGTTGAGGGAGTTGTTTGTTGTTTGCTTGTTTGTTTTATCTCTTAGGCCAAAAAGCTCTCAGCCATGATATCTTAATGAAATCATTGTGTTCGGAAACAGCGTACCTCTGACCACCAGATGTCAAGAACACAACAATAAAAGGAGGTTGTATTTTATAACCCTGAGGAACTGAGATGTACATCTAAAGAGAATATGTTGGTTCCATGGTGATATTACCATCATTATGACATGATAGATGACATAAGAATATCCCAAAGTTTTAAAATTAAGTTCCAATTCATACTTGCATATTTATCCCTCAGCATTCTATCACTTGATAGCTCTCTGCTGAAGATGAAAACTTTCACTTTGGGCACATACTGTTGAAGTTAATATCCGGTGATATCTGCCAATGGAAGATTAATCTGTGATCACTATCCACTCATGGAAGACATCAATCAACAAGTCATAAACAAAAAAAGAGAATGGGCCAACCTTTAAAGCTATTCCAAAGTAAAATAGAATGCAACATGACACTTGTATGAATACCAGCACAGAAAAGTGCTTGCAAGCAAATAGGTAATAGTTAAAAATGGCACATCCTAAAAATAGGGACTTTACAAACTAGTTCTGAAAGCACTTCAGAAATGACATCTATCATACAACTGCATAAAAGTATGGAGGTATGCTAGTTACTTTTACCAGTACCGGCAGCAATCCTGCTTGGCTCAGCATAGTACAGTAGTTCTGTTATGTCAAAGAGAGCAGTTCAACAGGTGTAGCTTGAAGGCACCAGATTGCAACTGATTGTGAAAGCTAAGCAGGGTCAGGCCTGGTTAGTACTTGGATGGGGGATTGCCAGCGAATACCAGGCATTGTAGGCTACACTCAGAGGAAGGCAACGGCAAACCACTTCTCAGTATTCCCTAACTATGAAAACCTTATGAAACTCATGGGGTTGCCATAAGTCCACAGGTGACCTGAAGGCTCATACACAATTTAGATTGCCATGCAAGTTATGCCTGCTGAAATTTGGCACCATCTTGGTTTAGATTCCATCAGATGTTCAAAATCTAATGTTCTACATGGGCATATGTGAGGGGGGAGGTTCAATGACACATTTGCTTTTACTCTTTCGGTAGATAATGTTTTAAATGTGTAAACTACCACATGTGTAAGCTACCAAATGTTTTAAGCCAATGTGTAAGCAAATGTGTAAGCTAATGTTTTAAATGTGTAAGCTACCAAATGTGTAAGCTACTTGCGCTAAAAGTAGGATATTGCAGAATATATTATTAATGGAAAAATCTATTTGCCCTGAGCTTCTGTGAGGACTGCTGCTAAGCTCAAAGGAGGAAAGGGAAATCAGAGCCAGGGCAGCAGATAACATCTTTAGCCTGCTTGATATGTCCTCATGCTTCAACCCTGTAAGCCTGGATTTCACTACACCGCCGGCCCTCATACCATCTCATGCCTGCCAACATTTCACAGATGGAAACCGGGACACATGTAGCCAAGCAACATCAATATGTGGTCAAGACAGCAAAAGTAATTACTGAGGAAGAACAGCCCGCCTAGGAGAGTCTACATTCATCACCGTACTGCAAAGGGCAAGATTCTGCACCTGCTTTTGCATTTTGAACTCAGTTTACACGAACAAAGTAAGCCAGGACAATGAAGGAGAGTGTGAGCAAGAAAGCAAAGCTGGGACATTTTAAAACCATTGAAAAAGTGGGATGATAGATTAATTGGAACAGTCCCTTTCAGATTGCAACAGTTGGGTAGTATCCAATCTAAAAAGATGAAGTATTCACTAAATGAGGCCTGAGGAAGGAACCACACGGAACCATTGTCACAGTATTTTGCTTGCACTGGAAGAGGCTATCTTCCCTATTAAAAGGAGGATGGAGCACAAGAGAACTGGGACATCCTAAACATCATGGCTTGCTTGAAGAGAAGTAAGGTTCTGTGAAATAATTGTTCTTAAAGCCTGTGTGATTGGTTGTCGTACCATCCTCACAAATAAGGCCTACAGGGGTAGCCTAACATCATCCTCCTTGAGCCATGTGAACTCAGAAGATGAGATGCTGTCCTTGGCTGGCGTACTGGAGAAGAGGAAGGCAGTATGCCAGAGCTTGGCAGGAAGTTCCCTTGGCTTTGTGTTTGCCTGCCAGTTTCCTGAGGGCAGCAGTGACAACACTTAAGTCTGGTGAAAGACAATGGGAATTGATTGCTGCTGTGAGGGCTAAAGCAGCAGTTAGAATGAGAGGATAATAGCAGCTCTTTGGTCTGGAGGGTTCAGCCCTGCACAGAATAGAATTAAGTAATGTTTATGATTAGTGTTATGGAGAGCACTGGAACCGAGCTGTCTGCTGAAATTTTTGGCAAGCTCCGGATCTGGGCCAGAGTGGCAACACTGCCCTGCCCTGCCCTACCACACTGTCTTTCCAGCAGTGATATATTTAAGTATTTTACTCCAAGTCTCAGGTCAACTCTCAAGCCCTTGAAGAAACTTTCAAGTCAAGTCTCAGATCAAGTCTAAAGTCTGGGGGCCAACTTTATACTCCAATCTATGTTCCAGAATTTCCGGACAGAGTTGAATAAAGTCAGTTTTAACAATTTAAGTAAAGTTGGCCTTCCACATTTGCAATTTTGCCATCTGCAGCTTCTGAAGTGGGGAATAGGATCCTTTTTACTTCCCATTTGCAAAGCTGGAGGCTTTTTCAGAAGTAGGGAAATAGGATTCTTTTTACTCTCCATTACTGAAGCTCCAATTGCTTTAGAACAGTGGTTCTCAACCTGTGGGTCCCCAGATGTTTCTAGACTTCAGCTCCCAGAAGCCCTGAGCATTGACCATAGTGGCTGGGGCTTCTGGGAGCTGAAGTCCACAAACATCCGGGGACCCACAGGTTGAAAACCACTGCTTTAGAAGGAAGGACCCTTCCTCCTCAAGCCCATTGCTGAACACATTTTCTGTTTCCCTCTGAGAAATGCACCCTGCCCTGCGTGCAAGGCAAGTTTTGCCTTCTAGAAAAAGTTTTAGGAAGCCCTTGCTATGTGCATTGGAGACAGACTGCTGAGCAGATCTCAACCCAAACCCTTTTTGCACCTTACCCTTTTGCAGTGCTGGGGTGTGGGGCTCTCACAAGCAGCCTCCGGAGAGAGGCTCTCGCTTCCGGGTCCTTCGGCTCCGCACGAGCTTCCTGCTCGCACAAGAGCCTTACCTCTTCCTTTTGCAGTGCAGCTTGGGACCTTTCCAGGCTGCACTGGACAAGAAGCGTGACCAGCCCGGCCCCTGAGGCTCCGCATGCAAGATAAGTGTGCGCCGGGCCCTGGAGCCATGCGCAACAGCGCAGCATTTTTGGTTTCAAGCCGAAAATGAAAAAATGCATGTGCAGTCCGCGTCAGGCCCTTGAGCATCACGCAAATGTGAGTGCGTCGTGTGGACTACTCCTCACATTTACATGATGCTCAAGGGGCCCTTTCGCATCGGAAATGCTGTGCAAAAAGGGCCCTTGCCTCAAGCCTGTTGCCTAACATATTTGCATTCTGGAGCGGGCTGAAGTCCGAACAAACATTAAGTAGTCCGGACCCAGTTCACCCCCAAGTGTAAACGTCCTCGCGGGAGGGAGCTCTGACCTGTCGCTAATACAAAGTGCGGAAAAGGAAATTGTCTCGCACCCGAAACTCATTGTTTTCCCCAAGTAAGGCATAGCCTGCAGTCCCAATTCACCCTATAAAAACCCCTGATTCCGAGACCTTCATCGTCTCGCTCCTGAATTTCAAGCCGTCTTGCTGCTGCTTTGCTTGGCGAGCTCCCCTCAGCTCATAGAGCTGAGCTTCTTCTCTGTACCCCCAGCTTCTCCCGCAAGGTCCAGGACGACGAGACAGGTGTCGTATCACCCATTTTCCCCTGAAAGTCTCTATCCTTAATTCAATCTCTAATCTCTTAGTTAGCTGTGTAACTGTGGTGTCTTTTAATATTTGTTTGTATGCAATAAAATACCATTTTTATTACTTTAAACCCGTCTGGTTGCTTGACTGACCTGACCCCATAGACACTGGGTTGCAAGATCCCGCTAAGTTACCCTGCCTCTCGCTAGCTTAAGTGAGTGCTCCAGCTAATTTTCCCCAAAATTGTGTTTCATTGTTTGGTTGTTTAGGTGTCCCTCCTGGGACCCCCAGTAAACAGGGTAACATATACAAGTCACAAGTCGAGTCAAGTCAGTGCATCATTTATTGCCAAGTTAAGTCCAAGTCAAGCTACTGAAGCAACAAGTCTGACTTGAGTCTGAGTCAACTGACTTGAGTCTGCATGACTGCTTTCCAGTCTTTGGTTGCATCTCCTCTGCAACAGGAACTTCTTGCGAAGAATCATTGCAAGCCAGAATCCTCAGGCTCTGTCACACTACACTATTATAACACTGCAATTCCACTTTAACTGATGTGGTTCCTTCTTGCAGAATCCTAGGGTTTGGCAGTTTAAGGAAGGGCATTTAGAATTATCAGCCCATGAGCAACTCTAGGTCCAGTGACCAAAGTACATCATCCAGGGTTCCACGGTGCTAGAACTGCGCAATGTGAAAAGGTCCAGATGAAGGAGTCCCACTCCTCATTTCCTTTGCCAGGTCTGCTTGCTGTTGCTGTCTCTTCCAGCTAGTGGTGTAATGGAGCCAGGGTTCCTGGGTTGAAATGCTGAGAGTGTTTGATTAGAAGCAGCCGTGTTGCCAGCTGCCTTCTTCCTTAGACAGCTGCATTCCCTCAGAGCACAGCCGTTACTCTCACTGTACTGGGAAGAGGGTGGATGGATTTTCGCACAATGTGTGGTATCACAGTTGTAATGCCAAGATTTAATTAAATAATTAATTAAAATATTTAAGTGCTTTTCTCCTCAAGGTGGCAAATCTAAAAAAACCCTAATGACAGAAAAGGGTTTTTTTTTAAAAAAACAAAGATTAAATAAATGATAAATAATGTTAAAACACTAGTACTTGTGCAGCACAGTACAATAATTTTACATTATTTCAATCATTTAAAAACATAACAATAACAATGAAAGTACAGCACAGAGACCCCATGTGCATAACCAGTGCTGACTCAGTGCTTCTGATTTAGATGAAAACTAGTAGAACAAGTTTTTTGATATGGCTCAACAAAGCTACCTGCATTTGGGATATCTTCATGGGCCCCAGCCATGAAATGCAAGAATTATGAAGCAAATTAGTCCCAGCTCATATTCTGGCCAATTTCACAGTGAGCCATTGAGTGGAGTCAAACTCATGAAATATATATTTGAATGAGAGATGCCTCGAATGAGAAGAGTGTATCTCTGTGAGAGAGCACATGCTTTGCAAAGAGAAGATCCCAGTTTCGTTTCCTGGTTCCTCCTATTAAAACACCGAGTGTGCAATCTGGATACTGTCTAACAGTAGTGATTTGGCAGAGACACTGCTGATTATTCCTCTGTCATCCTATTTTTCAGCTGCTTTTAAAATGTCATAGTTCCTTTCTCTTTCTTCCACTTTTCCCCTTTGTCCTCTGCTCACTTCAGTTGCTGCAAACTGAGTTCAAAGTCTGAAGGAGTTTGTTCTCTTTTAAACCACCAGGGAGAGAAGGACAGGAGAGGAGGGAGAGGAACCTTACCTTTGACACACTGTGAGGTTGCTTGGCCACGTGAATCCTGGTTTTCATCTGTGAAATGTTGGAAGGTATGAACTTGTGGCCCTCCAGATGTTCGATTGCAGTTTCCATGGTTCCTCCCTATTGCTGATGTTGGCTAGAGCTGATGGGAGTTGCACTACAGTTAACATTTGGAGCGCCCTGCATTCCCCAAGCCTGCATTAAAAAAATAGTGTAGTGGGTGATCAGAGCTTGAAAAAAATGCTTTTTTGGACTGTTCCTCTCAGAATCCCTCAACCAGTCTAGACCGCTGTACACTCCATACAAATCAAGTAAGCATTTTAGTGTTCTTATGGAGAAATACAAGATACAGGGCATCTGGTGGATTTTCCCTGTTCGCTGCATAGAACTGGCTCTCTTGCAGCAGTGTGGGCTCGGTATCAGACAGTGCCAATGGGGCTTCCTGGGGGCAAAAGCATTACTGTCTCCATAATTCATGAAGAGCAGCCATTTGATCTCAGCACTTTGAAGAGGCTCTCAACATATCTTACTAATGTAGCAGCTGGCCTGGCAGAGAACAATTGAAGCAAAATGTGCTATGGCTTTTAATTGGCAAAGCACTGGAAATAGTCAATCACCTCAACAAAAAAGTCTCTGAAAAGCACACACATGCACACACACACACACACACACACACACACAAAACCCCTGTAGCAAGTGAGCATATCCCCACATATGTGCGTGCAAGCATAAACATGCCCATGTAGATGTAACATCTGGCCAATGCAAGCACCTCTGTGCATACAGGGAGAAAGACATGGTATGTCATCACAAGCCTAAGGGTAAGGTCTTTTTCTTGATTCCACACAGAATCTAGTATATTATAGACACTGAAGTGTCTACGTGTTTGACAGAAAGAAGAATTGGGATGTTGGGACAGGAAGATGGGATACTTAGAAGAGCTAGACTAAGGTTTAAAAAGGAGAATGGCAGACTAGCAACTTAAGCCACCAAAAGTATTAAAAGACTTTAACTGTCAATTTCGATGTCAATGCCAGGCCCAAAATATCACATGGATCACCATGGAACAACAGATGATAGGCTAAGTGTGAATAACACCATCCCAAACAAGAGTTACCAAAGTTATCTGGTGGAGCTCAGATCCTACCAGAAATGGAAACAGGGCTCAGAATCCTCTTGGGACTTTACACTAGTGTAGCCAGGGGTTATGATAGCAGAACTACTTTTTCCAATGTTGCTTGAAGAGGTATCCAATTCCTCCCTATACAACAGTTTTCAGTGGGCAGCACAGTGGCTGCCAGACAATCCCTGGGTGTTAAAAGTTGCCAGATCAGGACTATCTCAGGCCTGATATTTGAGAGCCCACACCTGATTCCTTGTGATATCAGAGGAGGCAGCCCTGGGGATGTTACAAGCATAATACTACAAGTAATATCATAAAGCATCATCCACAGTTCCACAGAATATGCCATTAAAATAACACTAAGGCCATTTCCACATGGCATCTCAGTCCTGCTATGGCAGGATGGCAGCAGTCCACAGGTTGTGCTTTCATATGACGTTGGCACTGTCCTGCTACCATCCTGCCCCCACCCATTGCGATTGCAGGATACTTGCTTAATGGAATAAATCTGTTAAGTGCCCTCAGTCACATGATGCTCCTATCCTTTCCAGTCATGTGGAAACGCAGGTAGCACGATGGACCCAGCGCAACATGTGAAAGAGCCGGCTGTGCTGCAGAAGGCAGAGATGTGTTGCTTGTGCTCCCTTCCTCAGGGAGCCAGTGGGGGGGTGGAGGGGAGTTCCCTTCCCAGCAAAGGCACTGCCAGCATCGTGCCAGGAGGACAATGGGATCAGGTAACAAGCAGAAGTGGCCTAAGTCTAGCAAACGATATATACACATACTTTTCAAGGCAGTGTTCCCACCCTGAGATTTCTCTTCATTGGCTTGAAAACTGAAGAAGCAGAGCCAGGCCCTGAGACTCAGGCCCAGGCACTAAGATTTGATAGTTCTACTGGGTGTAGCTCCACCGCCACTATCCCAACCTAAATGGGCACTAACTGGCCTCAGACTAGCAACAGAAAAGCTCTTTCACGCTACCACCCAGCTGGCTATTGTCATCCTTCCTCTCTTGTGTCTGAGCAGCCAACTACACCAGCTAAACTGGACACTACACCAGCTTCAAACAGGAAACTAGGCAGGGCCTCATAATTCCTGCTGGATGTAAAAACCTAGCAGGTTTGTTTTCTTCTGCAACCAAAAGTCATACCCAATGGGGTTCTGCCTGACAAAGGCTCCACTCCTATGTTTGTTTCCCAATAAATGATGGCTGGTGATGCACTCATGGCCTTGGTCTCCTAGCAGAACGGTGACGTGTAATGGGTCATCAACATAATCTGCCCTTCTGAGCAGCCTTTGGCACTGCCAGAGCTCAGTTTTTTCTCCAGTTGTAAGGACTGCACTGGGCAATGAAACCACCTGGAAGACAGCTAAAATAACCTGGGAAGTGACCACAAAAATGAGCAACTGCATTCTAGAACACATGCCCATGCCTATTTCACGGCAGGGTGGACAATGAAAAGAGTTTGTTTTGCTGTACCCACTGTATCCTCAAGTAGCCATGTGCTGGAGCTTTTTCAAGTTGTTTGATGGTTGATATTTGTCCCAGTAGTAACTGGATATTACTATTACTACTACTACTACTACTACAATTTATACACTACCATCACTGTACATGGTGCTTTAGAAGGAACTGAACAACAAAATGTTTCCTTGTCCTCAAGTTTACACTCTTAAGATGTAACACAGAAGGAATAGGGTATGGCAGTATAGAGAGGATGAACTCCATATCCTGAGAAGACAGTTGTAAACTGATTTGCTTAGCACTTTGAGATAAACCTGCTTGCCTTTATGATAACTTAAGACACTAAATTTGGTGGGGGGACTAGTTGTACAAGATCAGTTTCAGCTGTTCACACCCAAGAATGTGGATGAACCTAGGCATATGTGTGTGACACCTTTATTGAGAGATCTACTTTGATTATGCTTGCTATAAGACCAGGTTTAAGCATTAATTTTTAAAGCCCTAAACAAATTCAGACCAAGGAATCAGAGAGGTGGCTATACTGTGCTGAATTTTTGCGTATATTTTATTGTGTTTATATTATAGAAAAGAAGGTACTGTAGTACAATCAGACCTCCACGTTTGCAGATTTGACTTTCAGAGATTTGATTATTTGCAACTTTCTTCAACCCCTCTCCCCCAACTCAACCACTTCTTTTCTGAGGGGGATCTTCCCTCTTGGCAGCTCCAGTCAGGTTGCACAGCCCTTTAAAAAACCACCTCTGGTCATCATCATCGTTGTCGTCCTCCTCCAGCTGCTGCCTGTGAGGATGGCTTGCAGCCCAATTTGTCAGCACAACAAACCCTCCCCCAGTGCCTCCCCACCCCTGAGGAAGAGATGGTAAGAGAAAGAAAGTATAGGGCTACTATGCCTATCCAACCCCCTTCTCTCGCCTTTCCCCAACCTCGTTTGGAACCTGAGTGCCCATTGTCAGCCCCCTTCCCAGAGACACATACACACATTTTGATATTTGTGATTTTTACATTTTTGTGAGGGTCCTGCACCCTAACCCTACCAAATATGGAAGGCCAACTGTATAATGTATGGTTATGTACCATCAGTATTATCTTAAATAAAGTAGGTGGTCTGTTGGGAGGAATGAGAGCATGGGATGTTGGAGGTGGCTAGCGAGTGCTGGAGTGTTTGATTGGATTTTTAAAGGGCTGGTATGTATCACAGTCAGAGACAGGAATTATATTCAGAAATATGCTAGAGAAGAGACATTGAAATGTGATGACAGACGAAACAGTGAAGCAAAGGAGTTTGAGTTTTGGCTCAGTTAAGACAGTTAGGTTCCCTATGTTTTTTAGCTAACTCATATCTCAAACTGAGTCTAATACACACCAGCCTTTTAACAATTCCACTCAAATGCTCAACCATGGCAGAAATCCTAGATTGGCTATTTAGCTGAAGTATATTTAACTAGTTAAGTGTACTTAGTTAAATATTGTTGTTGTGGAGTGCCTTCGGGTCATTTCCAACTTGCAGACTTACTTAACAAAGTATAATATAATTAATTTAAGTACTGTCCCACCACCAGTAACAGCAATGAAGGTCTGTTTTCCTGTTAACAGGGACAAAGCATGCTGGTGCCCCCATCCAGCTCCTGTCAGTGACCATCACTGCAACAATCAGAAGCAAGTTCCATGCCGCAATTTCTCCTCACACCAGAGATCACTGGTAGAAGAATGGAAAAGGTCATTCTGCTGTGCCCCAGTTAACAAAACAGATCTCCATCACTCTCAGCAGCTGATGGCCATTGAGATAGGATGGAAGGACTTTCACAATCGTGGCAATAGTGCCACAATTATGAATATGTAGTTTTCACAAATATAAACTACTTATGGAACTGTAATTCAACATTTGTCCGAAAATCCGTAACAACGCAGTGGTCTCCTTCTGTAGTGTTCAAACTTGGTGATCACATTCAGACTCCCTTCCAAATGTTCATTTAGCAATGCATAGGAGAAAAACTTGCTGTCCTGACAGACCTGCTTTGAAATAGTCTCCCAGGGGTTAAAAAAATAGATAGCAATATTTATAGTTTTCCTGCATGGCGAAGACGTTTCTGCTTAACTCAGTATTTGCCCCAACTGGAGAATTTGTGCATTCTTCTCATGGACCAACACAGCTATTTTTAAAATGATATTTAGCATGATTGTTTATTATTTGAACTTCACTTTACACTGGCATTTTTTTTCCTCTTGGCATACCTTTCCTGCCTATAATGACAGGTGGCATAAAATATTTTAAAAATGAAACAAAAAGTTAGTGGGACCTCCAAATAAATCATCACATGATTAGATAGAAAGAAAAATAAGAAAACCACAGACAAATGGATTTCAAGTTGAATAATTGGACAGCAAAGCTGCCAAAATGTATCAGTTACAGGGTATCTACATACAAGGGCCATACTGCCCTCCACTGGAAATAACATGCCAAGGCAGGCACCACAGCAGCTAAAGAAAAAAAAATGGGCATTTGATGGTTAAAAAGAACACTGAGTAATAAAGATCATGTTTATTTTGGTGTGTTTCATCTTCCTAGTATTCAAGTTTAGAAATATTTCCCATTCAGAGCAGATTATTTTATGTACAGTGTTTACATACAGGCCTTATAAAAAATTGTTCAAGAGTGATTTGCATTACTGAAGAGTATACCAACCAAACATATTAGGTGTACCTCTCTCTCAAAGTCTTTTTATGCCTCAAAGTGATTAGAACACAGGCAGATAACAGAAGCTTCACTATGCGATGACAACAGAAAAATGGAATGTCACTCAACAACTAACAGCACAACTTCTTAGCAGTGGTTACTACCATTCATACGGACCATGTAGATATATAGCTACACTAGAAGCATCACATATGGCGTAATGATTTGCATATTGAGTTTGACTGAGGAGTTCTAACTTCAGTCTCTACTGAACCCTACATTTTAGTCAGAAATCTTGAACATGCTACTAATGCATAACTATCCTCCAGTGTTCTGGAAAGAAAGCTGGAAGAAATTCCATGTGCATCACCCTGAGCACCTCAGTGAAAGATACACAAAATATTCATGGGAATCTTTCAAAAGTAAACAAAGTGTGTCTCAAAGAGTAGGAGGGAGGAAAGGAATGATCCAGCCTGGCCACAACACCTGAGAAGGGTTAAGTTTTGGTCTCCAGAAAACAATAATGTGCCAATTCAAATTGTATAGAAAACTGTTTTGAGCAAACTAGCAAAGGAAAATTGAAACAGAGCAAGGGAATAGGAATGAAATGAAGCAGAAGTACCTGAAGGATTAGGACAAGTAAAGGCAATCAGATCTGCAGTTATAGGACACATGAAGTGATCCTGTTTTGCATTCCACCCAACTATAATTTCTTCCAGGACTTTCCACTCTATTCCCACTTTCCTCTAGTTTTTCATTCTTCATGTCTGTCAGTATTCCAAATCCCCTAAGAATGCTCAGTAAGCACTAGGCTGTTGGGGGGGGGGATATTCTTTTTTTCTTCCTTATGTTTCTTTTCTTGCCCACTCGCTCCTTTTTTGTACTTTTGCCTATCTTGGGAATTCTCCTAAACCAACTGATCTTGTTTGCAAATGATGCTGTTCCACCTCCGTCAGAGCAGCACTTGACAGCTGAGTTCACTATTACAATATATCGTGTTCCCTTATTTTTATGAAGTATGGCTGTATTTCATCAAAATCATGTTGTGTCAGTACCACAGAAATTACTCAAAGTATACTGGGAGTGGCATCGACTGATGGATGAAAAAAGAACATGATGTTTGGAAGCCAAACTCAGAAAATCTGAAAGGATTCTGTGATTTTAATCTTTGCTCACAGAATGCATTATTGATACTCAGTATTTTTGACTGAATATTTAGCTCTCTATTTTTATTATTTTATAGCTCTATTTTTTCATTTTTTTTACAGTACACCTACTGCTTTTGAATTGCTTCCAAAAGGTCACTCTGTTTAGGAAGCACTCTGCATAGAGATTAGTCATTCTCACTGACAAGTCTATCCAACAGGATGCATCATGTCATGAAATCAAGTTCCTCCATGACCTCTAACTGAAACAGGAAGTAGAAAGAATCCTTAGCCGGGGGAAATGGCACTGAAACACTAGCAGTTTATGGGTAATGACGGCAAAACTGAAGGCACTAATACTCCTACACTTAAATGATCACTACACCAAGCATAATTTGAAGATGTAAGAACTGTTGGACTTTCTGCAGAGCCTCTGCTGCAAGCAGCAGCCTTTCACCATCTCATGTGGCATCTTGATTTACAGTACCCAGACAGATTTTCCAGAAAGCCACCAGCAAAGCATATACATCCTTAAGTTTGGCTTTCTCTGCACCTTCCATTTTCAGTACGTCACTCCTCAGAGAAGAAAGTTAAAAAGAAATACACACATACTCTCCCCACACACTTGGAATTCTTAGAGTGACATTTTCTGTCCTTTTACTGCTAAGTTTAGTGCTTTGCACTTTTAAAACTACAGCACACTGAGGTTCTCAGTTTATTTATTCAGTTGAACAAGGTTACCCAAGATATATAAACAGGCTCATATAAAAATAGTCCCATTTCCCTTCCCAATTCCTTCCATTGTCCCAAGGTGCAAAAGGAAGGAAACACACTCACACACTACTTTCAAATGGATGAGCTAATCACTCCTTCAAGGGGAAACGTGGTTTCTAAATGTGGGTATAAAAAGCCAGCATAACTCTGCCTTTCTTTGTTCAAGGAAAGACACAATGACACAGTAACCCAGATTTGCAGGATGTTTCCCCTGCCACATCCCTGAGTAACTAGAGGACAGGGATTGAATTCCCAATGGAAGATACACCATACAGATATACCAGTGCATCAGCAGCTGCAGCCCCCATCTTTTGAAACAACAACCTGTGAATAGCCTAGACAAGGAATAGGGATTTAGTCAGCCAGCTTTTGTGCCTCCAGTTGGGCAATTTCCAAAAGCTTCAAAAAGCAGGCCTGTTGGGCAGGAAAATCCCAAGCCATTGTACTGCTCCTCCTCCAGTAAGGGCAACAAACCCAATACAGAAACAAAGCAAATGTGGCTTGTGAACATCCAGCCAGGCTCAGAATCCCGAGTCATAAGTACAGTCCGCAGAAAACTCTTGTTATGAATCATTGGGTAGACCAAAGAGCTTCACAGTGCCAGCTTCCCTGCTGCTGTCATATTTCCCATCTTTATCATCACAGGCGAAGGCCAGCAGGGGGCGCTTGGGATGCCAGGCCACAGTGAAGGTGGGGGACTCACACTGCACCTCCCATAGCTTCTCCCCTAAAAGGTAACGCAACAGTTAGAGAATCAACATGCCTTGCAGGTCAAACACTCTCTCCCTGGCTCATGTTAATAAAAAAAAAAAAAAAGGCAATTCAATGCACTCCACTAAAAACAAATTTTGTGACCCACTTTCATTTTATATAAAAATACAAACCAAAAGCCCTCACCCTAAGGAGGATTTTAAAAAGTGCTATTTGTTCATATATTTCATTTATGTATTAAAATATGTATATTCCTCCCTATATCAAGATCTCAGGGCAACTTACAAATAACACTAAAACAACAAGTGAAACAGTTTAAACCAATAAAAATAATTTACATCTACTAAAAACATAAACATACTAATGAGTTAAAAACAGATTTAAAAGATTAAAAGTTTTCCAAACTATTTACATCAGTATTTGGCATCAATTAAGGATATTACTGTATCAGTGAGATATATTATAAGCTTTAACACTCTGAGAACCACAGCAATTTAGCATCCTCACTGCAGACCATCCCTGGATCTTTTGCCTGTGCTTTCCCAAATATACAGCTGCTAAGGCTGCTTTGATCTAGAAGAAAATAAACCGAGTATACTTCCCATCAGTGACTGTGTACATTTACTCAGAAGTAAGTGTGTTAAATATAGGTTGTCCTGAACCATGTTTAACATTGTAGCTCAAATGATCATCATGAGAGGCAGTGAGAACAGCACTAATTACCTGTTTCTACCTCAGCAATATCAATGAAATGATCTTCTGAAGCTGAAGCCAGCATCTTCCCATCATGGCTGAAGCTCAATGTCCTCACAGGCCAATCAAGCCTGAAAGATGGAAGAGAGAGAAAGGAGACAGGAGAACATAGCTGATTATGAAAGCTCGGGAACCATCATCCCGTTTCAAAAAGACACCATTCTGATTCCTCTGACTAGAACAGGTTCCATCTAGATCAGTGGTTCTCAACCTTCCTAATGCCGTGACCCTTTAATACAGTTCCTCATGTTGTGGTGACCCCTGACCATAAAATTATTTATTTATTATCTACAATGCCTCCTCCCCCCGGCAAAGGCCGCCTCGCCAGCCAGGAACGGGGGGGCCGGCAGGGAGGGAAGAGGAGCCGCGGGTCTCCACCGGGGAAAAACTCGAGAACCCCCCCCAGGGCTCTGCTTCTGCTTCGCTCTCGTTTCCGCTGGGGGGCAGCGTGGGAAAAGTTTCCAGAATGTCGACCCTGGCCGGGGGGAATCCCAGTGCCTTTGTCTTTTGCGCCGGGCACAGCTCGCACCCCAGAAAAGCGTCGCCTTGCGGCCCCCCGGCCCTTCTGCAGCACCCCCCTCTGTGGTGAGTGGTGCAGGGGCCGTGGCGAGGATTTCAGTTCCTTCTCAACAGGGGGCGGGAGGACGCGAGCATGTGGCTCTCACTTGCGTACCACCACTCCCGGGCCTTTTCCACACATTACCTTATCGTGGAGGTGGGGGGTGCCATTCACGCAAGCAGGTTCTTGCGTGAGGCGCTCTCTTCACTGCTCCTTCGTCCCGCAGCTGGCTTCCTGGTCACGTGACCGCCCCGCCCCTTCCTCCCCCAGCACAGCCTACAGCTCCCAGGCTGCACTGCAGAAGGAAGGGGCGGGGCAGTCGCGTGACCAGGAAGCCTGCTGTGGGACAAAGGAGCAGCGAAGAGAGGGGGCAGGAGGACGCGAGCACATGGCTCACGCTTGCGCACCACCACCGAGGAGGGAATGGAGCCTAAGACCATTGGAAATATGTATTTTCCGATGGACTTAGGCCACCCCGTGAAAGGGTCATTCGACACCCCCCAAAGGGGTCGCGACCCACAGGTTGAGAACCGCTGATCTAGATACTATTATCTAGTTGGTGACAGACATATCCTCCATAAATTTCTCTATTCTTTTTGTAATGCTACCAAAGCCAGAGACCACGATATCTTATGTAAACAAATTCAGTATGTGCATGTGTATATATACATATATATATTTGTGTGTCTGTGTCTATGTGGGTGTATGTATTTAAAAATTATATATATAATTAATATACAGAATTTGCTTACACAAATTGTCAGGTCTCTGGCCTTGGTAGCATATGATATGGTAGCATATATTTGATTTAAAAATCAGCTTACCCTGCCCATGAATCAATCTGAGTTAACATTTTCATGTAACTTTCTCCTGGAAAATACTACATCAACACATCAACAAAGTCAGATCTTCTTGCTTCAATATGCATTATGTTATATTCCAATAAGTAACCCAGCTTTACTTGGTACTCACCCAGTGTGTTTGACTGAAATCCTCATAAACCCCAGCCAGTATGGCCATTGGCCGTTAATTACTTGCTGGAAATAATGACAGTTGTAGTCCAACATCTCAGTGGCAGAGGAAGATTGCTACAGAACTATCTACAGCCTCAAGTACTGAAAAGGGCATCTAGGACACATCAAGACAGATCAAGACAGCTTACCTAGAGAAGCATCGTACACAGACCAGCTCATCCACATCCCAGAGGCTAACCAGTGCATCAGCACTTCCTGTAGCAAAATACTTGCCCATTGGGTCAAATTTGATACAGATGCAGTTTGAGGGATGGGCATTAATTGACTGGATAGGTTTCAGTTCTGGGTAGCTATGAAAAAAGAAAAGAGATAAAATTGGAAACCAGGAGAAGGAGAGCAGTCCTTTCAACCAAAATCACAAAGATGGGAGGGACTCCCAAGACCCACTTAGTCCCAGCCTACTGCCATGCTGAAACACACAGCTAAAGCATTTCTGAGAGATGTCCACCCAACCTCAGTTTAAAAGCTTCCAATGAAGGAGGGTCCATCACACTCTTCACTGTCCAGATACATGTTATCATTCAGAAAATGGTAAGGCACATCACTGTTCTGATGCTTAGACTCAACTACAGCGGGGAAAACTGTAGACCTGCTTTTGTTGTTGTGCCTTCAAGTCATTCAAGTCATTCCCAGCTTAACGGTGAACCTGTCACAAGGTTTTCTTAGGGCTGAGCATGTGCGAGGTGTGCAAGGTCACCCAACTGGTTTCCAATCAGCACTGAGTGAGGAATAGAATCCTGGTCTCCAGGGTTGCAGTCCAATACTCAAACCACTACACCCTACTGACTTTGAGGCCTGCACTAGCCCCCAACAAAAATGGGAGCAGGGGAAACAACGGCATCAGGAGAAAGAACTCATACTTCCTCTAGCAATTGCTTGTCCCTCCACAGAGATGCCTCTGTAATTTCCTACAACCAGAATTTGCCAACAGTGACACTGCTACCTGCCCAAAACTTTCCCCTCCCAACTGCAATCACCACATTCCAACATTCCTCTCTGAAGTAGGTAACAAACCAAAGGTGGGAATCATGTAGCCCTCCAGGTATCATCAGACTACACATCCCAGAAACACAGCCAGAATAACCAGTGGTGAGGCATGCTAGGAATTGCTGTCTGACAACATCTGGAAGGCCACACATAATTTGCACAGCTGTAACATACAGATGAAATGAAGAAAAATGGTACTTTTTAACATCCTTGTGTGACAGAACCAGCAATTATCCACCCAAGTATCTATCATGAACTGAACAGACATGCTCACTCTGATGAGCATTTTTTTTAACAGACAGTTGAGATTCCAGAAGACTAGTTTTGGGAAGCAAAGGAGTTTCAAAGACCATCACTCTGAGGGCAAAGATTTTAATTTATTCTATCTGGACGTTAAAATACTGTGACCCAATCATCAGGATCGAATGAAAGAGTGAAAACTATCCCAGGCAGTGCCTGCAATTGGGCTCATTCCTAGAAACAAGAATTTTGTAGAACAGTATTTCTCTTAAACATGAAGCTCAGAAAATGAGAAAAGAAAAATCTGGCAAAAGGCTCTAAAAATACAACTTAGTATCTGGTATCACAGGGTATTCTAAAAGCCACAGGAAACAGAAGAAGGAAAAACGCTGGAGCCTCAATACAGTACTAAGAGATGTTGCAGATCAATATGAAAGTCAAGCCCTTTCCCCAAAACCATCACCTAAGCCAAAAGACAAGACAGGCAACTCACTTGCTGCCCCTCCTAGAAAAGGCCATGCTGAGGATACCTGAGGATATTGATGCAACCGTTGCCATTGGTGAGGAAAAACATGTTGTTGTCATTGTTCCAAGAGATCTCATTCACCTCAAATTTGAACTGTTCTTCTGCTTTAGACCGATGCGTCTTAGCATCAATGAAGGTGACAACATCATCCTTGTTCCCTACTGCAATAGTCTGACCATCAGGGCTCCAGCAGATATTAATGTTCTCTCCTGTAAAAGAAAGGCAAGGAAAATAGAAGAGACTGTGTTACTGTTTGGATGAAAACAATGCAAGCAACAGAGTCTTCTGCACCTGTGAATCAAAAACAGCTTCTGTTTTAAAGCACAACACAGCCCTATCGCATATTTAACAATTTCCAGGGAGGCCTTCATATTTGTTGGTTGCAGCGTCACACAATAAAGTCCACTATTTACAGCCAAACCCTACAATGTGATATCCCTTCACTCCATCAAAGACAGACTCATAACTCAGGGACTTGAATCAAGAACAACCAACCTGTGGTCCTCCAGAAGTTGGTGGATAACTATTGATAAGGGCTGATGGGACCTTCAGTCCAACATCTAGCCTTCTGCTTCATTTAAATGAAACAATTGTCAAGCTACAATGCCCGCTCAACAAACTGGACTCAGGAACAATCCAAGACATACCAAACCCAGAAGAATATATCAAACACCAACATACCATCAGCAATCAACAGCCCACCTCACAGACCTTGAGGAGTAAGCCCATCTTTGTTAACGGATAGATGTCCAAGTTTAGAAAGTTACTCATCAGAAACAACAAACTATACAGTGATACAGACACAGAATTCACACCCTGTAGCAGACCGAAATGCCAACAATGGTCCTGGGTCTTATGACAGGAGCTCATAAAGGCATCCACTACAGCAGTGACTCATACACCTCATCTTCTCCCAAAGTGACATAGGGCATCATTTGCTAACAGTGCCCTATCATACTTTACATACAGCGGACAAGCCACTATCTACAGAAAGAAACAGTTGGATGTAAAATCTGACATCAAAAATGGCAATATTAAAAAAAAAGGGAGGGAGGGGAGACTTGAGCTCCTTATAGGACTCCATCTCTGACCTCAAAATGAATATCTCCCATGGCCTGATTAAAGAATTAAGGCTTTTATCCCATTACATGCGATGATCGGATTATCAATAAAGGGATGCTTGCCTTACCATTCAACCATCACTTTATTAACATCAATCAGGTAATCGTATTTTCTTAATGTAATCCAGAGATGGACATCTTCTTCTTAAAGGCCAAATGCCCAATGGGAGCACGGCCTTAACAGGGTAGTGCTGTAGTGCCTTTGAGGCTCCTCCCTGAACTGCAACTCCCAGGATTCCATAGGATGCTGAAAGTGGAATAATAGCACTATAACAGGCTAGTGCAGAATGGCCATGATGATAAAATGAAGCCTTGCCTGACGCCCGTGCTGATTGGAACCCATTCTGTTGCTACATATTCTGCCATGCCAGTGGTCTCTTGTCCTAAGTACAGGTTAGACATCAGGACAATCAAATGTTGTGGCACATCTATTTAAGAGCAATCCACAGCTTTGCACAATCTACACAAACAAAGGCCCTACTATAATCTATAAAGCACAGATGGTTTTTCTTCTGGATTCTTTGCTGTGATCCATTATCCAACACAGATTTGCAACATGATGTCTAGTGTGTCATCTTTATTTTATTAGTATTAATGAAATCTCCCTGCAAACCCTAAGAATTAATTAACTCTTATTTGAAAAGAATATTTAATTTTAAATCTGTTAACTATTACTGTACTGATTACAGTTCATTTAGGATTAAAGTTGAGCCATCACAGTGTGATTTTATTATAAAAGCATTTTGCATTTTAAATCAACTTGGGAAACAATGAGCATTGAATTAATTTAATATGGTAGAGCAGCACAGACAGCATTAGTGGTAGCAGGAACAGCAAAATCAGAGATTCTTGTTCTAGTTTGTGGTAAAGTGCTTTCAAGCACTTGCAAAGGTTTCTGCCTGACAGGTAACTGACAAAGTAACTGGCTAATCCAATGTTGCGTGTGGTTTGCTTTTAGACTGGCCACTGACAAGGTAATTGATTTGGATAGCCAACTGCACTGCATTAGTGCATTGAGCTGCTAATTTTGGTGTGAAAGCTCTTTTAATTTTATTTTTCTTTTCATTAGGTACTGCGAAATCATACAGAAAGAGAGTGAGGAATGCACGCAGGCTGCACTTTGTCCATCTCTGACATAATTAATGTTAAGATAATTATCACTTTTTGTGGGCTTTTTACGCTTGCATTAATTCTAATCAATAGATTACAATTCCTTGCCCATTCAACCAAGGATGTACATAATAATCAATAATCCTTCATGAGTTCGACAAACTGGGCTCTTGTTCATGAAAGTTTATGCCATAATGAAATATGCTAGTGCTAAGGGGCTCAAGAGACAGTACTCACCCAACAAAACAAATAGGTAGGGACAGACTAGATACTATCCTCATCACTTTGCATAAAAACCAGTGACAAAAAAGATCCCATCATTATGGTCTAAATTCAGCTGTTAGTCCCAGCTAGTCTAAAGCCAATGAATCAATGAACTCCTTCTAGCTAGAACTAAAAATTAGATTCAGGTATATGAAGATAAAACAGAATCCATTCTTTTAAAAAAAACTATTCTCATGGCTGTCAAAGAGAACAAAATGAAGTTCTTTCACTGCTGGTAGTTTTACTGCCTGTTTTTTGATTCACTATTTTATTGTATTACAGAAGGACCCCCGTATCCGCAGGGGATTAGTTCCAAGTACTGAAATCCATGGATAGGAGCAAACGCCCTGTCCCCCACCTGCCCCCCACCAATTGAAGTGGTGAGTAGGCGGGATTGCGCTCCTCGCTCTTCTCCTGCCCACCACCACCATGATTGCGCCGGGGCGAGGGGCATAACTGCACGCCTCTCGCCTCTTTTTTGCCCGCTGCCAGGGTGACTGGGCCCAGAGCAAGCGGCAGGAGGCGAGGGGCCCGGTCACGTGCCTCCTATGTCCTTCCTGGCATGGCCAGGGCAATCGGATCTGGGGCAAGGGGCAAGAGGAGGCAAGGGGCTCAATCACACGCTCCTCGCTTCTCTCTCGCCTGCTGCCACCGCAATGGCAGTGGCGGGGAGCCAACCGCGGATGACTGAATCAGCGGATAAGGGGGTCGCACTGTATTGTTATATTTTATATGTTTTAAAAGACAGTATATACACACTCTAAGAACTTCATTAAGTAGGTAGTCTAACTAAGGTATAACATATAAAGTGATTTGTCATTATTTATTTAGCGGATCCAAAGTAGCTCAGAACAAATTAAAACAAAAATACATTTTAAAAATCAGTATTTTAAAAAGTATTTAAAATTAAATAAGCATTCCTATTAGAAAGAGCACTAATTTCAAACATAATCATGTGAATAAATGTGTAGCTCTTGCACACTCCACTAAAAGACCCTTCTGCAACAACGAGATTACATCCAAAAGCCAAATAAAAAGCCTTTAAATCCTAGTGGAAATGTAGGGAGGGAGCCAATCAAGCCTCGTCTGGAAGAGAATTCCACAGCCTAGGAGAAGTCAACAAAAAGGCTCTCTCATGTGTTCCTACCCGGTATACCTGTAACAGCAGCAAGAATTACAGATTGCCCTCCTTCAAGGATTTTACAGTTTGGGTTGACTTACACAGGGAGATTCAGAAAATCTGGAGCCAAGTCCAAGAAAATGATTCCTATTAACAACTTTTTCCATTTAACACTTCTAAAATACAGCAACAGTAAAAGTATATTTTGAACTCAGCCCAGCATTTCAGAGAGAGAAGTCTGAAGAAGGGGACAGATTTACATGAGTTAACATTGCCCACTGAGAATGACTACCTCTCAGGATCAATTTCTTATTTCTAGTACTCCCACCCCACTCCCAAAATGATCAAACACTTGCTATGTATATTTATGTATATATATATGTGTGTGTGTATATATATAGACATGCATGCGCGCGCGCACACATATTTTCTCCAACTAATGTTAATGTCACCCACCTTTGGTGTTCACTGTGGCAATGCACTTAGTGGTACGGACATCCCATATACGAATGGTTTTGTCTCCAGATGCTGTGACAAATAAGTCAGGGTTACTGGGGTGCCAGCACAACTGATCCACACTATCTCCATGGCCACGGTAATTATTCTCCTTCACCTAGAAGAAAGAAAAAGAGTACAGATTACAGTTCATCATCATTATATACAAATGTGTGTATGAACACATACTTCTGCATTTCAAAACTAAGCCAGCAACTAAATTTAATCATTGCCTAAACACCCTTATATAAACCTAATTTCAACTTTTGGTTCAAACATCCTTTAGATATCAATTTTTACTTAAGCAAGAGCAGCTGACAAGGTAAGCCGGAAGCAATATAATTCATTTAAAAAATCTATATCCTGTATTTCAATATAAAAGCTCCTCAAAGAAGTATGTGACAGCTTGTATCAGGCATCGAAAACCACTACAATCCATTCCTTCCAGGCTTCACCTCATCCTACAAGCCCACCTTAACTCCCCTTTCTGTTTTGCCTCTGTCTGCAGTGTACTTTTGTCACCTGCAACAGTTTAAGGCTATTCAATGTCCTGGTATAGCTACCATGCACACAGGCACCTCATTCCTCTAATTCAGAAGTAGACTCTCTCACTCTCTGCAGAGCTCAGAAATGACAGGATTACTGCCAAAAACATTTGTGGATTCTTTGTTCTGCATTTTCAGACAGGCTTCTGCAAAGCACCCACCCATCCACCTTCCCCTTTGTGTTGAGAAGATCCCTAGCCAAGCCTTGGGAAACTGATTGAAGCTGAGATCATCCATGTGTAAAACAAAAGGCATAAGATGGTTGGAGCAACTCTCCTTAGGATCTTTGGGCAAGTATGGAAAGAAACAGCTTCCTTCCAGAAAGTACTGGCAGGCAGCACCAACAACAATATACACGATGCTTCCCAAGCAGGCTAGACGAACGTAACTCCTAGATTCTTTGTTAATGGTGAGGTCATCAAGCAGGAGTAAACATGTAAATCTGCTACAACCGTTGCCACTATGCCAGCCTTGGATTTAAGCCCCAAGCAACAAGCTGGCAAGTCAATGAGGGGATGAGAGTCTTCCATGGCTCCCCCATAGCCACCACCGATGTGGCTGAAGGAGGAATAATGCTCTCCCTCTTTGCTCTCGTTGCCAGCCCCCACCAGGCCAGTCAAACTTTTAATGCAAGTTCAGAAGGCTGAAGAAGGCTGAAGCCTAGGACAAGCTCTGTAGAAATCCCCAGAAAGTGTAGCTGAAGAGCTCCTTTCTTGAAAACGCAGCTAGAATCAACACATCACCGCCAAACCTAAGGAAAAAAGGGAGCTGCAAACAAACTGATAGAACCCAAAAGAGGGAAAGAGCACAAGCTGCAATCCTGGCAGGTCCTCCACAGTGTCATAACGTTAATCTAGAGCCTCTATTGATCTAAGCTACATCTGACAACAGTCTCGCTACCGAGAAGCCGCGTTGATTTCGCGAGTGTGTCCGGACGTTATTAACGACCCGGCCGCCTGAATAAAGAAATGCGATTCCGAGAGTTCCAGAAACGGAGACTGCGGGCACCGTCTCTCAAACCGGGAGCCCGCACGAGCAGGGGGCCCACACGGCCGCCGCCGGCCGCCGCCGCCGCCTCCTGCAGCCACGGTTGCCGCTGCCGTGGCTCTGATTCGGCCGCGGGCCCCGCCGTCCCCCGAGCCCGCCCTGCCCGCTCCTTCCACAAGCCCCGCGCTCAGCGCGCCCTCGGAAGCACTGACCAGCCGGTCTTTGTCGAGGACGAAGACGCTGGCGGTCTTGTCGAAGGAGCCGGAGGCGAGGCGGCGGCCGCAGCAGCTCCACGCCACCGAGTGGACCTTGGCCCCGTGAGCCGGGAACTCGCGGCTGCGCGTGTTGGCCCGGAACAGCTCCTGCATGGCCTGCACGTACGGAGAAACGGCCATGGCAGCCCCGGCGGACCGAACCCAGCGCCGCTCGCCGCGGCCGCTTTTCCTTCCGGGGGAGGAGTGACGCACTTCCGTTGCGTCACCGTTCACGCCTACTCAGTCCGGTAAGAGTGGGAATGGGAACGGGCAAGGGCGGCACGTGGCTGTCTCGGTTTCGAACTGCACCTCTCATCATCCCCCTAGGACTGGACCAGGCTGCAGGAAGGCCGACCCTATCAGCGAGCCAGCGAAGGCCATTTCCGCGCCACACTCTTATAGTGCTATTATTCCGCTTTCAAAATCCCATGGAATCCTGATGTTTAGGCAGTTTAGGGACGGGCCTCAAGCCTCCCCCGCCCCTCAGGATTCCACAGGATGTTGGAAAAGGGCGCGATCGCAGCCCAGTGCGGAAACGGCCTTCGTTACAAGCGGTAATCATTTTACGCTGACCTCGTTTCAGTTGTAGGAGCGCCACCCCCTGACAGAATTTAAAAGTTTCGTTTCCGTCTCCCGCCCGTATCACGTGATTCGCATCTCTAGAAAAAGGGGCACGAACGCAAAAATCAAAACCAGTAAATGAAATCTGGTCCTCTTGATTCTTTATGTCGACGGGCTTATGGGGGTTAATACAGTAAATCAAAAAGCATGTTAATGGATTTAAATTTAATTAGTTCCTGTCTTATCTGGAGTAACCATGGCGATGGTAAGACGCTTCTTTGTTGGTTGTTTTCACTTAGGCCACTTCCGCACTAGCCTGTTATAGCGCTATTCCATCGGGTGTTGCAAGTGGAATAATAGCGCTATAACAGTCTGGTGCGGAAATGGCAATAGTTGCGGCAATAACCATGCAAAATTCGCATCTCAGGAGAATTTGACCAGATAAGAAAATGGACAAAAATCACCCCAATACCTTTGCAATATAATTCCAAACCTCGTTGGTTGTGCTAGTTACTTTGCTGTCATGCCCTGAGTAACTCACAATCTACAAACTCTACTCTGAAGTAGACGCTAATGTTTAGTGGTAGGAAAGCAAGCAACATAGCACACTTCATCTGATGTTGCTGAGACTAAAGGATACATGGAGTTCACAGGTTTTATACCTTCACATTCAGATTTAGGCATGCAAAGCTGTGATTGGAAACAATCATAAATTTAAGATCACCCTACATCTTTAGACATTTCCAAGACTTGCACTGGTTTACCCTTCTTTCATTCTTGGGGGAGGAATATATTTCCTACCCGTTATCTTAAGACAGTTCCAGTTCTCAAAACACCTCTTGGTACTTTTCTTTTCTCCTGCTCTGATCTTCTCTCCCCTCTGGCCTTTTAGCAATGAGCAATAAAGCAATTAACCATTTGATCCACTGGGATACTCAAGCAAGCGTCAAACAGATACAGTGTTGCAGTCAACAATTAACACTTGATATTTTGTAGGCTCTAACTCTAGCATTGATCCTACACTGACTACCATACACTATTTCAATACACATCCAGCATTTATAACAGGGGCTATGCATAGAAGGGATCCTGTGGTTTCTAGTCCAATCCCCTGCTGAAGCAGGGATCCATAACTAAGTATTCTAGATGATGGTCATCCAACATCTGTTTTAAAATCTTCAACAAAGAAGAGCCCAGCATCTTCTGAGGTATCAAAAGCTGTTACCAACAGCAAGTTCTTCTTGCTGGGGAAGTGGGGTCATAGTGATGTGGAAGGATGGAGGAGGGACAGTATTGTATAGGGACATATTTGAATAATGTGAATTTTTTTTCCCTATTCCCTTTCTTTTATGGCCTCTTCTTCCTTGCTCTTTTCTTTGGTGTACATGTTTGTATGTCAGCTTGTGAAAATTAAAAACAAATGGTTAAAAAGCAAGTTCTTCTTATTGTTTTGTCAGAATTTCCTTCCTTGTAATTTGAATCCATTGCCTCAGATTCTACTCTTTGGAACAGCTGGAAACAAGCTTGCTCCATCTTCTTTGTGATAGCCCTTCACGTGTTTGAAGATGACTAGCATACCTTCTCTCAGTCTTCTTCAGGACGTTTTCTAGCTTATCTGTAAATCTCCTAAGGGTGTTGTGCTGAGAGCTAGACATAGTATTGTGAGTAAGGTCTGATCAAAGTGGAGCAGCATGATGCTATTACTTCTCTTGAACTGCACACTGTACTTCTGTAAATGCAGCCTAGAACTGGATTGGCTGGTTGATTGGTGGCCACTGCATCACACTGTGGACTCACATTTTGCACATAGGCTGCTACACTGCCTAGATCCTTTTCTTATACACTGCTTTCAAGCCAGGTATGATATATCCTATATTTGTGCATCTTATTTTTTCCTAAATATATTCATATAAATGAAGGTAAATTCACTTTGTTAGTTTTGGCCCAATACACCAACCTGCTGAAATTATCTTGAATCTTACCTTTTGTCTTCTAAGGTAATTAGCTACCCCTCCCAGTTTGATGTCATCTGCAAACTGATGAGCAAAAGCCTGTGGTATATACCTACTTTTCTTTAGCCCTCTGGCCTCTTTGGTTATCATATTCTTCAGTATATTCATGATCCTTTTCTATCTCATCCTATTTGGGGAATCAAAAAGATTTTCATCTGTATCCTTTAGGGATTATTCTTCTTTAACCAAATGCTCACCACCGCCTGTCTTCTTTCCTTCACGATTCAGTCTGAAAACTGCTTACAATCTATTTAATATTAAGTACTTGCCCTATTAGTAAGTTCTACTTTGTCACTGATGTTTCCTTGTCATGCACATTGAGCTAGACTCCTGCATAAGCCTGTACTCTTCCTCAGATTTCCCCACTAAACTCCATAATGAAACTTCTTGTTCTTGTGCAGCTATTCTCCATAATGGACTTCCTAATACTGAGCAGTCACTTATAGAGCTGTGTAGCTGCTGGCTTTCCTCCCAAGGAGCTTGGTGACTCATTCACCTCAGGCAACAGAAGTTAGCACTCACAAGACCATCAGAGCCTTGTTGGATCAGCCCAAGGACTTATTTAGTTTGGCATTCTGTTCACACAGTACCTAGCCAGTTGCCTATAGAAAGATCACTCACCAGTGCAAGAAGTCAAATGCACCCTCCTCTTGTTTCCCAACAGTACTGCCTCTGGCACCAATTATGTGCCAAGCACATAGCACCAGTTTATCTTGGCTTTTTTTTAAAAAAAAAAATCAGTTCAAGGTAAAACTTTCTGCTCCTATTTATTTGCTTGTGCAGGCAATAACACCAAGAGACCCATTAATTTGCACTGACCTTGACTTTCTAAGCAAATAAATACACATTTAACTAGATATAATCATGCAGCACTTTAAAATTCTGACTTCAAGGGAAAACTTCCACTGTAACTAGGACATAGAGAAGAGAGGTAATGGCTGCATTTCTTCATGTAAAATCTATGCCTCTTTAAAATACAGCTTGACTCTGTGTGTGTGCTTCTGTGTTTAAAAAAACTGGTAAAGTATTGGTAACCTTTTCTTTGTATCAGAACCAATTTATTTTTGACATAAAATAGTCCAGTTTTGGAGAGGAAAGGTTCTTATTTGATAACCATTTGATATCAAAATTGCAAAAGAGACTATGAGGTAATGCCAAAAAAAGTAGAGAACTACATCCTGAAACAATTTCTGACAAAGTAGCCTAATTAGCCTGTTGCAGCAAAAACAAGGTACATAATACCCAACACCAGCCAAGTTCTTTCGATGCATGAGGTAGGAAATCTCACAAGCATTTTTCTTTTTCCCTGGCAGCAAAAATTCAGCAGCAACAAATTAAACAACTAATGGTTTGCTGCCCTTTCATGTCAGGGAAAATTTTGTTGCTTGAGGCAGCCACTTCAGTCTGCCTAATTGTAGGACTGGTTCTGACTAAACGCAAATCTGACATCAGGATATGGCAGAATTAAAAAATGCTGGCAGTACACAAAAAGCATCAGGAGAATACTTCGGTCTACCAGGACATTCTGGCTGACTGCAAAGTAACTTAACTTTAGATATAACTTCATAGACAATTTCCAAGAGGAAAAGCTGAATGAGTGTTGTGCCAGTTTCTGAGATGATGGTAGATAGAGACTGACTCAGTGAGATTGTTTGAAGAGTGGCTTGGCACAGGAGCAACCTGAAGATATCAGCAGCTCAGTCAAAAATGCTCAATCTATACCCACTCAGCAATCAGAGCCTATAGGAACGGCAAGCCACAAATGCAGTTGGGATGCTGGAAGCAGTGTGTGATGCTCCTCCCTAGTGGAAGAAGGGATTGTCAGCTCTGAAACCTTGCTTTGCTTACCTTGACATGTCAAAACATATTCTGACTATTTTTCAGCATATCCTTCTATCTCGGTTGTATCCTTGGTTCTTGGCTGACAGTCTTAGCTTCCTGGGACATTAATGACCAATGCTAGCTGCAACCTATCACCCAACAAAGTAATTCACAACAATAAACATCTATGAAGAGACTCAACTGTGTCTCTTGGGGACTGAATTGCGAATGACCACAGTTAAAATAACAATCAATATTACACTTTTTAAATTTAAATTTCCTCTCATCTGACTAATTAAATTCCTCTCCAACTCACCAATAATTTTCCAAATGAAGCTAGACTTGATGCACCTGATGAAGTAGGCTACCATCCACAAAAGCTTATGCCTTGTTAGTAATGACTTGCTAGTCTGTAAGGTGCTGCAAAATTATTGATTGTACCTCCAAGAAGGCAAGGGCAAACCCTCTCTGATCAAATTCTACCAAGAAAATCCTGTGATAGGTTCACCTTAGAGTTGCTATAAGTCAGAAATGACATGAAGGCACACAACAAGAACTTTCTGTACATGTGGTCCTAAGTGCTTTGATGAATAAATATAATCAGACAAATAACAACATTTGCAGGTTTGACTTTCACAGATTTGATAATTTGCAAGTTTCTCTTGCACCCCCCTCCCTACCTCAGACTCTCCTTTTCCAGGGTAACCTTCCCTCTCAGTGACTTGGATCAGGCTGTGTAGCCCTTGAAAAACTGCCTTTGGTCCTCCTCCACCACCACTGACAGCCACCTGGGCAGTTAAGGATGGATCACAGCCTGGTTTCTCAGCACCACAAACCCTCTCTAGATGCCCCTCCCCTACACCCAAGGAAGGAGACGGGCAAGAAAGAGAAAGTATAGAGCCACCATGCTGATGAACCCCTATTCTGGCTACTTTCCCTGACCTGGTTTGGACCTTGGGTGTCCTTTTACCCCACCATACCTTAGCCCCCTTCCCACAGACACACACCCACACACATTTTGATATTTGCAATTTTCCCATTTTTGTGGGGATCCTGAGCTCCTAACCCTAGCGAATGTGGAAGGCTGGCTGTATTTTAAAACTCCCACGTGTGAAACATAACTCCCTCATGGGACAAAACAGAAGGCCTAACTGTATTAAACAGAATGTCTTGTAATTGAAGAGATTACCTATAGACTATGAGGAACACTATATCTAAAAGATGAGCAACGCCACTGGGAAAGTAGAGTACCTTCCTTGTGTCTCCTGCTTCAGAGCCTATGCCTCCCTTTCCAGGCTGCATGTTGGGGTGGAACCTGGCAAATAGGACAGGAGCACTTAATTCAGTATTTCACTGGAGATACCAGCGGGCTGAATTTAGGGTTTTTATTTATGGAAAGTTTGCTCTTTGCTAATGAGACATAGTCCTTCCCCTACAAAGTAGCCTCGAGTCTCTGTCTCGGGGGAAAATTAGGATATATAATTACCATCAACTTTGTTTGACATAAGATGCAAATCTGTAGCTCCCAAACTTGTAGCCCCAAATGTTGTTAGGACTTCAGCTGCCTGAAGCTGCCCTGTCAGTGGCCTGGGAGGTATCGCCTAATGTTTGGCAACCCAAGTTCTAAGTTCTTTCCTACACAACATTTGCCCACCTTATGAACCAAGCCATAAACCACAATACGTGACTGGCGGGCAATGGGACACCTCATAGGCCATTTCCACACCAAACTGTTATAGTGCTATTATTCCACTTTCAACATCCTACGGAATCCTGGGTTTGCAGTTTAGGGCGGGGCCTCAAAGGATTCCATAGGAAGTTGAAAGTGGAATAATAGCACTATAACAGTCTGGTGCGGAAATGGAGACAGAGGCCATTTCAGCACAACGCTCTTATAGAGCGATTATTCCACTTTCAACATCCTATGGAATCCTGGGGTTTGCAGTTTAGGGAGGGGCCCGGCGGCCCCTCCCTAAACTGCAAACCCCAGATTCCATAGGATGCTGAAAGTGGAATAATCGCTCTATAAGAGTGTAGTGTGGAAATGGCCAGAGTCCGCCTTCGTTAGCCTTTTAGACTGTATAGTCCCATGGCCGCCTATGTAGGATCAATCTTTCCCTGGCTCCACCCCTCACTTCCAGCCGTTGACGTCCAGGCTGGCCACGCCCATTCCTTTGGCCACGCCCACTGCCATGGGGGGTTGCTAAGAAATGGGGGCATGGCCGAGGAAGTCCTTTGCCTTTTGGGGTCCGGCTCCGATGGCGGAAGCGCCGGCGACTGTTCGCGGCCTCACCGCCCAGTCAAGAGGCGAAAGCGGAGACGGCGGTCCCTCCAGGAGCCCTCGGTGAGTGTGGTAGAGCTCGGAGGGGTTTGCCAGCAATAAAGATGGAGACGTTTCTGTTCCTCGGCGGGCTCTCTGGGGAGGGGTCGCGTTGATTGCCTTCTGCGCTTTTTTCCCGTCCCGGGGTCTCCTTCCTTCAGCTTTCCAGGGGAGGTCGTTGCCCTTTGGCCGGCGGGGGGAGCGCTGCCGTCCTTCTTCCCCTTCTCCCTCTGTTTCTACACCGTCTATGATACTGGCTGGCAACCCTAAAATATAACCCTAGAGTGCGTTGCACTGTGAGGAAATGCCACCCTCCTCCGCCTTGCTTTGCCCAAGAGGCTCGGGCACTGGTTAGTACGCTGGGGGCTCCGAAGTGCCAAATAGTACTTGGGAGCCAAGTTTTTATGTCGCCGTGAGAGTACCTTTTCCGAAGTACTGCAGTTTAGCGGTACATCTCAAGTGAAACTTTCTCCTACAGTAATAAAACTCTCCTTGGAGGGGGACGGATAAAACTATTCGGGAACGATATACTTCTACAGAATAGGCGCACCCAATTACATTTTGTTTAAAAAGTTGATGGCTGTGATCTCGCTACACCAGTTTCCTTGCCATTGAATTACTTTAATGTAATCTGCTCGAATTCCCCTCTGTTGCTCCTTTCTGCCTTATACTGTGAAGCTTTACATTTTTATATAAAGTTGGTGGGTATGATCTCTCTACACCTTACCCATTGAATTACTGCACAGATTACCCTCCGTTGCTCCTTTCTGTCTTATGCAACCAGCCCTCCACATTTGTGGGTTTCACTTCTGCAGGTTTGATTATTCACGGATTATTTGGTGTCATCTCTGCTGCCTCTCTGTGCTATTTTTAATAGGGACCGGAAGCCTCGTGAGACTGAGAAACTGCGAATGAGGCTAGTAAGTCCCTATTTAAAAATGGTGTGGGGCAGCAGCAGAGATGGCGGGAAGCCCCACCAGCCCCCCGCTTCTGCTTTGTGAAGGAATCCTGATGCCTCAAGGGAATCCACGGGGGGCTGAATGTGGTGATCATACTTTTGTGTGTGTTAAATATGGTTTGGGAAGGCCTAGAGTTATTAACGTTTTTTCCACTTTCACGGGGGTCCTGTGCCCCTAACCCTGACGAATGTGGAGGGATGACTGTACTGTGAACTTTTCTTATCTTGCTTTTTCTGTTCTGAAATTGAAAAAGGTGCCTGGAAGCCTGAGAATGATGGAGTTTAGAGTAATACAGACTAGTATAGAAATCAGTTACCCAGGCCTCTACAGACCTTTCCCTTTTCTGACCTTTGATTTATTAGCTTGTTTTGTTATAAGACAAATGGTGAAGGCTGGCACCTAGAAAGGCAGCCGTATGTGGAAGATAGATGGACACTGGGAATGGAATGTTATTGGTAATAAACAAAGGAGCCTGCAGTGCCAGGCGCCACACCCTCCATTAAGGGGTGTAAGCAGGCCCCACTTTAAGTGAACAGCAAGTGGCTTGATGTATGGGAGGGACATGATGTGACAGGGCCAAGGCACAGGCTCTGATATCTGAAGCTCACCAAGCCTTCCCTAGAGATGATGTAGCTTGGTATGCTAATTTCATCTCTTATGGGAAGTATGAATGTGTATGTCTTTCTTTGTTCTGCACATCTTATCTGGGAGTCCCCCAGATGTCTCTTGGTTTCAGCCTGGGTTGAATAAAAGATTTTTTTTTTAAAAAAAACTCTCCCACTGGTGTGTAACTTGTGGTTGTGTTGCACTCCAGAGAAGCCTGCTCATTGTTGCTAACAAAATGATCCACCTTCAACTAAAAGCTCTATTATAATGTTTGCTGCAGTAGTCCTGAACCCCATTTGCCCTGAGTATCTTCATGAGAATGCCAGAACAGACAATGGAAGTGTAGAGAGCTTGCCTTATACAAAGGAGTCTATTTGTTCTAGTCTATCGTTAGCGGTTTAAATGAGTGTCTCAAAAAAAAACCCCTAATCTTTTTTATAAGAGGTGCCTGGGGTTGAACCTGGAACCTTCTGTACAGAAGGGATTTTCTCTGGCCTTGAGCAACACTGGCTCCAGTAATACTATCCGTAAGTAATGCTCAGAAATTTAGAGAAGGGCTATTGTTAATCACTCTGAGAAAACTTAGGAGGAGTTAATTTTAAATTTAATTTTTAAGGAAACTTAAAATTTTGTTAGTGTTGTTCAGAATTAAAATGCAAGATGACTCAAAATCTGATTGACGTAATCCAAAATTAAGACAGAATGGTGAGGTGGAAATTTGCTTCTGTCTGATCTGTCACATACATTGATAGTCATGTTTGATGGTGGATTTACAATCATATTTTGGCCTGTGTGTGTTTTTGTGCCACTTGTGAATGGATGACTTCTTTTCAGTAGAAGTGTATATCTTTTAATGAATGAAGTGAAACAATGCCATGCCTGTTATCTTTGCCTGTGGGCATTTGGTGCACGACCATTTCCTTCACAATTCTAATATCTGTTAAAAGTGATGAGACTGGAGCAAACCCATATCAACTTCATTGAATTTTTCTGTTTTAATTCAGGCTTTATGAGGACCTATCAACAACTCTTTATAAGTGGCATACGTATATTTCCTTTCAGGTATGAAAGTTAAGTATGTAAATCCACAGGTGATCAGCAAAAAGGATGCAAAAGGTGTTGTGTTACACAAAGCTAAAGTTAAGGTACCAGTTTTTCTGACACCAAGGAAATGCAGTAGAAAAAAAGATGAATAAAAATTAGATGGTTGGGAGGATGTGGAAGAAGCAACATACCATTGCATATTAGAGGGGGAAAGTGGAATGAATGGAGCTGAAATAGAGTGAAATTCCCCGTAGTATTAGTTTGTTGAATAAGTGTCTGTGGAGTATGACATCATAATGCTGTCGCTGACTATAGTTACAGTGTATAGCAGGGGTGGGCAATTATTTTTTCCATGGGGCCACATGAGAAACTAAAAATATTGTGGAGGGCCAGGCCAAAAGGCTGAACTCAATTCTGCATAATATTAATTGTATTTCTTTATAAAAAGCAGTAAATAGCATTGTTTTGACAAGCTGGTATGAGTATATGTTATAGTTAAACAATGAAAAAGTCAGGTTGCCTCACAAAAAAAAGGAATTTATTAAATAAAATTTCCCAAAACAATGGTAAACAAAATGAACATTTTTCACTATTTGTGACTCATATTAGTGAAAATTTCCAGTCACATTCACTCAAACACATTTTGAGTTTCATTTACTGTTGGAAAGAGGTTCTTAGTATTCTCAAGACATCACAATATTGTCTTTGTACTCCAAATATTAAGCAAGATACATCATATTGAACTGTCACTAAACATCACTGAACTGTGATTCTGAGAAAAAGGCTTCCAAAGAAAGTGTCCCAATTCACTGCTAGTTGGTGCCTTTACATGCCAACATTTGTAGTCTAATCACCTCATTTGGTGTTTTTAAGTTCTCTTTTCTTGTTCAGTGAGAGAAATCTAGTCTCTGCTGGGCTTTAACAAGTGTATCGAAGTCAGGTTGAATGTCTGAGGTGGAGATGCAAAGCACAGCTGATAGATGATCATCAGTGAGAGAGGATCTATACCTGGATTTCGTGAACTTCATCATTGAAAATGTTTGTTCACATATATATGTAGAGCCAAAGAGAACCAACATCTTCTGAGCATGTCTCCTCATGTTTGGAAAGTTCTCCTCCTTGAGAGAAGAGTAGAAATCTAGCAGAGATCCTGACTTAAAGTGCTCTGCCAGTACTGCATCAGACTGCAGGTCGATGAGTTCCAGCTGAACATCACTGGGTGCATTATCCACACTGCAGGTAAAGGGAGAAGAAATCAGGTGCATTTCATCTTCGATTTTTCTGAGATCTTCCAATCGCCTTGAAAACTCACCATGCAATGCTCCCAACATGGATGAGTACCTGCGTAGGTGATCAGCTGGTGGTGTGACTTCTTTCAGGGTTTGCATGTGAGTGAGAGTGTTGCTCTCCAGTTGGCTTGAAAGAAACTGTATCTTCCTCATAAAAGCCTTCACCAGGCTGTGCATTTCATGAACAAAAAGGCCCTTGCCTTGCAGTTTGGTGTTCAGTTCATTCACCAGTGCGGTCACATCAACAGAAAATGCAAAATCTGCCATCCAGTCCTCATCTGAGAGCTCTGGGAAGTCTTTGCCTTTCTTCTCACAAAACTCTCGAATCTCTGCTTTCAGGTCCCAGACTCTTTTTAGCACTTTGCCCAGGCTGAGCCATCTGATAGCTGTGTGGTAGCCGATGTCATGATGCTCGGTCTCATGCTCCTCGAAAAGTGCGACAAACTGTCTGTGGTTCAATGCTCTTGCCCTGATGAAGTTTACTATTTTAGTAACAACATCAATGACATGGTCAATTTTTAGCACTGATTTGCATAACACATGTTGGTGTATAATACAATACAAAAATACCAGTTTCTGATCCACGTCGATTTCAGTCACTTTATCTTGCATACGTTTCAAAAGTCCGACATTTTTTCTGGTAAGATTTGGACAACCATCCGTTGTGACACCTGTCAGTCTGTCCCATTTCAGTCCCAGCGTGTCCATGCACTCGTTTACCTCCGTGAACAGATTGCTCCCTGTCATCGTTCCTTTCATCGACCGCATTGCTGCCAGCTCCTCCGTAATCTTGAAGTCCGGTGTTATCCCGCGGACGAATACGAGTAACTGGGCTGTGTCGCGGACATCACAGCTCTCGTCCAAAGCCGAGGAGAAAAAGTCGAAACGTGCCACTTCCTGTTGCAGCTGAAGCTCCAGATTCCCCGCAGTGTCCTCGATCCTTCTAGTCACGGTTCGCCTGGACAGCGGGACTTGCTCAAATGCCGCTTTTTTTCAGGGCATATTAGTGCTGGAGAGTCCACCAAGCACTCTTTGACAAACTCCCCCTCCGAGAACGGCTTACTGTATTTAGCGATTTTGTGGGATATCACAAAGCTGCTCTGGGTTGCTGCATCCCTGGCTGCGTGAAGTTTGGTAAAACAGCCTTGCTGCTTTTGCAGCTTAGCTAGCAAAGCTTCCGAAGTCCGCACCCTTTCAGCGTCAGTCAAGTTTTTATATTTCTCAGCGTGTTCCGTCTCATAATGCCGACTCAAATTGTAGTCCTTAAACACGGCGATCTGCTCCCCGCAAACTAAACACCCAGCTTTACCTCTGACTTTGATAAATAAATACTTAGCAGTCCAATTCTTTTTGAAAACCCTGCATTCAGCATCTACCTTTCTTTTTTTAGTGGACATTTTGAGGGCTAAAGTTCTCTTGTGACAAGGATCCAATCATGTGCACATCTTCATTATGCACGTGAATAAAAAAAAATCTTCAAAATAAAAGCAATGCAGCTTTAGACCATGCATGAAGTAAAGTAGGCCTTTTCCACACGGGCATATTGTCCACGCTAGAGCGACCTCTCCTGGAGGTCTTCTTCACCGGGGTGTGCGCTAGAGCAGTTAAAAAAAGTGAGGTTCTAGACTTCAAACTGCTCTAGCACAGCCACGGGGGTGGCGCTGCAAGTTTTATAAAAACCACCTTCGCAAGTGGTTTTTATAAAACTCACCCGCGCTGCCCTGTAGCAGCCCCGGTGACGTGTCCCTGCAGATCTGCCCGGGGGCGGGCTTCTGGCTGGTGCGCTGTCCTGATTGGCGGAGCGCTGCCGGAAGCCGCCGGCCGCCATTTTGGAACGGCAGATCCGCGCTCTCCACAGGGACGGAGCAACCCGCTTGCGGGTAAGCTCTGCCTCTGCGTGCGCGGCCCCGTTTCGCCGCCCCCCCGTGAGGAAAGGGCCTAAAGCAGTGGTTCTCAGCTGGGGATGCTGGGCCGGGCCCGGCCCCTTCAGGAGGGAGGGAGGGAGGGAAGGCCGGCCTCTGCCTCCACCTCCACCCCCGGCCTCTCGTGCTGCCCAACCCCGCCTGGGCCCCATTACCTGGGGCGGGCGCCCTGGCTCCCAGCGCAGCTCGCAGGTGCCCGTGTCCGGCGGGGCTCCCTCTGCAATGGCTGCGGGCACCCAACTCGGGCAGGCTCGGCCCATGGAGATGCGGTGGGGCAGGCGGCGGCGGCACCAGGAGGGCAGAGCGGGGCATTTCTCCACGGGAGGGAGCCTCCTTGCTGTCACCCTCCTCTGCCGCCTCCCCGCGCCAGCCAGCCAGCTGGCCCTCCCTCCGTCCCCATCTCCGTCCCCGAGCCACGTTTGTGCCGCGCTGGCAGCTCTCTGCAACCTCCCACCGGAGATGTGGACCTGAGAGCGAGCGAGGCGCTGCTGCTGCCTTCAGCTGGCCCCGGCCCCAGTCCCACCCCGGCATCCCGCGGTCCCACTTCCTTCTTCTGCCGGGCGGGCCGTGGAGGCGCCGGCGCCATCCATAGCCAAGGAGCGGAACAGCTGGTGTGGGTGGTCCGTGCCGGTGGGGAGTCGAGGCCACCCCATCGCCCCCACCGCCAGGCCGGGCTTTCATCTCCCCTCCAGGCTGAGGAGCCCAGCCAGGCCAGGCGGGGGAGTGGCGGTGGAGCTGGCAGCAGGAAGGCAGAGGAGAAGGCCCGGGACCTGCCTGCCTGCCAGGAGCAGAGTGCTTTCCTGCCCTCCCCTCACCGGCGAGGAGCTGCACCGGGCCGGTGCTGAGCCGCCGGGCCTGGCCGTCTCCGCAGCTGGGCCGCGCCGGCGCCGCGCCGAGGCGGCAGCAGAGGAAGAGGAGGAGGGCGGCGGGGGAGGCACGGCGCGGCCCAACGGGGGCGCCCAGCCTGGCCCGCTGCAGCAGCAGCGCTCGCCAAGCCGCCGCCACTGCCATTGCGGGGCCGCTCCAAAAAGATGCAACCAGAGCCGGAGGGCAGCATGAGAGGCTGGGGGCAGAGGCGGGCCTTCCCTCCCTCCCGAAAGGGGCAGGGCCCGGCCCAGCATCCCCGGCTGAGGCAACGCTGAGGGGAAAAGGTAACCCCGATGGGCTGCGGCGGCCTTTCCTCTCCCGCAGGGAAGGGAGCCGCGGTCCCGCCCAGCCTCCCCATCACCACGTCGCCCGCCCAAGGGTCGCTGGGAAGCACAGAACTGCGGCTCCCTTCCCAGTGGGTGAGGAAAGGCCGCCGCCCTCGCAGCCAGCCAAGAGGGGCCCGTTAGGCTGCGGCGGCCGTTCCCCACCCGCCGGGAAGGGAGCCAAGGTCCCGCACGGCCTCCCTGTCACCACACCCCCTGCCCCGGGGTCGCTCCGAGCCGCAGCCACTACCTACCTCACAGCCAGCCGAGAGGGGCCTGATGGGCGACAGCTCGTTCCCAGGTGTCCGTGCCTCACTCGAGGGGGAGAAAGAGGGAAGAGTGAATGCAAGAGCCAATGTGGGCCGTTCACTCCTCCCCTTCTTCCCCGCCCGCCCACCAGCTCCACGGGGGGGTGAGGAGGAAACAATGGCGCCAAGGAGGCGGCAGCCCAAGTGAGAAAGGTCGCTGGTGGCGGCGGCGAGGGGGGTGGCGACCCCCGTGAAAGGGTCATGCAACCCACCAGGGGTCGCAACCCCGGTTGAGAACCACTGGCCTAAAGTATGTTTATTACACGGGCCGGTCAGAGCCAATCAAAGGGCCGTATGTGGCCCGCGGGCCGTACAATGCCCAGGTCTGATGTATAGTCATAGAATCACAGAGTTGGAAGAGACTATAACAGCAGTCAAGTCCAACTTCCTGTTATGTACGAACACACATTCAAAGCGCACCCAGCAAATGGATATGAGACTCTGTTTAAAAATCTCCAAAGAAGGTGACTCCACCGCACTCTGAGGCAGCATATTCTACTGTCGAACAGCTCTTACCTTCAGGAAGTACTTCTTGATGTTTAGGTGATATCTCTTTTCCTGACGTTTGAATCCGTTGTTCCATATCCTAATCTCTAGAGCAGCAGAAAACAAGCTTGCTCCATCTTCAACATGACATCCCTTCAAATATTTAAGCATGGCTATCATGTCACCACCTTCGTTTCATCAGGCTAAACATACCCAGCTCCTTAAGCCACTTGTCATAGGGCATGGTTTCCAGACCTTTTACTGTTTTGGTTGCTCTCCTCTGGACACATTCCAGCTTGTCAGTATCCTTGAATTGTGGTGCCCAGAACTGAGCACAGTATTCCAGGTGAGGTCTGACCAAAGCAGAATAGAGTGGTATAATTATTACTTCTCTTGATCTCAATGCTATGCTCCTATTGATGCAGCCCAGCATCACTTTGGCTTTTTTAGCAGCCACATTTCATTGCTGACTCACGTTCAGTTTGTTGTTGACTAAGACTCCTAGATCCCTTTCACACATACTGTTTTCAAGCCAGGTATCTCCCATCCTATATCTGTGCATTTCATTCTTTCTTCCTAAGTATAATACCGTACATTTCTCCTGTTGACGTTCGTGTTATTAGCTTTGGCCCAGCTCTGTACTCTGTCTAAGTCGTTTTGAATTCTGATCCTGTCCTCTACAGTGTTACCTGTCCCTCTTAATTTGGTGTCATTTGCAAATTTGATGAGCATGCCCTCTATTCCATGATCAAAGTCTTTGACGAAGATGTTGAATAGCACTGGGCCAGTACAGAACCCTGTGGCACCCCACTAGTCACTTCTTTCTAGGATGAAAAGGAGCCACTGGTGAGCACCCTGTGTGTTCAGCCAGTCAGCCAATTAAAAATCCACCTAACAGTAGCTTTGTCTAACCTGCATTTTGCTACCTTGTTTGCAGGAATACAAGGGGCCTTGTCAAACGCCTTATTTGAAATCATGACCTTCATCCACCAAGCTTGTAACTCTATCGAAAAAGGAGATGAGATTAGTCTGGCATGACTTGTTTTTGAGAAAACCATGTTGACTTTCAGTGATCGTGGCATTCCTTTCTAAGTGCTTATAGACCATCTGTTTAATAATCTGCTCTAGGACCTTTCATGATATTGAGGTCAGGCTGACTGCGTGGTAATTGTTTGAGTTCTCTTTTTTCCCCTTTTTGTCAATAATAATTTTATTGGATTTCACAAAGTGTACTTAACCAAAGATATGCACATATAACACACCAAACTCCCCACACACACACAAACGAAAGGTACCCATTCTCTGAGCCATAAACCATACTCAGACAAAGAAAAGTCCCCACAAGTATTCCCTAAGGTAATTATAAAGAGAAAGTAAATGAAAAGGAAACTGAAAAGCAGATGCGGGGGAAAAGAGATAAAGCTGTACTGAAAAGAAAAAAAAGCAATTTGTCTTCTCACTTACCCTCTATTCCCACATCCCTATACTTCCTGCATTTCCTGACTTCAGGTATTTTAGTCCAGTCCAATTTCAATCCTTTTGAAAAAAAGGAAATTTTTTTTATACACACACACGCACACAGAGTATTCTATATCTCAGAGTTTTAATTTACCTAAGTTTCAAATCCTAACTTAAATTCATCACCTAATCTGTTCTTCATATAAAATACATAAGCTCCTGAAGTCTTCAAATACATTTATGTAGCTTTACCCTTCAACCAACATGACAGTTTATCTATCTTTGCCAGTTCCATCATTTTTCCTAACCATTCTTGTACTGGGGGGGTGGATTTCTGTTGCTAATATCTTGCAAATATTATTCTTGCTGCCGTTATCGTATAATTTAATAATGTCCTATTTTCCCTGGTTTCTCTTCAGATTGTATAACTCTTTTGCCTTTTCCCCCTTTTTTTGAATATGGGGACAACATTTGCCCTCCTCCAGTCTGCTGTGACTTCTCCTGATCTCCAGGAATTCTCAAGGATTATTGCCAGTGGTTCTGAAATTACTTCCTCCAGTTCTTTCAATACCCTTGGATGTAGTTCATCTGGCTCTGGTGACTTGAATTTATTAAGAGTAGCCAGGTATTCCTGTACGACCTCTTTGTCTGTTCTATATTGCATTTCCCCATTACATCGTCTGTTCCATTTTCTCCGGGTTGAACACTGTTTTTCTTTTCTGAGAAGACCAAGCCAAAGAAGACATTGAGTAGTTCTGCCTTTTCTTTGTCACCTCTTACCATTTTTCCATCTTCTCTTCTCAGCAGCTCTACTATCTTCTTGTTTTTCCTTTTGCTACAAACATAACCAAAAAAACTCCTCTCTTTGTTGTTTTTAACCTCTCTAGCAAGCCTGAGCTTGTTCTGCTCTTTAGGTTTTCTGACTTTTTCACTACACATGCTAGCTATTTTCTGGCTATTTCTCTTTGGTGATTCCCTCCTTTTTCTGTTTCTTGTACATTGCCCTTTTAAATCTCAGTTCATTTGGAAGTTCTTTAGACATCCATCCTGGTTTCTTTAAACACCTCTCATTTTTCTTTCTCAGTGGAATTATTTGAAACTGTACCTAATGTTTCCTTAAGTTTACTGTTTACTTTAAGTTTACTGAAATCAGCTTTCTTAAAGTCTATAATGTGAGTCTGACTATGCTTGGCTTCTCCTTTCTATTGTATAACAAACTCCAAGAGAACATGGTGACTTCCGCCTAAGCATCCTACCACTTCCACCCCATTAACTAGGTCACCACTATTGGTTAGAATCAGGTCCAAAATAGCTGATCTCCTTGTTGCCTCTTCTACCTTCTGGACAATGAAATTGTCTGCAAGGCAAGTGAAGAATGTGTTGGACCTGATATTCTTGGCAGAATTTGACTTCCAGTAAATATCAGGATAATTGAAATCTCTCATTACTATCTCTTTTTCTTCTGAATGTGTGGTCATCTGTCTTAGGAAGGCCTCATCTAAATCCTCAGTATGGTTTAGGGGTCTGTAATAGACCCCCAAAATGACATCCCTGTTACTTCCCCTTAATTTTTACCCAGATGCTCTCAACGTGCCTTCCAGGATTTAAGTCATGGATCTCTTCACAGCTGTAAACATCTTTGACATATAATGCTACTCCTCCTCCCCTCCTGTTTGGTCTATTCCTCTGAAATAGACTGTACCTCTCTATTACTACATTCCAATAATGAGTCTCATCTCACCAGGTTTCAGTGATGCCTATTATATCATATCTGCTTTGCTCTGTTAAGAGTTCAAGTTCAGCTTGTTTATTTCCCATGCCCTGTGCGTTAGTTTGGATACATCTAAGACCATGGGTCTTTCCCCCTTGCTGCTTATTTAAGGTTTTTCTTCTCCTATGGTCAGGCTCTTGTACTATTCACTCCGTTCCGTCAATAATATTTGGATTATTATCTCTAGCACTTGATGAACTCGTACCCTCAAAAATACTGTCACCTTCTTCCATAGAACTCAGTTTAAAGCCCCCCTAATCAGGTTTATGAGCCTCTTAGTAAAACGTTCTTGCCAACTGCTATGAGGTGCAACCCATCACTTGCGAGTAGTTCCTTTTCATGAAACTGCAGACCATGCATGATCCAAGAAGCCAAATCATTCCTGGCTGCACCATCTGTAGAGCCAGTTCTTCACCTGCACTATTGTTCTCTCCCTTCCTGGGGTGTGTCCTTTAACTGAGAAGATAGATGAAATCACAACCTGTGTGCCAAGTTCTTCCAGCTTCCTACCCAGAGTCTCCTAAACTTGTAATATGCTGAAAGCTACACCTTATCGTATCATTGGTTCCCACATGGACCAAAAGGAAGGCATAATGGTCCGTGGGCTTCACAAGTCCTGTCAGTCTGTGTGTGACATCACTGATTTTAATCCAGGGAGAGAGCATGCCTCTCAAGTCATCTTGCCAGGCTTATGAACCATTGCTTCTGTTCCCCTCAGCAGGAAGTCCCCTACCACTACCACTTGTCTCTTCTGAGGATTGGCAGGGGCCATTCCATGTCCTGAATTTTCCAAGGACACCTGCATGTTCTCTGCGGACTGACATTGCTGCTCTTGTTGCTGTTCCTCATCATCTCTGATAAGCGAAAGAGCTTTGAATAAATTCTGTCGCTCCAGACTCACTGTATGTATAAGTAAAAAAATTTTTTTGCCAAAACTGTCACCCCTAAAAACCTGAGTTGACTTATCCACAGGTCAGTGCTGGAAACAGATGATGATGACACCAGCTGGTTGACCCCCATGCTCCCTGCCATTTTGGATACTTGAAGCAAAACAGAATGCGGAAGGGGGTTGCCATTTTCAATAGGGGTTTACTCTATAAGCCAAATTAGGTGTTGTGGTCCCTCTGAAAGCCTTTTGAGTTGAGGTTCATAGATTAAGCCTTTGTTAAAAATGGTTGTTGCTGCTGTGCTCCATCTCAAGTACCCAAAAATGGTGGGCACACGTCATTCTTCAGGTTCCTCCACATTGTTGCTGAACACCGCTTGGGCTGAAAAAGGTGAGGAAGGAGGGAGAGCTGCCTTTCTTTCTCCAGTTTGGGCAAGGAAGGGGTAATGAGGTAGGCACTCTGCTTCCATGCCCTGCCTCACCAGCAGAGGCTTCTCGCCTCTGCCTCTTGGCGCTGCCTTTGCACTGGGTCTTTTTTCCTTTCATCTGTATTTTTATGGATGTAGACATTTTAGATCACCAGTGCAATTTACACATGCACTCCGTTGTAACCCTTCCAATAAACAAATCCTCTCCTTCTCTTTAGTTCTTCCTATACATTTTTGAAAAGAGAGAAAAAGATTTGTTGGTTACATGCCCAACGTTTTATTTTCAGCATCCATGGGTCATAGCAAAATTCATAATTTTGGCCCCCAAAACTTGCCATCAACTTATACACAAGTATGTGCAGTATCTGTTGCCTACTTTCTGCCAAGCTAGACTGCTCTTAAGTTCTATATGTGAAGCTGCTTTTTGAAAAGCTTTCAGAAGCTTCAGCTGCTTTAAAGTATAGCAGCCAGGTTGTTGTCTAGAACCAACTGCTGCTATCGTATTGCACCAGTATTAAAAGATTTTAGCTGGTGGTTAGTTGCTCCTACACTTAATTCAAATATGTATTTTAACCTGTGTGTATGTGTCTTCAAATCATCTATAGACTTATGGTGACCCCATGAATTTCAGAGGGTTTTCTTAGGCAGGGAATGTTCAGAGGTGATTTTACCAGCTCCTTCCTCTGAAATATAGCCTACAGCACTTGGTATTCATTGGCAATTTCCCATCCAAGTAGTAACTTGGGCTGACTCTGCTTAGCTTCCAAAATCAGATGATGCCTTTAGAGTATGTAGACACACAAACCTTTAAATGAGCTTCAACTTCAAAGGCTCTTCCCCAGGTTCGTCCATTTCACTGGATGGCTTCTGGATGGGATCTTTCTGGCAGTGGTTGCAAATATTGCTGACCTTCCGAGATACAGTATCTTGGCACATTTGTTGTCATTTTTGTTCCAGATGCCTTGTGTATGTGGCCTTTTAATAAGTCTCCTGGTTTTAATTTTGCTTTAACTGCTAGTTTTTGTTTTATTTGTCATATTTTTCACTTCTTAATTTATTTTGTTTATAAATAATGAAGATGAAAATATTTTTAAACTGCAGTTACACTATCTAGACATTATTGGAATTATCCTATAGGAAAAATATTGAAAGAACAACTGCAATTCCATACTGAGAGTCCTTGTGTCCTTTCAATATGTGGGACAATTATTTTACCATCATTTGGTTTCATTGTCATTCTGTACAGCAGTGGTTCTCAACCTTCCTAATGCCGCGACCCCTTAATACAGTTCCTCATGTTGTGGTGACCCCCAACCATAAAATTATTTTTGTTATTTATTTATCAATATATTTATTTTATTTATTTATTTATTTATTATTTAGTTAGTTATTTCGAACATCTAATAGATTGGAAACACTACCCTAAATCACTGCCCTGGATAGACTTCTAATGCCTAAAAACTGGAAACCCTCCCCCCTTTTTTTTAAGCACAGAAAGCATCCATCAATGGATTCCCAATGGATCCCATGGATTCCCTTGAGAAGAAAGTAGGGCAGAATGAGTTTCATATGCAAGCTCTTTGTCTCTCTCTCTCACACACATACAGAGTCAGGAGCTCCTTATTATGTGCAAGTTTGCCTTTTGCCTTTCTCTTTTAATTTATTTTGTTTATTCACCTTTATTCTTCTATTTCTTTTTTTGCTAATTTTCCCCAGTTCCCTTCAAATGTAGATAAGATTGGCTCCCAATCTTCTTTGAATTGTTTCATAGTATTTTTGGACAATATTGTTGTTAATTTGTCCGTTTCAATTAAATCATATACTTTAATTAACCGATCTTGTATCTCTGGTGTTTCCTCCTGCTTCCATTTACTCGCGTAAGTTATCCTAGCCGCTATAATCATATGTTAACAACTTTCTTTGGGATCTTTTTCTTAACAATCTTATTCCATCATATATGTTCAACAAGTATATTTCAGGCTGCATTGTAAACTCAATTTTTAATATTTTTATTATCTTATTATGTACTTGCATCCAGAATATTTTTGCCTTCTCGCAGGTCCACCATAAATGATGTAAAGTTTGAAGATTTGGTTTCACTGCATTCAGACTGAATTAAATCCAAAAATAAACCTGGCATGGGAATAACACTGGATTTTGTAGGCTTATTCCTTACAATTGATGCAACATTCTTGTTTTTATCAATACCGGAAGTGGCACTGTCCAGACTGGCCAGTCCCAGAGTTAGCAACACCTTGTCCAGCAAAGTTTTAAAAGAATCTGAGGAAAATAATCTCCCTTTATTATCATCTTCTGCATCCTCCTCCTCCTCGGAAATAGAACCATCTGATTTAGAGCCCTTATCCTCATGAGCATCTGCCAAATCTGGTTCCTCATCACTTTCAGATTCAGTGTGGATTTGTTCAGAGTGCGAGGACAAAGCAGATTCTTCAACTCCGGTCACTTTGGACCTACAGGCAGACTTTTTTGGGAAACACACATCGGCATCATTTGATTCAGCTTGAATAACTTTTGTATCATCAGGAAAATCACGTGAAAATGAAGGATTCATGGAAGTAGTTTACTGTTTAATAATGACATTACGTTCAAATTCAATGGATTGTCCAACTTGCAATACATTTTTTAAACTTGTTATGTATTTTGTGAAATCATGTCACTAATATGGTTTGCCTATTAACATGCACCCCCGTTTCTCCAGCAATCCTTTGTCTCACTCCCTCCCTGTTATCCTCAGAAACATTCCCCTGGGGAGACACTGAGGACACGGGAGGTCCAAATCCTACCTCTTTATGTTCCATAGGCATTGCAGTTTGACTCCTAATGGATATGGACACCAGACACAATGCTAAATGGCCCTGTGCTGCTCTGTTCACTCATACAGAAGGGCCAGGACCTGCTGGCTGAGAGGCCTCCCTTACTCCCCGCAGAGGCTGCTCGCATGCTTGAGCATGATTTGCTGTGTTGCTGGCCAGCTGGGATTGGTCAGGAGAACTCCTGCCTCTCAGGGCCCCCTCCCTCGCTTTGTGTTGCTGGCAAGCTGGGATTGGTCAGGAGAGCTCCTTCCTCTCATAGCCCCTCCCTTCCTCTCTGAACGTTCCTCTTTCCAACATGGCTGCTGGAGGTTGAAGGGGCGGTTAGGAACCCTTCCCCGCCCTTCACAGACTTTGCTGCATTCCCAGGTAATTTTCCTTTCGCTTTCTTGTTATTTTGTAATACCTGTTTTCCGATGGTCTTAGGCAACCCCCAGGTTGAGAACCGCTGCTATACAGACACCAGTGTGCATACTCAAAAAATGTCAGTTTCATTTCAGTGTTTGTACCTCACTTTTCTTTCAAAAAGAAAATACAGAGGAGGTTACAATAGCAATATTTTCAAATTTAATTCTTAACAATATGAAAACTTGTCCAACAAAGCATTCTTGGTTTGCTTGGGATCTCTCAGTTCTCATATTCTATCTGGAGGTAGTCACACACCATTGGTGATTTGTCATTCCAATCTTATGAGCTGTCATTGCAATATTTTTCTTTTGCACATAATTTAGGATTGTCATAACATGCTTTGCCTTTCTGTTAGTTCTGCTTGGCTTCATCTTTCGCATTTCACCAGCTTCCTTATTCATATACTTATCCCATGTGTCATCAAGTTTGACTTCTATTGTTTTCGTTATGTCTATTGCTTTTCTGATTTTTCTGTTTACTAATATACTTTGTCACTATGTATAGCAAGATTGGAAATGACACAGCCCTCCAGATGATGACGTACGGTGACTCCCAGCATTTCTCTCTCTCTACTATGCTGAGTAAGGCTGATGAGAGACAGTCTGATAACATCTGATGAGGCTGCAAAATTCTCACCTATAGGCTTAGTTAGGAATATACTGTAATGTATGATCTGCCCCTCATGTAAGAACCCAGTAAGCTACTGTGTATATTATACATATCGAAACCCAGATGGGACAGTCTTGCAGTAGTTTTAAATAGGGAGCTGCCTATACATTTTTCCCTCCCAGGTTGGTATGGCACTTCCCCAGTCTAATATGGTGCCCTGTCTGTTCCATAGAGCTCTGCCTCCCCCGTTATAAAACCACCTTTATGTAAAATGGTGAGGCCTGTGAGTGGTTAATTAGAACCCTTTAATAGTTCTGTGGTAGCCACACACTACAGGCCTGTGTTTCTCTCCTGAGGAGCTATTCTGTTTGCCTGGCATCCTGTTTCTAGGCTGTTCTGGCACTCTGGATAGCCACATCCCCAGAACTCTGTTATACACCTCCATTTCCCTGGTCTGTTGTTTTCATTTTGGAATCATACTGAGGCAAAGAACACCTAGCAAAGATTGGCTTCTGTTACAAATTCATTTGTAACTGAGTGGAAAATTAATGCCTGGATGTTTTTCTTCCCTATTTCAGGACAGGTCACCTGCCTGGATTGGTCCAGCAAAGATATTACCCTAATCCAGGTTTTGGATTTTATTTTAGGGTTAACAGGACTTCCTTTGGTTTTTATTTAATAGTTGGCTTTGAGGAGGAAGTGCTGATGATATCTGTTGTTTCTGATTTATGATGATCCTAAGGTGAACCTATCACAGGGTTTTCTGGGGCTGAGAGTGTGTGACATTCCCATGGTCACCTAGTGGATTTCCATGGCCAAGCAGGGAATCATACCCTGGTCTCCAAGATTGTAGTCCAGCACTCAAAACCCATGCTGGCTCTCAATGATACCTGTTAGGATTTGCCAATATCTGTTCCCCATTACCATCCACATCTGTGGTCAGTTTTGGAGCTCCACTGCATTGTGTGGGATTAAGGCTTAGTCCACTTGGATAAATAAGCAATGGGAGGTTTTTCCTAGAATATGTATATTTTAGATAGGGATCTGAAACACACAAGAAGTCTAGAGGAAAGTTGGAGGGTGAGAACAAGTTTTCTTAGCTGGATGGCAATTATCTAAGTGGCATAAGGTATGGCACAAGGCTGGCTGAAAGCTTGGCCATGTTTTGTCAGGAAAAGTCAATTGGCACAGGCTCACAGCCACTTAGAAATGTTTAGTTCACAAAGGCCATTTCCACACTACACTGTTAGAGTGCTCTTATTCCACTTTCAACATCCTGTGGAATTCTGGGGTTTGTAGTTTACTGAGGTCAAAGAGCTCCCTGGCTGAGAATTCTAGATGTCCTTCCCTAAATGACAAACCCTAGGCTCCGTTGTGGTATTCATGAACTACTGTAGAAGCTGGTCCCAGCCCAATTGCTTCATATTCATAGCCAGATTTACATCAAAATGCTACCTGTTACCAGGCCTCTACCTGCTCAGTACCATATCTGACTGTTAAAGCCAGAACACAGTAATTTGCATGGTATTTGTTGCACACCTTCCTAGGGAAGGTGGGTTTGACTAGAATACCCATGCATTAATTTCCTCTTGATGAGTCCAGATGATGCACTCTCCTTTTGGCTACCCATGAGAAGTGTTTAGAAGTAACAACTATTGCAAAACAAACAAACAAACACCACTCTTGTGTCCAGATTGGTATATGGTTTGAGAAGAATGGGCAGAATCTTGTTGGAGCACTGTGCTTGGCATGTCACTTTTTCCTGGGTCACACAGTGGTGGAGATGAAAGGAGGACAAAATCTGCTGGCTCCAAGCAGCCTGTTTTTCTAGTGCCTGCTTTTCTCTGTGGCCACTGCATTTGTAACTGTGTTTTCCTCCTACTGTCACCATCTTTGCCAGCATCATTTTGCTGGCATGTTGTGCCAGCAGGATTCTGGTCCATGTGAACCAACTGCTGTGGCTTCCGCTTTATTTTTCAAGCACAGTTCAAGGTTTTGATCCATAAACCTAGAATATCTGAAAAGATTACTTCCTCTTGTGTGAACCTATCAAGAATCTGAGATCTTCAGGGGACACACATACCACCCTAAGACATTAGCTTGATGAATACATAAAACAGCATTTCTCCACAGTGTAACTGAGTATGGAACTCCCTTGCAGTGGAAATCAGGCTGGTACCATCTTTTTTTGATTCTCTGGCATCTGTAGTCAAACTATATTATTCCATCTGGCCTTTTCTTTAAAAGTTGTTTCTACTCTCTTCTTAAAAGAATTGTTTCTCTTCTATTTTTTTATCTGGTGATTTTATAGTACATAGCTTTGGGGGCCTGTTTGGATGGAAAAACAATTTAGATATGCTTGTAAGAAATAAATAATAAAGTAATAAAGTATTGAGAATTGCTATAGGCCCTTGATTCTTAATGTAATTAGAAAATTATGTATATTGAAGCAAGTTGTGAACTGCTGAAACTACCATACAATAATTAGAACAGGTGACTTACCCTGTATCTCAGTCTCAGAAGTAGAGGCTCCACCACACCTAAACTACAGAGATCCTTCACACTCACCATAGATGTTGCAGCTAGTTGGCCCAGGCTTACACATTTTATATTCACTTAACATCTGAACATGGGATGCAGGAGTGATTGTTGCTAACTAAGGAAATAGGTGGAGTTGAGTTACGGAAATCAGATGTTGTGGCTGTTTGAATTTTGGGGTGATACAAGATATATTAGTGGCAGTTAGAACAGGATTAGAGGTTTACTTCCCTGAGATGTGCTTTGACTGAAAATTAATCAGCAAAATAACAGTTGGACTATCTAAGAATTAGCAGAAGGCTTCTTCCCCTCCTCTAACTATCTCCTGTAACTTGTAACAGGAATGATCAGCATCAGCCTGTGACAAAGAAAAATATCCTATGTGAGGGACTCTCAATGCCTGGCTGCTTTGGCAGTCATTTGCAAGCCAAGTTCCTTTACTTGTATTGTGGCATGGACATCTAACAGAAGAGTGACAGTAGGAATATCCCAAGGATAGAAGGAGAGCTATAGATACTTTCTTCTCTTCCCCAGCCCTTTACTAATTCCTTTTAGCTAGCACTGGGAACCAGAGGGGAAATGAGCAACAGTAGCTCAGGTAAAACTTAACCTGTAAGAACCTCTAATGTCCTGTCTATTTTAGTGTGTTTTTAGATAGTTTTAAGCCACTTTGAAAACTTTGTTGGTAGGCTGGCTGTAAATATTATTTAAATAAATGAATAATAAAAGTGGAGTTTACAGAACCAAAGCTCAGACTGTAAGAATTCCTTTCTGCACCCCTAGTCCTTGAGTCTGTGTGGTTTCTAGCTGATGAATATTGAGGACTTTTTCACCTGAACAATGAACATGCACATTTCTCCTCTGTATTTTCTTTGTCAGCTTTTAAGAAATGTGACTTCTGTGATTTTAAATGCTTCTCAAGTGAGTTGTTGAATAAACCTAACCTATGGAGTCTGTAATACATTGTTGCTGTGTACAGTGCTATGGTGCAAACCAGTAGCAGCTTGTGGCTCCCATATCAGTGGGGCAACATCCTGTGGGATCCTGGGGAATCAATCTGCTTCAGGGACTGATTAACTTCAAAGGCTCTGTCCAGAGTGCTGAACCAATCCTTTAAAGCCTGGATTAAACTCTGAACTGGACTCACTACTCCTCTGACATGGTAGGCTCAGTTGCCCATTAGTGCAAGCACTTACACATTCTTGGAGGATGTATGAGTGCAGTCATTAGCAGCCAGTATTCTTCAAGCATGTGCATGTAGCCACTTCTCGCACTTTTGATTTGGCAGGTGGAGAGATAGTTGACTGTTATGCAATGCATGAATGCAAAGCCATGACACCTGTCGTGAGCCAGCATAACCAAACTGGATCAGACTGGATATGTGGGGTATATTTATGTAAAAAGTACATAGTGTCTTGGTTCTTCCAGTTAGTAAACTGACTTGCCTGATACTTGGCCCTCAGCAATTTGGAACATGGGAAGTCAGGAAATTTGGAGAAGTGACTTAAGGTAGCCTTACAAGCTATCAGTCATCAACATGATGAAACCTCTCTGCAAGACCACTTGAAGAGGCATGTTTATAGTGGTTCTTCTGGGAGAGAAGCAGGTAATCTCTTTTAATCAGATGGATTTTTCTTGGCCTGATGCAGCTTTCAAATACTGAAAAATTCTAGCAAGGAGAGTTAAAATAGCTAGAGCCTTGAAGGAAGAAATGGCAGTTAGAACCTTCTCTTTGGTTTCAAACCTGGTATATCAGAATTGTATTTAAGTTGTGATACCTTGTTTAGAGCTGCTTCATGCCCAAATTATCTCTCTCATGGTGACCACTGACAGCTTGTCTTTTTTTATACATAAACTATTTATATTCAACAATAGTTTCAGCCTTTATATGAGACTTACACTGACTATACCCAAATGTCACAAGAAACCATTGGGCAGATTGCTGAAATCAGAATTTTGACATAGTGACCAGTCTACTAATTATGGCTTTTAGAAAGCGACAAAACGCAATTTAAGCCTATGGTTTGGTTTTGGCTTCCAAGTTCTGGTTTGTTTGTGTTAAAAATGTGGTTTTTCATGAACCTAGAACCTTGGCTAATCCCTGTCTTGTTTGCCCAACAATGTTGGAACAGGAGTTGAGAAAAGGGGCGGTAAAGAAACAAGCAAACTATGGGAAAGACAAGGTGTACTTTGTTCTGTTGTCTGTCATGAATTCTGTGGCTTTAGTTTAAAAAAAATGTGATTAATAGAAAGCATGACTCAACATAGCACATGAGCATACCTGATGTTTCCTGTTTTATAAGGAAGACACGATACTTGATTTACTCGCTGTATAAATTTTGTTTGCTTACTTGTTAATGTATTTTTTTAAGTGTCTCAACTTGAGCTTTCTTTACTGCCTTCTGTAACCTTTATCAGGATTTAAAATTTACTTGTTGTCTAATTGCTGCTAGTATTAATTTTTCTTAATAAAATATGTTGAAAATATTTCTACTCACAGGAATTGTCTATAGTGCTGTTCTTTGATATTAGATTGCTTTGTCATTTTGTGAATGGAAGCAAAACCGATGTGTTTCACTGTTAAAATTATATTGTTCTAGTAATTCTTGTTTTGGTGCCTGTGTAGATGCCAATTTCTGTATTTTACTTGCAGAAGTTTTGTACTAATGGTTGTTCTAAAGTAAATTCTCTACAGTAAAGTCTTGCTTAAATAGTTAACTATAATAGTTAACTATTTCACTGAGACTTATTGTCTGGTTAGTGCACATGGGATTGCAGCTTTAGACTTGCAGCATGCTCCAAGAAAATATTTCTTTAAATAGTGCTGTTAGATGACTTACTGTGATTCCCATTGTTTACATGGGAGAAATGGGGTTGGAAAACAGTGACTTGCTGAAGCCCACCCAGCAAACCAATACGTTTGCTGAAATAGGTTCTAGTAAAAGCCTGGAAAGTCACTTTTTAAAAAGTATCTAGCAACACTTATATGGTTATTATCTGCTATATAAAAGTCAAAGTTTCTGAGTGAGTTTGTCTGTTTCTCTGTGTCAGGCAGGCGAAGACTTCATATGATTGGTTGGCTGTGAAGATTCTGTGGAATCCTGGGGTTGGAAGTTCAGGAGGGGCCTTTAGAATTCTCAGCCAGAGAGCACAGGCTGGTTGCTATGGAGATGAGGCACAGCAGCAAGAAGGAGGGCAGTGTATTCTCTCAGGAAACCAAACTCTGTGTGTTAACAACTCTGAATAAACTCTGAATTGGGGAATATGGGGAAAAGTTACAGGTACTAGACAAGGCAGTTTGGGAAATTATATATATTTCAACAGCACCTAATTCCCAAAGTAAGGTAAGGTCATTCCTAAGGTACTTCTAACAAGTATTGCCTATGAGAAAATAAAATCCCGGGCAACATCGGGTTAATACACTAATCTAATATATAAAAGTCAAACCTCTGTATGTTAATAATATAATGTTTGTTAATAATATAACATAATGGATTGGGGAATATGGGGGAAAGTTATGGGTACTGGACAAGACAGTTTGGGGAATTAGACACACAGGATCAAAAATCTTTCTAACAAGTGTGAGAAAATAAAGTCCTGGGCAATGCCAGGTATGTACACTAGTTATTTATATTATTATATTTATTTATATCCCATATTTTTCCTTATTCAGGAACCAAGGTAGCTTACAACAAATTAAAACATAGTTAAAAGTTCACAAGAATAAAAAAATTTAAAAAGTGATTAAATTATAAAAAAAATAAAATCAGTTAAAAACATGAACCATTTAAAAAAACAAACAGCAGAACGAAATAACAGAAAATCCAGCATCCTACACACTGCCTGTCTACTAAACAGTCAATTCTGAAAGGCTTGTTGAGACAAGCCTGCCTTCACCTGTTTATGGAAAGAGGGTAGGTAGAGCTCCAGTCTAACTTCTCTGGGAAGGGAGTTCCAGAGCCTTGGGACAGCCCCTGAAAGAGTCCTTTCCCATATTCCTACCAGGTGTACCTGTAATGGGATTAGAGCACGAGATTCCTCAGCAGATTGCAAAATACATGCAGCTTCATAAGGGAGAACACAGTACTTCACGTTAATATACCTGCAGTTCATTATCTTTTGTATTTTTATATCATTTCACCTTATAACACTTCAACATTTGTCACCACATTAATAATTCATATTGTTAAACTCAACCATTTCATTTAACTAAATTGAAATCATCAAACTTTATCAAAGTAATACATAATTGAAAGAACCTTGCTTGTTCCACTTCATCCTTACCACATTCATTGTTATTAAATATTTGACATGTAAAGGATCTCTCTTGCTCCAGAGAACACACTCTAAAGTGCAGAGTAGTTTATTCAAAGCATAGCCATGGGTATCAATAGCACACTTCCACAGAAGTTGCCAGAACTGAATTATACAGCAGCATTACATTTTCTTATAAGCAACTATTACAAATTTGTGCATGCTAAGCTTTCATTGGTTAGTATAGCATTGCATTTTCTTTCCCACGCTGGTTCCTTTCCCAGGTTTTCCAAATTTTGAGTGGCTGATTACTCTCTCCTAGTCTTGTCTGTTATGCCAACAACACTCCATTCTCATAATACACTTCATTCTCTGTACACTCCTGTGGCCTATCATCTGTTTCTGGACTGAAGTCAAAACATCATGATCACTGTTGTCAGTAGAACACTTCCCTTTCACGGTCAAAAGGGAATCTATAATTTAACTTATCTTTTTGTTTGACAAACAATGATCTCATCATAAAGAACTGAAATATTCCTTCATCAGCTGTATTTTCTTTCCCATTTCTCAGCTCAGTGATAATACAACTGCAGTTTACATGTGAAACCTGTATAGAATTATATAACCATAGCAAAGAGAATAATTGATTTAACAAAGTCCAGTATGCATGATGGGAGTTCCAGTAAATCTGTGTAATCACAGCTTCTGTCTATATGACCAGTTCTATATTTTGCATGGTAGTCTCTCCAGTAAACAACATTGACAACCCCAGCAAGTAGGGCTTGTCCATTCTTTGAAGACAGACTCTTCTCCCTGGATTCTGATGTCTTAACGATGTATTCTTGGGAGCTGTCTCAATGGTATGTTGATGCTATTTCATCCAGCTGTGTTTCTTCCCACTGCTAACATTTTCTTCATCTTTGTTTTCTTTCTCACTGCAGTCACTATTTTGTATTTTGTTTGCTTTGTCAGGAAGATTTCTCGTCCTATACACACAACTTGTAGCAAGTTTCCAAAATCTCCTCTTTGGGAATTGACACACAAACTGTGACTATGTCTCCTCTAGCATTAATGTTCTCTTAAAATCTGTGTTTTCATGAGGCTTTCAAAGAAGTAGCTATGTTCATAGAGTCATAGAAATGTAGAGTTGGAAGAGACCACACGGGCCACCCAGTCCAACCCCCTGCCATGCAGGAACGCCCTCAAAGCACTCCCGACAGATGGCCATCCAGCCTCTGCTTAAAAACCTCCAAAGAAGGAGATTCCACTACACTCCAAGGCAGCAGATTCCACTGCTGGACAGCCCTGACTGTCAGGAAGTTCTTCCTGAGGTTCAGGTGGAATCTCCTTTCCTGCAGCTTGAATCCATTGCTCCTTGTCCTGGTCTCCGGAGCAGCAGAAAACAAGCCCTCTCCTTCCTCTACATGGCATCCCTTCAAATATTTAAGCATGGCTATCATGTCCCCTCTTAACCTTCTCTTCTGCAGACTAAACATCCCCAGCTCTCTAAGTATATCCTCATAGGGCATGTCTTCCAGGCCTCTCACCATTTTGGTCGCCCTCCTCTGGACTTGCTCCAGCTTGACCATGTCCTTCTTGAATTGGGGTGCCCAGAACTGGACACAGTATTCAAGATGAGGTCTAACCAAAGCAGAGTAGAGTGATACCAGTACCTCCCTTGATCTAGACACCATACTCCTATTGATGCAACCGAGAATTGCATTGGCTTTCTTGGCCACCACATCACACTGCTGACTCATGTTCAGTTTGTGGTCTGTTAAGACTCCTAGATCCCTTTCACATGTACTGCTATCCAGCCACGTGTCCCCCATCCTATATTTCTGTATTCCATTTTTTCTACCTAAGTGTAGGACCTTACACTTCTCTCTATTGAATTTCATTTTCTTAGCCTTGGCCCAGCTCTCCAATCTATCCAGGTCATTTTGAATTTTGATCCTGTCCTCTGGCGTATTAGCAACCCCTCCCAATTTGGTGTTATCTGCAAATTTGATGAGCATGCCCTCTATGCCTTCATCCAAGTTGTTGATAAAAATATTGAACAGCACTGGGCCCAGGACAGAACCCTGTGGCACCCCGCTAGTCACTTCTCTCCAGGATGAAAAGCAGCCATTGGTGATCACACTTTGGGTTCGGTCGGTCAACCAATTACAAATCCAACTGACAGTAGCCCTGTCCAGCCCGCATTTTACCAGCTTCTTTGCAAGAATGTCGTGGGGAACTTTGTCGAAGGCCTTACTGACATTGAGATATGCTACATCCACAGCATTCCCTTCATCTATCAAGCTAGTAACTCTATCATAAAAAGAGATAAGATTAGTCTGGCATGACTTATTTTTGAGAAATCCATGTTGACTTCTCATGATTACCACTTTGCTTTCTAAGTGATTAGAAACTGACTACTTAATGATCTGCTCCAGGATCTTTCCAGGTACAGATGTCAAGCTGACTGGGCGATAATTATTTGGGTCCTCTTTTTCCCCTTCTTGAAGATGGGGACAACATTTGCCCTCTTCCAGTCTGCTGGAACTTCTCCTGTCCTCCAAGATTTCTCAAAGATTATAGCAAGCGGTTCCGAAATGACCTCTGCCAGTTCTTTTAATATCCTAGGATGCAATTCATCTGGCCCTGGAGACTTGAGTTCATCCAGTGTGGCCAGGTATTCCTGTACCACCTCTCTACCCATTATGTGCCTCATTTCCCCTGCTTCCTCACCTGCTCCCCAATTGCCAGGTTGAGTGCTTGTATCCTTCTGGGAAAAAACCGAGGCAAAGAAGGTGTTAAATAGTTCTGCCTTTTCTCTTCCCCGTTAGTAATTCGCCATCTTCTCTGCGCAGCGACCCTATCATCTCCTTCTTTTTCCTTTTGCTGCAGACATATTTAAAAAAAACCCTTTTATTGTTTTTAATGTCTCTGGCCAGCCTAAGTTCATTCTGTGCTTTAGCCTTTCTGACCTCCTCCCTGCATCTCCTGGCTACTTGCTTAAATTCTTCTTTGGTGGTTTCCCCGTTCTTCCATTTCCTATACATGTTTCTCTTAACACTTAGCTCAGCTGAGAGTTCTTTAATCAACCATTCTGGTTTCTTCAGATGCCTTCCATTTTTCCTCCTTATCGGCACAGTTTTAGACTGTGCCTTCAGTATCTCCCTTTAACGAACTCCCATGCCTCCTGAACTCCTTTCCCTTTCATTATTCTTGACCACGGAATTTCAGCCAGCAGCTCCTTAAGTTTACAGAAGTCCGCTTTTTTAAAATCTCACATTACCCTGACATATCACACATAATAATAATAAGGTTTTAAAGAGGGTAGATTTGTTGAATTCAGAAATAGAATGATTTTTAGAATAATTTTTATATGAATATTATAAACATTTTACTCAGTCTATTTGGATAACTAAGATTATATATAGGCATATACTAATTTTATTAGATGTACTGTTTTCTACTATAAAATTAGACTTAAGCAACAAATATTAAATTTAGTGATAATTTTGATTTATCTAATTAGCGATTCTGTAGCGTTACTATGGGTTGTTGGTAACAGGGAACCACTTCTTAAATCACGTGTAGTTATTTGTTTACGAATTTAGACTGATGTTTATAATTTTGTCATTTTTGTAATTATTATTTAGTTTTAAGTTTGTTAATGTATGACTGCTTTTTTTCCCTGTTTTCCTTTGATATTTTCTCTGTTTGTTTAGTTTGTGTTTGGTGTTTTGTGTTTTTATATAATAAACAAATAAACAAAAATCTCACTTTAGGCTGGCACCACATGCCCAGTGCACAGTAACCTTTCTATTTTAAATCAGGTGACATTTTTTGCTGAACTTTCTCTACATTCTCAGCTCCCCAAACCCCAATTCAGATCTTTTCCATTGCTCTCCTCTTAACTAACCTTCATCATCTATTCCCTAGCTGTTTCATCTTCCCCCATCTAGCTCTTAAACAGACTAAGTTATGGTCTTCCCGCTATAGGACCCCCACCCAGCTTTCTTTGAGCTGTGATTGGCTGAACTGCCAATCAGAACTGCCTGGCTTCTTGCTTCACAGAGACCATGCATCTTGAAGCACCCACCTTGTGCTTCTTGCAGAAAAGGTTCAAGTGGGGAATGTAGCAACTTCTCATAATTTTCATGTGTGTTTCAGGCACAGTCTGATATAATGAATAAACATGTCCCATGTTTCTCATGTCAGGCTTAGTAATAAGGTTTAGTAAATTTCAGAGTGTTTACTAATGTTTGGCAATTATTATCAGGAGCATTATGGGAATAGGACAACTGGTACATCATACATATTCTGTATACAAAGTGGGCTCCCTTCTTTTCTGTTTGTAGTACTCATCTGACCTTGCTGTTTTATCATGTGATCAAGTAACTACCGAGGCCTACTAGGTTTGCTCCTTCTATACTTTGGAAGTTAGAAAGCTCACTAATGTGACATTATTGATGATAACAGATGGAATCTTGTGTCTTCTTCCAGTGTGACCCCATGCCATTTGGTGCATATAGTATGGCACCGCCATCCCATCCAGGCACCCTCCAGATGTCTTGAACTACAGCTCTCATCAGCCCCTCCAACATAGTCCTTCTAATTGGGGGTAATGAAAGTTGTAGTCCAACTGATTTGGGAGGTGCCAGTGTGGAGAACACTGTTGTATAATATTGGGGGTAGTGCTTCAAGGCTAGATGGTAGACATGTCATCTCAGTGCCCCTCACTGTACCAAGAGAATATTGCACTTGTAATCTCTCCTGCTAATGCATTGAGAAGTTCTGCATACTTTAGAGCTAGAGAGGATTAACGCTTTGTGTGTGTGTAAATGCTCACATGTGTGTGCATTTTTCCAACTTGATATGCACAGTGCACCATGCTCTCATGAAAGAACAATAATGGGATAGACCTGGCTTCCTTCCTAGTAAACCTTTCATGTACCAGTAGATGAAAGGGATATCAGCCTGAGATTAGGGGGCAGAAGAATCCTACATCACTGGCCAGTAACCCAACGTCACTAAGTCCTTCCCAAACTGGAAGAATTTGCAGTGCTTTCAGAGCAAAGAATGCAGCTCTGTCATGGGTGAATTTTCAAGGAGAGAGAACTGAGCTGTGGAAGTTGTGTGACAGCATTCCTCTTGGCATCTATAAAGAATATTATCAGTTGATCTTGTGGAATAGAGCATCTTCAGGGCAGCCTTCAGAAGTTCTGTATTATGGCTGTTCCCATCATCACTGGACAGACAAGTTGGAACTGATGGCAGTTGTAGTCCAGAATATTTGGGACGGACTATGTTAGGGATGTTTGCTCAAGAGTTTGCTAGCCCGCAAACTGTTGCATTTTTTCTCAAATTCTGTTTCAAATAGCTGATCTATACAGTGAGTTAAATCTTTTAAAAATTTCTTTCTCCTCTTCCTTCCCTTTCCTGGATACTTTTCTATTTGCAGGACGTTATCGATCTGACCGGAGATGACTGCTTTATTGTGAGAACAGCAGCATACTGTGACTTGGGTGTAATTGATCTGACAGAGACTGAGGAAACAATAGTCAGCCCTCTTCGTGGCAGTGGCTGCTTCACTAAAGACCTAAAGCACTCCACTCCAATCGGTCCTCAGTCTGTGGATTCGCCTAAAATCTTCACTACAACAGACCCTGCGATCCGACTTGATGTGCCTATTGGCACATGGAATGGAGATTGTGTCCCGATTTTCCTCAAGAAAGACACAGTGGAGAAGCCCTCTTCCCAAAACAGCAGCTTCTCTCTCACCACCAGCTGTAGTGCAGACTCGGAAGGCAGCAGCCATACCACTTATAACAGTGATTTAGGTTCCTTTGGAAGTCCTCAAGTGGAGTCAGACATTTTCTCCTTTTCTTCAGCTAACAAGAACAATGGATGTCAAGCATTGCAGGACTGTGCGGAGGAGCCCCCCAATCCTTGTCCACCTAATAGAGCTCCCACTCCCCAGCCCTCTCCACTGCTTCAGAAACATTGCCCAAGTCCCGTCCCCTGCTGCTCCCCTGTGGACATTTCCCTACCCCAAGCAGCAACTGACCAACCTTTGCTAGAAGCAAAGAACCCAGCACCAAGTGCTGTGACCTTGGATGTTCAGGAACCAGCTAAGAGGACTGACATCAGGGTCTGGTTGAAAATGTTGCCGTATTTCCCAGGAGTGCCTGTGCATCATCCCTTTCTTCAAAATGTGGTGCAGGAAGCAGCACAGGTAATTTAGGGGAGAGAATGGTTCACCAAGTGGATTTGAACCTTCCAGAAAAAGGGAGTGCATACTTTTCTAACACTGAGGCTGCTAATGTGATCAAACAAGAGCATTTTGAAGGGGCCAAGGAGAGTGGAAGACAGATGTCCAAATCAAAGGAATTTGTGGGAGGAATATCATCCTAGTAGGTGTCCAAGGAACAGGTTTATTTTTACATAAGAAAGACCATGCCACCCGAGTTGGAGACATAACCAATAATTCTACCTTGATTAAATGCTAACATGAAGTGAGGTGTGGGTGGGTTTGCAGTCCAACAGCATCAGGAGGGCCACATGTTCCCAATAGATGAGCAGTTGTCAACCTTTGACCCTACAACTCCCAGAGGTCTCAGGTACTGTGGCTGATGATCAAAGATTCTGGGATGTGGAGGGGTAAAGGTTGAGAAGCAGTACTCACAATGCATTCCTGATGCATGCCTGACACACTAACAGGTCTTGGGGGGTATTTTTTTTATTCTTGGATTTTCTGTCTTTCACATTAGCACTATCAGGGTGAATCAGCAGTCAGTCATCTCTCTTTCCCCCGAAAGCTGTGGCTTATGGGCCTAATGCGCTTCATGGAGGTTCTTAGTGAGGTCAGTGTACAGAAGAAACTACATTGACCCCATAAGGAATGTTCATGAAACATAGTAGAGCTTTCTGTCACCTGATCTCAACTTAAAGCTACAAGGCCACTGTTTGGAATGAAACTTCCTTGGCAATCAAGGCAGCATCTCTTCATGTATGACCGTCGGGAGGAAAGAGGCATATGTTCTACCTAGATATTGCCACATTGAAAAAGTTGGTCATGGCATTGAGAACAGCCAAATTAATGTTATTAGTTTTACAAAAGAATGCATTTCTAAAAGTTAAAACATTTTCCATGTTAAAATATTGCCATAGAAAAGTTTCTGAAGAACAGTTTCCATCCCATCTACCCAGGAACAGTATATGATTGGGATTTTTTTCTTTTTTCTTTTTTCCTTTTTCTTATCCCCCCACCCCCATGCATAGAACAAGCCATTGAAAGCAAATTCTATCCCATGTCGGAGACTGAGCATGGTGTCCAGCACTATTGAAGAGAACTTCTTCCAGGGAACCTTGGATTTCCTTATGGATTATGTGTCCTCCCGGTACTATCCTCCAAAAGACATCACCTACTGTGTGGTGAGGAAGATCCTGCTGAGCCCAAAGCATGAAGACATGCAGGAGGAGATACGGAAGGATGCTTACATGTTGTTGATGAAAATTCAAGCGTGTGTATCTCATGTACTAGTCTTCTCATATTTGATGCTGTCTTGCACAAATCACTAATCCTTTCAGTCAGGAAATCCCCACCTCAGCTTTGTAGTTGTGATGGAAATTAAGACCCTAACTTTGACTGTGTGGAGGTGATTGCTTAAGGCAGCAGCAGGCAAAATGCAGGCTGCATGCAGCCACTTAAATTATTTGGGGGGCACCCCCAAAATTGATGCCAAATCCCATGGGGGGGTATTTTCATAATGTTTTCATCCATTTTAGGCCCAGGAAATACCTTTCTAGAACAGAAAGACGCTTTCTGTTTCTAAGAAGGCCTTTCCTTTCCTGAAAAATAGAAGGAAGAGGACAAAAATTTGGCGAATATGCCCTCCCTCTTGCCTGCTACCAGATTTCTGGCAGCATTTGGATGTGGGGCGTTTGTTTGCAGTAGAGATGCAGCTTTCCAAGATCTGAGTAACTAATGCAGCCTCCTAGCCTCCCACAGTAGCCCACACCTGGCTTAAGAGAATTAATAACTACTTGCATTTCTGGAAATACTCTATTTGTGCAATGGCTTGGTTTTTAATTTTTGTGGATTTTACTAATTTCAATCTCAGTAATCAAGGGATCCAAATTTCATCCAGTGGTAGCTAATTGGAAGAAAAATCACACAATTGGTAATATCTGTTTCCCCATAATAAAATTGTCTGTATAATTGTCCCTGATAATTACAGCCAAAGATTGAGACCACCATCACCCACAAACACACAACAGCCAAGGGATCAACGGACTATATACAGATTTTGTTTTGTAATGTGGGTTATTTTGCAGGGGTGGAGGAAGATTGGTAACAAGAGTTGACCCTAGTATAACTGGCCTAATTCTAAATTTTAGACTTCATCCAGCAACGGTCAACACTGTGGCATGGGACTGGGCACTGCTACATGAAGTCATGGAAGAAGAGGTATGTTGATCACACCCTGCTTGTTCAGAAAGGATGGCTTTTAAGAAAGTATTGTTCTGCCTGCCTTTGGTTTGCAGCTGAGACATTCCTATACTGGCCTTTCTCCAAACAAACCAATTCTAACCGTGTCAACCTAGCAGAAGCTGACTTGGGTTTCTTGAAAAAAATTGGGCAGGGGGAAAGCTATCTAGCCGAACTTTATTGTTGTCAGTAGGTCTGAATAGGTCTAGGGGAGACCTGAAGGTACAGCCTGCTAGCAGGGTCAAATTGAGACATTCTAAAGTTGAATACCAAGGATGTGCAACTGTGAAAGTGGGTGGAGGGAATTTTCCCTCCTGTGACACACACACACACACACACACACACGGTATTCCCCAGTACAACCAGGTGAGATGTCTTAAGCCAAGGCATAAGTACTGAGTTTAGAAACTACATTGCCCACGGGTTGTACAATATTGTCTTCTCGAGAGAACCCAAATCTTCTGGTTAGAAAGAGGGGAGAACACCACTGGCAGTAGTTTGTGGCTGCATGGTAAACTGTTCCCCGCAGTGCTAAGGTCTCAGTTACCATAAGGAGTGTATGTGTCCCATTAGGTAATCAAATTCTTCTATGTTTCATGCCTCTGATTTTTTTTTTTAAAGTCAGTTTTTAATGTTACTTTCTTCTGGCTGTATACATGAAAACTGTAACAGGCCATGGCTATACTATTCTCATTGCAGAGGAAACTCATTTATGGTTAGGACAATTGGTCATTAAGACCAGTAGCCAAAATCTATACACTTCTGACATAGTATAAGTGGAGGCCAGTATAGTTACACCACATCCCAGAGCTGCACAGTGGCTACCACAGTCTGGAGCTCTCCCATTTCACAGTTATCAGTTTGATCCCCACTCATTAAGTCAAAAATGACAAGGAGGACAGTGTATATGGATCTGAAACCACTGACTACCCTTGGAACTCTGTTTATTCAACCTCTGACTGAATGCAGTTGCTGGTACTACAATTTCTACCCTCCTATTCAGTGCCCCAACAGGATTCTGGCCAGTATTTTTACTCTTAACTCAGGCACTGCCTTGCTTTATAATTTTCAACAAATGCTGAAAATAGCTTCTTTTTCTTTTATGCCTCATTTCTGCTAATATGTAATGCAAATAGTGCTGTTCTCTAAGGCCAAACCCCACATAACCTTAGTCACATATCTAAAATATCTAACTTAGCTACTTCAGTTTTGGAGAAAAGTAGCTGTTCCCCACTGGGGATGTCCCTGATTGAGATTAGATTCAAGCATTTCCAAATTTAAGACACAGACACACTAAGCTATGTCAAGTCTTAGAGGTGCCATAGCATTGCCAAAGAATGCACATGTTGAAGAACTTGACATTAGCTGATTCTTTTTTTATTTAGATAGCCCTTAACAGCAGCTTCTTAAGCTTGCACCTAAATCTGATATTGCTCATGGTAACCAAGAAGAATGATTTTCAGCAGAAAAGTAACCCAGGTCCCTGAAGGAGATCAGGAAAACCCTCTGGCTCAAAGCCTTTATGGCTGCTTTCCCTCCAGATTGAAAAAAAGTCAGGTTAGGCATGCTTGCTAATACACTCGACTGTTGCAGGTAGTTGGGCCCTCATACCCTCAGTATCTTGAATTGAAATGCATTGTGGACCTACTCATATTTCACAGTTCCATGAAAGTGCAGAATTTAGCATGCTGAGGGCCTCTGCTTTGGTTTGTAAAAGTGAGCATTTCTTGCCTATATGATGACACAGAGGGCATGTGAGCTATGCTTGGTTCAGGCTTAAAGGGAATCATACAGGATTTTCAGCGTGGATTTTAGTGCACTACATAGACCTTGCTCCTCTCTGGAGTTAACATGGCAGAATAAATGTTGCACAAAATGGCATTGTGCACTTTATATAGCTCACAGTCTTTATTATGACCTTGGCCAAGAACGGATGTATGAAGATGTTTAAAATGGGCTTGTGAAGAAAAACTGCCCTAGCTATCATATGCACTCCCTGAGCTTTTCAAGACCAATGAGTCTACAAGAGGTAAGATTTATTTATATTTTTGCCTGGTGCATGCATAACCATTGTCTGTAATTTACACAGTGGCTTAGGCCTATCAATTTTGCCCTCAATAGCTCATGGCTGATGCTTGCTATGCTGAACCCCATTATACAAAAGGATCAGACATGACCATTCATGACTCTGTCTTTACAATTGTTTGACTCCCTCAGGAAGGAAAATTTCCTGGACGACGCCTGTTCTTGCAGTATGTGGTCCAAACGTTAGAAGATGACTTCCAGAGGACAATCAGAATTGGCCATCCACATAAATCCATTGCTAAGAACTGGCTTTCCTGTGATGGTCACAGCAACTACATAAAGTAATTATAATCCTCAGTCAAAATGGATGGTACTTCCTGGAGCTTTTGGGGGTTGTACTCCAACATATCTGGAGGGTGCCAGTTGCAGAAGGCTGCTATAAATGCTTGTGAAGTCCACTCTTGTTAATCCGACATCATGGCAAAAGGACATGTTAAGGATATCCCTAACTCATCTTTCTGTTTGTCTCAGGGAAGTGATTAAATGGTTAATATTTGCTGTCACTGGAGTAAGGCATTCCCAACAGGGAAGGTATTTGCAGAGGGCAAGTAGTCCTTCATTAGAAACATCCCAGGATGAAAGCAGTAGCTTCACACCAGACCTGAATTTAGACCAGACTGCACAAAGGGATGACACCTCTTCACAGTGGCAGACCAAAATGTAAGCATTTTCCCCTTTTTGAGCTTTGTTATAGTTTTCTCTGATTAAGATCCAAAATGAAATGCAGGAGTTGCTGTGGTAACTGTGAAACAAAATCTAAAGAACACATTTTGGTGATACCTTTAGAACCAAACAAAAGGTGCAAAATACATCATACCTAATAAATCACCAAAATGAGTACTTAATGAAATTAAACACTAATCAGTCAACCAATGTCAATCAAGCTAAACCTGTTTATTGAGAATGATAGTTGACTCTTTCAACTTAGGATTCCCTAGTTGCATCATTAACTTCCCTGAGCGCATTTTGGATTTGATGGCTAATTTAGGATCTAAATTATAAGAATAGCATAGTTTGTGTTGGTGTCTGAACATGTCATGTTCTTACGGAACTTGAAGAAAGCAAATTCTTGTCTTGCCAAGGGCCAGCACTCAGTATGCTCCTGGACAGCACTCTGTCCTGTTAACAACAAAATAACTTTCCACCTAGATGGGACTCCATGCATTTGCAGCAACACTTGGATCACATAGTAGCCAAAGCACACTTACGTAAAGATCAGAAGTGTTGGCAGATACCATGTTATCTCAACCATTCCAGGTGAGAAGTGGATCCAGACCTTTCTGTGCTTATGTAGAGTCCCAATGCAATAGAAGCCACATACCTTTATTGACTTACTCCCTGTGTACAGGTGAGTAGTAGTCAGCAACAAGTCCTGTGTCTGTTATGCTTCAGGCAATGAACCAGGTTCCAAAGTGGGCCATGCTGCTGCTTATCTTCAGCTGTGGGTTGATACTCTACAGCAGGAGGAATCATGCAGACCTGCAGATGTGATTGGATTGCAGCTCCTAGCATTATTCACAACTGGTTATTCCAGCTGAGATTTTAGCAACATTATCAACAATTTCTAGCCCATTCTACTATGAGATGCAACTGAGCTGAGTAACTCTTTCATTTCCCAATTATTTGATTTAGGGAAGTAGCACTTTTGCAGAGGATGCTTTCTATAGCAGTAGAAGTGGACAAGTCTCCAACCTGCAGTGCCCACAAGATTGCAGAGATGGTATTTTATTCAATACTGAATATTCCTAAGCGCTGCCAGAGGTAAGGAGTCTGAAAAAAAATTCTGGTTTTTCTCTTTCTCAAAATTCTTCTTTCCTGCTTTGATGCTTATCTGTCATGCCCCTACCACTGGACTCATGACATGTGCGAGTGTTCATGCATTTCTGGGTAAACAGCAAGTATTGGGCAGGAATCAGTGTTTTCCCTTTCAGGGAACTAGAAGTCCAATACAAATCTGCAGCCAAAGTACCACTTTGATAAGCACATGAAGAATATGTTCTATACTTCTTCAGGTTAACTAGTAAAATTTTCCTAGTTCTTGATATGGGAATTAGATGGAGCTGTATGTACTCTACAGCAAGACATGCCACAAAATGAAAACCCTAAAGCTTTAGAACATCTTGTTTTGTCTATATCTATATCTTTGTCTATATCTACTAGTTTATTTGGCAGGCTTTGTTCTTGACAAACCTCTGCTGGCTTCTAGTAATAACTACATTGCCATCTAGATCCTTGCAAACAGACTCCTTTATAATCTATTCTACTATTTTTCCCAGTATTGAGGTCAAGCTGACTGGACTATAGTTCTCTAGATCTCTTTCTCTCTCTCTTTCGTTGTTTTGTTTTGTTTTGAAGATCGGGACAATGTTTCCCTTCTCCAGTCACCCTGCACCTTCTGTGCTCTCTAAGATTTCTCAAAAATGATGGCAGGTGGTTCAGAGAGTACACCTAAAGTTCATTCAGTACTCTGAGATGCAGTTCATCTCATCCTGCAGATTTGAACTCATTTAAGTTAACTAGGTGATTCCTATGTGACTCCTGACTATCTCCTTATCAATTTTGATTTGCAATCAGGATTCCCTTTTTATTTTCCTCCCTGAGTTTGCTACACAGCCACCGTTTCTTTTCCAGATGTTTCCCACTTTTTTCCTTCCATGGAATTGTTTGTGATTGTTCTTTTTGCAGCTCCTCCTTCATAAACTCTCGCCATTTCTGGCTCTCCTTTTCCTTTAGCATTTCTAGCCATGGGATTCCACCCAGTAGCTCCATGAGCTTGATCAAATCAACTTTCCCGGACATCAAGGTTTGTGTTTGATTGTGTTCGTCTATGGCCTGTCCCACAGTTATGAATTCTAGCATCACTTGGTCACTTCCTCCTACAGTACCGACTACTTTGATTCCAGTGACTATATGTTCCTTATTGGTTAGGTTCAAATCCAGGATTGCCAAGCCCCTTATTCCTTCCTTAGTCTTTTGAAATAGGAAGTTATCTGTATGACATATCAGGAATTTGTTGGACAGTTTATGCTTAGCCTAGTTATTCTCCCAGCAGATACCAAAGTAATTGGAAGTATTCCATAACTACTAATTCTTCTTCGTGGTCTCTGTGCCTCATACATTAGGAGCTTTCGCGCCTGCGTGGTAGCGTTCGGAAGATTCTAGAGCTCGTTAGCTTTGGCGGGAACCCCTCCCCCAAGTCGGTACTGCGCATGCTCCTCCCGCCGACTAACGGTCTCTCCTCAGTTCTTTCTTGTCCGCCTCAGCGTACAGAAGGTTCTGGTTGTTGGCTTGCTTTTTTGCATTGTGCTTTTTGGATTTTGACTTCGGATTTGGCTTTTGACTACCTCTCTCGGATTTTGGACTTGGCTTTGTATTCTTTCAATTGGTTTTGACCCTTTTCTGGCTTTTGACGACGATTTCGGATCTCGGACTGTGTTTGGCATTCTCGGACTCTCTCTTTTTCTGCCTTGCCCCCGGTTTATGTCAGCTCTTTTCAAACAGTGCGCCTCCTGTGGAAGGAAGGTCGCCCTCTCCGACCGACATTCTAAGTGCCTGATCGGTTTGGGTGAGGGGCACAACGTGCAGGCCTGCCCTATTTGCAGAGAGTTCACACACCAGACTCTCCGTAACAGGGCGGCAAGGCTTAAATCCCACTGTTGGAAGGAATCTCTGCGTGTACAGAGACCTGAGACGATGGCCGAGGAACGCCCGTCCTCCTCTTCTTCTTCGGCAGCAGCAGCGGCTGCCGTGCCCTCGGCCTCATTGGTATCGGTACCAGGCTCGGTACCGATAATGAAGTTGCCGAGGATACCGAAGATCTCGGCAACTCGGGCACATGAGGACCCTGCGGGCTCGCAGGCCTCCTCCTCCTTCAGGGCGCTTATCCCAGCCCAGAAGAAGCACCCCGCCACCGAGGGCACGGGGGAGAAGAAAAAGAAGAAGAGGAAGGAGAAGCGGCGCTCTTCTCCAACGGTGGTGCGACCCACAACTCCACCACCCACCCAGCCATCCAAGGAACCTCAACCGATGGAGCTCCCTGAGGAGCTCAGTTACACCACAGTTACAGGTAAGCAACCTGTTCTTCTTGTACCTTTTAGATTTCTGAGATTTATTTCAGAATGGCATCATCCTACTACAATGTTGTTTTTATTTATTTCTCCATTTATTTTACACAAATGTTCTTGACCGGCCCGCTCTGATCACTCTTACGGATTTCTGTATAAGTGAACTTGTCTTTCACATATAATGCTACTCCTCTCTTTTTTAACAGCTTATATCCTTCTATAGTTATATTCCAGTCATGGGAGACGTCCCACTAGGTCTCCATTATACCTATAAAATCATATTTACCTTCCTACACTAGGACTTCACTCACTGTCATCTTGTTTGTTTCCCAAACTTGTGAGTGTTGGTGTATAAATATTTGAAGCTTTCTTTCATCTCACCTATTTACTTACTGTCAGTTTTTCTGTGGATCTCATTCTCTCCCTCAGCTTCTTCTCTACAGTTCACATCCTTGTGTTAAGAGCTTGCCTTTGGGCTGTTGTCTGAGCTATCACCTCCAACTCCCCCCCCCAAATATTTAGTTTAAAACTTTCCTGATAAGACTTGCCATGCTAGTACCAAAGACATTCTTACCAGCCTTTGTGATGTGCATCCCATGTGTAGCCAGTAGTTCTCTGTCTAGGAGGCAAAGACCATGATCCCTAAAGCCAGACCTCTCCTGTCTACACTGTCTACGGAGACAGTCATTCCTGTTTCTTTGTAGTCCTCTGTCCTTCACTGGCAGAATTGACTGGAATACCACTAGTGTCTCAAAACCCTTTGGCTTCCTGCTTGAATCTTCATAGTCCAAGGTGATCTGCTCAAAGATGCTCTTGACAGTGTTGTTGGTGCCCATATGAATAAGGAGAAAGGAGTATTGATTTACTGTAAGAGATACAGAACATGTTTCAGTAAACTTTTTATTCAAACCCAATAGTATGCAAGTGGGAAATGAAACAACCAGGTCAGGTAACCTTTGCATAAGTAAACAAAAACGCTTGGAACCTTCTAGAAACCACTTGAAGGCTACTTCCAAAATTTATTTATTTATTCATTCATTCACTTTACTTATCTGCCAGCCTCCACCTTTGTTATGATTATCAGACTTATAGATCTGTGCTTTAACATGCTGGGGGTAGTTGCTCAGGCATACTTACACACTTTCTCCTTTTATCGCTTTTTTGCTTAACGTGCTCAGTAAAGAATTCTGGAGGCAGCTGCTAGTTTCCTTTCCTGCTGTAGTTGGGCACATACAGCTCATGTAGAATCATGCTCTTTCCCAGCTCAAGCTTTCTTCATTGCGTTGTTTACTGCAGACATGCTTCTGCAACCTGACCCTGAAAGTCTGTGTTTCTCTAGCCCTATTTCAGCATCCTCCTAACGTCAATCCATTTTAAAACCTTGAGTTAGACAGAGGATGTGGAGGAAAGAGTGGCGAGCTGGGTGAAAGTAAAAAGCCTTCATAAAAAGAAGCATCACTACCAGAGACGTTGTTAACTGAGATATGCCTGTACTTGTTTTTTGAAAGCTCTTAATTGCTGCTCATTCTTTCAAAACTAGCACATTACCGAGATATTATTTTAGAATCATTGTTGTAAATGCCATTCAAATACAAAAAGATCAAAAATCCCCCCAGTGACTCCAGTCAAAAGCAACCTTTTCAATAATGTGTTACATTAAAAAAGTAATGCCATTTACCACTTGTAGTAGTTCTTTTTTTTTAAGTAGCTTTGTTATGTCCTCATTATCCCAGAACATACTGCTTTACTTTCAAGCTCTAATTTAAAGCATGGTACAGATTCAAGTACATAGCCAAGCCATGGGCAAAATGCTGAGCATGTTAACACAGCAATTTTGAAATGGTGTTTTAAGCCCTTCCTAAGGCATGAATCACAAAACAAAGCAGCAGTGTGATTTCAAAATCCTAAAGGAAAAACTTAATATCAAATCTAGCAGATGTGAGTAGCAGGTACTGTCAACACAGTGCTCAGAATATTTTGCCTAGCAAATACGGGCATACGTCAGGTAACAAAGCCTCTGACAAAGAAATTCTTTTTTAACAAAACTTTTTAACATCCCAGATCTTCCATTTCCCTCTTTGTCTGTGTAGCTGGATGTTTTTAGCAGATCAGCATTGGGAGGATTGTGAAGGAGGGGTGGAGAAATACAAGTTTTTGATGTCAGATTGCAGCAGGACATCTGCAGTAAATAGTGGCTTTTGCTGGGAAAGAACAACCTGAACTGAGAAAGAATGCATTTCTTCTCTCACCGATCATACTGTGGCTGTGCGTGCCTATTTATTACAGACAAGATAAGTAGCAGCTGCTTCCTAAATCCTTTACTCAGTGTTCATGAATAGCAAAACAGAGAAAAGGGGAAAGCAGATTAGCTTGCCTCACCACTTGCCTCCATCGTGTTAAAAAAGCATAAATCTGTAGGCTTGGCTGCCTAAAAGGAACTTACAAAAAAGTGAAAGTTGATGAAAGAAAAAGTTATCTCTGGATGCATTTTATAAGAAGCTTTCAAGTAATCTATAGAAGGTTCAACATATTTTTGTTTACGTTGATTACAGGATGACTTGGAAGTTTCTCATTGGTAGGGTCACTGTAAATCAAAGTTCTTCTTCGTGGTCTCTGTGCCTCACACAGTGGGAATCTTCGCACATGTGCAGTAGCTTTTCGGAAAGTTCTAGAGCTGAGCAGCTTGACAGGAACCCCTCCCCCATCCAGTACTGAGCATGATCAGTCCCGCCAAGCTAATGGTCTCTCCTCAGTTTCTTTTCGTCTGCCGACCTGTTAGCAGCTTGGAAAGCCTTCCTCGCTGAGCAGTTTGCTTCGTTTCGCTATTCTTCATTTTTCTACGGTTCTTTCTGCTGTTTCCAACAAAAAAGTCTGTAAGAATTCTTCCCCCTTTCTATGTCGTCATTGTTTAAATTGTGTGTCTTGCAGTCACAAGGTCTCCTTGTCTGACGGCCACTCTGAGTGCCTGTTCTGCCTCAGAGAGGCCCATAACGTTCAGGCGTGTTCTATTTGTAAAGACTTCACCTCTCAAACCCTGAAAAACAGAGCCTCCCGGTTGAAGTCTTATTGTTGGAGCAAGCCCTTCGGATAAAGGAGCAGGTGGCTTCAAATACCACCCTTTTCACCTCCTCCATGGCTCACCCTTCTCCTCGGGCCTTCTTGACTTCGAGACTTCGTTGACGCCCTCTTCCACAACGCCGATCTTGCCTCCGGCATCAACCTTATTGGTACCGATCACATCAGTACCGATACTGGTATCGTCTTCAACGGCTTTACCTCCAATTGCCTTGTTACTGGGGATTCCGAAGCTCTCCAGGACGCCGATTATCACCTCCTCCTCTGGGGAAGCTTCTTCTAGCTCTCAGCCGGCTTCTGCTCAGCCTCGCAAGGTTTCTACGGTTGCTTAGCATAAGCGAGCTTCCTCCCACCTTGCTGACTCCGCCGTTAAGGAGAAAAAGAAGAAGGAGGAGGAGAAACACCACTCTCCTTCTTCTCCAGGACGCCAGTCAGCCCCCTTGCCAACGCCCCCTCCAGCGCAGCCTTCAATGGCTACTGTGGAGGAAGAAGACACTCCCGACCCTTTACCGGAGCATGATGATGTCCAGCTCCCAGTGCTCTCAGTCCTGGTGCCTGTAGACTTAACTTCAGATTCCGAACGTCGACCCTCGCCTCCGGTGTCTCCATTGCTCCCATTGGTCCAGACAGGAGTAGCAGCTATACAAGCGCCGCTTCTTCTGATTCTCACTCCTGCCGGCCCCGAGTTGGACCATCTGTCCCATTCGGACGCTCCTCGGGCTCCTTCCCATGATCGCCTTCAATGTAGCATGGTGCACTCTCTGGAACATGGTGATAGAGGTAGATCCCCACATCGTCGGGATTACTGAGCAGAACATGACCCTTCACGGGCAAGACTCGATTCACCCTTCTCTTCAGCCTCTTACATTGCTCGATATGGCCACGAGCATCTATGGAGAGAACAGCCCGGCTCATATTATTCTTATTCACCGGCCTATCATGATTGATGCCGTCCATACATTCATCGTTGGTCTCCCTATCGCCTGCGGCGTTCCCACTCTCTGTCGTGCTCTTCCGCGTCTCACTACCAACACCCCTCTTGATACCGACGTTCAAGGACCCATGCTCGGTCCTGTTCTCCATATTACCAGCGCTCTCCAGCCCACTGCCAGTCCCATGACCAGTCACCTCATCAAAGGCCAATATCATCGCCTCCTCAGGTGACAGAAAGGTCTCTCAGCCTCCACCGGATACCCACCTTGTGTCTACATTACCGACATCTCTAATGGCTTTGGTACCAACGCAATCTGTTGTTGCCCCGATCCTGGCAGTTATTCCAGTGTCCTCGGCATCTACATCGGTAACAGTGTCGATACTGCCCCCAGTACCGGCTATGATACCAGCCCCAGTGGCTTTTTCTGTCTCCGCTACTGCTCCACTGGCTGTTCCTTCTGTTCCGGTACCAGATCCACCCCGGTCACGTTGATCCCCATCTCAGTCCTCAGCCTCTTATGATTCCAACAGTGATTCCGCGGACTCCACGCCTGACTCCCATACCTCTCCTCTGTTGGCCTTTGGAGATCTGACCCTGGATTCAGCTCCAGAGGAAGTCAAGCAATTTTGTGACATACTGGTCAGGATGGCCAACGCTCTTGGCCTGGACATTTCTGGACCTGCCCCAACAGTGCAAGACCCGGTGTTCCATTATGTCGACACGTGGCCTCCTTCCATGGCTCCGATTCCATTCCTCCCTGTCTTGCAGGAAGTGTTAAAACACCCCTGGACCCAGCCGGCCTCACTCCAGCCAATCCCTCACCGCCTGGAGCATCTTTACCAGACCCAGAAAAAGGATGTTGACTTCCTTTTTAACCATCCTACACCGAACTCAATAGTTGTCGAATCCTCTCAGACTAAAGGGGGCAACAGGGCTCACATGACACCTCCAGACCGTGAGGGCCGCCACTTGGACAACTTCGGTCGACGTTTCTACTCTGCATCCTCTCTGATCGCTAGGATCTCGAATACACAGGCATGCCTGGCTGCCTACCAATAGCAATAGCAATAGCATTTATTTCTATACCGCCTATCAACTAAGTGTTATCTAAGCGGTTTACAATGTATTTTTAGCTAATTGCCCCCAACAAGCTGGGTACTTATTTTACCGACCTGCGAAAGGATGGAAGGTTGAGTCAACCTTGGAGCCTGGCAGGATCGAACTCACAACCTTGTGGTTGCAGTACTGGCATTTAACCACTGTGCCACCAGCGCCACTGCGCCACCAGAGGAACATCTGGGACAGATTCTTTCCTCTAGTCTCTCATCTGCAGGACAACCATAAAACTAGTGCCATCCAGTTCTACAATGAGTCTGTGGCCCTCTCTAACCAGCAGATCTTGTCTTCTCACCACGCTGTTGAGGGCGCAGCGCGGGTGATGGTTGGGGCCATTGCCTTTCGTTGCGTTGTGTGGCTTCGCTCCACTGGGCTTGCAGAGAACAGTAGGAAGAGGATTGAAGACCTGCCCTTTGATTGTCAGGGGCTCTTCTATGCAACCACATGAAGCCATGGACCACCTCGTGAAGGCTCGCCTTACAACTAAAAAGATGGGCTTCCATCCCACTCCTCAGTCCAGGAGACCATCCTTGTCACGCTCCTCGTGGCGGCATTCTGCCTATTCTTATAGGTCACATTCACCTCGCCGTGCATCCACTCAGGCCTCTCTTCCAGCTTCCTCACCACGCTCCTTCAGACAGCGCCAACAGTCCTCCCAGAAGTCCTCCACTACCGCTAAATCTCGCTTTTGACTTCCCTTGCAGGTTGCCACCTCTACCCCTATTCCATCTGCCCGTCGACCTTTCCAGAACCCCTGGTCTGGCTCGCCACTTCAACATCTGGCGTGAGATCACTTTGGACTCCTGGGTTCTTTCCATCATCCGTCTTGGTTACGCCATCGAGTTTCAAAGTATTTCACCTCTAGGCGTCTTCTGCTCCACCCCCGCCAGTCCAGCCCTCCGTGAGGAGATCGACTCCCTCCTCCTCAAAGGGGCCATAGAGCTGGTGCTGCCCTCGGCCAGTTCCACTGGTTTCTTCTCCCAGTACTTCACAGTACCCAAATCAGACAGCACTCTCCAACCTATCCTAGACCTCAGGGGGGTGAATTCTTACATTCTCCCCTGGAAATTCAAGATGATCACTTTCTCTTTCATCCTGCCTGTCCTGAGGCTTTGGGACTGGTTTGCTTCCATCGACCTGCATGACGCCTACTTCCATATCGCAATTTGGCCCCAACACAGGAGGTACCTCTGATTCGCAGTCAACAGCATCTGCTACCAATACAAGGTCCTGCCTTTCAGCCTGTCTCCCACCCCCTGGGTCTTCACCAAATGCCTAGCCCCTGTGGTATCGTACCTCCACACAAAATGCATTATGGTGTATCCCTATCTGGACGACTGGTTACTGGTGGCGCCCTGCAAGCAAAAGTTGTATGAGGACATTCATCCGCCCTTTCTCTTCCCTCAGATCTCAGCCTCAGGGTGAACCCCAAGAAGTCGCACTTTGAGCCTTCTTGCACCCTGGACTTCATTGGCGCCACCCTGGACTCTGCTTCCGCCAGAGCCTTTCTCCCAGTGAAGTCGGCCCAGATGCTGCGCCAAGCCACCATCGCTGTCCTACACGCCCCAGCCGTTTCTGCCTGAAGAATCCAACAGCTCTTGGGCTACATGGCAGCCACGACGGCAGTAACCTATCTGTCCAGTCTCCATGCCTGTCCTCTACAGCATTGGTTCCTCTGGACTTTCGACTGTCTTCTAGACAACTAATACCGCCTCCTTCAGGTTCCCCACCCAATGAGGGAATCCCTCTGCTGGTGGCTCTCGCCTCACTACCTACTATCGGGAATGCCATTTGTCAAACCCCGCCCAACACTCACTATCATGACAGATGCCTCCCTCTTTGGCTGGGGAGCCCACTGCGGATGCTTTTCCGTACAGGAACATTGGGCTGGCTTGGAGATGTGTCTTCATATCAACGCGTTGGAGCTCCTAGCCATCCTGAAAGCCCTGTGGGCCTTCCGTAACCTGATCATCAGACAGATAGTCCAGATCTTGTCGGACAATATGACAGCTGTCTGTTATGTGAACAGAAAAGGAGGCACTGATTCCTCCACCTGGCTCTACGCCTCTGGGACTGGTGTGTCCTGCTGTGTGTGCACCCCATGGCGGTTCACCTAGCGGGGTGGAACAATGTCACAGCGGACACGCTGAGCAGGGACACGGTGTGTTACCATGAATGGTCTTCCTCCGATGCCGCCTTCAAGCAGATAGTGTCCCATTGGGGCACACCGTCCATCGATCTCTTTGCGAGCGATCGGAACAAGTGTCCCCGTTACTGCTCGAGAGCTGGTCTGGGCCCCAGCTCTCGGCAACTCATTCCCTTGGAAGAACTAATTTCTTTACATCTTTCCTCCGTTCCCACTCCTGGGCCGAGTGGTGGCCAAGCTTATGACGGACAAGGCGAACACTGTCCTTGTAGCCTCATACTGGCTGAGGTAGCGCTGGTTCAGCCCCCTCCTCACTGCCGCTCGGGACCACAAGATGCAACTTCATTGCATGCCAGACCTCCTCTCTCATTCGGACGGCCACATCCTTCATCCAGACCTTCCCCTCCTCCGCCTCCACGCTTGGAGGATAACCTTCTAGACTCCCCTGCCATCCAAGCTGACCTCACGGCCGTCAGGAAGAAGTCCACTCATAGATCGTACAAGTACAGGTGGTGAAAATTTGTGGCCTTTGTGAACACCCAGAATGAGACATCGTCTCCAGCTTCATTATCAACAGCGCTGCATTTCCTCTTGCAGCTCCGCGAACAGGGCCTTGCGTTCTCCTCTAAAGGTCTACCTGTTGGCCATCATGGCCTACCAGCCGCATGGCACTCCTTCCGCATCCGTTTTTCAGAATGCTACAGTCAAGCAATTTCTCAAAGGCCTTCAACACTTCTACCCTCCTGTCTCCCCACCACTCCTGCCTTGGTCGTTGTTGCTTGTTTTCTCTCAGCTTATGCGCCACCGCTTCGAACCATTGGCAACATCTCATGACTGTCTCCTTACCTTAAAGATGGCCTTCCTGGTCGTTGTCACTTCGGCCAGGCAGGCAGGGAAACTGACCGCGCTACAGTCAGATGAACCCTTCCTGGTGTTCCACCGTGACCGTGACAAAGTGGTCTTGCGCCCAGATTTGTCCTTCCTTCCTAAGGTTGTCTCAGACTTCCATCTGAATCAAGACATCATCTTACCTACCTTCTATCCTGACCTGGCTTCGCCTCTCGAGCGCTCACTCCATTCGCTCGATGTACACTGGGCTTTAGCATTCTACCTACAGAGGCCTTGAACTTTCGGCAGACTCCGCACCTGTTCATCTGTTATGATGGCGGCAGGAAGGGTCATAAAGTGTCCACCCAATGGTTTTCCAAGTGGATTGTCCAGACAATTCACCTAGCCTATGAACTTGTGGGACAACCTCCGCCAGCTCCTCCGCTCCGTGCCCACTCCACAAGGGCCATGGCTTTGTCAGCAGTTCTCCTCCGTGGGGTTGATCTGCAGGAGCTCTGTCATGTGGCTACCTGGTCATGGCCCTCATCCTTCATCCTCCACTACCGCCTTGGCTGCCGGGCCCGGTGTGACGCCTGCTTTGGCCGTGCAGTGCTGTCTTTGATCCTGTAGGACCTGACCCACCGTCCAACGGTAAGCTACTCAATCTCCCATTGTGTGAGGCACAGAGACCATGAAGAAGAAGAGCAGGTTGCTTACCTGTAAGTGTGGTTCTTCAAGTGGTCATCTGTGCCCTCACACACACCTGCCCAGCCTCCCCTCTTTCAGGTCCTTGCCTCGGTGGACTTCGAAACTGAGAAGAGACTGTTAGCTTGGCAGGACTGAGCATGCTCAGTACCGGATGGGGGAGGGGTTCCCACCAAGCTGCTCAGCTCTGGAACTTTCTGAAAAGCTACTGCGCATGTGCGAAGATTCCCATTGTGTGAGGGCACAGATGACCACTCGAAGAACCACAGTTACAGGTAAGCAACCTGTTCTTCCCTTGATGGCAAATGCAACAATTATCTGATCATAGATTCAGTTCACAAGCACATGTGGTTAGTTTGAATAAAAAGTTTGCTGAAGCAACAACTGCTCTTCTTTTTTATGCTATAGGAGCCTAACCCTATTCTTTCCCGTGTTATTTGTGGCTCTGTTAACCAAATTTCCTGTTAAAGGAGTAATGCCCAGGAAACCATCTAATTAGGTCCCTGAGGTACAACTGTATACAGATTGTAACTTTAAAAATTGTTGGTCTAGTATTGATTTCAAAAAGACTTCTGTAACCAATCATTTCCCCCCATCCTGCTGACTGATTCCAAGTATTTCAAAACAGCAATAAGCTTGTCTCCTAGATGAAACTAAAGATCCAGCTAGTGCAGCTTCTGGAAGGCTCAAAAGCAGACCTTGACAGCAATAATTCTCTTCTGCTGTTGCTTCAGAACTACAGTAATATTTTGCCTCAGAATCTATGAATTTCATGTAGGCCTCAGTTGATTTTTTTTTTAATCTAGGCTTACTGCACTCAGGGGGAGCTTGCTTTTTCTTTTAAAGCCCTTGAGAATGACACTGTATGGCATAGTTATGGTGGAAAGATGATTCGCCATCCATCTTTCCTTCCCCTCCCCTCCTCCATGGAATGTGCTCCGGTGTTACATAGCAGTGTTCCCAGGGCATTAGCAGCCCTGTTGACATCATAAAGAGCAAAAAGTAAGGTTGCAGCCATCACATCACTTCATTAAGTATAGTAAGTACCTGCTCAAATGAAACATATGCCCTCTGACCATGAATGGCCCCAGTTTCCTCCTCTTTTCACCCTATTATGTTGAAAAGAAAAATACAGAGGGAAGATAGGGCTGAGATGTAGCTTCAACCAGTTTAAAAACTCCAGCTGTGGAAAAGTACATGCAGGGGCATCTGGTGGCAACTATGTTGATTATATGAAATTAAATATTGTTATGATCCCTATCCTCACCATCAGTGGATTTTTCTTCCCTACAAAGAAAAACTCACTTTCTTCTTCGTGGTCTCTGTGCCTCATACATTAGGAGCTTTCACGCCTGCGCGGTAGCGTTCAGAAGATTCTAGAGCTCATTAGCTTGGCAGGAACCCCTCCCCCATGCCGGTACTGTGCATGCTCAACCCGCCAAGCAACGATCTCTCCTCAGTTCTTTCTTGTCCGCCGTTGCAAACAGAAGGTTCTCTCATTGGCTTGTGCTTTCCTAATCTGATTCTTGGCTTTCTGACCTCGGTTTTCAGTATTTTTTGACTACTCTTTTTGGATTTTAGCTTGGCTTTTGGTGTTTTCTCGACTGGTTTTGACCTATTTCTGGCTTGACTACAGTTTTTGGATTTCGGACTTGCTTTGACGATTTCGGACTTCCCCCTTTGCTGTTTTATGTCGGCCGTGTTCAAGAGTTGAACCTCCTGTGGAAGGAAGGTCGCCCTCTCGGACAAACACAGTGAGTGCGTGTTTTGTTTGGGCGAGGGGCACAATGTTCAGGCCTGCCCGGTCTGTCACCAATTTACCCATCAGACCCTCCGTAACCGCTCCGCGAGACTAAAGTCTCGCTGCTGGGAGGAATCTTTGCATGCCCAAAAGCCCGAGGCCCACAGTATCATGGCCGAAAAGTCGGCGCACTCGACAACTTCTTCATCGGCAGCGGCAATGGCTGCCGCACCTTCTACCTCATCGGTACCGGGCTCGGTAACGACCATCAGGCTGCCGAGCATCCCCAAGGTCTCGGCTCCTCCGGCGCAGGAGGACCCTGCGGGCTCGCAGGCCTCCTCATCCTTCTCTAAGCCATTAACACCGGCCCAGAAGAAGCGCCCTCCCACTCAGGACGCTGAGAAGGAGCGAGAAAGAGGAAGAAGAGAAAGGAGAAGAGACGCTGCCCCCAAAGGGAGACTTGCCTTCCAACACCTCCGCCCACCCAGCCTCCCGAAGAACCTGAAGAGCTCCTGGAGGAGCAAGAGGTCCTCGAGGTGTCTGACGAGGGGCAGGCCGTGGAGGGTCTACCCTCGAAGCCGCCCGAGCTCATGGCTGAGGTCACCCCGCCGGATTGCCATTTGTCGGCCGACCACCGGGAGGAGGCCATGGTCAGACACCGACCCTTGCCCGTCCATGGGCCAGCCTCTGGATGCAGAGCATCCGGCTCTCCTGATGTGAGACCCAGGCCTCCATCTCCGCGACACTGGGAGATGCGCCTGGAGAGGGCCTACTCCGGGGAGCCTGCATACTCCCCTACCTCCTACCTTGGTAGGTATGGCCAGGAGCACCCTTGGCACAAGCCGGCGGGATCATATTACTCATATTCCCGATTGTAGAGGGACTGGTACCATCCCGACGTTCGGTACTGGTCACCACGACACTGGTCTCGTTCGCCTTCCAGGGAGGCCCATTGCTCCTATTATGAATGGAGGATGCCAAGCTGGTCACCGCGCCGCTCCGACTCGCCGCGCCATCAGAGGTCCTGGGAGCCCTCACCCCACTACAGGGCCGTCTCGCTGCCTCCGAGGACGACCGCGACTGTGACTCATCCAGCGCCACAGACCACCGTGGCCCAACCGACGACACCGGCGACAACGCAGGCCACCCACAGCCCTTGGCCCTCAGTGGTGCCCCTGCAGGTGATGCCGATACCAGCCACGGCGCCCACCTCGATACCGGCACAGGCCACAGCCCCGATGGTTACCCTGGCTCCACCTCCGCGCAAACCATCGCAGGAGAGGGCAGAGGAGAGGTCTCTGACTCCGACTCCGTCCTCTGAGTCCTACGAGTCCGACTTGGACTCTGCAGAGTCGATTCCTTCATCACATGAGTCACCTCCGCTGGCCTTTGGGGAACCCGGTCCAGAGTCAGCCCCGGAGGACATGAAACAGTTCTCAGCGATCCTCCTCCGCATGGCCACGGCCCTTGGACTGAAGGTGACGGAACCGGCTCCTGCAGCACAGGACCCAGTATTTCAATACCTTGAGACCCGCCCACCATCGACCGCACCGCTGCCTTTCCTGCCAACGCTGGTTGAGGCAATGAAGCAGCCATGGGCAAAACCGGCATCAGCGGAGCTGATACCACACAGGCTGGAGCATCTGTACAGGACGCAAAGAGAGAACGCGGAGTTCCTCTTTAGCCACCCTGTACCAAATTCAATCGTGGTCGAGTCGGCTTAGACAAAGGGAGGCAACCGAGTGCATACTACTCCTCTGGATCGTGAAGGCCTGAAGCTCGATGCCTTTGGAAGGCGTTTTACTCAGCGTCTTCCCTGGTGGCCAGGACCCTGAATACGATGGTATGCTTCGCGGCATACCATCGCAACATCCTGGACTGACTCACCCTGCTCCTAGCTAAACTACCGGAGGAGTCCCGCGCTGCCGCCACGCAGCTCTTCGGCGAGGCTGTCGCAGTCGCGAACCAACAGATCACCTCCTTGAGGCATGCCGTGGAGGCTACCTCAAGGGTGATGGTCAGTTCCGTGGCCCTCCAGTGATACGCTTAGCTCCAGTCATCTGGGCTGCAGGAGGACAGCCGTCGACAGATTGAAGGGGCTCTTCCACACTTCAACAGACAAGGCCATGGATCACTTCGTTAAGGCCCATCTGACAGTGAAGAAGATGGGCATAAACCAGCCAGCCCAGTCTCGCCGCAGCTTCGCCCCCAGGTCATTGTGGAGAAAGTCCTCCTCTTCGTCTGCGTACCAGGCACGGTCTCCATGATCAACCGCATCCAGGCCGTCGACCTCATCCGCCCCACGAAGGCTTCCACGACAACACCCATTGTCGTCCTCAAAGAAGTCTTCGTCCGGGACGAAGTCACGATTTTGATGGCTTCAGCGGGACACCATCCATGCCGACCTTCACCTTTCCAGCAGACCTGTGTCATCAACCGAGCCTGGCCAGGCACCTCGCTCAGTGGCGGGAAATCACTGCAGACTCCTGGGTGCTTACCATCATCCGCCTGGGATACGCCATAAAGTTCCAGGATATTCTGCCACGGGGTGTCTACTACTCCACCCCGGCCAGCACGGTACTGCTGGAAGAGATCCAGTCCTTCCTACAAAAGGGAGCGATCGAGGCTCTTCAGCCAAGACCACCGGCTTCTTCTCAAGGTACTTCACGGTACCGAAGGCGGACGGATCCCTGCGGCCCATCCCAGACCTCAGAGGGGTGAACGACTATATCCGCCCCAAGAGGTTCAAGATGGTCACACTGCCCTCGATCCTGCTCTTCCTCTGGAGAGGGGACTGGTTCATGTCCATTGACCTCTCCAGGCTATGCGTGTGGCTGCTTCAGCACTGGTTCATCAGGGCCTTCAATCCTCTCTGGAACGACCAGTCTCGCCACTACCAGCTGCTTCAACAGGGGCACCAATCACTACTGTGGTGGCAGTCCTACCGCCACCTCCTGTTCTGAGAGCACAACCCCTCGGTCACGGTGACGACGGATGCCTCGCTCTTTGGCTGGGGAGCAAACTCTGGCGACCTCAGAGTCCACTGTCGATGGATCGGACACGAGACTGCCCTCCACATCAGCGCTCTCGAGCTGCTGGCCATCTCGAAAGCTCTGTTTCGTCACCTCGTCCACTTGTTGTTGTATGTCTACAAGTTGTTTCTAACTTATGGCAAGCCTAAAATATTTTAAACCTATCACAATGTTTCTTAGCAAAACTTGTTCAGAGGGGGCTTGCTTTTGCCTCCTGAGGCTGAGAGTGTTTGACTTACCCAAGGTCTCACAATGGGTTTCCATGGCCAAGCAGAGATTTGAACCCTGTTATAGTCCAGTACTCAAATCACTACACCATGCCGGCTCTAGCTGAGACTAACAATTTGATTTAAATGTAGTTTTAAAGGGAATGTTATAAAGTATAATTTGAACCATTCAAGTCTTACTAACTCAAGGTTTGTCCTGTCTCTGTTCCTGGCATCTGTATGATTCTACTCCTTCAAGGTTTTGTAATGTTGTTCTTCAATTTCACTTTAAACTGCTTTCTGAATTTCTAGAGGATGCTTTAAAAGACAAAAATAGTTAAACACTACATTTGGGATCTTTATTGAATATGTGCACCTACTTCTGGATCAGATGATTCCACTCACCTTACAAATTGTAGTTCATTTTAAATTGGCAGTTCTACCCATTTTTAAGCTGGATTTAAATCCAAGCAAGCATTTTTTCCTGGGAAAGAAATTAAAGTAAGGTGTGCTGAGATTTAGTGTGTTCTGCAGTATTTGCTAGTCTTCTTATGATACACATAGTATACATAGGAGCACTCTACTCCCTCTTTTAGTTTTTTCCATAGCTGTAACTATACAGCTTCCTTCATCTTGTACAAATTAGTTCCAATATGAATCCATTTGTGCTGGAAGACACATGCAGTAAAATGTGATGAATTGAAGTGGGTAAGCTTTTGTCACAATCTGTTCTGGCCTTGAGTAAATATTGGTGTTTCATGACACATTTGCAAAGAAAGCATGTCTTGATTACTAGCCTGCTTAAGGTGAGTGAGGCCAGGGTGAAAGGACACCATATGTAGGAGAGAGAATGAAAGTAGGCCCCTTTCATGGAAAAAGATGTTCAGTTTTCTTGAATCTGTGTCAGGGGTCCAGCCTGCCATTCATCTTTGCCTATAAGAGTTTCACTTGATATAGCTTGATAAGACTTAGAGATGTCTGTGCCACAGCTGCCACCTTTGTTCTTACCTTTCCCAGTTAATTGTACAGCATGCCTGCTTTTTATATGGGGGTTCTGTTCCAGAAACCCCCACGTAAAACAAAAAGCACAGAGTCATATCCCATTATAGTCAATGGACTCAAAGTGGACATGCCCACTGTGTTCATTTACTGTAACAGCATGATGCTATGCTTCATTCAACCTCACTTTTGTGTGTGAGGAGGGCCCGCTGAATTTAGTTTAAGCAGACTGGGTTCAGCTTAGTGGTTGTTGCTTTTTAAAGAAGGTAGCCTTTGGTTATCTTGAAGGAGCCAGTTATTAAGCCTTCCACCCACTTAAGAATCCTGCATCAAAAGGTCATCTGTCATTTTTAAACAAGATAAGAGGTTAATGGCCACCAAACTCCCAACAATCCCTGGCTGAAGATTTATTTTACTCAGTTTCACTTTGGCTATTGCCAGATTATGTCCTTCATCATTAGTTAATGATTTGTGTTCTAAGAGGGCCAATACAAGCATAACTCTTGGTTTTCTGGACCTCTTCGCCTATTTTAATACTAATTGGCTATGGTAGTATTCTGAGCTGCCTATGGGGGTGAGAGGCTTTGCTCTTGAGTGCCTTCACTTGTTTCTCAAGGAAAGATTTCAAAAGATGGTGCTTCAAAGGTTATTGCACCATGCCCTGGCTGTCTCCATGTCGGGTTCCATAGTTACTATTTCAGCACCATAACCATTGCTAAAAGAGGCTAGCAGAGGTTAGGGAGTACAGCATCATCTCCCTGATGACGCCCAAAATTTTATCTCCAAATGAGCCTGTGCCAGCTCTGAACTCTGTAGTAGTGCAGCAATGGACTGAGCGAGTATAAATATGCATTCCCAGGCACGCCTATGGCAGTTACCACTGGTATCATCTAGATCAGAGTGGATCTAGTATTTGGGCACCACTGCCTTCTAGGGGATGTTGGTCATGTTTGTGGCCACTTGAGCCACTTTAGGCTCAGAAGAACCTATTTATGGAAGGCTTTAGGCCTTCCATAAATAGGTTGGTTCCTGTTGTTAAAAAAAGCCCTCTCCTGGGCTCCCCACACAGGGGCAAATTTTTTCCCCAGGAGTGGTTCAGCCCTCCAAGGTCTAGTAGTAGTTAATGTAGCCCTTACCCCCCGGGGCACACTCCAAAGATAGATCAAAAAGGCATCGTGTTATTGGGAGGTTTGATTGGCTTTGATAGTCTCTGCATCATTGCCAATAGCTCTGGTATACCCTTTTCACGGCCTGTGTTTTTGAGAGCTTCCCTTTAAGTACTTCATGGGCCAATACACTCCTGTTGTAATGTGCGTTTGACTTTTCTATTGCTGTTGACATCACTGATTTATTTTGGCTTTTCTTCAGCTTATTTAAATTCCAATATTAATTGCTTTGAAATAACTGGGCAGAATGATTTAGACACAGTTTAGCAAGAACCTTATCACTCCAATGTTTCTGGCAGGGAAGCCTTCCTAAGCAGTATGGAATGCCATCTCTTGAGATGCAAAGTGCTGGAGCTCATCTTCCAACGCAACACAATTCCCACTGAAGATCCCTTGTCTTTGACCACGATCTTACATTTTCTGCAAAGCTTTTCTCCGCAGCTAATATACAAGGTATTTAAGTGTTTGTTTTCTTCATTCATCCTGAGAAAGTAAAATAGCTTTTGGGTTAGCCCCCTCATTGCTTAATCTTAAGTCACTGGATCCACCTTACAACATGCAGAATTGTCAAAATACAGATGTAAAATCTCAAGTAAAACAGTGAATCTCTTCACAGGACAATGGCGCACCATGGCAAGGATGGGATGAGATGCTTCACCACTTGAATTTGTTGTTGCTGAGTTATCGCAGCGTAGTCCTAGGTGAGAAGCTTGCTTCATTAGTTTGTCTAAACAGTACATAGTCCAGTCACAATTCAGTTATAGAGTCAGCTGGAAAATTACTGACAGGCTATCTCCCTTATGCTTGTTCATTCATTCAATTGCCATCTACATGCAGAGTATGGGTAGGTTGTGTAAAGACTTAATGCTTCAAATGTAAGTGTCTGGAACAACAAAGAACAGAATCTGCTATGTAAGAGAGAAATACCATTCTAAGTGTCTTATGCTCGATTTTCCAAGGATGTATTTATCAGGTAAATTAAGTCCCAGTCTCCTGTGTAAGTACAGCCTTTATATTCATTATTCTCCATCACACTTCAGTAACAATTCCATGTTTGTTTCTTTTTTATAGGGCATTTAAGAAGCTCAGTCTGTGAGAGAGTTAATTTAATTATCAAGGGTGCTAAACCCAAAATACAGTCAAAAGACTGTATTAAAGAAAGCGATGTAAAGTGCAGAATTCAAAGCTTCCAAAAGGATCTTTCTAAAACTATCGGGCAGCCACTTCCCTCAACCATCATAGAAAAGATTCAGCTACTTCAGATACTACTCGTTACTGCTCTGGATATCTAAAAGGATGACTGCTGGACAGCTAAAAAGAGAAGCTTCTTTCAAGCAGAAATAGCCCAGCAATGAGGACTCAAATAGTGTTCAAAAGAAACACTGAGTTTCAACCCTTTTTATATTGTTATGACACTGTTAAAGCAATTGAATGTCTTCATTTCAGACTTGTTACAAAGTTTGTCCATCTGCTTTTGTTTCTGTGTGGATTTTGTACTGCTTTTCTAATAAATTATTTTATTAGTTATGGAGTGGGATGAGTTTTTTAAGAGTTATGTCTACAGATACATTGGCATTATAAGCCTGTACCTGTCTACCCAGGTATCAATCTCCTTAAGGGATATCTGAAGTTAAGTGGATACAGAATTGTAGTCCTATTGATGTGTACTACAGATCTTCCATTACTGTAAATGCCTCACTGTTGTAATAATGACCTCGGAATATGCATTCAGAAGGGTTTTTTTAATTCCATGGAAGAGTCAGGAATAGAGACATGAGCACAAAATATCAAAAAATAAATTAAGCATTAATCAAAAAGCTGTTTACAGTGTAGAAGCAGTGATGACAATAAGAAGGTTGGCAAGAGCCAGAATGCTATCAAAGCAACGAACATCCAAGATATGGTTATAAGGAGGGAAAAAGGAAAATACACCAGACATTAGTAAGTTGCTTAGCTACATCACAACTTCATAATTTATAGAAAGGAAACAGGCCTCTTTTGGGCATAAAAAAGCTTAGTGAGGAAGTCTCTGTAACTCTGCCATTAAACAAGAAAACCTCTATACAATGGATATTCAAAGGCTGTTATCGCATTACTGTAATGTAAAGCCAACCTGCAGCTTAAGAGTTTAGATCAGGAGTGAGCAAAATACAGTCCTCCAGATGTTACACTGCACCTCTCAGAAGCCCTAGCTAGGATAGCTATTAAGAGGAATGCTGGGGCTTTTGCCCACCCCTTGTTTAGATCAAGAAAAAAAGGACATGCTCCACTTGCCTCACACTGGATACACAGAGTCTTCCACTGTATGACGGAAACTTGTGGAAAAAAACCAATTACATCACTTGTTACTAATGTTTACAACTAAGTTGAGCAGCTTAGTTACAGTCTTCCCATGCTCTAAACAATTTATTTTGCATCTCTCTATATCAGGAATAAACAAATGTCCACTGTCCCTTTCTCAGCAACTGTACTCCCATTTTACATCCCTTTCTCAAAAAGTGCCACTAGAAATTCCCAAAGCTCCTGAGACCAAATGTAATAGCCATGATTCCCTTTTTTGTTAGCAACATGCTACTCTAGGAATGAAGAATGAACCTTACTCATAGTATGTTGAACCATTTGATGCCACAAACAGATTTCACAACCAGTATCATGAATCTCATACTACAAGCCCTCAAGTGGCCTCTATTTTTTCACGTTCCAACCTTACGGCATGGCTCTTGTACAAGTGAAACAGCCAAAGCAGATTTCCGAAACCTTCCAGAAACTAGACTCTTCACAGAACATTAGACCAGAAAAGGCTTGATTCCTGTAAGGGTTGCAATAATGAAGTCACACACTGTCCCACAATAAACTGGCATAAATAAAGCAGATGTCTACACCAGAGCCAGTCACAATAGGTCAGACAGTTGACCCAAAAAGAACAAAACTCCAACATGATGGTGGCCTGCCTGTTATAAAAACTTACCTATACACAGCAGCACAAGGGTATGTGTCAGAAATATACTGGGCTACGATTTGTGCTGTACAGAAGAAACTTTTGGAATGAAAAAAAAAGACCAATAAATCCATAAAACCCCTCAGATTTGTTTCATTGCCATATATAATTCTGAACCAAAAGACTTTCCTATGTCAAATGTGAATAGAATGGGAAAGACAACATAGAACCAGCCAGTCTATTATCAAATATGAAGATCATGATCATGCCCTTTAAGTAGAGGTGTTCCTAGAACCCAGTTGGAGTGAGCACATTCATGTCCCGAGGTTTGAGGTTATGGGAACGTGGGGACCGCCTCTTTTCTTCCATAGCTGGAATGTCCATCTTGGGGGGCTTAAAAGTTGTAGAGTCCTCTGCCATCCGGGTGGCCTGGGCACGCATCAGTTCCATTGGAGATGGCTTCTGGGCACCCTTATAGGCCTGGATTGTAAAGCCCCCTAAGGGAAGAAAAATATGCAAAGCAGGTAAGAACAAGAGACTATCACACACAGATGCACATTTACAGTTTTACAGTACATTACAAACAACTTTCTTAAGCAAATGACATTTTGATGAGTTCTAAATGCAGCTTCAAGTCAGCTCTCCATTTTCATGTGAATTAGAGGCACAGGGCCCCTGCTAAAGCAGAATAAATGCAAATATCTTACCCTTCCTGTCTCAGTGGATGAGCAAGGGAATACAAGTGCACACCTTCCCACACCCTGTCCCATCCCTCTCCTCCACTTGCACAAGTGAGTGAGTGCATGAGGGAACATACATACATCCTCCCTGTACCATCCTCCTCCCTCCTGCCCAAGTCAGCAAACGGACATACAGGCATGTGCACCACCACTCCCCCATCCCATCCCCCTGCCCATCCAAGAGAGGGAGGGAACACACGTGTGCCCTCCCACTCCCATCCCATCCCATCCCATCCCATGTGAGTGAAGGAACACATGTGCATGCGCCTCCTACTTGTGCTCTGCCTACCCGTGCATGTGTGTGAGTGAAATGAGAGAAGCAGTGCCGGCAGCAACAAATAATCCTCAAACAGTCAAATTTGCGAAGGGACAACTGCCAAGAGCACACACTTCTCATCATTTGTGGTCAATGCAAAGACATGAAAACAACAGCAGTTAACATTCAGTAAAAGTGTATACTGACTACAGAAATGAGAAAGTTCACAATTCTATTAGTACCAAGAAAATAGACAGCTGTTACTTTCAGAAATCCAGTTTCATTTTCTGTTTGGCTTTGGAATGTAGCTGTCAGATCATGTGGCATAAACTGTGGTAGGCAGCAGACTGCAGAAAACCCACCTACAGTCCATATACTGCAGCTTCAGTTCAATTCTGGCATGTTTATCTTTTTCACTGCTTAAGGCCATTCATAATCTTGTCTTTGTGCTTTTAAGTCTTTGAAGCCAAAGCTGAATTCTAGATCTCAACCTCTCCTTTGCTATTCTTTCCCTGTATAAAGTAAGTCAATCTTGTCCTCAAAATCACGCAATACCTGTGCCAGTAGTGGATCTCTGAAGAGTCCTTGGTCCAAAAAGGCTCCATTTTTCTGTTGGTACTTTATCACCGTCCCCACTACTGGAGTCCATTGGGGCAAGATCAGGGCCAGTGATAGAATTAGAGGTTCCCTGACTAAACCAGCCCCTGTAAGAAAAATAAATTAAGAAAAAGATAAGCAGACTTGAGCAGCATCAGTTCAACCTTTTAATGTAAGAACACTCACTCCCAAGTAGATTTATAGAAGACTAGTGTATATACCTGGCGTTGCCCAGGATTTTAGTTTCTCATAGGTGATACCTGTTAGAAAGATTTGAGATCATGTGTCTCTAATTCCCCAAACTGTTTTGTCCAGTACCTATAACTTTTCTCTATATTCCCCAATCCAATCTGTATTCAGAGTTATTAACATACAGAGGCTGGGTTCCTGAGGGAATACAATGTCCTCCTCCTCGCTGCTAGGCCTTATCTTCATAGCAACCAGCTTATTCAAGGCAGGCATATTTGACTGAGGCCCAAGAGCTCTCTGGCTCAGAATTCTAAAGGCCCCTCTCTAAACTGCAAACCCCAGGATTCTACAGAATCTTCTTAGGCAGCCAATCATATGAGGTCTTCACCTGACACAGACAAACAGACAAACTTTGACTTTCATATATTAGATTAAACTCCAGAGAAGTTTATGTGAGCCTTTTCGCAAAATATCTAAACAACACATATTATTAAAAACAGCACTCAGATGAACGGGACATATTTGTAATACAGACATTCACTATATCCAAAGTAAGCTGGAATTCCAAATCATTTAAACATAATGTCAAGTTCCCTTCACTTTACTCTCTTAGAAATATACCTGTATGTGCGCTTGGGAGAGGAATGGGGACTGCTGCTTGGAGTAGACTGAGTAGAAGAGGTCTGCTTGTCTTCTTTTGCCATTTCTCCACTTTGCATCTTTAGATTCTGTTAAGAAGATCAAAGACACAAATGGAAACTTCCCAAATCTAACAAGCGGACAACCAATAATTAAAGTCAACAACTTACTTCATAAGTAAGACATTACTAATAAAAGCATTTAGTGATTGTCAAGACTTTACATGGAACATTACTTAGAGAGAAGCAGATCTATTCCAAGACCTACGAACTTCCAAATGACCACCCTCTATAACTGATCAATACATTCAGGTTACATTACGCTTCAATGACTAGACTTAGGAATAAGAGCTGATTCCCAGAAACAGTAAAAAGTATGCTTTATCTCAGGAAAGTGAGCTATCGGTGCACTAAGAACAAAAATTACCTTGGGTCTGAAACAATTTGGGTGCCAAAGTTTGGATTCCCTTCCCAGACTAGGTTCTGGGTTATAAAGGTGAGACTCTGCCCTAAACCTTACCTGAAAGTCACTTGGCCCCACTTCAACATCCACTGTGCAGAGGCACAAAGAATCTTCATTTCCATGCCCCTCACCATCCCATTGCACAGAAAGGGGACACGAAGGAAATCCTGCTGCTACTTTCAGTCAGTGATTAGACATAATAGCAGGAACACAATTCACTGCTCATATTTCCAAGTGGGAAGGTGAACTGGGTCAGGTGAAATTCCACTCTTATCTTTAATCAGTGACCAGAAATAAGATGGATTATTTCCAGCTTCCCAACTGGGATGGTGAAAGGAGCTGGGCAGAACCATGTTCTTTCTCATTACCATTCAGATCCAATGGTGGGATTCTCACTCATTCTGCTTTCCTTCACCATTGCAAAGACAATCACTCCAAAGAGGGGGGCTGAACAACAGACTGGATTAGGATAGCAGAGAGAAGATTTTCCGTTTCAGTAACATACACAGTTAGCTTCATTGAAGATGCTCAGGGCCTGAATTGGGAATTGAATTCACTGCATTTACATGTGCTCTTAAATATGACCTACTCGGTGTACTGAAACAAGAATGGGGGGGGCAATCATAATATGTTAAAGACACCCATCAGCAAATATTCCACCCCTCCACATAATGTTGTAATTGACCAGCTCTACCAACTAAAGCAACTGACTAACTAGAAATCCTGTGGGACTCAAACACCTTACATGGAGTGACTCAGCCACACGATGGTATTTTGTCTCCTCTGCAGTGAGGCCCTTGTGGGGAGTATATCCGGCATCTCTCAGCCCTGCCTGCTGCTCAAAGCGCTGAATGCTCTCCTGAGTTTGTTCTAGAACGGACAACATGACACATTCACACAAGCCACAAACACCACGGCCTGCCACAGAATTCCATAACACAGTATCATACAGTATTTATAGTTATTAGAAATGATAAAGCATGGGGTGGGGGAGGGGGGTAAAACCACCTGCACCATATATTACTAATATATGGCTGCTCCGTGGCTGCTCCCAACATGTGGAATGCTCTTCCATGGGAGGCTAGGCTGGCCCCCTCCCTGCTCCCTTTTGCCGGCAGACAAAAACATTCCTCTTTAAGCAGGTTTTATGTGAGCAGAGGAGTTTTCTACTTATTTGTTAACCTGTTTTTAAAATTGCACATGCTATAGGTTTTATAATTTTATACATTTTTAATGTTTTTAACTTACTTTTGGAAGCTGCCTTGAGTCCCATTCTGGGAGAAAAGGCAGCATACAAATTATACATATAGATAGATACAGATATATAGATAGATATAGATATAGAATGAGTGAATGCCAGAACAAATTAATCTTAAACTTTCTGAAGGTTAAAATTCTAGCTTATGGAAGCAAACATGATTTGATAAAAAGAGCTCAGCAAAGCAAGAATTTAGCATTATGTACCACGCCATGAGTTCCTCTTACAAGACAAATTATTATATTTTAATGCTCCACAGAGTCAAATGTTTTCAATAAAGAATGAGCAACAAGGGTCATCCACGTGTGGCTGGATTACAATTCCCATTAGCCTACGCCAGCCTAACCAATGGTGAGGGATTATGGGAATGGCAGTGCAACAAGAGGGTCCAAATTGCCCACCACCATCCTAAACCTTTTAGGAATGGTCTAATGACTCTTTGTTGTAAATCTCTATGTGTGGAGTAAAAATACTGGCCTAAAATGAAGGTAACAAGTTCAGTGGAAAAAAGACTAGGAATGGCCAAAAGAATATTGGTATCCTCCAAGGCTATACAGACCAAATACACTACCCTGCTTCTGTCATAACTTTTTCTAAAAGTTTAGATTAGCTACCACTTTAAGGACACAGGAAGCTGCCCTATGCCATCTCATACCAGTAGCCCATCTAGCAAAACTGGCAATGGACAGGTCTCTAAGATTTCAAAGAAATCTTTCCCAGGCCTGCATGGGGACACAAGGGATTGGCCCTTGGACCTTGGGCATGCAAAGCTGATACTCTCTCACAGAGCTACCTAGGAACACTTATATAGTATGCTCATTAGAACTACTAGTAACAACTCTCAGCAATAGTGATTTAAGAAACAGTTTGGTCTAGGGCCCCCAAACAGAAAGCCATGGCACGCCCAGTATTGTGGGGAAAATACCTCCATTCCAAAAAATGCTGATTTGAGCATACATATAACTTATCAATACATTAACTGGGGAGGGGATGTAATGTTAATGGCCTGCCCAATTTAGCAGCTTAATTTACTGCCAACTCAGTAGAAATCTAAATTAAGTTATTTAGAAAACAAATAGCCTTAGTCTTCCCTAAAAGATTTAACAGCTACAAATAGTCTTTCATAGCTATTCATTTTAAAACCACATTTACATTTACTAGACAAGTGAAATGAGTAAACCAAACTAACAAGAAAGAACTGGCCATAAAGGTCTATTAAGACTGCCGCAAAAGTGCTACAGCACTTATGAAGCAACATTTCTTCTGCCAGCTTGCATGCTAGGCACAAAAAATGATGACTCTGAAGGTAAGACATTTTCAAATCTGTTCTCATAACACTTTGCTTAAAATCTTAGGGGACTGTTCCCTTCAATTATGACAGAAGTAGGCAATTTGTGCCTTCCAGATGCTGTTGAACCACAACCACTGGCAGTGCTGTCTAGGGACAAAGGAAGCTGCAGTCCTAACAAAATCTAGAGGGCCAAAAGTTGTTCATCTCTTACTTTAGGATATCCAGTCTCTTTCTAGACTGGTCTGAATGGATACTGCTGTATCACATAATAGAAGAAGTAGCCCGCTTATTAATGGGAAATAGTTTCTTGGTACAAAATTCCACGTCTTGGTTAACTAGCCTATAAAATTAATACAAGAGCTCTTACTTGTAATAAGAGAATTCATGATGATGTGGGTGGCCTTGGCCTTCACTACTGGAACCTTGTTCACAGTCTCAGTAGAAGATGAGGGGATTATGGAAGGTGGATGCATGCTAGTCTCCCCTTCCTCATCCTGTGCAGAGGAAGTCAAGTATAATTTGAGGAAAAACAGACAAAATTAACCCAGGAGAATCTCACAAGTTTCTCCTTAGGAATGAGTCTGGACACTACATATATACAAATAGACTAAAAACAGTACTCTTGACAAAGAACATGATGTATGGAAAAATGACACATTTTCTCCCTTAAAGGAAATACTGTAAATCTCATTCTTTCATCTCATTTGACTACCTAAGATGACAACTATGCCTTTCAGACTACTTACTCATTTTGAAGAATAAAGCCAAAATCAGAACAGCACCCACTGTCAGTTATTCTACACTTCACAGCCATTCAACCATTCCATGTATATATTTACAAAACACTACGCTAAAAAAGAGAAACTGCATACTTAAATATATTTCAGTTGTCTAAGCTGATTATAACATACTTCTGAACTGAAAGCTTACCATCCATTATCATGGGTGTGTATTTTTCCTATATTTGACTTATATGAAAACTTTAATATTAATACACACTTTGCAGAATGACTAAGTGGGATTATAGGATTTTTAAAAATTAGTCTGTGTGCGTTCTACATTTTAACTAATGTTTCCAAAACATGGTTTAGAAAACATTGTTTTTAAGCAACAGCAAACCCATTCTTGAGCATTAAAGGAAATAATTCACTGAAATATGTGGCTTCTACATGCTTTCCTTCAAAGATACTTTAAGATCACATTAACTTTCATTCTGGCACTTTCATTTGTTTCACCAAAGACAGTCTGCCAAATTTGAAAAGTGAATGCCACTATCATCACCACCAACAACAGGCTTTAAAGTCTGTATCTCCAACAGTAGCGTAGGTGCAACCCCTTCAGCAGTCAATTCTGGTAAATTGTCATGCTGTCCTCAATAGCAAAATACAATACAAGTGCAATCCACCAGAAATACACCATCTGTGCATTCACTCTAGAGACTTTATACCTTGGAAAGCTCCTCATATTTGCGTTCTGGAATGACCGGTTGTTTCCACAGGATATTGGAGGACATATTTGAAGGAGGAGGAGTCATTGGTGCTGTATCCTCCAGGGCATCATCATAACTGAATGCGCGGCGGCTCATTCCAATTGGCTGGGACATCTTTCCTAGAAGGCTTCCAGAGCCATGCTCAATAGCTAAGGACAGAGATGGAAATTTCACAGTGGGCTGCACTTTCAGAACTTGAGTTTTTCCACTGCATGTGACAGTGATTACATTAGTCCTTTGTTCATTTACAAGATCCACTAGGATCATTATACTAAGTCTTGGGAATAACACTGATGTGATTCATTGTTAACAAACAAAAGGAAGCTATGTCATGCCATGCTATGATCACAGCAATGTGTTTGATCCACTTAGATCATTTCAATAGTCAAAGGTAAAAATTGGCAGAGCTGCAAACTTTGAAGGCCAGAACTCCTAGAATAGCACTACTCATATGATGCTACTATGTTTTAGTTCAACTGCACCATCTAGCTTTGAACTGCTAAACTATTCCTACCCCATCATGTTATACAGGCATCCAGCTACCTTTTACTGTATTTCTTCCACAGAAGATTATACTGTAAATCAATTTCCAAAGTTGTACAAACACTCTAATATGAATAATACAATCAAATATTAAAAAGACCAGCCTGGAAAAACTGTGTATGTGTGCACATGCATCTTCACCTGTCAACTGCTGGTGACCCCAAGAACTACATGGGTTTTCTTAGGTAAGGCATACTCAAGAGTTCCTTCCTCTGAAATACTGCCTGAAGTACCTGGTATTCATTGGCAGTCTCCCATCTAAGTACTAACCAGGGCTGACCTGCTTAGCTTCCAAGATCAGACTTGTATTTAGAGTATTTAGGCACAGATATGTAGAAATATAATTCTGCCATGAAGGGATTTCATAAGTAATACTTGTAGTCAATGGTACTTCCCCTGAATTGGTGGAAATTACCTTTTTCTTCAGTAATGGTTAAAACTATACTGGCTGTTCAATTTCAATAAATACAATCTCCAGCAGGTTAAACTCAGGGAATGAAAGCATGCTTTAACATCAAAATAATTAAATATGTTATCCTGTAGGTGGCCTGAAAAATTCCCTGGAGGAATGTAAGATCAGCCTTGAAGAATTTCTCTCAGAAGACCACTACCTCATTTTAGTAGGATTAGTTCAGCATCCTCTAGTAAGCACATATTAGCTTATCTGATTCAAGGAAGCAAAATGACAACAAGCCACAAAATATTAGTTCATCAATACAGATACATTACTGATGCAAATAACTGCTAGCCCCACTGAGCAGGAACAGACTTATATGTGCAATTGCCTGCAGTTTCATATAATCTCTTGGGAAGCTTGAGCTGAGGTACTAGTGATACTTTATTATAATTATCACTAGACACCTTGTTAAAGATTTAGCATTTACTTAGAAAATGAGTTTTACCAGGAACATCTGTTCGTTGTGAAGCCATGATTGCAACTCCAGGTGTTTCACTATATGGAAATCCAGAACAGGACTGTTGTTACCTAATGAAAATAAAGGGTATTTTGATCTGCAAAACTTTAACACTAGAAAAAGGATCCTCATCTACAGTACAAAGATAAGCTAAGAAATCTCTGCATTTTTTAAAGAATGAAAAATAGCTAAGATACATCTTCAAGACTTGCATAAAACAGAAATCAAGCAGTACCATATCCTATTAAAAATTAATCTTAAACACCATCCTAATAAAAGTTTCTATAATAAGAAAAAAAGCTAGAAGAGCTTACCACAAGTTAAGATGAAAGAAAGATGTCAAAAAAGGACCATTCTGTTGCTGAGGCTGACACTAGCAAACCATCCCCACGAACTTCCATGCAGACAAACTGACAAAAGTTCAGAAGCGAGAAAATAATTACTAAACTAAAATAATAAAAGACAGTCTACAATAAATGAACACATATCTTATTCAATACTACCCTGTATTCAATACTACCATGTACTCCAACTGTTTAAAAGGTACTGCCAATGTGTAAAGCATAAGTGGCCCTAACCACTTAAAGTTAATACCCAAAGGCTTAATACCCAAAGAAACCTGCACTACACTGGACTGCAAGATACATGCAAAATCACATGCTGTACATGTTACAGGTTAGTATATTAGTATTGCAGTAATAACACAAGGTCACAGACAGCAGCTTGAACATTCAACTGCGCTGAGAAATCACCACCTAAACAACCGATAAAGCTGGGGACCAGCAACTACACCTGAATGTAAGTTTGCCTGAAATTTTTTGGTATAAGATAAAAACTGACAAGACAGTTTGTCCTTGAACTATTATTTATGCAAAAGATAATCTAGTAATCTACAAGAATACAATGTACAAGTTTAGTGCAGTAATGCATCCCACTATGTCAGGAGAAGTCTTCCATTAGAAAAACTCAAGACTTCTCACAACAGTTAAATTATCAAGGTTGGTGGGATGCAAGTATCATACTATATCATAATTGACTAACCAGCACTACTGTTGCCCAGTTCCAAGCATCTGCCATAAGAACACATATCCCTCAAAGATACTGTTAATGGCAAATGAACACAGCCAAGTAATACTTCCAATACCGCCATTATGCCCAATCTGTACACAATTTAAAAAGCAAAGTACTATAAATGCACCTTCAGAAGAACTATGACCTTGTATGCCAGAATCTTTTAAAAGGACAGCGGTCTGAAAATACACAGTTCAGCAATTTTGGCCAAGTTTTTACAAATTCTTCAGCAACCTAACTTCAAATGCACCACTGCAAGCAATAGCAAGATTCCTGGCAAAACGGGAGGGGGGGCAAGGAAAGAAAAACAGTAATTGTTTTATTTTGCACCCCTATCTCCACAAATTAACCACGAGGGCATGTGGTCCTCGTAACTTTAAAAAAAAAAAATTTCCATGCCTGCCCTGGGAACAGGAGTACTTGCTCAGAGCCACGGAGCAAGTGAGGCCTTCCTCCCCAATACCAGTAGCAGGGTGACTGGAGACGGAGCAGCACAACTCCTACCTAAGCCATTTTCAAATTATCATGAGGCACTTCAAATGTCAGCAATCACCAAAGCCACCAGGATGGGAGACAGACTGCACTTGGTCAGGAAGTTTCACCATCATCAGCATCGATTCACTTGAGCTACCAAGAGGAGAACAGAGGCAAAAAAAACAGAGGAGACCTCGGTAAACTCGGAGTCCCGTAACAAAAAGGGGCGCCTGTTACACGAGGGACTGGGTTGCAGGTAAGAAAGGGGCGCCTGCATGTCTTTTCCAGAGTTCAGAGAACTTGTTTATTTGACCTGTATCTTCCAGAATCCCCTCCTCAGCCAGCATGGTCCCTTCGCTACGGGAATTGAGGGGTCCTGCAAAATGCAAACAAGTAACTTCTCCAAACTCTGGGACTTAAAGAGAACCAAGTCCGGCTGCATCCCACGGGGCTTACGCCTTTCTTAGTAATCGCGCTGCGGAGGGAAGCGAGCCTGAAGCAGCTGTGTTTTTACTTCCAACTTAGGGCGCAAAAGGATCGTGGGGTTTTCACGGCTAGATCTGCCCAGAGCGGATTTGCCATTGCTTTTTTTCACTTTAGGGCTGAGCGGGTGACTGATCACCCGGGGGCCGAAAACCAGCGTCCCAACCACCCTACCCCGCGCTGGCTCTCTGGAGAAGGCGGCTGTTTCCCACAAAAGGCGTTCTGTATTCAAATCCCTTCCTCCCCCCCCCCCCGAAGAGCACGAGCGCTGGCTTCCCCCGAGTAGCGCAAAGATCTGCGGAAAGAAAATTCCCGGCCGGCCTCTCGCCGCCCCCCTTCGCTCCCTCCTTCCTTCCTTCCGGGCTCCAGCCCATCCCTCGGAAGCGCTCCGGGAGGGTGGAGCGGGCTCCGGCTGGGTTCGGCGGCCCGCCCGGCCCTCGGCCCGCCCGCCGTAGACAAGGCCCTCGCCGCCTCCCAGTACCTGCTGCCTTGGGCCGCCCGCAGCCCTCGGGAACGGGTTCCCGCACTACGAACAAGCCCGCTCGGGCCGCGAGTCGGACGCAGGGCGGAGGCGAAGGGGGCCGGCCGCGAGGCGACGCGGGTGCGCAGCGTCCGGAGCCACCATGGCGGAAAGTTCGGGGGGAAGCGAAGGCCGGGAAGAAGGAAAGCCCGAAACCAGGCCGATCTGGCTCGGGGCGGCGGCGGCGGCGCCGCGCGCGTCAACAACGGCGCCTAAAAGCCGCCGCCGCCGCCGCCAGAGGGAGCGCGGCGTATAAACTGATCTTCTCGCGATGACTCAATCCCTGGCCTGAGAGCCGCCCGGCTGTGAGCTAAACGACCCTGCGTGCGAGGATGGCGTTCGCGGCGCAACGTGTGTGAGCTGTGATTTGTGTGTCTGCCGGGTTTGTATAGCTCGCGGTGGAGTGCTTGTTTGTTGCTACTGTCAAACAATCCCATCCTACATTTTATTAATCAAGGTAAGTTTTTCAAAAGGGAAAGAAATTAAGGCCATTTCTGCAGTACACTGATATTATTCCACTTTCAACACCCTATGGCATCCAGGGGCTTGCAGTGTGGGGAGGGGGCCTTTAGAATTCTCAGCCGGAGAGCTCTTTGGTCGCAGGAGACCAGAAACCCCCGAAATCCACAGGATGTTGAAAGTGGAATACAGTCAGCCCTCCACGTTTGCGGGTTTAACGTTCACAGGTTTGATTATTTGTGAGTTTCTCCAACCCCTGCCTTTCTGTCTCGGGTGCTACTTTTTTGAGGGAACGTTTCCTCTTGGTGGCTCCAATCAGGCCACGTAGCCCTTTAAAAACCCACCTCTGGTCTTCTTCCTCTACCAGTCCCTGCCCAGCCAGCTAAGGATGGCTCTTTGCCCAAATTCTCACACTACAAACTCTGTATCCACGCCCCGCCCCCCAAACACCCAAGGAAGGGAGAGGAAGTACAGGGCCACCATGCCAGCCATCTCCTTTCCCTGACTTGGTTGAGACCCTGGATGCCCACTTTCCCCACCCATGCCTGAGCCCCCTTCCCACAGACACACAAATTTTGTCTGCAAATTTTTCGCTTTTGCGAGGGCCCTGTGTCCCTAACCTTAGCGAATGTGGAGGGCCAAGTGTAATACCCCTATAACAATGTATGGTGGAAATAGCCAAAGGCTACTTTGTGGTGTAGCAGTGAATTTTAAACTGTAGGCGTCCTTCCACAAATGAAGACAGCTGTGTTAACCCACATCAGCAAGGTGGTTCTAGTAGTTGTATTAACCACTGGCGGCAGGCCTTCTATAAAATTCATGGGTCTTAATTGTCCATTCAAGACCAAGACCTACACCAAAAGACTTTGGAATACAACGTGGGAGGATTTCAGCTAAGTTTGGAGTGGCACAGAGAATCCCAAGCAGGGTTGCAGATGACCTCAGTCTTCCTGCTAATCAAAATGTCTAGGTGTTTCAGTCCTGTGTGCCCTGGTTTCACTATACCATGGGGCATAATGACTTCCCAGGGGAAAACAGTTTACATATTTAATTCGTGAGTATTTAAATCTCCTTACCTACATCTGTATTTCTGAGCATTTGAGCATGAGGGATGGAATCCTATTGTGCAACACAGAGTATATGGAAACTGAAAAGGAGAACTGCACCTAGCACACCAGTTCATATGCCAGAATCCTGTTGTGCAACACTAAATGCATAGAAACCACAAAAGAGAGCTGCATCTAGGAGACAGTACCCTATTCTCTCTGTCTTTATTTATTTTGTGACCTTCTGAAAGCTGGAGACATATTAGGTGCCTGAATCAGCAAACCTAGAAGGCTTGTTGCTAGGCAAAAGATTGCTTGACACTGCAGTTCCAGTCAATAGTTCTGTTGTTAATTATTTTTAGCAGATATAGGTCAACAGCAGAAATTGCTTTGGGACGGAAAATTTCCCACATCCGGGGGAAAGGGGGTACCTTTCTCCTCGACAACGCTTTGGGTAGTTATCCAGTGCTATGAATCATGGATTTCCTTGTTAAATATCTCTTTAGGAGTCACAATATAAAGAGCTGATCAGTTTTGTCCTTAAGCTCCTGCTTTAGCCAAGTGGAATTAAAACTGAAGGCTTTAAATAAGTTCAGAACTAGACCAATCAAACTCCCTCAGTTAAGCTCCTGTTATTTTTCTACATACAGTATATCCAACATAGCATGTGGAGAAGCAACATAAAAGACATTTCCAGATACAAAGAAGCAACACTTTTTCAGATGTTGGGGCCAGGGAGACTAGCAAGAAGGCAAATTGGTAATACATTTAGGGCTCATGGAAGACTGAGGCTAGTCAGTAGTGAAGGAATTTGTGTCCAAAGGCTCTTTTCTTTATTATTGATTCCTGTGGTGTGTACATTTGAGTCCTGACACAGAAAAATGGCTCTGGATTTGAGCATTTGCAAGTCATGGCTCCAAATATTGCCCCCCAATTCCCTGCTTGGTCTCCTTCATCTTACTAGTCTTGTTAGTCATGAACATATCTGACCATGTTTACTTAGAAATCCCACCGATTTCAATTGGACTTACTGCCAAGTAAATAAGATGGTCCAGTATGTGGAGGACCACAGTTATTTAAAAGACAGGCCTATAGTAAAATGTACAGATTTCTAAGCAAGCACAACTAGAATTGTACTGGTGTAACTAATCCTGTTTATATTTATGTGGGATTAAATCCCAAGTAATTGGGAGTTCAGGAGGGTTTTCTCTCTTAAGTAACCATGCCCTTCCTCAGAGGGGCATTTTGGATTAAAAGAAAATTATGGGAATGTCAGTGAGCAGGCAAAGCACTAAATTGGGGGGATGCATGCAACCCCCAAGATGATGGACTGCAGATCCCAGCATTCCTCACAACTGGCTATTTTGGCTAGAACTGCTAGGACTTGCAGTCCATCTACATCTGAAGGCCTACATAATTCCCAGTAAAGTCTGATATCCCAATATAAGAAGAGCCCTAGTCTTAGACTCGTACCCAACCATCTCCAATGAGATGTGGGCAAGACTGCTGTCCGAGACCCCAGAGGTAGAACTTAGAACAAGCAGAACTTAGAACGCTCACCCCTCGCCCCACAGTACAGCTCCCAGGAACCTGTAGCAAGCATGCCGCCCAACTCCAGGTCTCACTAGAAACCAACATGACTAAATTGAGGCCCTCCTACTTTGGACGTATCATAAGATGACCGGACCCATCAAAAAAGACAGTCATGCTTGGTAAAGTGGAAGATGAGAGCCTAAATACCCTGAAGACACCAGATGCTGTCTGATATTGGAAACTAAGCCCCGTGAGCTCAGGTTCCTTCTAAGTATAAGGAAGATTGAATATCAGGTGCTGTGGGCTGTATTTCAGAGGAAGGAATTGGTAAAACCACTTCTGAATATGCTTTGCTTGAGAAAAACCCTATGAGATGCATGAGTTGCCAAAAGTCGACAGGCAAGTTGAGGGCACATATACACACACACTGGAAGCTAGTAGGAAACAAAGAAGACTGCATTAGAGACAGATTGGTTCAATCAAGGAATCCCTGAGTCTCCAGGACCTGAGCTGAGCAGAGCAGAGCAGCCGATGACAGGGCTCCTGAGGTCTCTCCTTCATGGGCCATAAGTGGGGGCTGACTTGAAGGTAAAGAACAAGGACCACTAGCCGGGCGTGTAGCACTGTTTGGGAGCTGTAGTCCAGAAAGGCAACCATTCCAAGTACAAGGCAGGTTCCTCTATTTCTCCCTCCAGTCTGTAGAAGCCCATTCTGCGGTAATGTATTTAGTTCTTCAGATGCCACGGATCTCCGTGTTATTTTTGCCACGATGGCAATTACTTTGATCTTTACTCTTAAGAGTGTGACCTGGAAGAGTACAAACCGGCCCCTTGTGCGGGGCAGGGGGCGAAAGCACTCCGTCCCCCGCCCTGAGCTCCCCTCCGCTCTGCCCGGAGAGACGCGGCGGGAGAAGAACCAGAGCCAGCGGGTCCCCTTTAAGACGGCGAGTGACGTCAGCCGAGGCTCAGGCCGGGAGAGTCCCCGGCTGTTGGGACGACGGGAGCCCCGGCGGCGCGTCGGCCAGCTAGCGGCCCGAGGGCTCCCCCTCGCGCGGGCTGCCGGCGCGGCCCCGTCCCGCCGGCTGGAAGAGGAAACGGCGGAGGCAGGTGGCGGACGAGGAAGGCCGGCGCGGGGGGGGGGAGATAGCCCTCGGAAGCTGCCCAGGGCGCTTTTCTTCTCCGGCGCGCCTCTCGCCCGCTTCCTCGGCCCATGGCCCCCGCCGGCGCCTTAAAGCACCTGAGCCTGGCCCTGGGAGCGGCGGCGGCCGCCCTGGGCTCCCTCCTTTTCATCGCCTGGAAGATCTACTTCCGAGACGTCCACGACAGCTGCATCGGCTGGAGGGGGCGCTGGGAGCGGCAGCTGGAAGCGGAGTTCGGGCGGGAGGCTGCCGAGGAAGGCGAGGTAAGGGGGAAGCCGGGGGAGCGGCCCCTCTCCCGCGGGGGCCCGGCGCGGGGGCCCCCGTCCAACGCGGGGGGAGTTTCGCCTTCCCGGCGCTGGCCGCGCGGGAGAGAGAGCGTGGGCGGAGGCGCGATTGAGGAAGGCCCCGGCGCACCCCTGGGTCGCGCATTACTCCGGCGACTGCAGCCGCTGCCGCCAATACGAGCAAACGCGGTCCAACGCCCTACCCGGTGAAGCTGATCAAATGATTTTTAACCAAATGTCTGAGGCTGAGTCTTAGCATACTCGACACTCAAACAACTTTTGTGGGCTTTTTCCTACTATACACCAGAGGGGGGTATAATGCCCTCCTGGGTCCACATGGGCATATTCCCAAAACTGTTTTTGCAGCCCTCAGACACTCCAAACCCCGTTTTCTGGCTCGAAGGAGAGATGAACTACCTCTCTCCAAAGTCCTCAGGACAGTCCATTTGCTTTTTAAATCGTTGCAAGGGCCCTCGGCACTGTTTAATTGTTTTTTTAAAAAATACATACAGTAATCCAGTTTTTTTACTCTTTTTGCTATTTTTTGCAGTTCATGCAGTTCTCCCAAGAGGATGCAAGGGACAGATAATTAGCCCCAGACCTCACACAGGTTCCCTTCCTTGTAGTATGCTAACTGCCTCTTTGTCAGGACCAGTGCCTCCCACAGCCACACAGTTATTTAAACACAAGGCATTTATTGGCCTGTCTCTAAACTTTATGAAAGTTAAGTCAAGACACCCCCCTTTAGAGACCAAGAAGCAGTATCCCAATTTATGCTTGTATTGTCCCTGCAATTTTGGCTAGAGGTAAGCCATTATCTTTGCTAACACCGCCACTAACTACAAAATTTTAGCAAATAAGTCTTTTACACTGTGGAGTTGAAATCTGGGGTTAACATAATTACTGTTCCTTTTCCCACTAAGTATTTGCTCACCCCATTTTTCCTGCAATAAGCCAAGGTTACTAGGAGAGGCCATGGTTGATTTTAAACCAATGTTGTGAACACATGTTGCTATCCAGATGTGTTTGAACCACAACTCCCATGATCCCTCTAACATTGGATATGCTGGCTAAAACTGATGGGAATTGCAGCCCAACCACATATGAAAGAGCCCGCATGTTCCACCTCCGTCTCTGACAATACATCTGTTTGAGCTGAAGGTGCACCCAAGATTATCATCAGAAATCCATCATGGCTGCTCTTCAAAGCAAGCAGTCCAGAAGGTAGTAATGTGAGGGCTTTTGAAGATAATATTTTGTAGAATTCTCAAGGACATTATTTGCTGTCTTTTGGCATATGCTGTTCTAGGATCATTGCTCCAGGACAAGAACATTTGAAATCTTGGTATAGGAAAGAAATCTTTCGATTTCATCCTACCATGTCCTGGCAATGTCAGTATCAAGTACAGGATGTTATAGTCGTAGACTTCCTAAGTAATCTATCCCATGCTTTGTTTCTTACAAGAACAAGCTTATGCTCTACCTGAACATGAGGTCTGATTTCTCTGTCTTTGGAAATAACCACCAATGAGCCAGCACAGCAAAGACTAATCCAAAATGTGTTTTTTTTCTTTGCAGCCACATTCCTGTGAATATCAGGTTTTGGTTCTAGGCTTGGACGGAGCTGGAAAGAGCAGCATTATCCATTATGTCTGCAATACAGAAGCTCAGAAACACACAGCACCCACTCAGGGCTTCAACTCAGCGCAACTGCAGGCCAATGGGCTCCTGTTGGACCTCCTAGAGGGTATGCCTGTCAGACTTTAGTAAGCAAAACATTGCTTGGGGGAAAAAACTGAGTGTGGGAATGGCTCTTTATCATTGTTGCATGTGATATGAGTCAGAAGCTCATTTTAAACCATCACATCAAACGTTGTTGTACGGTCTTGGAGGGAGAGACTAGTATCTAGAAGCCCTAGGTGGAAACTGAAATTGCCTCTCTTGGGGAAAGAATAGTGCTTGGCTCTGTCTTGTCTATTCTCATCTCTATTCCTCCCCCCGCCACCATCAGCTGTGAGATTTTGTGGCAGAAATTCTTCAGATGCCACAAGGATACATATAAAAAGAGTCCCCACTCCCATTGAAATCTTTAGCTCTCCTGGGACACTGAAGTTTTTGAAACCTGTATGAATTTTGACATCAATTTTTTTTGTTTTGTCATCCCAGTTGGTGGCAGCCAGAATCTACGCTACTACTGGAACCACTACTTGAGCAAAGCCCATATTCTAGTGTTTGTAGTGGACTCAGCAGATGGCTCACGCCTTCATACTGCCCGGCAGGAGCTCCACTGCCTACTATCTGAGGACCCACAATTGCCTTTAATAGTGTTGGCTAACAAACAGGTGGGTGTCTTGGCATCTTTCATCTGTGACTGTCTACAGTAGGGGTCTGGCCTGCCACTCAAATCACTGGTGAGGGAATGAGTGTGGGGAGATTTATATCCAAAATCTCTGAAGGGCCAAATTTTCCATACCTGATTTAGAAGTCTAGCTTATCTAGACTCCTTAGTCCTCTGGGTGGAATTTTCCTGTACTACCTATTTTGGCATTTTGCCCTTATGGTGTAATTGTAAAGGGTTTAATTTCAAATGTGACTGTTTCCATTCCAGCCATACTTTACATCAGGAGTGAGATTTATGCAGTCTTCCAGATGTTGATGAACTGCAACTCCTAGCATTCTTCCCTTTTGGCTATGGTGGCTAGGGCTCCTGGGAATTATATTTGGAATTCCAGAAAATTCCCACTTCTGTTTCACATCTTCATACTTGTCAGATGGAGGAGTGAACATTGATAAAACTTTGTAACAGAATATGGTTGTTAGGCCAGTGGTTCTCAATCCCTGGCCCTTCATGTTTTGGATTTCACATCCCAGAATCCCTGCCTATTAGCTATGTTGCTTTAGCTTTCTGGAAGCTGAAGTTGAAAGTTTCTGGAGCACCAAAGTTTGAGAACCACTGTTTTAGGAGAGAAGGCCTAGGGTCACTGTTGAAACAATCTGTATCTTTATTCTAGGACAAGAGTGATGCACTGAGTATGACAGAATTAAAGGAGGAACTGGGCTTGCACGCCTTGAACAGTCAACGGGAATTCTTTCTGTTACCCACAAGTGCCACTTATGCTGGTCTGGAGACAGCAAACAGCGTTGTCCACCTGAAAAACCTACTGATCAAACTCCTTGCCCAGATCTGAAGGGCTGACATCTGAAGGACACTGAAGCCAGGTGGACTCTCAGTGACTTCATTCTTCGTAGCAGCTGCTTCAGATACTTTCCCTGCACAGTAAGGGGACAAGAGAAAACTCTTCTAGGTGTTTTTTCAACTCCCATAAGTTACAGGGCCTTGCTGCACAAATGTCATGGGAGACACAATCTGATGTTTGGTGGAAGCACAGTGGAAGTAGACAGAGTGGCTCATCAGAATAACAATAGTCTTGGAAAAAAGCTCTAGGCTAATGCCACCCTACGTCCTACTGAGAACATGCACTATGAACTGCAATATCATACTTATGCTAATGAATGCCCTTTTGTTTTGTTTGGGACCTATTGTTACCAGAAGTATAGGAAGAGATGAAAATGGTAAACTTGCCTAGTGGTAAGTTGTTCCCCTTTCTTTGCCTATAGATGGGCTGGAATACTCTGTCCAATCCTGTCATTTTGGGAAACTGGGGGTTAATTTTGCATAGACATGGTTGGTGAAGAACAGGGTACACTCTCTCAGGGAGGCTGAAGACAAAGTCTTAAGAAGAGGAACTGTAGTTGCATCTCAGCATAATGTGTGCAAGCAGCTACATTAAAGACTTATCCCAGTGCTTTTAAAGGCAGGTATTATACTACCAACCAATGATTATACAGCATAAATAGCAGGTAGCCTAGCTGTCACCTCAACAGAACTGCTAGGTGAACTGTGTCTCCACAGCAAACAACCTTTTGCAACACTTACAGGCAGTGGTATTTCCTCACTGATACCAACCTGAACTGATGCCAAGATCAATTTAGTTTCCTAAAAACAATTCCTCTGTAATATTCAAGAAATTTATTTATCGGCTGTTTTTGAAGTAACAATTAGAGAAGGGCTGTAAATTTCAAAGGAAGGATACTCAAGAGGAACCATTTTGTGTCAGTAGGTGAGGATGAGGGATCCACCCAGGACAACTTCTGTGCCAGTGTAGCTGAGCATCTCTTACTTCGTATGCTGCTGTTTAATCTTTGTCACTGAAGAGCTAAGTCCTATCATGTGATTTTGCTCTGCCCTGGAAACAAAGAAGAAATTATACACAGGTTCTGCTACACAGTGATAGCCGTGACATACAGCAGGCAGTCCGCTCCATTTGGACTAACAGTGGTTTTGAGTCTTTTACTTCCAGGAGAAAAGAAACTGGCTTTTGCCAAATTGGTATCTTGCGTTTGGAGGAAGGTGTTCTTCCAGCCAGACCTGTACAGGGAGTTTGTTTCAACTAGCAGGAAAGTAACCCAGCCATTACTTTTGCCACTGCCTTTCCCTGCATGTCTACAGCAGATGAACAGAAATATTGCCTGAACATGTACTAGGTTTTTACTGTAGCTGATCATCTCTCCTTAATCCGTATTTTATTTTATCCTATCACTATAGGAAGCTTTGTGCCTGTGAATCCTAGGCCTCAGTTTGCCTAACCTATAGAAAATGGATACTTAGCAAGTAATTGTTTAGATGAGGTTTTCTCCTTCTGTGTCACTAAACCTTGCCTCGTTACCTCAGATGTAAGGGATGTGAATTCCATAGAACTGGAAAAAAATAGAAAAAGGCATCATAGACAGTACTGCTCTTAAGAGAGGAAAGCTCAAGGAATATAATTACACACAGGCATAAGCAGAAACTGTCCTTCCTTGGTGCTTCAGAAAGCTTGCCAAGGGCAACTTTCCTTTGAACCTCTGCAGCAGCATCTCAAGATTGGTCTCTAGACCCAGAAAAATAAAGGATTAAGTGCTTCTTTAAGAAATGCTAAATAAAGTCAATCAACAGGTTTAAAAAATATACCTCTATTAACGTATTTATATTCTTTATTAAACAGTATTTGAAAATATGCCCAGAACCACCAGTCTGTCTGCTTTTTGACTCCAGGATGCATCAGATTCCCCTTAGCACTTTTGATGAATGGAAGAAAAATCCCACCAGTGTTTCCAACAGAGAACAGCACTTCCTCTACATGTAGTAGGCTAACATTTGCTTGTGGGATTGTCACACACTTAATAGGACCTTGGATGTGCCACAGGCACTGTCTTTTCCTGCATATAGTTTATTAGCCCTTGGAGTTAGCAGCCTGAATGCCACTAAAGGTATAAGCATTCTCAATGGCCTATCTCCTTAATGCCATGCTTGTATGACCCCTTCAGATTCCATAAGGTGCTTATTCCTAATCTCTGCCATGGCTATTTCCTAGCACTACAGTCAGATATAACGTAACTTATCGTTCTAGAACCACTAAAACTCAGGCCCCACAAAGCTTTCTCAAATGCACTGCTACTCCATGGAGCAAGTGTGCACTTTACATCCTTTAACTGTGCTTCGTTATTGACACAAAGTTTGGAAAAATAGTTTATTTCAACCAGGAATACTCTGAAGGAAATTGCACTGCAAGGCTGTGAAAGCTGTAAACTGAAGGCAGCAAAGATTCTCCACCAGTCTCATCTGCACAGACACCCTCTCATCTTCTCTCTCAAAAGAGCAGAATGGTATGAAATCTTAATTTCAGTTCTTGGCACCAGTCACTAGAAGAAAAACTGGCATCTGAAGTAAGAAAGTTGTAGGTAGTAAAAGTTCTTCTACCCATAACAAAGGCGAGTGAAATCATTGCAGATCCATCTTTTCCTGCTGTAGAGAATCAACAAATGCTTTGTACTCCTCAGGATAGAAGCGTTTGTACACATTGATCTTCCTCTTTATTTGTTTTGGTGTGTCCTGGTAATAATTTTTTTCATCACGAGCCATTGTCTGGGGAGTTAAGAGGAAAAACAGGCAATGAAAGGATAGGGAGCTATGTCAACTGATGGCCTTAGGACTCCCACACCCAGAAAGCAAGCGGTACACCCTAAAGAAGGGCTCAAAGGAAGACTGGGAGAGAGAGGCACAAGAGACAGGGAAGCTCTGGCCCACTTATGCCCTACTCAGGCATCCCTCAGACCTACTCCAACTCCCAGAGGGTAGCTGGGAAAGCATTTCTTCCTGCTATATTTTTCAGTGCTTGGTGAGCATTCTGTTTAGTGTACAGCTTGCCACTCCAACTGTGACATTGAGTGTTGCATGAAGTCAGCAGCACACAAAGCTCACTGAATCCCAAACTTGGGACTCAGCCAGTTCCTAGAAATAACAGTTGAGTATGCTTTATGGCTCCTCCGCACACTGCCGAACACAAAATAAATGAAAAACAACAACCACGAGTGCAGCCTGAAAAGGTGGGTGTTCAGAAGGAAAATACAGCCCCCTAGAGTTCTTCTCACAGAATTTTGTCTGGCAAAGAAGCTAGAAAGTCGTGTGGGTGGAAAGAAGCATGCACTCAGCTGGGCAATAAGTAGCTTCAACTATTTCTCATCTGACAGACCAAGACATTCTGAAAACTAGAAATTTTAATGGTACATGCAACACAAGGTTCTCAGTTTTCCCTGTCTTCTATAAAAGGAGAGCTTACCTTGTAGTTTTCGCCATGACTCCGGATCATGTGTTGGACATAATCAATAAGATCTCTAGAGAGAGTCTCTGACTTCTTTTCAGGAAGGCTGGCCTCATACTCCAACTCTAGGTATATGGAAAAGGAGGCAATGAGGCAGAGAGAAATATTTGCTATACTCTGAGAACCTGTTCTGGCAGAAATGAATCAACTACATTTAACAAACAGATTACAGAGGTCAGACATATCCCCCTAGGTAACAGAGAAAGATGAAAAAGACCAACACAGCATATTCATATTAAATTATCTCACTGGCAATCCCTCGTGGTTGCCTAACAACGAAAACTGATAAATTCAAGAAAGCTGCACTTAATTTGAATAGGAAAACTCCGAAAGCAATGCACTTTTCAGGATTTGCACTGCAACACTACAGATAAAGAACTGCACTATGAAGCATCAGATCAGTATTTCCAATAGGGAGGCAATACTAACCATTTATTACATATGGCTTCCGCACTATTTTTGTCTTTCTCTCTTGTCCATCCACTTCCATTTTCATCACCTGTATTTTAAAAGACATGATGGTTCATGTTATACATAACATCAATGCACTGCTCTTTTTAAACCTGACACCTCACTTTACGTTATAAAACTGACGTTTATTCATCTTAAGGATTTTAAAGGATCACCAATTATCTGCTCTTTTCTTTACTTAAACAATGCTCTTTTTTTTCCACACATGACAACAGTTCAAAGGTGTAATGGATAGCAATGTTCCTCTTATTTGTCTTGCAGGACAGTCCAAGTATCACATACTTTGAACCATCCTGGATCAACTGAATCTCACCAAAGAGGTTATTAACTCAGACCTATACTGCAGACTGTCATACCTTCTCTAGAAAAAAGCTATCATTAGAAACCCACGTTACTTACCAGTAAGGACAGCTTTGTGTATCAATGGCAAAACCTATTCCTCACCAAAAGTAACACAGAATAGATAAAGATCTTTTCTGGGTGAGATTAAATGAGTCTGAAATGAGGCAACATACAACTGAAAATTCACCTAAAAATCCAAATCATTTTTTCACTAGTCAGGTGGCCTGAACCATAGCTGGTCAAACTCAGGCTCGGAGGCATTAACTGGCCCTCCTGGGGTTCCCCAAATGACCAAGACCCCTCCTCTATAGCACAATGTTAAAATGGCTTCCCAGCTTTTTTTTTTTTAATTAAAAGGTTGAAATGTTTCCCCCAATCTTTGATTATTCATATTAACAGGTAAGCTACAATATAACTATATAATTGATCATACCCTTTTCCCCTGCCCTGAAGCATGGGATCCTGAGAATTTCTCTGAAATTGAATTCAAGCTTGATATCAAAGAGACCCCTCACCACTGACCTAAACAATATTGTTGTTGGCTGGTTGGTTGTTTTAGACTATAGTGGGCAACTGTGGAAGGCTAGGAGGTCTCACTGGCTTCCTAGGAGACCTTGGAGGACAGTATCTCCACTCACAACACAAAAAAAAAAACAAGAAAAACCACCTTTTTGCCCCCAAACACTTCTAGGGAACATGAGAATATTCCCACCATGTTCTGAGTTTCAAAAAAGGCCTCCCCGTGCCTAAATTGGCCCAGGGGGCCTATAGAAAGTGGTGGAAATGCACCCCACACCCTTTGTGGACATTTTGGAACCTTTTGTGACAAAAAATATTTTTTAAAATGTGAAATGGTTTTGATTTGGGGAGCAGGAGCAAGAGAGCTCCAAACATGGCGGGAATGCCCTCTACACCCCCAAGAGTTCTTTGGAGACATTCTGGAGCCAAATACATACATATATACATACATAATATTCAAAAAATATTTTGGATCTCTGCGGGCCACACTTTGCCCATCTCTGTTTTAGACCCTGTCTGGCCTGCATATACTCTGTATCTAGCCAGATACCACAGAAGATACCGATTCTTTTGTCCAGGCTGACAGTAGTTACTCTCCCAATTGCAAGCCTTGGTTAACATTGTCCTTCTTGACTTGTGTACAACAAAACCAGTTTCAGCCTCCCACACCATCATCTGTTGGGTTACCTTTGGAATGGGAACAGCCTTGTTTGGATCAACAGCCAGACCCATTTCAGCCAAGTTCTGTGACACAGTTTTGGACCTATCCCAGGCATGTCGGACTTGGGCACTGGGAAGAAATTAAACAGATTAAGCTGTACATTAATGCTGTGCATTTTTGAACTGACTTCTCCCCTTTCTAGTAACTACCACGCAACAGATTTGCTACTGTGGAAGAGCATGAGCTGTTCCACACACACCTGTCCAGAAATTTCAGAGTACTGAATACTACTATTAGATACACATTGTATTGCAGCTAAAACATCTTTGGTTAAAAACCTTAAGGTTTAAAGCCTTTTTTTTTTTTCACAGATGTTCTAACTGTGAAAAATAGTTGGAAAGCTACTAAATATGAAATACCCTTTACAGTATGGCTCCACAAAAGCATCTGATTCCTGATCTGCTGACAAGCATCACACGAACAAAACTTTGACTGCAGAGTTGTTCCTTAAGCATAGCTATAGTCCCAAATGATGATACGGCCATGTATTCTAGCTCACTATTGAATCTAATATATGAACAGCCAATAGTGTTTCCGAGCATCCTAAAAAAAGTGATATCAAAGACACAGGATTAGGAGATACAAGATATATTCTGTTGCCCAGGGACAGGCCTATAAAATTTAGAATACTTCATTCCCTAACTGTATTGCAACATAAAAAGGAGGATAAACTCTAGTTTTCACAGTCAGCTCTAAAAAAGGCTGAAAGGGGATAAATCTGGCTGACTTCTATCTACTTAAAACAAAACGGTGATGCTGCCACTGCAATAATCAGAAGCTTTAGGTATCCTTCAAAAGTGATGCTCAGTCTTTCCTATAGGCTTGTGACACTACAGCAATTCCGACGGTAGGCCAGGCACAAGCTGCCTCCCACCAGCAATGTCTTCCAAGTTTCCAAATGCCTGAGAAGTGAGCCAAGTCCTCATACTTAACTCTATAAGGAAAATTATCGTTGGAAAGGATGAAGAAGCCAACTTATGCAGTGTCATGAAATGGTAGTTTTTAACATCGTATCTGTGCGTTTTTAGTGCCAGGACCAAGGACCTTGGAACTGTTTTTAAAGTGAGGAGGCTCAACGTTGGCAGGCAGGTGGCTACTAATTCTGTCTACACGCAGGCAGGTGCGGAGGTAGGACAAATCATTTTTCTCATTCATTTTCACTGAAAGAGCCTTATAGGTATCCTCCATGTGTTCAGTAAAGCTTACTCCCACATAAACCTGTATTGGTTAGGCAGCTTTTATAATTCCTGGCGGGTCTCAACAACAATAGCCACCTTAATATTTCTTAGCACTCGATTGTTTAGTACACTTCTGAGTGATAACTCCTGAGACGGCTCCACTACGTGGGAATCTTAACGGTCCAACTCTGCTAGATCATTTCAGGGTGGGTTCAGCTCTTCTTGCCTCTTCTTGGGGGGCTTTGAGACCCTTCCTGAGCCCCCCTCGTTCCGGGATCCTTGGCCACGACTCAGGAGAGCCGCCTGTGTGATTTTCTGTCTTATATATTTTTATGCTTGTCTTATATCTTTTTCCCTTGTATATTTTTATCATTTTATCTTTTCTCTTATCTTTATTTGGGCGCTTCTGCAGCCTGCGCGGGGAGAAGAGCGTCGGGCCTATGAGAGAAAGTCGGTCAGCCAAAGACGGAGCCTCGCCTCGCCTCGCCTCTCCCCTCCGTCCTTACGAAGCCCGTCCAACGCCGCTCCCCCGCTTCTCAGCACTCACCATTTTATTCGGGGCGCCGCACGCTTGCGGGCAGCCTTATTTAACTTCTTGCGGTTGACGTTATAGTTGTACTTGCGCCGCCGTTGCTTCTGCTTGGCTTTCGGCATCGTAGCGAACTAAGACTAGATTCAGGTATTCTTCAGAAGTGACGCTCAGTCTGAGGAAACAAACCTAAAACAACCCGAGCAGCCACACGCGGCGCCGACCGCTGGAAGTCTTCCTCTGCGCAGCTGCAAAATGAACGGGACCATTTGCCCGCGTTGGCCGATTGGAAAGGCAGTCCTACATGCCTGGCCAGTGTCTTTGAATTCTTAGGGAAACGAGGCTACCTGGACTACATCTCCCAGCAGCCCTCAGTCCAACCACGGGCACGTATTATATACTGGCTGTTTCCCCAAGTCTTAAGTGAAGAGCGTGATTGGCTATAGAGGTTGTTCCCTTCGCCTGCTCACTACGGGGGCCGAAGAGAGTCAGCAAAGTGGGAAACGAGGAAGTCGCTGCCTGTCTCCTCGCGTCTCTTGTGTCAGGTCAGCATGGCTGAGGGCCCTCCGCCTCCGTTTGACCCCAGCCGGCCCCCCTTGATCGAAGGCTTTAAGCCGAGCGCGTTCCAGCACCGCGAGGAAGGATTCGCGGACAAGTTCGTGCGCAAGACCCGCGAGAACCCGCTCGTGCCGATTGGTGAGAGCCCGGGGCGGGGGGCAGAGCAGATCTTGGAAAGGCAGCGATGCAACAAAGGCCGTTTCCGCACTAGGCTGTTATAGCGGTGTTATTCCACTTTCTTTCCTTTTCTTTTCTTGATTAGATTTTTTGTTATTATTACAGTGTCACACTGTAAGCTTGCAAACGTTCCTTGAATATGGCTGCTTTTAAACACTTTTTAAAGAGCTGTCACAAATTTTTAGGGTTCTTTCCATTTGTTTTCTTTTTAATCAACAGACAAATGTTTGAAAAAGTGCATTTGCTCTGAATGCAAAAAAATTTCTAACAGTTGCCTGTTTCCCCAGATATGCTCTCATTTCTCAAAGGCAGCCCTATGGGAAGGCCATGGATCAACATGCCAACGCAAGTTATTGTACCTATTTTTTTTTATAGCCCCATTGGATATAAAAGTTATTTCCATTCTGAAATGGCGTGATACCATTTGACTGACCCAACATTAGCATTTAAGTCACCTTTTAATGGTTAATGGCTGTGCAGTGGGAAACAAAACCTCATTTCAAAAATGATTGCACTGGCAGGAGGATTCGTAATAAAAGCTTCCATGAATCCTGCAAACCCCAGGATTCCACAGGATGTTGAAAGTGGAATAATGCCACTATTACAGTCTAGTGCAGAAATGGCCAAAGAGTGTAGGGCGAAAAGTGCAGTGACAGTGAAGGCTTTACCTGTTGAATATCCGTCTCCCACATATTTGTTGGAAATCAGATCTTCTGTTAAGGGGCATATACCTAGAAAAGGACAGTTTTAAAGCTGCCCACGAACTTTGGGGTTACTAAACTCGTTGATAAACTGGTAGGATTGTCCGTAAAAATGGCCCAGCCCAGCGGCCTGATAGGTGGAGATGCTGCAAGAGCAGCTTTTTTTGACGGAGGGGACTGTGAAGAACAGTTTACCAGTGCTCAGCCATGTCGGGTTTTTGTTAAAGCGACAGAAACAGTGGCAAAAATATGATAGCACTTGCAGGGAGTGGGGAAGACGGAGCATTTAATTCAAGATGCTAAACTGTATTGATTGATTTGATTGATTGCACTTCTGATCAGTTTTCTGAATGGTGTACGATCTGTTAAAATATGACGAATTTCATGAAAACTAGCAGCAGAGTGTAAAATACTGGACAGCTATTTAAGAGGGGCAATAAAATCTCAAGGGATGGTGTATGCAGAGTTCCTTGGCTTGTTTGAAAATACCTGAAGGATAGATTGTCACAGTCTTTACAAATCTTGAGTCACCTCTTACTCTCCCTAGAGGTCGAATTATGTCAATACCCCATGTGCAGCATTTTATCCACAGAAGTAGACCAAGAACTTATAAACTGAATTTTAATGTACTTTCTTTTGTCCAGAAAACAATCCTTTTCTTGTTTATATATATTCAATAATAAGAGGGCTGACTTTTAATCATAGTGTTTTGTAAACTATTATTTTTCTAAAGTACAAGACTAAACAGGTATAATTAAGTGACAGGCAAGCAAGAAAAATAAAAATCTATATATTTAAGTTAAACTGAATATATTAAAAGGAAAGATGTTTTTGCTAGCTTTTCCATTCCATGAACTAATGAGTAAGCAAGACCTAAATTTCAGTAAATGATTCTGTTGATAATTATGTCTGTTTTGTAATGAGTGCATTTAGTGTTAAAGCTGCTTTTCTTCTCTTCCTTAATCAGTTTGTTATTGTTCTCCCAGAACTGGATGGTGTATATGTTACTCATAATAAGTAATGAAATGATTTTCTGTAAACCAGTACTCTCTACAGTTATTCTCAGTATGCGTAATTGTACTGTCCTCACTCCGCATTCACTTGTTTGACTTTTGCGAACTTGATTATTAGGAAGGCACCCCCTTGTCTCTCTGCCCATTTCCCCCCTCCCATTCCCCTATTTTTTGCGTGTGTGTGCGTGGCTTCCTTCCATAGACCTTGGCAAAAGGCAAGCCAATGGCAGAAGGCAGCCTCATGCACATGTCTTCACTGGTTGTATCGCTGCCCCCTCCCATTCATTTGCCTATCACCCAACCACCTTGAAGGCAGCTCACCTCTGCAAAACGCAAGTGAATGGCACGGGGCAGGCACTTGGCTGCACCCTCCGATTTACTTGTCTTTTGCCTGGGCCCCTGGAAGGATGGCACATGCCCAGGCAAAAAGGAAGTGAATTGGGTGGGGAGAGGAGCCCTGGAACGGAGTGGGAGGGAGAGTGCTTACTTGGTGGGGGTGCTATTTGTGTTGTTTTTTTTAAACTTTTGCAAGGGTTCTGAACACCAAGCCCTCATGAAAGTTGAGGCACAACTGTGTAGCCTCTGGATCTTTTGGCAGGCTATATCCTATAAGACTGTTGATTATTCATAATCCAGAGCTCTACAATACTTTTTTTTTAAGTCTTCCCACATTGGGCCCCAAATATAAAGATAGTCAGCTTTTGGTTTTATATTTTCAATAAAACACTGTATATGATACATCTTCTTGAGTTTTTGTGGAGTGAAATACCATTGGAAGATCTGTAAAGATTATCTCTAAGATTTGAATTTTTAATAATCTTGGGATTCTTCCAAAGAGTTATTTCTTCTCTGTTGCATCTATTGAGAGATTGTATTTGATTAAAGTTTTATTCTATTAATCTTACTAGGCAGGATGATTATGTGATAAATCTAATTCCCCAAGTAATGAGCAGAGGTTACCAACTGCACCTTTTAGTGCAGAATTTAAGGAAAATATTTCAAAAGTAGTACACAGGTCTTGGCCTGCCGTATTTACTCGGGGGTTCGGGGACAGCCTACGTTTGCTGCCTTCTTTGTAATGGCTATTGAAAATTTGATGTTATATCAGATTTGATCTTGCTGATACATTCCATATTGTATGCATTTATCATTGACTATGTGAGTGAAGAGGTTTCATGAAGCATGGATCTCCCCTTTACTAGTATGTGTTCAGATGTTGCCTTTTGAGGTGTGGCTAGATATTTGGAGAAAAGTTGCTTCACTATCATGGTCCTTTGAATGTATTTTTTTTAAAAAAAACTTTACTGACAACATCATCTTGTTTTGATCCAAGGGTTTACCTTGTAAGGGAGATCACAACTTTACCCACAGGAAGAGGGTACTGAGACTAAAGTAAAGTAAACCAAAGTATCTTAGGCTAATTCTCATTTTCTGTTCACAAGACTGTAAACAGGCCTCCATGATCACATGTCTATTTTTGACTCATCTTTCTCTTGTCCTTCCCTTTAGGCTGCCTCACTACAGCAGGAGTTTTGACCTATGGGCTCATCTGCTTCAAGAGGGGCAACACCCACCAGTCTCAGATGATGATGCGGGCACGTATTCTAGCTCAGGGCTTCACTGTTGCAGCCTTGATCGTGGGTGTGGTTGTTACAACGCTGAAACCAAAGAAATGAACACTGCTCATATGTAGTAACATGTGACTGTTCAGTGCCATATAGGGTAGGAATAGATCGTTCTATCCTGGAGAGGGCACTTGTCACGTCTGTCAGGATGATCCCTCAGTGAAACCTTTGGGGTGACCATCTGGATTTTTTTTTTATATCACTGCTAATATATTCAAGTTATTCAGCCTTGTCACTGATGTATGCAATTTTGTTCTCCCTTCAGGTCACTCTATTGTAAGGCCAGCATTGCCATGAAGGGCAATATCTTGGAGAACCCAGCATTAGTAAATCTTACTGGGAAGAAAGTTGTCTTTTTAATTTGTGAGTGATTATATGGTTCTGAAAACACCCACACCTACATTTGCTACAGGTCGTTTGGACTACATATGATGAGCAAAATATTTTTTTTAATTTGAACAAGCAGTAATATTTATAGAAGATGTTGCCGCTCCTTTTGAAACACACTTATAGTCAAAGATTGGAGAGATAATGTCTCTTCCAATCTATGTTACTTTTCCACTTGCTGAATTACAATGAAATTGTAAACTTGCTCTCTCCTTTGTTCTCCTTGTCAATTCTTGCTATCTCTATGTGCTGCTCTTACACATGTTGGCAGGTTTTCTTATTTTCTCAGCAACTGTTGACATATTTCTTTTACATCTTTTACATCCTTGTGCATTTAAATTACAAAATTATATATTTGCTATGTCAAATAATAGTCTGATTAGGCTTTATTTGAGTCCATATGTGTGGGGATTGCATTGTTAAGGTTACATAAGATTTATTTATACCCAGGATGGGAATCCATTGGCTCTCCAGATGTTGTAGGACTGCAGCTTTCAGCAGCTCTGGCCATCATAGCCAATGGTGAGGAATGCTGGGAGATGCAATTCAACAACAGTAGGAGGGCCTCATCATTTCCATCCCTGAGCTATGCTCTGGAGACTAGCTTAAATCAAATTGAAAATTCTAACTAAAATAGATCCTTTACATGAAGGTGAAACAGTTTGGTTGATTTAATTAATCTATTCTAGTTGAGATTAACAATTTGATTTAAGTGTGTGATTGACAAATATGTAAGCACTACAAATGCAAATTATAGGAACAAAACAGATATGTGGCTTGAAATATAATGCATAAAGAGTAATGTGTAAATAGAGAATGGAAGGACATTTTTTTCTCAAAGCATTATTTCATGTGAAAGTCTCATTGTATGTGTTAAGTGTAGTATAGCTATGCAAAGTAACACTGGGAACAAACTGACTTATAAGAAAAGCCACATTGTGTTCAGCCTTTGTTTAATAAGGCTGTTTATGCATTATTTATTACAGAATTAACATTTTTCAGGAAAATCTCTTTGATTATCCAGTTATAGGATGGTAGAATCAGTTTTGGTAACATTTTGTGTCTGATAATTTGGCGTCAGAGGAATTTGACCCATGGAGAGGAAAGATTTTATCCCTTTGACACTACACAGGTATAGCACTGTGATTCTACTTGAACTGCCATGATTCCATCCTATGAAATCCTGAGATTTATCAAATTACAAACCCCAGGAATTCCATAGGATGTTGCCATGGCAGTTAAAGTGGAATCATAGTGCTGTAACTGTGTAGTATGACAGGAACTTTAGTCTAATTGTTAAATCTGCTGAGGAGAGATTATGTCATCATATGAAAAATTCTTTACATCAATCATTAAAAAAAGTTAGAAGTCACCAAAATAGTTTCAAATGATGAATCTTGTTTACAAGAATAATGCTGCCCTAAATTGTGTAGAAGATCTCCACAGGATGGAAACCTGAAGATACCTATTATTCTGAGCTCTCAGGTGCAATGCCAGGCACGGGATGGAACTCTTCTTCATGTTGCAAGCTGGATTGTAATTCCAGGCATCTGTAGCATCTATAGAAAGACTGGAAAAGTAAACTAGTTCTCATCAAGAAAAGTCTTGGTGGTAAATTATTCTTTCAGCAGCTGGAGCACAATGTTTTTGCATTGTTATTGTTGTGTGCCTTCAAGTCATTTCTGACTTATGACAACCCTAAGGCAAACCTATAATGGGGTTTTCTGGGGTGGAGAGTGTGTGATGCACCCAAGGCTACCCAGTGGGTTTCCATAGCTGAGTGAGGAATCGGTCTCCAGGGTCATAGTCTAATGTTCAAACCGCATTGCACTACATTAATTTAATTTTGTCAGCACTCAACAGAATAGGGTGTCCTTGTGATTTGCGTAGTGTCTCAGAGTCTTAAAATTAGGAATGACTATATCTGAGACTGGATGTCATTAAGTCTCTGCTACATAGAATTGATTTCCCCCCAGTATTATATTCAGTTTTAAAGATATTGCCAGCAACTGACACTATACCAAAAAGATTTAAGATGTTTAATCAGAAGCAGGACCTGTTTCCCAAAATTTGGTAGGTCAGATTCTATATCATATACGTCTACTAAGAAGTAATTTCTACAGAGCATACACTCAGCTGTACATTGGGTTACAGTCTGAGAGTTACTGGCATTGCAAAAGATTTAGTAGATGATTAAATATATAGATAGAAAAAGAGAAGCAGTATTTTCTCATTCTAGAGGCTTGAACACACAGCATAGGACTGGAGAATCTGCAGCAAGGGGACATGCTAGTTTCTGTCTGTATCAGATCCCTTCTATAAATCTGTCTTGGGTCCATTTTTGGGATAAAAATGGGGTATAAATTTTAAAAAGTTCACATAGTATTAAAACCAGCTTCTCCTTTGCTGTAGTAATCTCTCTTGGCTTAACTATGTGCAGCCAACTAGTGGCAACTCTGCAATAAACAATGCTTCTATGTAGGACATAGTTCATTTATGGCATGTATATTTTACGGTATATTCCTCCAAGCTGTTTTGTCATATTTCCTGCCTATAGTTTGATGTTGGTGGGGTGGGGCAGGCTGCACTTTCTCAAATGAGCAGGAATCTTTTACTGGTGCTGAAAGGCACATATGGTATGACTGATAACTGTAATGAGAAAATTTCAGGGCCAGGAGGCCAGAAACAAGTAGGCCACACATACTACATTTGTTGCTATGTGATACTTAGAAAATGAGATGTCCTCTTGCCTGATTTACAGATGTAAATCAAGGTTTCCTCTGATATTATTTCATGTGTTTCTAAAACAATGGTGCAAATCCAGTTACTGAATAATTTTACTGCATCATTTTAGGGTTGCCACATTTACAACATCCCATTCCCTGAGATTTCAGGACCAAAATCTAAGTCTAGGAGGTGGATTCTGTGATATCACAGTAAAGGTAGGCACAGGAACTCTAGCCATCTCCCCTTTCTTCTGGTTTTTTTGGTGCCCTGATGTGCACTCAGGAGCAACATACATACAAATGCATTCATGCTGAGGTCAGCAATTCCCAAACTTTGGTCTTCAGATGCTTTGGACTTCAACTCCCTGAAGTCGTGACTGTTGGCCAAGTTACTTGAGGCTTCTAGAAGTTGAGATCCAAAACACCTGGAGAACCAAAGTTTGGAAGCTGGGACAGTAAGCCCTGATTCCAGCTCGGAATGAATAGAGATGAGTGCCCAGGTTTTAAAGCTGCCTCACATGAGGTGCTATTGGAACATATCCTGAAATTTGCCTTGCTATATGGAGGCTGAAAGAAGTACAAAAATCCCTGATTATATTCTTACTACTGGACCTTTCATCGTATTGTCATTCTACAGTCTTCACATTCACAGCTTTGACCTTCATGAATTTGATTATTTGCAAGGTGTGTGCATGTACACATGCCCACCTGCCTTCCCTGCATTCTCCTCCTCCTCTCTTTCCCTTGCATTTTGCCAGGGGCAGAGAAGGCAGGCAGGTGTTAACCCCACTGGCATACCCTATCCCGGGGACTACAATTTTGATACCAAATATGTTCACCATGCCAAGGGGGTTACCTGGATGGGCACATAGGCAAAATGGCTGAACGACGGAGAACTAGGTAGGCCAGAAAAGTCCCCAGTAACGCAGCCCAAGGAGACTTCAAGCTGTGCAAACCCACGAAAAACAAAGGGCCCTCAGCCAAAGAGGAGCCAACTTGAGGGGATGTTTTCCCCAGGCTGAGCACCTGTGACTCTGGAAAAATCCTACAAGGCGAGGCCCATCTACATAAATTTATACTACAACCCATTGCAACCAAAGATCCTGAAACATTGGCAACACATCATAAATCCACCATGCAAACCAAGTTGCCTTTGTTGAACATTCTTTCCTTTGCTATGACTATTGTCTTTCCCAGGAGAGGATTTGCCCTCGAGGTACATTCTGCCCTACTGTTCTGGCTTTTGCAGGTCTCTTTGGAACGCTCCCAGCTACGCTAGCAGACTGTGCATTCTGTTAGTTGAGTAATCCCCTCAGCCATCGTGTAGCTGAGTTCCGTTTTGCTTGCCGCTTTCCGGACCAAGGACTTCAGGACAGTTGCAGTATCACCCCATCTACAATCCCTTTGCTATCTCCCCTATCCATTTTTCAGCTCTTTTGCTTCTCAATAAGGTCTTGTGTGAGTGAGTGTGTTGGTGCGTAAGAACATTTTCATTCAATAAAATCCATTTATTTGATACATTTGTCTCGTTTTTGGCTTGGTCTGATCCCATAAAAGTTGGGTAAAATATCTTGCTAGGCTACCCTGCCCATCATTTTACTGTTGCCTGTGCTCCACTAATTTCCCCAACCTTTATAACTTGGAGCAAATCAAGGAGTCCCCAAGGGACCCCCAGAAATCAGGGTAACATAGGCAGGTACCCCCAGGCAAAAGGCAAGGGAATGGGGTAGGGGAAGGCACACGCATGCACCTCTGGTGCTCCCTCCATTCATTCCCTTGTCTTTTGCCCAGATGTGAAGAAGGAAGCCACCATGCCAGGGAAAAAGGCAAGGGAATGGGAGGAATGAGAGGGAGTTCTGTACCCTAAACTCTTGTGGAAGTGGTGGGGTCATTGTATATGTGCATGCTTTCCTTTCCTTAGAGCGGGGTGAGGATTGTGTGGACTGCAGTTCTCATTGGCTACAGCCAGCACTGGCCATGGTGAGGGCTGATTGCAGGATCAGTCCAACATTGTCTGGCAGGTGATGCGTCCTCTGTCTCTGCATACAGAGAATTGTACTTAAAATATTTCAGTATGGAGCTTTCTGATAGCCAGTGCTTAACAGCTGTGTGCAGTTTATGGAAATACAAAAACCTTCCCACAGGACAATTTTTTATATATTTGAGAATATATACTTTAATATTAATATTTGATAAATCGATTCATTTACATTAAATTCAGCTCTTTCTTTTTTCAAAAAATGTTTCTTTTAAAGAATTGTATACTTTTATCCAACTTGCTTCATAACACACTAAAGCAGGAAATGTAAAATATATTTATTTAAGCATAAATTCATAAACCCAGTGGCTGGCTTTTAGCTGTGCACGTGAGGAACAAAGCAATGTCCTCTAGCATACAGCTTGCCAGACTCTATAGGTTGGCTGCTTTTAAAAAATCAACCAGTACACTGTTGTACTTAGTACTTAAAAACAAATAAAGTTGCAAACCTTATTTTGAAAGTGTTGTATTGTTTAATGAAGAAGCACTTCTACTTTTCTTCCAGAGAGTGTTTATAATGAGAAATGGTGATTCATACTTGTTTCAATGAATATGGGAGGAAAACCACTGTATTTCTTAAATGCCATATTACTGTTGTGCCATAAATGTGTCCTAGACCAAAGTATAGAAACTTTTTCTTTTTAATGGAGTAAGGAAAATTGATTATGGCCTGTATTATTCAGTATTCATTCATATGTTGCAGGCTGTAGGAGTAAGCTGTCAAGCACATACACAGGATTTGTCAATATGCCCAGGTGTTCCCATGGCCCATTCAATGATGAGGTTCCACACTAACCATCTACCCTCAGTCCAGTGATCCAGGAGACCACAGCCTAATTTCTTCCTCCCCAGATGTTTTCCCCTGTAACATACCAGAGAAAAAAACATGGAAAGAAAAGCATTCTGTGATTCTTTACTCTGTGTCTGAAGTGGTGGCAGTTTATTGATAATAGGTGGTTTAACAAAGTCACAGATCTTAAAGCTTGGTGGAGGGGGATAGGACAGGACAGCTGCAAGCAAAGCTCCCGCCCTCCCCCAAGTGCCACCCCAGCTTGCTGCTGCTCCTCAGGGCACAGGATGGAGTGGTAGTGAACTTTGGGGGCTGACCAGGCAATTCCAAGCAAAGGCGGTTTCTTGCTTCTAGACTCCAGTACAAGATGGCAGAAGTGAACAGCTCAGCTTCCATGGAGTGTGATGACCGGTCAGTCCACCATTGCTCCGATAGCAACCTCGCCGTTGTTTCTGGGCTGCAAACTTCTCGGCAGCTGGAAGGGGCAGCTGCCACCAGTCTGGGATCTGTGCCCCTTCTTTGTTTCCACCTCTTCACTTAGACTACATGTGGGTTGTTCCATCCCATGCTTTGGCCTCTGAAGGCATAACAAACATCCAAAGGAAACATCCATAGAATAAAAACTTCTGAAGGTATTCTATTTTCTCTGTAATTCTATTCTTTAGCTACGGTGGCCCAAAACAAGATGTAGTGCAAGTGCCACAACTTTTATATTTCAAATCAAAGCACCTTTGACCAACAGGGCATGGACCCAGGACATGCAGGAGAAAGACCTACTGGAGACAGGGAGGTTTGAGTTCTATCCTGCCAGGATTTAAACATATTACAATGCTAGGGCTCTGTGTAAGTTCTACTTCCAACCCTTCCAGGGTTCCTTTTTATTAAAAAGCATAAAGTTGGTGAGGCATCTTACCTGAAGGAGCTGCTTCTCCCCAGTGGAAATACCTATGCCTTTCCCTAGAAGATGCAAGGCCCAGGCCAACTTCTTTTTGTTAACATTTAAAAGCAGGCGGTGAACAAGATGCAGTCCTCCAGAGGTTGCTGAAGTACAACTCCCATCATCCTTTACTGTTTGCTATCTGTTCAAGGCTGATGGGAGTATAGTCCAACATCTGAAGGATCACACTGCCCCCCTCATCACAGGATGATTCGTATTGCACCATTTTTTTCAGGATGAGGCACTGACATGACACAGCCTATATGGGAAGTTCAAAAGTTAGTATATCAGAGAAAATGCATGAAAGAAATCTCTGGTTTGGGAACATCAGCTGTCCTGGCAGGTTTCTTTCTTGTAAAAGCTTCACTGTGAAAACATGATATCGCAAAGTGATTGTACGGAGACTTTAACACACTGAACATTAGACATGGACATAAACAACTAGCAAATCTGCATCTATGAAACCAACCAGAGCCAGCTAAGACATGTATCTTATCCTTAGAGCAGCATGGGGAACCTTTGGTGCTCCAGCTCTTTTGGAATTCAATTCCCAGAAGTCCCAGCCAAGATAGCCAATGGTAAAGGGTTATGGAACTGCAGTCCAAAACATTTGGAGGGCCAAGTGTTCTCACCCCTGCCATATGGTTATGTTTTCAGAGACTCATAGGTTTCAACCTAAATACACCAGTGGTTGGAAACATGTCCTCCTCCAGATGTTATTGGGCTGCAACTTCCATCAGTCCTGCCTGACATAGCCAGTATCTAAAGGATCACACATTGCACACCCCTGCAGTACCCAAGTTAAGACTGAGCTGACAGCCTAGAGCATCCTAACTGTCCATGTTATACCAACTCTCAAAGGAACGGACATCCCAAATTGTCTCACAGCCACACAAGACCATTGCAGTCACAAATCAGGGGTAGGAATCATGGCAGCAGTCCCAGTCAGCACAGCTAATAGCAGATACTTCTGGGAGCTGGAGACGAACAGCATGTGGAAGGTGGCATGATTCCTACCTGTCTTAGAGATTTTTATGTCTTAAGAGTTAGGACTACCTCTTGTAAGTGAAGAAGGTGAAAAATTGTCACTAAAGGGGCCAAGTGGCCTTTCATGTCAGACTACATCTTCAAAGGAGAAAGTGCAGCATTCTATTAGCTCCCCTTCAGTTACAAGAGAAAAGACTGTGGGAACTAAAAATAAATTGAAAAGAAACAAATAGGAGAAAAACCACTGGTACCTGTTGCAGCTGGTGGCACAGCACCAGGGGGTTTTCTTGGCAAGATTTGTTCAGAGGGGGTTTGCTTTTGTCTTCCTCTGAGGCTACTTACGAGCATACTTACAGTGGAGATAAGTGTCATAGAATTCAGTTGGACTTAATTCTGAGGATATATGCGTATGAGTGTGCTATGACTTACAGGATTTGAACTAGGTGTTTTGAATTGACAGGTGCTGACAGTAAGAGAATCAGCTCTGATGTCCTTAGATGCTGAAATGTTGTTTACAGACCCACACAATGGAAGAGGATCCTGAGGACAGTCATGCTCTCCTTTCACCTATCTTCACTAAAACACACAGTCCAAGGGCCAATCACAGCACGAAAATCTTTGTTAATCCTACACCATGTCCCTGCATTTAGTGTTTCTCAACCAAATGTGGAATAATCCAATTGGCAGAGTGTACATGAATAAGGAAAATTGCTTGGAATCATCTATATTCTTCTTATCATCTAAGCCCATGAAGGCTCTTGTATTCAGGGATATTTTATGAGTGGAAAAAATAGCATTATATTCAACTGTGGGCCTTATTGTGACGGCAAGGGCCTAAATCAGGGGTAGTTGTTGTGTGGACCTCCAGATACTGTTGGATTGTTAATCCCAGCATTCTTCACTGTGGCCTACGCTGGCTAGAGCTACTGGAAAGTGTAGTCCCAACAACATCTGGAAGGCCAGACAATTCCTACTTCTACACTTAATCCAAGGACTAAGCCCTGCTAGAACAGACCCAATGATGCAAGAACTGAACACACTTCTCATTGCTTTACAGGGCCTGTTCTACTTGGAATTAGCAATTGGCTATGGACGCTGGTGTCCCCCCTCCCCCCAGGGCTCTTTTATCTTTCACACAAATCTTACTTTCCATCAGACTTTCAGTACACTGAGTTTAGTGTGCCACTTTCATCACTACCTTCTCCTCCCTTTTAGCACACTTTCATTTGAAATTGTAGCTTCCCAACAGATTATTCTCTTCCTGTCTGTGCCAAGGTTGTCATTGCATCAACTGGGAAGCATTACTGAGTTCCAACTCACTATCTGCAGACAGTTCCTGACGGTCACCATTCATGATTGCTGGAATTTCAAGCAGAGCTGGGACTCCAATTTAGAAGTCCCACTGGCAGCTTCAAGCTCAGGTTTGGTGCTGCCTTCAAGATCTGGTATGGAAAGGTGATTGTGTTTATTTTTCTTAATCTACAATACCGGACAAGTTTGACAGCATAAAAGGGCCAGGCCTGAAGGCCTTAGGGACTGGGAAGCCTGTGAATGCCTGCCCCTCCCCAAACACTGAAGCAGGGAGTGACCTTTCCTGAAGGCAGCAGGGGTGGGAACCCAAGAGGGCAATTGCCCAAGGAACCACACCATTAATAAATATATGTAAAAAGATACCAATGCACCCTTTTAAGCAAAGTAAAACCAAGGAGAGAGGTACAGGCAGGCAGCCACCCAACCTGAGTGACACAAACATACTGAGGAGAGGGAGGGAGGGGCAGGGTGGGATGCTTTGGTGTCCCCTTACTGGTGGCCATCCAAGCCTGTTGTGCTGCAGCTAAACCTGCCAGCCAAAGAGCAACCGGCATCCTCACCCCAGCCCTCACCCCCTTTTCAGCTGGGCTAGCGGGCCAGGGGTGTTTGTTTGAGAGAGATCAGCACTGAGCGCATGCGGGAAACATCCTTGGACTGCTTGCTGCTCTTGGGGTTGAAGTCACAGAGCTGAGCTACTTTCTCCCATTCAGTGCCAGGCGTCTCTTCCTTGGACTCCTTCAGGAAGGCTTCCTCTGAGGCTCTGGAGAAGAAGGTAAGGGAGCAAACAGTCAGATTCACATAAAATAAACAGGCAGATGCATTTTTTGCTTTAGCACAGGAATAACTGTGGATGTTTTTGTGGATTGAGGTCTCACAGGTTTCTACTTCCCTTCTTTAATACTGGGCCAGATGGACCAACAGTCTGGCAGTAAAAGGCAAATCCTATGTCTTTGTCCAGAGAAGATTTACAATGCGCCACCTCTCTGACATGTATATGGAATTCTGTGGGGAGTCAAGACACTTCACTTTTGTAACTCTCCAATAGCTTCACACTGATTTTACTCTCCTTTTTCTCAACACGCCAAATCTATTAGGGCAGGAAATTTAGAATAGCTGCACAATGCTTTCTAACTAACAGATGGAGCTGTCCCTCTCAGAGCACATACAGTCTGTTATCATTACAAATGCACGTTCTGGGAATAGTTGCGGATTGCACAGTAGGAAAATGTGAAATTTCCAGAGCATAAAAAGTTGTTTTTTAAAAGTAATCTCTTATGCTGCTTGTTTGAATAATAATAACAGCAACAATGATAATTTGTTACCATTAACACTACAAAAAATTATTTCATTAATGTGTTCACTGATTTTCTATTCCTTTGTAAAAAAAAGAAAAAGAAAAACAACCCTTAAAATTGGTGGTTAATCACAAAAGTTGAAAATTCTGTTCAGAAATGCCCTAAAAATAACATTTACTAGTTACTTTTAAATGCTAATCATTGATTTAAAAAAAAAAGTGATCTCATTCCCACTTGTTAGATTATTTTTGAAATGCAGCCTTGTTTTCTCATTACCTCCTAAGATACCAAACTGCACTTAACTATATTACTTGAAACTCTTTATTTCCAAGCTTTGGACATTTCTATAACAAAAATGTTGCCTTGTTGAAAGACGTCTGCATTCTATGCAACAGCTGAGAAGCACTGCCATCAAAAAGTCCCTGAGTGTATTATCAGTTCCAGAAAGCAATGTCTCAAGTGGCTAGGCCATATGGTTCACACTTAAAAGCAGGCCTGGAGAACATCAGGGAATACACCCTGAAATCCACTGTCTGCATAAGCACATTGGAGTAGGATGTTTATTTGAAACAATCACAGAGACATCTCTGAAGGAGTTGCCAGATCCCAAGCACAGAGAGATACATAGCTATGAGTAGAGAAACTCTTGGGTTTTGTAATTCTAAGCAAATTCCCAGAATCTGTTATATGGCATCTCTTCAGTGTAAATATGAACATGACAACAATAAAGCTCTGTGTCACAGGATTGTTATAAAAGTTGCTTCTGTAAAGCATTTCCTGTTACCTACAAGTACTGTATAAGCTCTAAACATTGTTATGGTTACTTGAGACTCAGAGAGTCTCTGGTGACATAGAGTATATTTGTTCCAACTTTTTCACTGCCCGTTCTAAATCAGAGTTCACTTCTTGCTCTGATATCCATTTATATCCTTTCTCCACCAAAGCATGCTTATAACCTGGGCTATTTCCACACTAGACTGTTATAGTGTCATTATTCCACTTACAACATCCTATGGAATCCTGGAGTTTGCAGTTAGTTACAGCATATAGAACCCCCAGCCAGAGAGCTCTTTGGCCTCAGTAAACTACCAACCCCAGAATTCCTCAGAATGTTGAAAATGGAATAATAGCACTATTACAGTGTAGTGTGGAGATGGCTTTAGACCTTTCTACCCATTTTGACCCTTACCTCTCTAGTTTCATATAGGGGGAAAAATCAATAAAACTGGGATTGATAACAGATTTTCTTTCTCATCAAGACAGAAATAGAGAGCACCCAATTACTTCTTGGGAAAATGAAATTATTCCTTTTTAAAAAACAATACATGAAAGATCACCTCAATACTTCTTGATTATGAAAAATAAGAATGACATTGAGTAGGGCTTTGATGAAGAAACACTGGCATTTCTCTAAAGGAAATGGAGAGGCTACACAATGAAGCAGCTATGCTGGCACTCTAGTGTGAGAATGTGGGCATTCTTTCTATAAAAATAAGGAACTGGTACAATGTTAACCTATTATAGGACATTTACAAGTCCCCTTTCCTCTCTGGCCAAATGTCTAGGAGAAAGACCTTATCTGCATAGAGAGCTCCCCATAGGAAATGCCATAAAGGAAAAAAAGGCAAGAAAGACGTACACATAGCCAATCACATCGGCATCCGGCTGCTGGTAAAAGGCTTTGTCAGCAATCCTACGATGTGACCCAGAGACAGGAGAAAACGCAGAGCAGAAAGGCAGCAAAGAGTTAAAGAGAGAAAGATGGATTAGTACCCTTAGGGAAGGAGGAAGCAACAGAATTAGACACTGCAGGACAGTGGAGGTGTTTCTGCAAATTGGTTAGAGATCTGTTAGTCAAATGCTCAAAGAGAGAAAAGGCTCTATACAAAAATACATTGTTTGGCACAGTGCTCTCACAGCTGTAGCCCTAAAGCAGACAGAGCTGCTTCTGGGAACTACAGAACTACAGAATTAAATCTTTAAAAAGTTAACATTGACAATCAGCAGTAAAAGGGATCTTGCCCACCACTTACTTAGCCAGTGTCTGAAAGAAAAAAGTTTATGACCGGTAGATAACATGTAAAGGATTTCACATCTCTACCCAGAATCCATTGTGGTGCCATTTAATTTTGTTAACGGACATGGATGATAGAGCAAATGGCCTGGTAGTGGTATGGTTCTGGATATTTTCTCTTTAAGTGTCTTTATCCAATCTAAACATGGCCCATTTTTTTCAAGTTGTGTGATGGTGCCAAGGAGTAGCTCCGTTCCTAGACACTGAGATAATATGGGAAGTGGCAGCAGCAAATGTTAAGCTATTACTATTGCTGCTGGCAGTAGCTGAAAATGGGTAGAAGGCATTCCCCTCACAGCTGTACCTGTTGTTGGCCCGGTTCCTTTCCATTTGTTCATTTTGCCGTAAGTTCCACTCTTCTAAGTCCTTCTTGGCCTTTTCACGCCACTCCTGTTCTAACACCTTGGAAGCGGCATCTGAAACAAAACAGGTACATGATTGGAAGGCAGAAAGTTATCGTGGGAATTCCTAGCCACTATTGGGTGCTGTACAAAGCTGGCTTTGGGATATGGCAAGGGGATGGTCCAAAGGTGGGCCTGGAGATCTTCCCTGAGAGGAATTGCCCTGCATAGCCATGCTCATGAGGAGTTAGATATCATGTGCCTAACTCAAGAAGAAATAACAGATTTCCATGTACCGGAAGGGAGATGAGGCAGGCAGTAGTGACGAATAAAACTTCCAGCTATTGATTTAGAATCATAGGATCATAGAAATGTAGAGTTGGAAGAGACCCCAGGGGCCATCCAGTCCAACCCCCCGCCATGCAGGAACACCCTCAAAGCAATCCCGACAGATGGCCATCCAGCCTCTGCTTAAAAACCTCCAAAGAAGGAGATTCCACTACACTCCAAGGCAGCTTATTCCACTGCCGGACAGCCCTGACTGTCAGGAAGTTCTTCCTGAGGTTCAGGTGGAATCTCCTTTCCTGCAGCTTGAATCCATTGTTCCTTGTCCTGGTCTCTGGAGCAGCAGAAAACAAGCCCTCTCCTTCCTCTACATGGCATCCCTTCAAATATTTAAACATGGCTATCATGTCCCCTCTTAACCTTCTCTTCTGCAGACTAAACATACCCAGCTCTCTAAGTATATCCTCATAGGGCACGGCTTCCAGGCCCCTCACCATTTTGGTCGCCCTTCTCTGGACTTGCTCCAGCTTGACCAGGTCCTTCTTGAATTGGGGTGCCCAGGACTGGACACAGTATTCAAGATGAGGTCTAACCAAAGCAGAGTAGAGTGGTACCAGTACCTCCCTCGATCTAGACACCATACTCCTATTGATGCAGCCGAGAATTGCATTGGCTTTCTTGGCTGCCGCATCACACTGCTGACTCATGTTCAGCTTGTGGTCTATGAAGACTCCTAGATCCCTTTCACATGTACTGCTATCCAGCCACGTGTCCCCCATCCTATATTTCTGTATTCCACTTTTTCTACCTAAGTGTAGGACCTTACACTTCTCTCTGTTGAATTTCATTTTGTTAGCCTTGGCCCAGCTCTCCAATCTATCCAGGTCATTTTGAATTTTGATCCTGTCCTCTGGCGTATTAGCAACCCCTCCCAATTTGGTGTCATCTGTAAATTTGATGAGCATGCCCTCTATTCCTTCATCCAAGTCGTTGATAAAGATGTTGAATAGCACTGGGCTCAGGACAGAACCCGGTGGCACCCCACTAGCCACTTCTCCCCAGGATGAAAACCAGCCATTTGTGATCACTCTTTGGGTTCAGTCAGTTAACCAATTACAAATCACAGTAGCCCTGTCCAGCCCGCATTTCACTAGCTTCTTTGCAAGAATGTCATGGGGAACTTTGTCAAAGGCCTTCCTGAAATCAAGATATGCTACATCCACAGCATTCCCTTCATCTATCAAACTAGTAATTCTATCATAAAAAGAGATAAGATTAGTCTGGCATGACTTATTTTTGAGAAATCCATGTTGACTTCTCGTGATTATCGCATTGCTACAGAGCACACACAAGTGGATTTCCAAGAAAAATTAAAGGAGGAGCGCAAATATTATGGTTGCTAGTAAGACACAAACTCACCACTCACCTTGCTAGTCAGGTTCATGGCTATAAAAGAGGTCAGTTGGTAATGTCTCCTCAGCTGAAGCCCATATAATAGCTCCCCACAAGAGCCAATATTCCATCTATTTTTCCTAGTATTTACTCTCTTTCTCTCCTGTTCTACATTTGGTGCTTCCTTGTTCCATTTTTTTTCATTTCACCACTTCTCATCTCCAAGGACATCTCTCAACAGTAGCCAAACTCCACCCACACCCTGGCTTATGCTTTCCCCACCTGTATTGTTTAGTTTTGCATTTCTTCAGAAAAAGAGCAGTGGCAGTTTCACTTCTGCCTTTAACGCCATTTTCTCCCGTTTTTCTGTGCTCCCGCTTTTGTTTTCAGGCCCCTCAAAAATACCCATTACAAAAGTGATACATACACATTCCAGCATTTTCAGTTTGTATTTATATAGTCTCTACTTGGTCGTTCTCCTCTCTCTCTCAACCTCTCTCCCCCTCCCCGAACACACCACACACTTACCCAACTCCTGCAGTCTCTTTTCTGCTCCTCCCGCCATTTGCGAATGCTTTCAGGCTCCTGTGTCAACCGGTCAGCTCTGGCAATGGCTGCATAGGCATCTGTGGGCCCATTGGATTCCTTTAAACAGAAGTAATATCGTGTAAAACCCAGGTCCTTCCTCCACACCCACCCAATATTTCTGTCAGAGATGGCCCAGTGAGGCCCTCCAGATATTGTTGCCCTATAACTCCCATCAACCTTAGCCAGCAGTCCAGGTAGTGAGGAATTATGAGAATTGCAATGCCACCAAGACCCAGTGCAGCAGGGGTCACAATCACCCACCTCTGCTTTATGTGGAAAGATGAGAAGCTTGATAGGAGTCTCCTGTCCTCGCTATACTAAAAAGTTATGTACAGAATTATGCGCAAGTCCTAATCCTAGTTGTCCAGAAGTCATTCACCATCTTTTCCCTAAGTCCAGTTTATGAACAAGATGGGAAGAAATGGTCAAAATGAACTCTCACTTATGAACCCAGCACAACTGCCCACAAGACTAGAATATGTCCCCTTGAATGCTAAACCTTTTTGCACCTAACAAACTCCCCTTCATCAGGTTTGTACAGTGTAGTTCTGGTACATTTTGAAATGTGAGTGCTCTTCATTACAGATCTTATAACCATATCCCCAATGGGAGTAAAAAAAGAAAAGCAGAAGAAAAATGGAGGTATCTGTGCTCATCAACATCTATCTCTGTGTGGGGTTATTAAATATGCTTATAAGTTATTGTGTGCCTTCAAGTTGTTTCCAACTTATGGTGAAAGTGAAGTGAACCTACCACATGTTTTTCTGGGGATGAGTGTGTGTGATGCTCGCAAGGTCACCCAATGGGTTTCCACAGTTGAGCGGGGAATCAAACCTTTTTCTCCAGGATCGTAGTCTAATGCTCAAACCACTACACCATGTTGTTCCCATGCTCCCATACAAATAGCTCTACTTTTTTTCCAGAAGTTTTTTTTCACAACACCAGGCAGAAATATTTAAAATCAACAAACAAATTAGTTCTAAAATTTCTTCCCTAAACCCTGCCGTGTACTATGAAGACTTAAGCTAAGTTCAGGGGGAACAGGGAAATCTGATGAGTTGGCTGGCGACATCATTGTCCTAAAGTCCCAACACTTTGACCTTGGGAGCCTGGCTCCCTCACACCACTTTTGTATAGCTTTATACAACTTGCCTTGTCGTTCACTGCCAACATGACTTTCATGTCTGTGCCTCAGGAGGGCTCCTGCAATTGTAAGGAATAATGGCTGCAAGCTGTGCCACTGTGATGTCACTTCTGTGATGTCACAGTCAAGTCTTTAAAAGTTCAACTCTTGTTGAAGAGATCTCACCCAGAATAGAACCAGATCTTTGTTCTGGCTGGTTCTCTAATCATTTCTATCTGGTTAAGTGCTGTTACTATGACAAAAACCAGCTTTTGCAACCTCAAGCTGAAATTAGAAGAGAAGCACCAAATGCAGTCACTTTAATTTAAAGACCAGTGACGATAATTAAACAACACAGCTGTAGGATTTGAGAAGGTTCTATTTACACACCACCATTTTCTCAATGTAGTATAATTCACTGTGATTTCACAGGGGGTTATGCAGTGTTTCCCCCATCCGAGTCAGTAGAACAAGCCTCCCACACATGTCACATGTTCATCTTAGTAGAATCAAGAAAACAGCTTTTTGGTCTCTTCTAAATCTGTCACCCACACACCCTCTGGACATTTATCTTTCCTTTTAAACGGAGAGCAGCATGTCTCTAAGCTCTACCCAGTCTAACTGTGTGTAAAAAAAATTTTTGGACTATATCACTTTCGGGTTGCTGATACAGATATATGGGGCAGTGGGAACAGTGTTCCGATATTCACTCCACTGTAAAAACCAACAGAAGAGCTTTTGTTCATCTTAAATGCTAGTGGGTTAGGGGAAATGGCTATAGCCTAGACCTGCTTGCCTCTCAGCAACAAACACCAAGACTCAAGCATGTGGCAAGGAGAAAAGGCCTTATCACACTGCACTGTTATAGTCCTGCTATTCCACTTTTACTGCCATGGCAACATTCCTTGGTATCCTGGGATTTGCAGTTTAGGGAGGGGTAGTTAGAATTCTCAGCCAGAGAGAGCTCTTAGGCTTGACTAAACTACAAATCCCAGAATTCCACAGAATGTTGCCCTGGCAATTAAAGTGAAATGATAGTGCTATAACAGTGTAGTGTGATAGAACTAAAAGATGTCCTTTAACTGGGGCCTGGAGATTCAGGGGATACAAAGGCTTAGACTGCAGGAACCCCAGTACCATGAGGGAGAAAACTAAGGCTAAGCTACAGATCATTCTTCAAGATATGTACAAAAACATATTTTAACTACAGCCAAGATCCTCTGGAGCCAGTCAGAAGCTGTGATAAACTAAAACACACAACATTATAAAGAATGAATTGCTTGCTCAGGGATTTATCTAGGACAGACAGAGTATCCTTGTGCAATTAAATTAGGACTTGTAGGGAAGCACACAAACAACGATAAGATGAGAAACAACTATGATGTGTGTATGAGAAAGGGGACACATCTGTACTGCTTCCCCACCAAACAAGTGCTTGAACCTTGTTCTCACTTGTGGAAATCTATGGCCATTTCTGCACTACATTGTTATAGTGCCATTATTCCACTTTCAACCTCCTGTGGAATTCTGGGGTTTGTAGTTTCCTAAGGCCGAAGAGTTCTCTGGCTGAGAATTCTAAATGCCCCTCCCTAAACTTATGAAAGTGGAATGATAGCACTATAACAGTGTAGTGTGGAAATGGCCTATGTTAGGAACTTTTCCCCAGCTACTTAGCCTAGGAAGAATTTTCCTATATGATCAGCTACTTGTGTAGGTAAGGTATTAGAAAAGGTATGGAGGGGGTGGCTGCACACTAATGAAAACAGTTTCTATCTGAAATCTACAATACACAGCTAACACTAAACATAAGGAGGTAAGCAATGGTATTTTTGTTGGCCATCCAAAGTTTTTCTCCTTCCAGAACTGATGGTACAGTTATCCTTCTCACAACCATTAACACTGAATTATGTCAACTTTTGTAAGGCTTTATTATAAATATGTTCCCAAATATGTTGTCAGGTATGCCACCCTCAGATTCATCTGTCATGTTCTTCTCATTTTCTGTAACATTTTCAAAGCATTCCTATCAATTTTTTGTTTTGTTTTTTTGCAAGTACTCCTGGACAACCCATCACTGGAGATCAAATACAATGTAATATCTGCAGTCCATCGAGCAAAATCCATCCTAGATCCTAGGTCCACCACGGTATGTACTAATAAGAACTTTAGATGAACTGCAGGAATTGCTTCCCCTTAAATGTTATAGTATTAAGGTACTATAATAGTGAGCAACAAGCCAGTTTCCTCCAGATATGTTCCTAGAATCATAAGGCTGAAAGAGACCACAACAGCCATCAAGTCCAGCCCCATGCCATGCAGGAATACACCATCAAAGCACTCCCAACAGATGGCCATCTGACCTCTGTTTAAAAACTTCCAAGAAGGAGACCCCACCACACTGTAAAGCGGCATATTCCACTGTCAAAATGTTCTTACTGTCCGAAAGTTCTGCCTAATATTTAGGTGGAATCCCTTTTCCTGATGTTTGAAGCCATTGCTCCATGACCTAGTCTCTGAAGCAGCAGAAAACAAGTTTGTTCCATCTTTCATATGACATCTCTTCAAATATTTAAAGATAGATATTATGCCACCTTCTTCTCTCCAGGCTAAACATGGTTTCCAGGCCTTTCACCATTTTAGTCACCCTCCTCTGGACACACTCCAGCTTGTCTATATCCTTCTTGAATTGTGGTAAACAGAACTGGCGGTGTTATTCCAAGTGACATCTGACCAAAGCAGAATAGAGAGCTACTATTACTTCCCTCAACCTAGACACAATAATCCTATTAAGGCAGCCTAGAATCATGTTGGCTTTTTTAGTTGCCATATCACATTGCTGACTCATGTTCAGCTGGGGTCTCCTAAGGGTTGGCTAGGGATGATGACAGTTACAGCTTAATGTATTGGAAAGGGATGAGGTTAGAGGGCTGCCTTAAAATGATCAGTCCAAGAAACATATCAGTGGTTGAACCTTGCAGTTATGAAGATTAAAAACCCATTAATTTATTTAAAACAACAGCTCCACCTCAAAAAACAAACCTAAAGTATATGCTTTACTGCTAGAAGGGCAGCTTATCTCCTTCACAGAAAATCTGAAAATTCTGTCCCACAACTGAAGTTCTTGAAAAGAGACATTTCACCCATTCTGATGCACATTTAGTTCCCTTTCTCTCTTGCACATACATCCTGCTTTTCCCTCAAGGAATTCTAAGTGGCATCCATATCTCCCTCACAATTTATCCCTTGTGAGGTAAAAGGCATTTAGAATAGCTGCCCCATCATCATGCCGTGAGCTTCACCTCTGAATGGAGTATTTGAACTTGGTTCTTTATATTCCTAGCCCCATACTCTAACCATTACTCCATATTAGCACTAAGCATTTACATTTCTTGCTGTCAATACAACGCCCTCCCTTCCCCAATCTGTGTTTGTCCCAGTGCGCCAAGCAAAATTTTCATACAAAGCCACGCTACCTGCCAAACTTCTCCCTTCCACAATGAGACAAACTTCGCAGTTTCCGTATATTTCAAACTACAGTTACTGCAGTTGAATGCCTTGTTCTCAGTTATTTCTAGCAACAAGGGCATGTTACTAAATGTGGACCAAGTTTTAGCTTTCTGACAATTGTGACTTTACCATTTTGATACTGTGGAAAATGATGTTGAAACATTTTAATAGTGAAAGCACACAATATCTTTAAATCAGTTCAACAACCCCAAAGAACACAGGAGAAGGATCACCAATTCAGGAAAAATTATGTGCATGCTGATTCACAGATGCTTTTCTTTTCATTTTGCTGCAACAGACTAATGTGGATTCTTCTCTGGAAGCAGTTGCCTAAAGGGAAGTAGTAATTCCACAGCCCAGCTACACTGTAGCTAGAAAAGCCACACTATTGGAGAGTTTTTAAAGAGAGTTTTTGGAGGCACAATTCCAAATATAAGATGGGTGACACCTGGCTGGAACGCAGTACATGTAAAAAGGATCAAGAAGTGCTAGTACACTATAAGCTAAATGTGAGTCAACAGTGTGGTGTGGCAAACAAAAAAGCCAATGCAATTCTGTACTGCATTAACAGGAATATTCAAGATCAGGGGAAGCAGTAGTGACACCATTTTGCTTTGGCCAGACCTCACTTGGAATACTGTGTCCGGTTCTGGGCACCACAGTTCGAGAAGGATATTGACAAGCGGGAACGTGAAGAGAGAAAGACAACCAAGATAATCAAATATCTGGAAACCAAACCAGATGAAGAGTGACTTAGGGAGCTGGGTAGGTTCAGCTTCTAGAAGAGAAGACTGAGAAGTGGCATGGTAGCCATCCTTAAATATCTGAAGGGATGTCAAGATGGGACAAGCTTGTTTTCTCCTGTTCTAGAGACTAGGAACTAATGGATTCAAATTACAAGAAAAGAGATTCCACCTAAACAAGAAGTGAGTTACTACTGCTGTTCAACAGTGGGATGAATTGCCTCAAGGGAAGTTAGACTCTCCTTCTTTGGAGGTCTTAAAAACAGAGGTGGGATGCTTATTCCTCAGGAGTGCTTTAGCTGTAGATTCTGCATGGCAAGGATCCTTGCAGTCCTTTCCAGTTCTAAGACTCTTTGATTCTATGATTTGAATGTCCCCATAATATTGCATACTTTCCAGCACTGCTGAAAGCCAGCATATCCAGTTCCGTAAGTATGATGAATTTACTGGCATTTCCTCACTGCAACTTGTGTTGTTGAAATAAAAATGCAGTAAAGGTATCATTAAGTCATGGGACAGACTGGCTACACTTAGCTTCCTGTGAGAGGCAGCAGGGCAGAAGTTTGCTGTGAGAGGTAGAAGAATATGGGCCCTTCCCTACTACACCGTTATGGTACTATTATTCCACTTTCAGCATCCTGTGGAATTCTGGAGTCTGTAGTTTCCTGAGGCCAAACAGATCTCTTGCTGAGAATTCTAGATGCTTCTCCCTCAACTGCAAATCCCAGGATTCCACAGGATGTTGAAAGTGGAATAATAGCACTGTAACAATGTAAAGCAGAAATGGACATAGTCCAACAACATCTGGAGAGTAGCAAGTTCTCCACTCCTGCTATAAAGTAAGATGGGAATGGCAAGAGAGGCTGACCTCACGTTATTGCCCTTAGAATTATTTTATTTGATTCTTGACGGCCTGCATTTCAGTTCTGGGTAGCACTAGACTGGGCCTCTACTGGAGACACCATTTCATCCTCCTCAGAGCTGCCTGTGATGTTATGGACTTAGAGTGGGGTGGAATGCTGTTGTTTTATTAGTAAAATGAACATGAAATATGATTATGTATGTGATGTCTACTAAATGTAATAAGGTAAGTGATCTTCTGGGAGGGGTGAGAGTATGGAATTTTGGAAGTGACTGGTGATTGGCTGAACGTTTGAATGGGAAGCTTAAAAGAGTGCTGTGGGACAATAAGGAGGAGAGACAGGGATTTAATTAGACTCTGGATGATTAGTCAGTTCAGTTCAGATTATGAGGAGACAAGGAAAGAGCTGCAGAGCAGAATTTGGACGTATTAAATAAACTTTAACTGTATATCGTACATTCTTTTTGTATTATACACATATGCCGCTCAGCTGGGCTGGGCTTCAATGCTGCAATTCATATACACAGTGTCTGTGGAGGTAGCAGTGGTTCAAGGGTGGTGCTGTCCAGTGGTGAGATTATAAGAATAAAGTCTCACACAGAAACCATGAGGACACCTGGAAGTTTTCCACATACAGTGATACAACAGGGGGGAGATGTGGAAATCTCCACATTGGATGGCAGTAGCAGAATAAGTACTGTAGAAGTCCTCACACTGGCCAAAGGCATTTTTCTTTCTGAGGCAAAGGAAAAGGTGCTATACATGCTAACACACTATTCCATGTAGAGAAATTAATGATCTTACTTCAAAAATGGTGACATGACAGTGTCCTCCACTGCATTCAAGTACAGCAGTATAACTTAAGGAGCACAGGGCAGGCCATGCAGTACACAGTTGGGTTCTCCAACAGAAGGAAGTGGAAAGGGGAGCTCACAGGGAACGCCTTAGGACTAGCACTCCAGATCTGCTGCTTGAGACGGTTGCCTCATTCTGCTTAATATTCCTCCTACAGCATCAAACCCCTGTTGGGCCCCCCCACCCCACCCCACCCCACCCCACCCCACCCCACATACTTCTAGGTTTTTTTCCCCCAGGGGAATGACTCCAGTTCTATGGAATGTACAAATTAACACACACACACACACAGATCTATCCCTCCCTGCCTCAGGGGACCCTGGGCTACTTTCTACCAGATATCAACATGTTACAACAAGTGAGTATGCAAGCCCTATTCAAATATGAGCACTATTCCTACAGAGTAATCACACTCCCTTCTGGATACAAGCTTTCCCCTGCAACTCAAGCTCCCCCTCCAAGCAAGTAAAATCTGATTGTTCTATCTGTATACAGGCTATGAAAGGTTATGGCTCACAAACATTTGTCAGAATTTGACACATCTGGGAGGAGAGTGAATGGGAAGGAGGTTGCTCCTCTGGGCTGAACAATCAGTCTGCATGGGGGCTAAAGTCAGAGACAGCAGAAAATGAAGGGGCCAGAGAGGTAGCTGCAATTAAGTACAAAGCTCTGTTTCCAGAAATAGTGCTGCTTGCAGTGTGGAACAAGGCTATTGGATTATGCTCTGCCCTCACACCCAATCCACTAATCTAATTAAGGCTACCCACCTCCAATGGGATTGTGCTGCTGTAAACCAAGCTGATATCATGACAAAGAGGGAGATAAATGCTCCTAAGCCACAGTCACTTCACCATCTATCTGGGCAGAATGGAGATGCTCATAGAAATGGTGAAATGAGATAGCAGATGAAAGAAGACTGCACACATCCTACTCCCCTTAGTAGCTTGCTTAAGTGATTGCCTACCTAGCATGCTATACCATTGCAGCTGTGGGCTGGCATCAGCAGAACTTGAAAGGTAAAAGGATAGTGCAGAGAAACTGCAAGAGAAAAGTGTGGGCAGGCACAGTAGGCTTACTAGCACTTTGTAAAAATGGTACAAAGCTGTCATTCAGCCAATCATATCACAGTAGGCACATAACTGAGCATAGGTACAAAACTGCAACAGTGTGTCTACACACACCAGAGAGATATTCTTTTCTAAGACAACATAAACTCAGCAACCTGACCCACAAACAGGCAAAGGTCTGAATGTGCTCCGGGTGAATTTTGGAAGATGCATTACAAGGATATGGCCCCATGGTTGCCTGGTGATTTTTTTATGTATTACCCAGGAAAATACCAGTTTTTCTACCCAACAGAGAGCTGCCAGCAGTTCTGGATCTCTGACAAGTGTATCTGTGTAAAAAAACACCATAGACTTATAACAACAAATTAATAATAATAATATTAATAGAATTCTATTAATTACGGTACCAATTACTTCTCCCTCAAAAAGCTTTACTTCCCCCATCTTTCTTGTTCTTCCTGTACCTCAACACTATCTTTTATAATCTAATCTCACAATCTCCCATGGCAATTTAATCCCTTCTTGCGAATTTAGCCATCTTCTTCCACAACAGCAGTGCCCTCTGTTTGTGATGATCCCCATAAGCAGCTGCTATGGAAGAGTATCTAAGGCAAAGGTGGGGATTTTTTGGTCTGACAAATATTTATGAACTACTATTGCCATCATTCATCACCATTATTCAGACTGGCTGTGGCTGATGGAATTCAACATTACCTAGTGAAGCACAATTCTACAGCCTGGTCTTAAGAAAGAAAGTGCTGTGCCCAATCTTAGCAGAAGAACTGATGGGTAGTATTCAGGTCCAGTCCATAACCTATCCTCTTTTTTTTTTATAACCAGCTAAGAAGCAGATTTCTTTGGATGAGAAATCTTCTCAATGAACCTTCTTTGAAAGCCTGGACCAAGATACTGCTGCTGGTCTTCCAGGCATACTATACTCAATGGCTTCACAAACCAGTGCTTCCAAGCCTGGAGCCCTCCCCACCCCCGATGTTTTAGACTACAATTTCCAGGAATCCAACCTAATGTGATGATTGGTAAAGGATGATGGAAACTGAAATCTAAACTATGTAGAGTGTGCCAGGTTGCAGAAAGTATTCAAAGACTAAGGGTTGCCTCGTCTAACACAGCAATTAGATGGATTCTCACCTGATAGACATCTCCATTCACAGTGGCACCTGTGCTATCCAAATCAGCTGCAGAGGAAGGAAAAGAAAGATCAGTCAGACAGTGCAAATACCAGGAGCACAAGGGTGAACCTGATGAACCAGATGTAGGTAGGAGAATAAGCTTAGGCATGAGCTTCCTGCCCTCATGGATTGACTGGGTTGCAAAGGCTATAGGCTGGTCAATTTTACAATAGGACATGCCTCCAGGTCCAGTGGGTACATACGCAAGTAACAGCAACACACGAAAACTGCAAGCAGAGATTCAAAAGCAGCAGCAGAGTACAGGTTTGGGGTAACAGGGACAAAAGATGCAGGGATCTAGAATATTTACTCCTAAATACCCACACTCTGAAACTTGTTAACTAATCCATTAGCTGCAAGTTGCTGTTACAGTCTCAGTAAAATGCAGTTTATCAGCGTATGACTCATACTTTTTTATGGAGGACCTAGATAAGGATTCAGCTACTAGGTAATTGTGGGCAGGCAACATTGCTGCGATTAAAGTTGTATGGAATGTTATGAGAAACTAAAAATGCCCTTCCTTCAATCCAGCAAAAAATCCAAAAGGAGAAAAGAATATATGTTTATTATCAAGCAGCTCCCAATGGAGTTCAATGGCACTTAAGTTCCAATAATTTGTGTTTGAGCCTGCTGGAGGTAAGACACAACACTGTATCAATCAGTCAGTCAGTCAGTCAATCAATCAATCAATCAATCAATCAAATTGTGGGCATGAGCACATCCTAACAATGCATAATCTAAACCTAGTCTGAATTTGCTGGAATAAGAATCTGTGGACAACAAAACCAGTTGTACCAGCTTACTATTTCCAAGATAAGCACACATAATAAAAGTGGAAGAATCAGTGCCAGATCTGTTAAAAATTAACAATTCAGCAGCTTCCTATTTTCATTGTTTTTTCAACTTTAATTTGGCTTTGTTTATAATGATCTCAAGGTTAGAGGCAGAACAACTACAAAGACTGAAATGCATCCTTCCCCATACATCTGTCTCATTGGCTCGATTATACTGCTGTTTTAAAGCCTAATTCATACCTATTCATTTGACTCTGAAAATGGCACAAAGAAATTGTTGGCAGGTGACAGTGACACCAAAGGATGTGTAGATGATTAAGCATTTAATAGTTTCTTCCCCTCTAGAAAGTGTATGTTTTGCAGCTCCTCCCTTTCTTTGTACTTTTTATAGCATGAGCTGTGCTGCCTAGAACTTAGCAAATCTATCATACATAGGTCACATACTAGCAAATAATATGGAGAATCGTAGTCCTCACAAGAGTTGCCACACGTCTGTTCTTTTAAAAGAATTCCTTACTAGATGTAACACTACCTTGTGAAATACAATAGCTGTCTTTTATTACAGCAGCAGCATCTAGATACATTGGCCAACTGAACCAAGTTCTTTCTACTCCTGACTTAGCATATGGGGAAACTTATTGCCCTGTCTATTTTTATTCTATTTATGAAAAAAGAACAGTTTATCAAACCTTTACCTAGTGCTAAACTAGACTAAATATATAGCTCAACAAATGTAGAGGAAAAGAGGGACAAATCACAGTTTGATCTGTTACAGAAATCCCTTACTAACAATTTAAACAGATTTCTAGACTCCAGAATGCCACTTGGAACATGTTTAGAAAGGCTGGATGGGGACACTCTATCTTTATTTCATAAGGCCTCTGAAAAGAATAACTGTGGCTAAATTGTATGCAGTTCTCTTGCTTGGGAACAAGATATCTTCCAAATTCCTGCCTAAGCAAAGCCAAGGACAGAGTCATCTTTTACTTGTCCTGTTCCTACGCTTTCAACAGCAGCATGACATGCAGAAATTAAGGAGCTGAATATTTCCAAACAGTGCTGATAAACCAAGCAAATGAGAAGGGTACCAAGCAGGCCAATTAAAACAGTTGACAATCCTAAGCAGGGTGAAGGCTAAAAAGAGAAAATGTCAAAGGACAGGGATTGTCAGAGGCACTCCTTTCTTTGGACCACTTCCTTGCAGATCCTCCCTCTCTCTCCTGACATTTCACACACTCTCAATCTGGCTACACCCAGGATGACTAGGTCTGGTCTGGCAATGTTTGTGGGGACTCCTCCCAAAGCCAACCCAGAGCTTCAGTATGCCTGCCGCACCTACGATAGATGCGCCCACACAAAATGGTCTCTTCCTTCTTCAGCCTGTGTTGAACATAATAACCTCCTGCCTCACTTCAGCGAAGGATGGAATTTGCCAGAGGAAACAGAATTCTCCTGGTAGGTCAAGCCAGGGCTGACGTTACTCTGAGGGTAGGGTCCACAGCTGACCAAAAACAGGCCATTAAATTCAGAGCCTGGACAATTACTTTTGAGAACAATTAATATATAATGGCACGCTGAAGGTATTCATAACTGAGCAAGTGGTATACAGGAAAATGCTCCAAGTCCTGGAACATCTCCTATGGTTGTGAGTCCTTTCTGGCTCATGGTGAATCCATGGGTTTTCTAGGGCTGAGAGTGTGTGTGCACCCAAGGTCACTCAGTGGGTTTCCATGGCTGAGCAGGAAATCAAACCCCAGTCACCAGGGTCATAGCCCAATGCTCAAACCCCTACACTACGCTGGCTCAGTGGTAGGAATATCTACCATCGCTCATTGATGAATGGTTTCACCAGGTTGTTATATTCACTTTTCATAAGGGTAACCTTCTAAGCTCTGCAATTAATTTTCCCTTCTAGAGTAGGCAAGAGTACTCCAAAGAGTGACGCCTGTTTGTCTCCCCTGAAATTCCCCAAAACCAAAGCACAGGTGAGGTCCCTGAGCCAAAGCACAGAGCCCAGAAAAGAAGCCTCCACGCTCCAACTGGCAGGGAGTCAGAGCGTGCGAGACCTGGCTCCACATCCTTACAGGCCCAGGAGTAGCCTTGTCAGACAGTCTCAGAAAGGTCTTCAGCCCTGGGCCTTATTTCCTAGAGCATCTGTGAAATGGGAACACCAGCCTGCCATGAACTACAAGGAAGGATGCACCCAGCTCTGTTTTAGGCAGACCGTGCACACACTGTGGCAGCGCCAGCATCCCCGCAGAGGCCACTGGCCATGCCAAGCCCTCAGAACTAAGCCCCCTGAGGCGAAACAGAGCGAAGCATCTGTTTTTCCTGCTCCCCTCTTCCCTCTTGCAACCCGAGGCCTCCCTCCCACGCGACCTGAAGCTTTTGTCTTTCTGCCTGGCGCGAACGAAGAAGGGCCGGGGCCGCCGCCGCCGCCGCCGCCGCCGCTCCCTTCCCTTCCCTTCCCGGGCAGCCCCCGCGCGCATCCCCGCAGCCCGCGGCGGCCTGCGCGTGGCGCGGGCGGGGGTCTGCCCCCCTCTCCTTCACCCTTCACACTCACCCGGCGCTTCTCCCGCCTCCTGGGTGCCCCCCGGGGCCCCGTCGGCCGCGCCGAAGCCCTCGTCGTTCTCGATGCCCGCAATCTCGCTCTCCTGCTGAGCCAGGAAGGCAGCGGCCGGGTCCTCCTCCGCCGCCTCGGCCGCCCCGCTCTCCGACGAGGAGAAGAAACCAAAATCATCAGCCATGTTGGTTGCTAGCCTGCCTGCCTGCCGGCCGGCCGGCCGGCCGCCCTCCCGTCGGCCGCGCTGCCCGCGCTCTGCCTGCCCTTCCGCCACGAGAGGGGCGCTCCGAGAGCGGCTCCGGGCCGGACCACCGGGGCGGCGAAGGGGAGCGAGCGAGCGCGCGCGCGGAGAGAGCGCGCGGGCGAGGCGAGGCGAGGCGAGAGAGGGGCGGCGGGGGCAGCCCCGAGGCGCGGCGGCTGTCACTGCGGCGGCGGCGGCGGCGGCGGCGGCGGCGGGAGGAGCCTCTGACGGCGCTATCAAGAGGGCGAAGGGAGGTGCGCGCTCGCTCCCCCTCCCTGCCTCCCTCCCTCCCTCTCCAACGCGCCTCGGGGCCGCGAGAGGGAAGCACTGCTTCCTCGGGACTCCCTCCGAGCTTCGGGGCGAGGCCACTCCCCTCCTGAAATCTCAGCCGCGCTGCTTTGGCCCGGCCGTCGTCGCTGCCTCCCCGTGCTATTTATTCGTCAGTCCCGCAGCGGCCCTCTCCGTCGCGTGGCTTTTTATGTGCCATTCGCTGCACGGAGGGGGGCAGGGGGACTCGAGGTTCCCCAAGACTAGGCTGTGGAGGGCCCAGCTCCCCTGAAACGGTCGGGCAAAATGGGACCACCGAGACTCGGATGGGTTAGAACGCCCTCGGGCGCTGTCGGCCAGGTGCGTACTAAATGCCCGCGCGCCAAGACCAGATGCGTGACAGCGGTTGTCACTGCGCCCGCCCGGGAGTAAGGAAGCCTTATGCGCACTGACTTCGGAGCAGGCTCCACTGAACAGAAGGAGGGCACTTCTGCGAACACGTTGTGCCTGCAACCGTCTTCATATTTAAGGATGCTTGAATGAAAATAAGTGGGGAAAGTAATTTGCCCCCCCCCGAAGTACCTCCACGTGAGCGAAAGGAATAGCAACTTGATTGCCAGTGCTGAGCCCCCGCCCCGCACCTTAAAAAGCAGTTCCAGGCGCCCTGGTTTTGTGCTAAGATGCAAAAATGCATTCTGCAGTTCTCTTGATCCGATGGGGATATAGGAGGTGTTTTCCTGCCTGAATCAAAGGGTGAGGAGCTCCGCTCTCCTCCTGCCAGTTTCATGTACTGGCCAACAGTTGAATTTTACCATAACACTGGCAATGGGATAGTCTTCTCCACCCAGTGCTGGATTATCAATGGTATAACTGGAGCAGAAGCACCAGGTCCCTCAGTAACTAAGGGTCTCTATGCTGTTGCTGGTGCCCTGCGCAGAGCCACAGAAACACAGTCATGCAAAGAGCTTCTTCTACCTTGATGCTGTCAAGAAAGGAATGTTCCTGGGGTGAGAAGGTTGTAGATGTTTTCTCTCCTTCCCAGCAATGATGCTACAGTGGGAGGAGGGAATGAGGACTTTGACCCCCCCATAGGAATTCTACTTTGTCCAATGAAATCTTCCTACATTTTCAGCATTGCAGAGTGAGACAATGAAAGTCATTCACAGCTAAAACTTGCATATTTTCTGTGTTTGCATTCCTTTGGTAATTGTGCCTCCTTCTTTGCCTTGAATGTCTAAACTGTACTTCTAAATACTCAACTTGGAAGTTTTAAGTTACTGCAATGCTAGAAATTTGGGGACTGAAAGAAAATTCCGTTGTATAATACACTTACTGCTAAGGTTTGGCTGGAGAGATTTTCCTTGGCCCAAGCAGGACTGTTATCCTTCATAAGATATCCTCTCAGTGGTTCAGTTTGATCATTTAAATGGACCAAGCTCAGCTCAACTTCTTCCCATTTAGAATTTAATTCAACCAGAGAGGCCAGATCATCCCTACTGTTGTTCTGGGTATCTCCCAGTTCTATAATCAGCTGTGGTAATAAGTTCTTTACTTCTGCTTCTGCTGTCATCTCACCTCTACTTCCATGTCTTGCTTTTGGATCCTCACCATTAACTCCTTGAGGAGTATTTCCACGAGTCTATGGTTGAAGAGTTGAATCTAAAAAGACTCGTAAAGGGTTAATCTGGAATTTAGCCAGGAAGGTTTTTGTTTTAAATAGTATAAGTGGAATCGCAGCATGCTCAAAAGTAAGATGTACTCTCTTTTGGCCACTGTTATTAGGCAACCAATAAGTTCCCTTTAGGTCCAGTTTCCTAGGTTCTATGTTTAACAACTGGCTTAGGGAGGTCATTACTGCTCTGTGGGAGTTCCATCTCATTCTGGTAGCAGCAATAGGGGCAATTTGCAATATAACCTGCGTAGACTGAAAAATCCTTGAGGAACTAGGCTTCTTCAAATATGTAGCTGTTTGATATTGCATGATATTCTGCAAGTTACTGAAACCTCCTGGCCTGCTAGGATCTTTTCCTTTTCCCCTGCCATCCTGTATATTGGCCTTGGAATAGGTAAGAGTTTTATAAGTTTTACCAGCTCACATTCTACCACATTCATTTTGTTGCAAACATTTTGTAGGCTATTAAATATTGCTATCACTGTTTGAGCAGTTAAAAAGCATTGTTCAGCTAAGAAGTCAGGCTTATAATTAGGATTAGGATCCTTAGGAGATTTCACAGCGTCTTCCAAAATGCAAGGTGTAGAAATAGCTGACAAGCCACAAATTCCATTTGGGGAGCAGAATTCTTAAGGAGGCCACGCTCCCATTCTCTCCCTTACTTCTCTTCCTCAGAGATCAGTAGTATATACCATCTACCCCAACCCATTTCCCAGCCCATGGATGCCTCTTTGGCATCCATTGCCAAAACTGATGCCTAGGGGATGCCTAGAGCTTCCCCCACCCCCAACCCTGACAGGGACTGGCTCTGGCCCTAGGGATGGCTCTTCTTGGCCCAACAGCACCACCAAGACTGATCCATCCCTCCAAACAGAGAATTCACACATGTGAACACAGGAAGGCAGACTATTTCAGGAACTGCTTGAGGGCCCAACCACTACACCCCAGTCTTGTGTCCACCACACATGAATGCAGCAGACTAGATTAAGAGGTGTAGGAGAAGTCATGTATCACTCACAACTCTGCCCTCCAATGAAAGGACTTGGCCAGGACATTATTCAGGTTAAACACTTTTTAGGATAGCTTCTGCTACCCCACCCCAGCATGTGCCAGCAGAGGCAGTTGCCTCAGTTTCCCTAGTGGTAAGAGTGGCAAAGAAATTAGTAGAGCACTGTATTTAAGAAAGACTCCAGCATTTGGGGGAAACAAATCAAATTTCATTTTTAATACTGGAGTGGGAAGTAGGACTGGCAGAAAGTCCAGTTTTGAACAGGATGGCTCTGACATTCTCATGCAAAATGCTGGTTCAGAGCTTGCAATCTGTGCTTGTGCAAGCAAGCTGAAGAAACAAAAAGAAGTGGGTCATGGTCTCTCTGCTTATTGTCTTCTTAAAACAGAGACAGCCATGGAAGACAGACTGTGGTTTTTCATTTACCTGTGTCGCTGTCAGCTGGAGATAACACCTCACACAATGAACTGAGTGAATTCACCATCAAGTATACTCTAGTTTTCAAAGTGCCAGTCTCCAGCACCTTAAATCTGCAGCGCATGCTCAGAGGCAGTGTCTGTTCAGGGCAGGGGTGGGAAACATGTGACCCTCCAGAGATTGTTGGAACCACAATTTCCTGCAGTCCTAGCCACCATAGTCCCATACCTGGGGTATAGGACAGGAGGCTTAAATAGCTTATCAATGGGGACTCTATTGAGTGTTTTTAAAAGGCCAAACAAGACTACAGTTAGCACACCTCTGGCTTAAGTTGTGTTCTCAATCATACAGTTTTAAATGATGCATTGCACTGTTCCTATATTACCAAAAACCTTGTATGCAAAAACTTGCTCTTCCAACAACATTTCAGACTAAAAACCTTAGTGCACAATTTGAAATGTTCATGAACAGAAAGCGTCTTTTTGGTCCAATCCTTTCTTCATTTTCTAGCTTTCTTTGGCAGTTTCCTTAGTGTTTACCTTCCTGTGTCCATTCCCAAACAGAACCTGGAAATTCTGCAGAATTCTTGAAAGCTTAAGGCTAAGACATGTGAGGAAATGCTAGCCCTTTCCTTCCTGGGCCAATCTTAACCATTCCTCTCACCTGTCCTCCCTTTGGGGCTGCAGGATAAAAACCAGAGCCTGGCTTGTTCTTAATCACATCCTAAGAAAAGGCTGAGCAGGAGGATTAATGACAAAATGGGACAAGTGACATAGGGAAGCATCTTCTTCTACCATCTTCTTACTTGGAGCATACAACAGTCAGAACTCCTGATATGCACAATTTCCTTTCTTTTCATTCATCCAGAGCATTGTAATCTGACGGTCAGCCCCAGATTCTACTGCAGCAAAGCAATGTCAGACGTCTCCAAGAGGCAGCAGGATTTTTCTTGAATTTCCTTCCATGTTAGGTTAAAACAGACTCCTGCGAATGCACAGTTTCAGGAATTGATGCCAGAATTTCATCCCAGCTCAGATAAACCTCTGTGCTAATGCAGTTACATCTGGCTTCCTTTGGGTATTTTGGTCCTTATTGTATCGAGGAATGTGAGATTGTTGGCTTTCCAAACAGGCTGATAACAATGTGGATGAGCTTTCAGACACATCAGGCTTGGGAAATCTTTGGCCTGCCAGATATTGGGCACTACAGTTCCCACAGTCACTTACCATTTGGCCATGCTGAGTGGAGCCAATGGTAGTAATAGGCTGAAAGATATGGAAGGTCAAGGCTCTCCAGCCTGAAAGACCACCCACATCCCTTTCATTAGCATGTTTATACAACCAAAGTGAGGTGAGTGGGAATGCTTTTTCATGGGAGGTTCATTTGATTCTCAAGGGATGAGTTTGTGCTGCTCTAAACATTTGTTCTTCATATTTAATAATGACAATTTTTTTTCAGATCTGGCTGCAAGAAATCTTGAAAATGTATTTCAAGATATGGTATTGATGAATTAATTAATGGACTCATTAATATGAAATAATTCTCCTCTAGGAGCAGGTTAGGTTTCTTTGATTTAGGACAGCCAGTCCACTTGATAAGTTGGGCCATTTCTTATTCACCAAAAGGTCCTGCAGAAGCATTTGGGATGGAAGAGCTTAGGTACACACAGCTGCAGGAGGGTTGCTGAGAAAATAGAATCTAGTGGAAGGTATAGCAGAGACAAAAGGAAGTACTAAAAGGCATGTAGAGCTGGCATGGTTTAGTGGTTTGAGCATTGGACTACAGCCATGGAGACTAGGGCTCAATTCCTTGCTCAGTCATACAAACCGCCTGGGTGACCTTGGGCACATCATACCTGTTTTCTGCACTAGACTGTTATAGCACTCTGATTCCACTTTCAACATCCTATGGAATCCTGGAGTTTGCAGTTTTGGGAGGGGCCACCTGGCCCCTCCTGAAACTGCAAACTCCAGGACTCCATAGGATGTTGAAAGTGGAATCAGAGCGCTATAATGGTCTAGTGAGGAAATGGCCATACATTCTCAACCACAGAAAACCCTATCATAGGTTCACCTTAGGGTCACCATAAGTCAGCAATGACTTGAAGGCAGATGACAAGAACAACAGTCATGTATTTAAATGGTTGAATTCAGTGCCACAAGAAATGGCCACAGCCATTAAGGAGAATATCCTTAAAGCAGTAAGACAAATTCAGGGTGGATTAAGCTACTGATGACTACCACCATACATCTCCAGGATCAGACATCATATCTCTCAGTGTCAAGTGCTTTTTTTTTTGGAGAGCACTATTGGAGAGCTTTAGTCTCATCTACTGGACTTTCCTTATGCTCTTGTAAGAAGTTCTGCTCACTAAGATGCTGCGAGAAACCAAGATATGAAGCTGCCATTGTGCTCTGGACTCTGCAGGAAAGTGGAGCCTAAACCCTCTTGCTGATCCCAACTAGACACACAAAATCAATAGCAACCTATTAAATCAGTACTTATGTAAGTTTCCTTAAGTCAATGGATCTGCTATAGTTTGGGTTAACAACTACATTCAGATCTGTACCTCCATATGATTCTGCCTGAATATTATTTCCCCTTGCCGATGACTGTTTCTCTATACTTCCTTTTCAGCTTGTATATTTGAAATAAATAAATTGGGCAAGAGAACAGTTAGAATTCTTGGTGTTTTCTCCTCCAAAGGAAACTGCTAAAATAAATGAGGTAATCCCAAAAGATGCTGCTAGGTTTTTCTCCCCCACACTGCCACCTTTTTTCCTTTTTATGTTGCAGCAGACTAGCACAGCTATTTCTTTGACCTGCAAAGACTTTAATCCTGATAGAAAACTTTACTCCTGATGGAAGTGGGAGTGAAATACACAGTGCTCATCTTTATAGCTACTCATATAATGGCATTAAGGATAGGGAAGGGGCAGCTTATTAAAAACTGACTCTCCCTTCCGCTGTATTTTGGAAGTGTGAAGACATTTTCTTATCCCAATATTCTCTAGGCAATCAGTTTGCAGGTCAATGTAATCTGATACCTGTACCAGTAAGAAGGGATAAATTCCTTCAGTGTACAGTCTTCACCTCAAGACTGGGCCTAAAGTGCTCAATGTAAAATAATTTTTAAGTGTCATATGACTTCCTGCACCCTAAATAAATAAACAGGATATAAAAATAAACAGGAAATATACAATTAGATGTATAGATATTTAGATGCAGGTTTGACCATGTTACATGGAACTGTCTTATCATTCAAGTTTACTGGAAAAATGTCTGCACCAGCAGTGGGAATCATATAGTTCATGAGCAGTGACCTTATGAAGCCTTTAGACTCACCGCTTCCCATACTCTCAGAAATTAAAAAAGTTCATTCAACAACCCCATACTATTGTTTGCTGAAAAAATAGTCTAAGGAGTGTTGTTCTACCCCTAAATGCTGTTTTAGGTCTGGAACATTAAAAAAAAAATCAAAGAAAATAGTGACCAGAAGTGACCACATCAGTGTTAGTTTTGGACAGTGGCCACAGGGCAGGCTGTATTGTGTTGTAAGGACCTGGAAATGTCTGACTTATGCATTCCCTTCCCTGATAGCCACACCATAATGTGTGTCTGTTCCAGTTTGTCTGCCTACTAGCTTGTACATTAATATCAATAAAATGCATTAAAATCTACTTGCAAAAATAAAAATAATTGGTTTTAGAATACCTTTTGAGATGTTTTCCACATTATTGTACTAGCTGGAAACTCAGTATTGGTATATGAAAATCTGATAGTTAATTTACTTACTGCAACAATAATTGTTTTAGCTAAGCATACAGGAAAAATTCTGAGGATAGTTACTTAAATGGTTGGATATCATTTAAATGCATAAGCTGACAGAGTTGGAAGATACTAGAAAAAATTGTACAGCAGACAGATGTTTTTGTTAAGCAAAGCTGTTTTATTTTATAATAATAGAATAAGACTGTGTTTAGTTGATTGGATAATTAGATTTTTTTCAGAATAAAATGAAATCCAGATTTCCTGGCCACAATATCTGGCTTAATCTTGAAATTTCTTTGTTTTCCTCCTATCCCATTCTCCGCTTTGTTGTATCAACTACCCTGATGGAAAATTCTAGAGAACCCAAAAACCTTTGGTTGGTCCTAATAATGGTATTGCCAAAATGTAGGTTTTAAATTTTAATCTACTGTGCCCCTTTTTAGAAAAATGAGAAATTAGAAGCTCCGCTGAAAGTTGTTGGTTGATTATTGTTCAGTGAAAAGGATGTCATGAGATATATTTACTCATGCGTCAGGTTCCACAAACTATGAGGTGAAACACAGCACAAATAATAATTTCCCTACCTTTGGTTAGTGAAACTTCCAATTTATCATCAACAGAACACCCCACAAATTTGCCCCTATCTCTTGGCAATCTTGGACTACAACCTTCTGCCCTTGGGGCTAGCACTTACCTGCTCTTGTAAACTGAAGCACTATGTGTGCCATGTCATGGCCTTTGATGCTGTATTTTGGAGTAGACTTGAAAGGAAGGTAACAATGGCCCTTTCCACACGTTCCGTGGAATTCGCGCTGCGACGTTTCCGGGTGGTTTTTTTTTTTTGTCCATGCTACCGCGGACATATTGTACAATGGTCTATTGCCATTTCCACACGTTCTGAGGAATTCACGCAGCGGATGTGATTGGCAGCTCTTTTTTAAAAAAATGGCCCCGTGCGTCATGACGTGCGTGCTCACGTCATGCCCCGCAGTTCCTCCCATGATGACTCCCTCCTCCTATTCCTCCTGCTAGCCTTGAAATAAACCGTGACGATTTTTTATTTTCGCGCCCTATCTCGGGGGAATGGTTTTCCACGCCATAGCTGGGTGGAGTGCATTTTTGCTCCCTATCTCTGGTGGGTTTCTGCGCCCGTTTTCTGTTTTTATCTTTCCCTGTGAGTGATGGAGGAAGAGGTGTTTCCTGAAGTTGAACGGTCCATTTTAGCTGTATTCTGGCTTCTTGGACTTGTGCTGGCTGAACTGGGACATCTATGGGCTACAGGCCACGCAAGGAGGCGCTGGTGATTGGCCTCTATTGGTAATGCTGCGGAGGACTTAAGCTTTTATGTACCGCTGCTTGGAGGCTCCTCGCGGCATGTCCCACGCCCAAGAAGATGGTGAGTCCGGGAGCGGACGCGCAGGACGTGGTGGCAGAAGCCCAATGCACACATACAGTAATCTTAAAATCAAGGAAAAACCCCATTCTTCAGATCAACAGCACATACCAGAAAGCTTTTCCCCTTTTCTGGCTGCAGAAAGCCGCTTTCGAGACCATCCTGCTCTCTGTGGGGCGGACCAACCGCTGAAGCTGTCCACGCTCACAGCTTGTCCTCCGATTACATCATGCACGAATTAGCACGTTTCTTGGTGAAAAAACCACCTTTTCCCCGTTTTTTAAAAAGCCCGCACGCTGACTGTTGGTAACTTAACCGGGCGGATTAAGGTGTGGAGCTTGCCAATTATGTACGAGCTAGCGCACTCGAAGGTGTGGGCGATGTCCGTCAGAGCTTGCGCTACCTCATTTTATTTATCCGGTGTGGAAAAGGCCAATGTTACTGTTCTCTTGAAAAAGCAACCAGTGGTTACTGACCTCTAGTGGTGGCCTACTTTGTAGTAGTTGTTAATCTTACCAGTCATAATATATGAGAATGTATACATAACATAGTTTCAGAAACATCATGGTGCCTCATCTGCTGCCATTCTTCAAAAAACTTTCTAGATACTTATTGCAAGAAATTAATTTGCAAAAGAAAATACATTACTGTAGTCACCAGGTGCATGGCATATTTGATTCCATTCCACTATACAGTATATTTTTCGTTCATTTGGACATCTTTTCATTAGTTCAGCATTTCTGTGGGGCTTTGCAATTGGCAGAAAATTCCTTGAAATGTGACACAAATGATCTTCATGGATTTAAAAATTCTAGGCTATAATGAAATTGAAATTGTGGTTTATTTGGCCACCAGACTAAATTGCCATGAATAGTTCTGTTTTTCCCAAGTGCCCTGAATGCAGCTTTCACCTCACTTTCTAAAATTGGCAGTTTCTCTTCATATGGTTCTTCCTTGAATGAACCTGTCAACATTTCATCTCTTTTACATAGTTCTTCTGTGTATTGTTTCCATTATCCTTTTATTTCTACTTGGTCATGTAATGTGTTCCCCTGCTGGTTGTAAAGCATACCCACTCTGGTTTTAAATTTCCCTTTGATTTTTTGGATATTGTTGAAGATTACTCTTATTCTTCATTTGCATCTTCTATTTCTCTGCACTTATTATAACAGTTCTCATTGTCCCACACATACAACAGTAAAAGTTAATTATCTTCATGACACTCTGTACAGCAGAGATAGGCAAACGACAACCCTACAACCTGTTGGAATGCAGCTCTCAGTGTTCTTCAGCATCGACTATGCTGGCTATGGCTGCTGTGAGTTACAGCCCAACAACATCTGGAAGGCTGTACTGAGTAGAGAAGGGCAAATCATGGGCAAGTAGAAGCTTTTTTTCTGCCCACAAGATGCATGTGAATGTGTGTGTATACCACAGCACAATACTAGGCTCTAATATTATGCCTAATACTACATTCCAATACATTCCAGTACTAATGATTGAAGATTCTATTATCTGAGGACTGGATTTTCTGGCTATATTTTAATGTTATGACTTTCAGTTTAAGTCCATATGCAGGAGCATGCTCCACTACATTTAGGAGAGGTTACTCCCATATAGGAGGACATAAGACTTTAGTCTTCCTCTGGTTAGAATGAAAAAACTGTACAGCTGCTTCTATGAATTCAGTGGAACTTAGATAAATTGATACTGGATTGCTGCTGTAGTTACATGCAATCCTCACACAAATCGGGTGGCAAGGATATGTTTCTCCAGATTTTGTTGGATTCCGATTCCTATCAGATCCAGGCAGCATGGTTTGATCAACTGTGATGGATAATATGAGTTAAAGTGCAAAAAACATATACTGTATATGGCAGCCATAGTATGGCTGCATAAAGTAAAACTAATACAAATCCATAGGTATACCCATTCTATTCAACGCTGACTCTCTTTTGCTTCATTCATGGACGAGCACATTAGCATGCGTGTTTCTACTTTCACCAGTGTAAAACAGAGGTCCCAAATTAAACTGAAAACCAGATGAGGACATGCATGTGATACTTTAGAACACACAACCCTTTCTTTCAGATTTACTTTGGAAGTGTTGTTTTTTTTTTGGTAATCCATTACTTTAGGTGTCACTGCTTTTAAATGTATAAAATTGGAAACAGTTACATTGAGAGTTACACTGAGTGGAAATAAAAGTCTCTGTAGTATATAAGATTTCTTCATGTATTAGGACATAAGCTTCAGGCTGCAAGAAAATTTGAGAAAATTTATGGAGACTGACTTTTCTTGCTATTGTGGGAGTGCTTTCTATGGGCAGTTTGCAGCTGAAAATTCAAACCAATTTCAGTTGGTTCATCTTCTGAATGTCTGTATTAATGGGGGGCTACTTTTCAAGGCTGTTTTAAGGTATTTTCTCTCAGTCACAACCCTCCAAACTACAATAAATGGATAATTAACTGCACAGAAAGGCCATTTTTACTTTTTTGAAAAAGCATCTATCTGTGTCACCCAAAACAAAAACCTCATTCAGAAAGTGATTACTTTTTCTATTTCTGGATGAAATAAGGTGCTCCTGCTCAGTCAAAAGGCAGATTAGGGAATAAGGACTTTGCCTGTGCTGGTTGGGATTACATTCCCCTTGAAATCTCAGGCTCCCAGCCTTGGTGTTCTCCTGGACTCGACTCTGAGCCGGGATGCCCAGCTTTCAGCAGTGGCCAAGAGTGCATTTGCTCAGTTCAAACTTGTGCACCAGCTGTGCCCATTTCTTGAGACGTTAAATCTGGCCACTGTGACACATGCCTTGATCACATCTTGGCTGGACTACTGTAACACATTCTATTTGGAGCTGCCCTTGAAATTTCAGTGGGTTCAAAATGCAGCAGCCAGAGTGCTGAGTGGGCCATTTACATGGAGCACATAGAATCACAGAATCATAGAGTTGGAAGAGACCACAGGGGCCATCCAATCCAACCCCCTGCTATGCAGAAACACACATCAAAGCACTCCCAAAAGATGGCAATCCAGCCTCTGTTTAAAAACCTACAAAGAAGGAGACTCCACCACACTCCAAAGCAGCATATTCCATTGCCGGACAGGTCTGACCATCAGGAAGTTCTTCCTGAGGTTCAGGTGGAATCTCTTTTCCTGTAGTTTGAATCCACTGCTCCTTGTCCTATAGAATCATAGAAATGTAGAGTTGGAAGAGACCACACGGGCCATCCAGTCCAACCCCCTGCTATGCAGGAACACCCTCAGAGCATTCCCGACAGATGGCCATCTAGCCTCTGCTTAAAAACCTCCAAGGAAGGAGACTCCACTACACTCCAAGGCAGCAGATTCCACTGCCGGACAGCCCTGACCGTCAGGAAGTTCTTCCTGAGGTTCAGGTGGAATCTCCTTTCCTGCAGCTTCAATCCATTGCTCCTTGTCCTGGGCTCTGGAGCAGCAGAAAACAAGCCCTCTCCTTCCTCTACATGGCATCCCTTCAAATATTTAAACATGGCTATCATGTCCCCTCTTAACCTTCTCTTCTGCAGACTAAACATACCCAGCTCTCTAAGTCTATCCTCATAGGGCATGTCTTCCAGGCCTCTCACCATTTTGGTCGCCCTTCTCTGGACTTGCTCCAGCTTGACCATGTCCTTCTTGAATTGGGGTGCCCAGGACTGGACACAGTATTCAAGATGAGGTCTAACCAAAGCAGAGTAGAGTGGTACCAGTACCTCCCTCGATCTAGACACCATACTCCTGTTGATGCAGCCGAGAATTGCATTGGTTTTCTTGGCTGCCGCATCACACTGCTGACTCATGTTCAGCTTGTGGTCTATGAAGACTCCTAGATCCCTTTCACATATACTGCTATCCAGCCACTTGTCCCCCATCCTATATTTCTGTATTCCATTTTTTCTACCTAAGTGTAGGACCTTACACTTCTCTCTATTGAATTTCATTTTCTTAGCCTTGGCCCAGCTCTCCAATCTACGCAGCTCATTTTGAATTTTGATCCTGTCCTCTGGCGTATTAGCAACCCCTCCCAATTTGGTGTCATCTGCAAATTTGATGAGCATGCCCTCTATGCCTTCATCCAAGTTGTTGATAAAAATATTGAACAGCACTGGGCCCAGGACAGAACCCTGTGGCACCCCGCTAGTCACTTCTCTCCAGGATGAAAAGCAGCCATTGGTGATCACTCTTTGGGTTCGGTCGGTCAACCAATTACAAATCCAACTGACAGTAGCCCTGTCCAGCCCGCATTTTACCAGCTTCTTTGCAAGAATGTCGTGGGGAACTTTGTCGAAGGCCTTACTGACATCGAGATATGCTACATCCGCAGCATTCCCTTCATCTGTCAAGCTAGTAACTCTATCATAAAAAGAGATAAGATTAGTCTGGCATGACTTATTTTTGAGAAATCCATGTTGACTTCTCATGATTACCGCCTTGGTTTCTAAGTGATTAGCAACTGGCTGCATAATGATCTGCTCCAGGATCTTTCCGGGTACTGATGTCAGGCTGACTGGGCGATAATTATTTGGGTCCTCTTTTTCCCTTCTTGAAGATGGGGACAACATTTGCTCTCTTCCAGTCTGCTGGGACTTCTCCTGTCCTCCAAGATTTCTCAAAGATTATAGCAAGCGGTTCTGAAATGACCTCTGCCAGCTCTTTTAAGATCCTAGGATGCAATTCATCTGGCGCTGGAGACTTGAATTCCTCCAGTGTGGCCAGGTATTCCTGTACCACCTCTCTACCTTTTATGTGCCTCATTTCCCTTGCTTCCTCACCTGCTCCCCAACTGCCAGGTTGAGTGCTTGTATCCTTCTGGGAAAAAACTGAGGCAAAGAAGGCGTTAAGTAGTTCTGCCTTTTCTCTTCCTCCTGTGAGTAATTCACCATCTTCTCTGCACAGCGACCCTATTGTCTCCTTCTTTTTCCTTTTGCTGCGGATGTATTTAAAAAAGCCCTTTTTATTGTTTTTAATGTCTCTGGCCAGCCTAAGTTTGTTCTGTGCTTTAGCCTTTCTGACCTCCTCCCTATATCTCCTGGCTACTTGCTTAAATTCTTCTTTGGTGGTTTCCCCGTTCTTCTATTTTCTATACATGTTTCTCTTAACACTGAGCTCAGCTGAGAGTTCTTTAGTCAACCATTCTGGTTTCTTCAGATGCCTACCATTTTTCCTCTTTATTGGCACAGTTTTAGACTGTGCCTTCAATATCTCCTTTTTAAGGAACTCGCATGCCTCCTGAACTCCTTTCCTTTTCACTATTCTTGACTACGGAATTCCAGCCAGCAACTCCCTAAGTTTACAGAAGTCCGCTTTTTTAAAATCTAAGATGAGTGTCTGGCTACCCTTATCTTCTCCTTCCCACTGAATGCCAAATTCCAATAGGGCATGGTCACTCCCCCCTAAAGGTCCAACCACTTCTGCCTCATTAACAAGGTCATCCCTGTTGGTCAGGATCAGATCTAGAATATTTGATCCCCTTGTGGCCTCTTCCACCTTCTGGACCATGAAGTTGTCTGCAAGACAAGCAAGAAACTTGCTGGACCTTGCTGTCTTGGCAGAGTTTGACTGCCAGCATATATCTGAGTAATTGAAATCTCCTATTATTACTGTATCTCTCCTCCTTGAATGTGCAGTCATTTGGTTGAGGAAGGCATCATCAAACTTCTCAGCCTGGGTTGGAGGTCTGTAGTATACCCCCACCAGAATATCCCTATTGTTTCTTACTCCCTTAATTCTTACCCAAATGCTTTTGACTTGGCTTACTGGGTTTAAGTCAAGGATCTCTTCACAGGTGAAAACATCCTTGACATACAAGGCTACTCCTCCTCCTTTCTTGTTTGGTCTATTTTTACAAAATAGGCTGTACCCTGTATTCCTAGATTCCAATCATGAGACTCATCCCACCAGGTCTCAGTGATGCCTATCAAATCGTATTTATTTTGTTGTACTAGGAGTTCAAGTTCCTCCTGCTTGTTTCCCATACTCCGTGCATTAGTGTATAGACACTTAAGTCCCCGGGCCCTTCCTGCAAGTCCTGTACTATAGTTTCTACTCCTCCCGCCATTGGCTGCTTGTACTACTTGTCCAGTATCAATTGGGCCTTTTCCCCCTGTGCTCACCAAGTCCCTGCCCTGAATAATATTGTCTCCCTCCCCAGCAGAACTTAGTTTAAAGACCTCTTAATCCTCCTTGCGAGACTGTTTGCAAAAACATTCCTGCCAAGTTTTGTGAGGTGCAGCCCATCCCTTGCCAGAAGCCCACGTTCATGGAAATTCAGGTCATGTTCCAAAAACCCAAACCGTTGCCAGCGGCACCATGTGTGGAACCAGTTGTTGACCTCTGCTATTGTCCTTTCCCTAATTTCTGGAGCGGTGGAAAACAAGCCTGTTCCCTCTTCAATGTGACATCTGTTACCACCGTGATCTGGCCTGGCCTTTGGTAAGTCAAAGATATCATTTTGATATCATAATTCGGCCCTGCTCTGCCACCAGCCAAGTGTTTGTGAGGCCACTGTACAAGCGCGAAGCTAGGCATGGCTACTATTTGTTGCTCCCAACAAACCAAGCCAGAAATAGCCAGGACTGCTTTAGGGGACCTCCTGAAACAAGCGCCTTCATTTCCAATGCGCAATAAACAAAGAGACCCCCTGCCCTGAGAGGGCACCCTGGCGAGCTAGGTACTTAACTGCCGAGCTAGCCGCATCTGCATACCAGCCATACTATTGTCAATTCGGAACATAATTCAATCAGGTAAATTCTGACCTTTCGAAGGCATTGTCTCCAACCCAAAATGTATTGTTTTCGCCCAAGACCAGACTAGCCTACGATCGTTCTTTCCCCGATAAAACCCCCCAGTTCTGAGAGCTCTTTGGAACTCTCGCCGGATAGCTCTGGTTTCCTCTTCTACAATTGGCTTCCCCAGGACTGCAGGACAGGTGGCGTATCACCCGTTCCCCATTGAACTCTATTTTCCTTTTCTAGTTAGGAGTGTGTTTGTGTTTTTCTTTAATAACTGTTTAATAAATCTTAATTGTTGTTTGAACTATTTGCCTCCTCACTGACCTGACGCTGTAGACATAGGGTAAAAGATCCCCGCTAAGTTACCCTGCCTCTTGTTAGTCAAGAGAGCGCTCCAGCGAATTTCCCCACCTTTGCTTGGTTTGTTTTGGTTGTTTGGGTGCCCCTCCCGGTGAAGGAGATGAATGAGGTTAGAATGCTGGGATTGACAGTAAGGGAAAGTGTTAACTTCCTTTTCTGCAAAGGCTGCAGGCTGGGGATAATAGGTGTGAATTGCTCCCCTTTGTTCCCCCTTCAGTAAGTGAAAGTGCTAATTGCTTAGGCATGTATCAGTTGCTGTATTAGCTCTCTGCAGACCAGCAGACGCAACCTTGAGAGCTCTTCAAAAAAGGGTTCGCTTTGTACTTTTATCTACTGAGAAAACGTCGGGAGGATCGTTGGCCACGAGCTATAACTTGTATCACTTTCTAAACTAACTCTTTGTTCTCTTCTGTACACGTGTGTGCTAAGTTAATGATGTAATGGAAAGTTAACCAAAAATCTTTTTCTTCTGTGATGGGCTGGCTAAATGAATGATTGATTGCTGACATGGAAGACCAAAGGTATATAGTGATGCTACCTTAATTAATCAGGATGACAGTTCTGGGATAGCTGTCGTCCTTGCGCAAGTAAACTGTTAACAATAAAAAGGCTTTTTGATTTTTCCCTGAAAACCTGGTCTTCGTCTCTTTTCTGGCCACAACACCGGGACCCCCAATTCACAGGGTAACACATCCTAACTTCCTTGTTAAAACAGCTTTACTTCATAACTCCCTTGCTAAAACAGCTTCACTGGTTACCTGTTCATTTCCAGGCCCAGACTATTTGAAAGACCGATTCTCCCCATATGAACCTGCAGCTAGAGCCCTAAGATCTGCAGGGGAAAGCTTTCTCTCAGGCCATTTCTGCACTACACTGTTATAGTGCTCTTATTCCACTTTCAAAATCCTATGGAATCCTGGGGTTTGCAGTTTAGGGAGAGGTATTTAGACTTCTCAACCAGAGAGCTCTTTGGCCTCAGTAAACTGCAAACCCCAGAACTCCATGGGATGTTGAAAGTGGAATAAGAGCACTGCAACAGTATAGCGGGGAAAGGCCCAGGTCCACTACCATCCCAGCCTTGCCTTCTCGGTGGCTGCTGCCTGTGGAGCTCTTTCCCCTGAGGCTGGGCTGGCCCTCTCCCTGCTTTTCTTTCACAGGCAAAGACAAGCAGACTTTTAATGAGTGAACAGGGGAGCTTTGACTAAAAATTGTAAGTTTTTATAATTCTATATATATTTTTAAATCCTTTTAATTATTTTATTTTTTTCAACTTTTTGGAAACTGCCTTGGGTCCCACTTTGGGAGAAAAGGCGACATATAAATAAATAAAGAAGTATTGGGGGTCTAATTAGCCTAAGGCCATCAAATCCTGCCTGATTTTGGAAGCTAAGGACGGTCAGCCCTGGTCAGTTCGCCCTAGTTGGATGGAAGACAGCCAACGAATACCAGGTGCCATAGGCTATATTTCAGGGGGATTAAAAAATGGACAAATCACCTTGAGTATTCTTTGCCTGCAATGACCTTAAGAAATTCACGGGATCACCAAAATTCGACGGGCGGCTTGAAGGTGCACGCACACACAAACTACAGCAGTGCACAATAACAACTACCCGAAAATCCCGGATTTTTCCACTGGCTTTCTTTGGCAGCTATCGTTTCTTAGGAGCCAAAAATTACTTTAAAAGTTACTAGAAAAAATATAGTCTCTAGAGAGAGTAATGATTTTATGCCTGTCACTGTTTTTTATGCTTATTTAAATATATCTCCATTATATATATATATATATGTAAATCAATCATATATATATATAATCACATATATGATTATATATATATATATATAATCATATATATGAATATATATATATATATATGTATGTATGTAAATCTATCTCATATATATTTATATATATATAAAAGTCTCCACAGTTTGGAAAAGTTCCTTTCAACAGTTCTTGCTGGAGGCTTCTGGGAATTGTAGTCCACACGGTAAACTTCCCGACCTCACCGAACAGTCCTCCTTTCTTTCTCTCCTCCGCCCCGCCCCCCGGCACGTGAGCGTAGAAGCGAACGGAAGTTTCGAATTGTCGCGTCACGTCCGCGGAGTGACGCAGCCGCGGGTCAGAGGCGGCAGCAAAATGGCGGCTCCGGAGGAGCGGGAGCTGTCGGCGGAGCAGACGGAGAAGCTGCTTCAGTTTCAGGTGTTGGCGTCGGGCATGGCGGGCAGGCGGGCGGGCAGTAGGCAGCGGACGGGAGCAGCCCAGCCGCCTCGACAAGGTCCCGGCCTTCCAGGCTGTCCAGGGCGGAGGGTGGCCGAGAGGAGCAGGGGCGGTTTGGCCTGAGATCGGTGCTGGAGGTGGGATGGCGGCGGGGCCATGCGTAGGGGCGTGTGAGGGGACGGTTCGTGGAAGCATGTTTAGGCGATTGGCCCCGCCCGGCCCATAGTCATGACTCCTACTTTAGGGAGGCTGTGGCCTGGTTTATGCGCTTTCCCCGTAACAGCCAGTCTGTAAGTTGGATATTTATGGACGGGGTTGATTTTGGGGGGAACGCTATCGTACTGTTGGGGAAATCGAGCTGTCTGGGCTGGAAAGCTCTTTGGGAAAAGTAGCTATTTTTGTTGCCTCTTGCCACTTTTTATTGCATCAGTAGTAGTAGCTGTCACACGTTAGGATTGGTAAGAACGTAAACAGGAAATGAGTCAAGTACACGGTACGGGGAGGAATATCGTTGTCTGTTCCACATTGGTCAATAAGTGGGTGCTTTGCAAAAGGAGTTGTCATCTATGCTGTGTACATGTAAGGTGGAGAATTCAATGTTCATATGCAGCTCAATTTTATGCATGTTTATAGTTGGAGGTAAGTGCCGCTATTTAGTGTGACTCAAATATGAATGAGCAGGAATGAAATTTTACTTCTGTGTATTCCATCTGCTATATTAAACAGTTTATTTAAGTCACTGTAACTTTTGAAAAGGAAAGTAAAACCTTCCCATCACTAATTCCAAAGCAGGCTTAAGTAGCAAGCACTGTTTGATCTGAATCCTATGTGTTAATCCTGAGTACAGTAGACCCATTAAATCAGTTGTTAAATGACAAATCAGTACATAGGTAAATTTCCTTGATTCACTTGGTCTCTCCTAGTTGGGATTAACAGCAGATTCAGTCCTTTCATAGCAACTGGCAGAGTGGTTGGCAATTGTAAGAGTTCTGTTTAACAAATAGCTTGCTTCCATCTTAGGTTTTTCTGAAAATGGAAAGCAGCCCATTGAAGCTGTATCTCATCTAAGTCAAATTTATTACCCAGGCAACAATATTGCTCGAGGCACTACGGCTCCTAGCTGACTTGCATCTATTCTTCATAATGGTGTTGAAAGGTTTGCCATTTTAATCCCTGTGAAATCATGGGCAGGGCTCCCTCCTATAACCTTTCCATTATTTCCTGCACTTAATATCATAGCTTTTCAAACATGACTGTGTTGGCAAATAGCACGATTTTTTCTATTTGTAGCTTAGTTGCAGCATTAGTTCTTTTGCTGCTGGCTATGCTTGGGGTGCAGAGCTAGAGATAACACTGATACATTATAAGGATAGGAGAGAGAACAATACTAATTCCAAGTCTTTAGATCAAACAGTGATTGCATCCTCCTAGCAGTCCTAGGAGTGGTCCTTGGTGCAGCCTAACCACCCTTAGCACCCAAGTAATTTTGAACATTGCTTAGCTCCTTCCACATTCCATTGTAAAACATTTTGTGCCTTCAGTGTGACCTAACTTTTTTCCTCTTTCTTCTCTTGTTTTGTTTATCATTTAGCTTGATAACAAGTTCCCAATCAAACACATTATAAACTTCCTCATCATTTTATAGCACATTAGTTGGCCTAGTGTGGTATAGTGTATAGTGTTAATACAGATTTTGAAACTAAATGGCATTGTAATTCTTTCCCTATGGCTTACTAGTGATACTAAGCAGAAAGTGACTTGGGAATGGTAATGAATTACTTTTATAATGTTTAAAGTTATATATGTCTGTTCAGACATAGATTTTGTTATATATAACCCAGACTTTATCATTGCAGTTGTTAGATGCGGTCGTATACCTAACAGGCACAGTATTCCAAATGCACAGAATTGCATACTCAGGGTGATCTTTGAATGATCAGTATGCTTTGATACTAATCTTACGTCTTTACATTTCTCCTGATGTTTAAAGTGCTGTGAACAATGCTCAGCCTAAAAAAATACCAGACTTATTTGGAAAACCAGTGAACAAATATAAATAATTAACTGGAGACTATTCAAAATAGACATCTGGAAAGAACGCTAATCTTCCCAAAGAGAAACCTGGGATATTTGAAATATATTTTGAGAGCTGGTTGTGAACTGCCAGGCTGCTTACACATGAACAAAGGACTGGATCTTATTAACTAAGTTTCAGTAACTGTCCTTACACTTTTTAGTAACTGGGAATAGAAGGCCTTTTAACTTACTTGATCATGCTCTCACAATATTTCATATTTTATAACATAAAACAGAACTTCCTGTCAGTATCCAGAAAACACTTGGGCATACACTTAATTAGTTACTATAAAAACATGATGCTTCTGAAAAACCTGTATAAAATATACATACTATCAGATGTCCACATTAAAAAATGAATGTAAGAGCATCCAACTGTGAATATTACACTGTGCTCAAAAGATATACAAGTATAATGAATTATTTGTTCAGTACTGCAGGTTCACAAGTCACTTAGGCCCTTTCTACACGGGAGGGGGGCGTGAAACGCGGGGAAACGGGGCGGCGCACGTGGAAACGGAGCTTACCTCGATGTGGGTAGCTCCGTCGCCACAGGAAGCAGCGCGCGTTTGCCACTCTGCACGGCAGTGGCGTCCGGCGGTGCCCAAAATGGCGGCTGGTGGCTTCCGGCAGCTCTCTGCCAATCGGAGAAGTACGCCAGCCAGAAGCCCGCCCCCGGGCAGCTCTGCAGGGATGCGCTTGCACGCCTCTGCAATTCCACACGGGGTGCTGCAACAGGCTAGCGTGCGCGTGTTTCATAAAGAAATGAAATGTGGTCTTTATAAAACACGCGGCACCACCCCTGCGGCCGTGCGAGGGCGGTCTGAGGTGTGGAACCTCTACATTTCTAACTACCCTGGCGCGCTCCACGGTGTGGACGACCGCTGGGTGAGGTCATCCTACCCCATGTTTTTCCCCCATGTGGAAAGGGCCATAGACATGGGTTAACTGGTTAGACATACATGAGGATGGATAGCAAGAAAAAAAAGTAAACTTTCAGCGTTGAATAGTAGAGCATAATAGTGGTGTCACAATTGTGAGCCAGTACAGTGTAGTGGTTTGAGAGTTGATCTAGGACTTTGGGAGACCAGAAACTGGATCCGTATGGAGCCATGGAAAATCACTGCATCACCTTGGGCAAATCACACTTTCTCAGCCTCAAGGGATGGCAGTGGTAAATCCTCTCTGAATAAATGTTTCTGAGGGATCCCCAGGACAGGATCATCATAAGTCAAAGTTGATCTGAAAGGCACATAACAACAGTGCTGTCTAGAAAATGAGAACCTGCTGACTGTTTCAAGCATTCATGAATTATAAAGGGAAATCCCAAAGCCAAGAGCAGTTTGAAAGGGTCCTTATGGAAAGTGTATCTTAAGTACTGTGTGTTAAAAATGGATGGACTAGACTGAAAACAGTGAGAAAAATTAGCTGTCTTCATTTTGTTCCTTAACTGTAAAAGCAACAATGTATCTCTGAACTTGTGTTCTGTCAGGCTTGTCTCTGTACGTTATTCGAAAGGAATTGGTTTTTAAACTTGGGCAAAGAAGAATAAGTTGAACAACTTGAAGAACTGTGTTGCTGTTGTACATTATGATATTTATGGCAACTTTTCTCAAACTGCTGCCCTAGAATTATGTCAGACTACAGCTCCCATCATCCCAAGCAAACACACCAGTATATTGTAAAATGTAGTCCAGCCGATTTGGTGGGTGCCAGACTGAGGCAGAATGCAGTAGTCCATTCAACCTTGGAAAAAGGCATCATATTTCTATCATTTCTAGCAGTTTACCAAGTAGAGAAGCTTGATTTAATTTGTCTGAGGTGCTACTTTAACTTTTAAAAGGTTGGGTCAGCTGAGCAGAGAGGACCCAGTTGTTTTTAGATGGATTTGGAAGCATTTTTGCCTTTTCAGAGCAAATGATGTTTACCTCTTAAGCACCAAAAAACTTCCTAACTTTTTAATTAGCATTTGTAATGCATGGAGAAAGAATCTAATTGTTCAGGATATTGAAATGCCAGCTGAAGTAATCTTAAATTTTATCACAAAATGTGTGGTTCTGTGAGAAGTGCTACCATGTAGTATGTGGAAGCAGCTTCATGTCTACAATTTTCAAACATTGTACTTGACAAGAAAAAAATTAGCTTAAAGCTTGGCAAAGGCCTTTGTTCTGTTAGAAGTCGGGTTCTCTTCACCTTGGAAACATAATTCTCTGGCATCTGATAGTGGTTTGAGAATTAACTGCAGAGCTAATAATGGGCTCTTTGGAAATGTCTCTTCTGTAGCATATCAGATTAAAACTAGACTTGATAGTAAACTCATAACAATTTTTTGTGTTTCTAATTTTGCTTAACTAACAGCCACAGGAGGAGGAGTTTTAGTACCTCAGGACTGAGTGGTTTACCCCCCACCCTTGTTGCATTCCAAATGAAAACTGTTTAATCCTTGGGGTAATGGTGGAAAGAGAGCTAACTGCCCTGTCCATTAACTGCTTCTCTCAGTTTTGCCATCTCCTCTGTGGTTGTATGGGGGAAGGCATGGTAAAATCTTCATACATGTAACATAAACTCTATTTAGCTGTCAGAATTTACTAGTGTATCTGAAAATTGGATCTGAAGTTTTACATTTTGTGTTCTTTAACTGGGGCTTGTTTAAATTTCAACTTTTAGCCTGCTTTAGATCTTTCTTCCTCTTCCTCTGTCCTAAGCATACTGTGTCTCCATATATTGGTTCCAAAATACCATTCTGAGTGGGAGGGGTATACATTTCATGGAATTTTGAGATTGTTTTAGACATGCAGATTGATTTATAAATATGCACATGTCTTACTACAGTAGGCTAATACATTCTGAAAATGAGCTTTGTGATGTCCAGAATTCACTAGGAATCCTGTTCAGCACTCAGTTTTTATTGTCTAGTCCCATGAGCAATAACTTCCCAGGTCGCTAAAAAATAGTTTTGCATGATGTTTTTCCATTTTTAAACCAGAAAGATATGAACATTAAACGCATTGATGAAAACTAGAAGAAAATATTTAGCAATGCTGATATACAGAAATAATGATCAGTTGTTGCCATGCTGATTTTAACAGATGTAACATCTAAATCTAACAGATGTAACATCTAAATCTGGAGATTTCAAGCAAAAAACAGGGCTGGAATGTGAGAAGCTTTTGAACAGTGGCCAGACTCAGAAGTTCTTCACCACTAGGCAAAGATTTGTCTGCAGAAGTGGTGTATACACAACTAGAAATATAATGTAGTGATACTCTAACCAACATTCCACAAGGTGACACTAAAATGTGGCAAAGACAGAGCCCACTATGATGTATGTGCAGCAGTAAGATATACTTTTGTAAATCTTCTAGTATGTCAAACTGCGTTAACATTATGTAGAGAGCAGTTTAAAGCATACCATCTTAGTATTGTTATTGCTAAAACAATAGATTTGTTGCGGTTGGAACACTTGAGAACCTTGGCCTTAATGATAGTAAAGAAGGAGATGAAGTGGTAGACGTTACCTTATTCTTCCTTGTAATGTTGATAATGCCTTGGCAGGACATCATGGCACCTCCACCTATACTTTCTCCTTTCATGAAGGCAGCTTTGGGCAGCTACCATAACCCCTTCTTTTAAACCAAGAAGTGCCCAGCTGAAATAGAGTGACTGTTGTAAATATACTGTATATACATCACTGGAAGTTCTCATAGTCTCACAGACCATGTGTCAGGCCATTGCCTAACCCATCCTAGTATTGCTTTACCATTGAATAAAGAGAAATGCCTTTCCAGTTGTAGGAAATCTTTCTCTGGTGGTGGGTTTCAAGGTTTCACCTTGAATGGCTGAATACAGTATTTTCCAAACTAATTTAAAAAGCAAAGATTGTTGTTTATGAAGGGGAAAGAAAAATGAAAATCTGCATTTGGTCAATAGGAGTAGGTGGTATCAATGAAGATGTTGCCCATCTCTGGGTTTTGTGTGTCTTTGACAGAACCAAACCATTGTAATGTCCTGTGTATGATACTGGGGTTTATCTTCCGAGCCATCCACCCCAAGTTAGTAAAAACACATTCTTCAGTAGGACAGTAAAGACCAAGATTGTTCCCATTTATGCATCCTTGAGATATGTTTTGCCAGTCTTCCTCAACATAGTGTTCTCCAGATGTGTTATACCACATCTTAAAACTGTTGGCTATGCTGTTTGATGAAGATGGAAGCTGTTACAGAACATCTCTGGAGAACACTAAGTTGGTGGAGACAGTACTCTGACTTACATCTAAAGTGGACTAAAATCTGAGTGTAGGAAACAAATATAGTGATAGTTATATAACATCTTTGTCAGTAAAATGGGTATTATTTGCTGTTATTGCTGCAAAGAGAACAGATGATGAACTATATTTTTTAAATGCATATTTCAGTGTTATATTCTTAGACAATTATTTCCTGTAAATCTAAAATGAAAAAGAGGTTCATATTTCAAACAAGGAAAATGCCTTTTTTCAGACCTTGGCTAATAGCTGATGAGGTGCTAGTAATTTTCCATGGTTGCTTTAGGACAGTTCTTAATGTATGTATGGGTGATGTCGTTTAGATCATGGTTGGAGGAGTATGGAAAAGGTTGGAATCTGAGAACCAAATTTTCCCATCAGATGGTAATCTGATTTCATGGCCAATGTCTTAAAGGACATTGGATGTTTTAGCAGGAGTTAGTTAAGAACAGTCTTCTGTGTTCTGGACTGTGTGTTTATGGGCAATATGTGTGGAGAATGTTCCAGTACTGCTATGTGGTTCGGTGGTACTACACTGGTGGAAACAGTATTAGCCACTGATTACTCTGTTTTTGTTGGCCTTGACTAAAATGAATTAGAAATATGTCCTAACAAATAATGGGAACAATCTATATGTATGTCATGATTCTAAATTTTGCAGAATTGGTTTTGTACTCAGGTTTGGTCCTCAAATGGCGATCCTATAGACAGGTTTGGTACTCAAATGATGATCTTATAGACATGGAACTCAACAGCTTTGTATTGTTATCCATTGTAGTGGCTCTCCTGGAGAAGGAAGCTTACAAGGTTTTCACCGTTGCATTACATTTAATGAGGAGAAGGTGTACAGTCTTTACAAAGAATATATGTAGCATAAAGTGGAATGGGTAGCAGATAGGTGGGCATCTGCTTGTAGGTCCCTGGGTGGTACAAAGTTAATTCAGCAAAGATTTCAGACTCTCATTTTTTTAGCAGTGATAATAACGAGACCCTGTCATGAAAATGCTTCTGAAATGAAAGGGGAGAGAGAAAAGCTCGGAGTAGATTTTGCATGTGAAATGACTGTGGAAGCTTGTATAGTTGGAACAAATCCTTTATGCTTGGAATTCTCTAGTTCTAAATGTAAGTCTTTTGTATCTGTCTCTGCTTGTTGGCTGTTGTGATTCTAGTGAAAAAGAAAGAAGACAAAGTAGATTCTGCCAGACTGAGGTCTGCCTATCCATGCCATCAGGGTGCCCATTCGCCTGCAGACTTTGATACTAGTTTGATACTGGCCTGCAGTGCCTTTTATTTTCTCAAATAAAATTGTCGCAGTCTTTTTGTATAGCTCTAAATAGAGAAAATTCTGTTAGTCGTTGTTACTGAATATTGCAACAGTTCTTGATGCATACAAGGGGAATACAAATGAGTATTTTAACCTCATCAATTTGTAAACAGGAACAGAATTTTAAGTACATAGAACAAGTTAACAATCAAAGCCTAGAAATATGAAGAAACACTAAGGCACACATTTCTGTACAAATAAGTGATCCAGAAAAGCAACTACATTTGTTGGATTGTTAAAGGCTAAATAATCTACATTCTACATTGGGGTATATTTATAAACCATGCACTATTACAACTGAGGAAGGAAGAACTAGAAGAACAATTCCATTGTTAACTATAAAATATTCTGAGAAATTATGTTTTTCAAGTCTTAATTCTGTGATTCACTGGTTTGCTGGGCAAAGTGCTTTACCTGACATGTCCAGCAGAATTTAATGTTGAGCCAAGATGAAGCCAGGAATACCAGCTTAACTTGCTGAGTGGAATGCTAGAGCTTGAGGGCTTCCATTGAAATATTTGTAATTCAAATAATGCTTCTGTATATCTTGTCACTGCACAGTAGCACTATGGATTCTGGCAACATATCCTGGGTTGTGGGGAACACCTGATGTTATAGTTTGAAGTCTGATGGTTTAAAAAAATGGTTGCAGAGAAAAGACTAGAGATTAATCACAGTTTGAACAGAGAATGCTGAAAAATCAAAAGTTCAAAATAAAAAAGTGCTAATGAAAAGCAGTAACAGCCATCTTAATCATTGTGTTCTAACTCATTGGTTCTTAATCTGGAGTCTGGGGACGCGTGGGGGTCTGCGGAGCCCTCACAGAGGGCCCACAAAGCCCTGCTGCTGGATACCAGTAGCTGTGGCAGTGATAGGGATGCAGCAGCCGGAGTGTGTGTGGGTGCTGAAACTGCTCCCTTGTTTGCGAACAAGGAAATAGTTTGGGTGGTGCACATGCTTGTCTTTGTGTTCCTCTTTGCCCACATCCACTGCTGTTCCATCGCTGACGAAAGGGACACAGCAGCAGGTTTATGGGTGCACCCAAACTATGACTTTGGAGACCAGGATGTGACTCCCCACCTGGCCATGGAAACCCACTGGGTGACTTCAGGCAAATCCACATTCTCTCAGCCTCAAAGAAAGGCAAATGCAACAAATCTTGCCAAGAAATCCCCCATTATAGGTTTGCCATAGTGTCTCTGTAAGTCAGTTTTCAGAGGGGAAAGACATAATAGCTAGAATTGGACTTCCCTCTGTCAGTGGCACTTTGTTGGTGTGTGGCTTCAAGTCACTTCTGACTTATGGCAACCTTACGGGTTTTTTTGGGGGGGAGATTTGTTCAGAGGGGGTTTGCCTTTGTCTTCCTCTGAGGCTGAGAGAATGTGACTTGCCCAAAGTCATCTAGTGTCTGAGTGGGACTTTGGATTCTAGTCTGTAGAAGCCTTAAGTAAATAAATAAATCTCAGTAAATCTTAAATTTAAATATTTAAATATTAAATCTTGGGTTCCCTGGCAACGAATTATCTTTACTGGGGCTCCCGTAAAGAAAAAGTTAAGAACTGCTGTTCTAACCCAACAAGGATTTTGCATTGTAAGTGGGAATAGAGATTAGTGAAGTGAATTCAGTGAATTTAGTTACGGGTGAAGAGTCACAAAACTCAAAGCCTCACATGACTGCTATCTACAAATGCCTCAGGCAACTGACTTGTAATTTTGTACAAATATGCTTGGCTCATTTGAAAAAGAAAACATGTGTTTTCTTGTTTGATATGTTTTTCCTTGTTTGTTTTTTTCTGATTTTAGTTTGCACCCTCTATTTGCATGGGTTGTAAACTTTGCACTTTTTGTTCATGTTGTATATTTAATTTGTTGTGTCTTGATCCAGCCAGAGCAGAATCAGATTCTCTTCTGGCCTGTGCTACGTCTGTTGCTGTTCTGTTTTGTCATATCCCATTCTGCCTGCTCAATCCCCAAACATTCTAAATTTGGAAGCAGTAGCATGTGGTGTTGCTTCTGAACTAGCAGCTTGCATTTGTGGGTCCTGCCTTCCCTTGAAGCAACTGTACGTTTGAGCTAGTCCTGCCCACTGTGATCAGGCACGTCAGCTGGCAAAACCAAAGAACCTCTCCTGGAACTGAAAAAGGAACTGGTGCTTTCACATACATTTGGAATTATATTGCTGTTCAAAGTGCTCTTCAGACTAGGGAACTCTCTGTTTGTGCCAATGAATCAAATTGGAGATGCGTGCTGGTGGCGGCAGAAAAGAGGGATGGAAAAAATAATCAAAGACTTGGAGGGGGGAAGAGAGAGAAGAGGGCTTCTTGAGTAACTTCCTTAATCACCTTTCTCATCCACTCCCCCATCCTTAAATGCATACAAGTACACCTCTCTAAGCCCAGACTCATCTTCTGTCCCACTCTCCCGCAACATGGCCATGTAGTAGCTGGAGAAAGGGTGGAAGCAGCAGAACAAAGAAGATTGTCATCTGGCTGTTCCAGTAGGAGGCACACAATGATGACACTGTCTCTGGAGGAGCTGTGGGAGGTCCCAGAAGCTGCTATATTATGTACCAGCTCACAATATAGCTTGCAAAGATCCTCCTTGCTTGGAATCCCCGTACCTTCCCAATGGTCTCTACAAGATTGTGCTAAGCTTAGGATGCAGCAGAACTTGTTTATTTATGGCTCATGCTGCCGTCTCTGAGAGCTAGCATGGTGCAGTGTTTTGAGTGTTGGACAAGGCTTCAATTCCCCGCTGGGCTGTGGACACTCATTGGGTGACTTTGGACAAGTCCCTCTCTTTCACCCTCAGAAGAAGGCAGTGGCAAACCCTGCCAAGAAAACTTTGTGATAGGTCCACATTAGGGTTGTCTTAAGTTGGAAACAACTTAAAGCCATATTGGCAGTGGTGGCTCCTTCTGAATTGGCAGCTCCTGCCTGGTCTCACTGACCACTACAATAGCTATTCCAAGGAAGCAGGTGAGGAGGCAGTCATTTGAGAATTGCCACTGCTGCTTATGTCAGAAGGATAGAAGCAGTGGCTGCCACATAGCTGCCCCCTTCTCCTTTCCCACTGGTTACGATAATGGGGGACAGCTAAGAAAGGATCACTGCCATGGGAGTGGAAATGTTCTCTCCATCCCAAGACAGCTTTGAATATTGCACAGTATTCAAAGACATGTCTGCAGTGGACAGAAATTTGGTGAAATTATTCACGGTCCTATGTGGGAAGGAATAATTTAAGGAAACACATCCATAGCAGAAAGGACTGAGGAATGCAATGGAAAGGTTACTCTGACAGTAAAGTTATAGGAAAATTGGTGGCAATAGCAGATCAGAACACAGATAGGATACATTTAGTCACTTTTCTAAGGTGCTTGGCTGTTATCCCTTTCCCAGCAACTGAATTTCATTGTTCTGTGAGTGAAAAGGACAAATGTACTACCAAGCATAAGGAACATGTACAAGATAATCTTGTATTTTGCACTGGAAAGGGGGTTTTCACACAGTGCATCCCTGTTGCTAAATCATTTTGGGACTACACTCTGGACTCTGACATTTGGAATCATATTGACTACCATACTACTGTAAAAAATGAGCATTTTTATACTGTGTCCTGAAACTGCAAGGCTATTGGGTAGTTGTTAGAAATTACAGAGATTGTACATAGCTGTGAGATTTCATGGGCTGAAGGAGTAATCCATAGGTCTTAGTGCTGCATAGTAATACTCAATATTGCATAAGTATACTGAAGGCAGTGGTGGGAAGATGCAGCCCCCACCCTCCAAGGCCTCACAGCACTGCACAAAAAGTAAGAAAAAATGGGGGAGAATTCCCCCATATCCCTGGGTCCAATTTTGTCATGCTTTCACTTCCACCCTGGTTCATTTTATGTCCAAAAGAGACCTTTCTTTAAATACTGTGATGGGCTGACTAAATAGATGAGCATCCGGCTACAGTATTGATAGTGTTAATGTGTGTCAAAGTGGGCATAGCACAGTGACTAAAGAGTCATCATTATGTTTTAGTCTCCTCAAGAGAGCCAGCATGGCATAATGGCTTGATTAGTGGACTATAACTTTGGAGAGCAGGGTTCAAATCCTTACTCAACTGTGGAAACTCACTGGGTATCCTTGGGCAAGTCAAACACTCTTAACCTCAGAGGAAGGCAAAGGGAAACCCTCTCTGAACACATCTTGCCAAGAAAGCCCTGTGATAGTTTTGCCTCAGCATTTCCATAAATCAGAAATGACTTGAACGCACAAATAAAAAAGTAGCTTCAACTATAGCAGGAAGGGAGGAAAAAAGTGAGGATGTTAAGTATTTCATGTGTTATCATGAAAGACAAATTCAGGTAAACACTGTGATAATTTTGAGGATATTACTTTGTACTTAAAAGTGGATGTGAGTCATATCCTATTGAGCTTACTGATCAGGTGCATATGGTATTAGCGTTATGGAACTGGGCAATGTCAGATACTGCCTGACCACAGGAAGGGAAGAGAGCAAAATGAACTTGGCAATGTCCTGGCAGATCACTACACTAAAATGGGCTGGTTGGAGATTAGGAAGACTAAATTCTAAAATAAATATCTGTTCCAATATAAAATCATTCAGTATAGGCCTCAGCAGAAATGCATGCTGTGGTAAAGTGCAGCAAATTTGTAAAACTTTAGTTTTGTTATATAGAACTGGAACAATTTCATCTAAATAATAAAAGGGGCAATTTGTGCCCCCCATTTCCTTTGAAAGGGAATGAAATACCATTTTGAAGTCTGGTGCTAGTTATTAAACCTATAAAAATATGTTTGCACTCTGTCTATAAGGATGTTTGCAGTTCAGGGTTTGCAAATATATTGTAGTCGCCCAAGAGGAGAAAATGTTGGTAGTACATGTAAGGAAGGACATCTCTGGTGAGATTTGCTCAGTGACACATAATAATAATAGTAGTAGTAATAATAGATTTTTGGGGTTTTGTTTGTTTTACAAAAAGCAAAGAATATTGGTTATACTCATAGTTGTAACCGTTCAAGACTTATATGCCGCCAAAATGCAACAAATATGTTATATGAAATATTTCTGCACAACGTCAGTCACTATTCTTTAAAAAGTAGTTGATGACAGATCAGTTGTGGAGTTGACTTGCACAATGAAAGCCATGGTAGGGAAGAGTTGAAAACTAGCAGTGACAGTTGAAAACATACCACCAGTAGAAGAGAAGAGCATATTGGCATGAGTTTATATGGCAGAAGAGGAAAAAGCAGAAGTCAATGATACTTTCATTGGAAGGAAGAATTACATTGAAGCATTTCAAAAATTAGAACACTTAGTCTCATAGTTTTGTTCTAGGAAAGCTAAGCATGTTTTATATACTAATACTGTTGAAAGCAAAGGTTTCATATCTTTTACAAGTTTTTACATGGTTTCAGGTGAAAACCAAAGAAAGCAATTAATATAAGATAAATATGTACCATTGTGGAGGCTTGATTTGTAAAGAAGCATGGCTTAGATAAAAACACTAAATTAACATTGATTTAAGTATTGCCTGATTTTGACTGATGTTCCCCCATTGCCTTTTTTCTTAGGATTTGACTGGCATAGAGTCCATGGACCAGTGTCGGCATACACTGGAACAGCATAACTGGAACATCGAGGTACAGTGTCATTTAGATGTGCTTTCTTATTCAACTGATGAAAATCAGACTTTGTTCTGTGGAAGACATTGGTATAAATTCTCATTAATTGTAATCAGGGCCATGTGCAGTCTGCTAAAACACAGGATTCAAATTCTGCATAAAGGTAATCCAAATTCTGTAGCTTTAGTAAATGACTCAAATTAGCATTTCTTCTGTTTTGCATAGTTCTGAAATTTTGTTGTTTGCATAATTGTGATAATCACAGGGAAAGATAAGTTGCTCAGCAAAACATCACAGGCATGTCTGTTTTTTCCCAAGGATATAGGAACCATTGGCTGTTCCCTGCCCTATCCCCAGGCCTTGTGCCTTTAGATAAGATGGTGGGGTAGCTAAACACTGGGAGAGGGAGAGTTTGTATTTTTTTGCCTCTCAGCCTCCATGCACTGAGCTGTATCTGCTCTTTAGCAATGCAAATCTTATTCAGTCATCCCTTTGGTTTCAAGCTCATATTCTGATGTCCTCTCAACTGTATTTTCTCAATTATAAAAGAAAGAAATGTAGTTTTAAATGAATGCTAAAATGTTCAGAAAGCTGGATTTATATGCTGTCTGCCTTAAATGTCTGCATTTCTTTAAATGTAATGTTCATGATAATCCTGTGGACATTTTAAAAGTCTTTGAATGCCTTTTAGTCCAGCAAAGGTCAATAACTGTTGTGATTTCCCCTTCTTTCAGTACAGAGTAAAACAAATCTGTCTGTTATAGGGGCAGAATGTTTGTAACCCATTGGTACTTTGGCACTTCTGTAAAGCTTGTGGTTTCTCTTACTTACCAGTCCCTTGTGGCTGTGGCGTAGCACTTAAAAATACAGGATAAAAAGGAAACTCACAAGCAAGCAGAAACCAAAGGGGTTTTGAAAATAAATTCTAATTATTTGGAGAAAGAATATTGCTTATATTAAGTACACTCAACTGAAGTGTTACATGAATTTGGAAGGCACTGTTTCAATAATTAATGCAAAGATTTAAAAGATTTCTCCTGAAGCATTTCTAAAGTGTGCTGCATAAGTTATTTTTCCTTGAGATGTATTGGTATGCTACAGTATTTCTTCAAGTTTTGATGTATTTGATTGAACTGCATTTATCCTACAATTGCATTTTCAAAATAGTCTGAATTACATGGTGACAAATTATGCCCTGTGATTTAGTATGTTCATTGATGCATGTCTTTTAACAGGCAAGCATATTTGAGGTTTTCTGTGACTTGTTATCACTTATCTTCCCAAATCCAACTACAACTGTATCAGAAATTTTTAATTGTGCTACCTATCACATACATATTGTCATTGCATTCACTTCAAAATTGCTGAATTTAACATATTTCTGTGATTGCTTGTGGTTGTGCATATCCTAGCTGCAAGGACGTCTTATTAGGCGCAATCCTCTTATTGTTTAAGCGTTATAAATAATATTTTCTAGGCTGCAGTCTAGCAGCATGCCTATGTTCTTTAGATGGCCAAAGTTAATTCCTTATTCCAAAACTTAGAAATAATTCTGAAGGTTCCCCCCCCCAATTTATTTTTATTAATTTTCTTTATGGACATATAGAATAAACAATGAAGTTTTGTGTGACAGATGCATAGACTTGTCTTCATGGCCCTTCCTCTATAGGCAGCTGTCCAGGACCGACTGAATGAACAAGAGGGTGTCCCAAGTGTCTTCAATCCTCCACCTTCTCGACCACTACAGGTCAACACAGCTGACCACAGGATCTACAGCTATGTCGTTTCAAGGCCGCAACCAAGGGCAAGTTATTTTATCATTGGATTAAATAAGAAAGGAGATTTTCAAAACAGAGCAAATATAGGGGAAATAGTTTTCTGCAAATTTCCTGGATCTTGTAGATTTCAACAGGATTGAAATTTCCTTCTTACTGATGGCTAAGTTTATTTTTTTAATTATATTTTTATTAAGGAAAAAAAAGAAAGAAAAATGTTAAAAATGCGATATATTACATTGGCAGCAATGTATCCCCCAACCCCCCCCACTTCGATCCAGTAACATTTTTCCCCAGTTGATGTCTGTACATTTTGTCCAGTTTTAGTAACAAAGAGAATTTTCTTCTCAGTTATATACAATTTAAACAATCACAACAGATTTTAATATTCCCATCCAACCCTTTACATTCTCTATCTGTCTTTTAACCAAGTTATTACATCGTTCCACTCCTTCTCAAATATCTGAATTGATTTATTTTTTTAAGACATTCACTAATCTTTCATTTTGAATCATATCTAAAACTCTTATTTTCCATTCTTCAAAGTTTATAGTTTTGGTAGATTTCCAATGATGAACATACGTTATTCAAGCTACTGTCACCATATATAGTACTGGAATTTTGTGTCTTCTAATTTCAGTCTTTGAACCTAACATATTTAACAAAGACATTTCATGAGACCTCTCAAATTTACATTTAAAAATCTTTTATATCGTATCATGGATTTCTTTCCAAAATTTCTTCGCTTTTTTACATGACCACTACATATGGTAAAAAGTTCCTTTTTTTCTTCTTCACACTTCCAACAAATGCCATCATCTTTTTTTGTTATTCTTTGTAATTTTTCTGGAGTCATGTACCATCTGTGTAACATTGTATAATAGTTTTCTCTAAGATTCAAATTTGGAGTAAAATTTGTGTCTCTTTTCCAAGTCTTTATCCATTCATCCAGTTCTATTGAATATCCAATATTTTGAGCCTTTTTATCATTGTCTCCTTTGCCACCTCTTGTTCCATGTCCCTTTGAAGTAACAATTTATAAAATTTGGATATCAATTTTTTATGCTCACCAAATAACAATAAGTCCAGTTCATTTTCCTTTCTTTCAAATCCAAAAAGTTTTTGATCCACTTTAAATCTTTCTTTTAAGCGTCTTTGAGGGAACCATTTTAACTCATGTCCTCCTTCCTTTAATTCTTTGAATGTCCTCATTTTTTAGTTATCCTGGTCCCATACAATTAAATCTTTATAAGACAGTATCTTCCCTCCTTTGTTTCAGAAATATTAAAAGCTTCTTGTGGTGAGGTCCAAGTTGGAAGTTTCGTATAAAACTTTTGTTTCACTATTTGCCAAACTCTAAGTAGAGTTTTCTTTATACAATGGTTATTAAAGTCCTTGTTAACTGTAATCTTGTTATAACAAAGATAAGCATGCCAGCCGAATCTATCTCCGATCGCTTCCAAGTCTGTCAATAGTGATTTATCTAAGGAAATCCAGTCTTTGATCCATTCTAAACAACAAGCATAATAATATATTCTTAAGGATGGTAAATCAAGTCCTCCTCTTTGCTTAGAATCTTGAAGTGTCTTGAATCTAATTCTTGGTTGTTTTCCTGCCCGTACAAATTTTGAAATTTCCTTTTCTCATTCTTTAAACGTATTTTCATTTCCAGTTATTGGTAAATTTTGAAACAGGAACATCAATTTAGGAAGTAGAGACATTTTAAAAGCATTTATCCTCCTCAACAGGGATAAATTTAACTTAGTCTATTTTAATATATCATTTTTAATCTCTTGCCATACTTTCTGGTAATTATTATTAAATAGTTCTTGATTTTTCTTTGTAATAAATATTCCCAAATATTTTATTTTTTAACAGCTTTAAATCCAGATATATCTTCCAGATTTTTTTGTTCTTTTCTTGTCATATTCATTGTCAACATCTCTGTCTTTTCTTTATTTTATAACCAGCAACTTGCCCATAATCTTTTAGGACTGTAATCAGTTCTTGAACAGAATCTTGAGGTTCCTCTAAGACAGTGGTTCTCAACCTGTGGGTTGTGACCCCTTTGGGGGTCAAATGACCACTTCACAGGGGTCGCCGCTCCTCATCCCGCCCCGCCCCCTTTTGAAAGAAGGCAGCCTCACAGCCAATGGGAGCGCTGTTTCTGAGACCTCGTGCTAGGAGGAGGGGAGAGGAGGCGTGCTGGGCATTTCCCTGTCTTTCCCTGCTGGGTGGGGGGGGCAGAGGTGTTGAGAGGAGACCCCGCGCTGGCAGGAGGTGAGAGGAGGCATGCTGGGTGCGTGTGGGGACGTTTCCCCATCTTTCCTTGCCAGGCAGGGGAGCACAGAGGTGGGGAGACCAAGAGGGGCTCGCGGGTGTAGTGTGGTTGGGGGGCTACAGCGGGTAACACACCCCAGTCCCGAGCCCTCAGAGGGACAAAAGGAGGAAGGAAGGGGTGCCCGTGTGACGTGGGAGTGAGAGCATCCGAGCAGCTGTGCTCCCTTTAAGGGAGGGAGGGAGTGAAACAAAACGCGTCTGCTTATCCCGCCGCCATCTTTCCTCTCTCCCTGTCCTTTCCTCCCTGCGCCTCGTGTAAAATGTGGGCTGTTTCAGCATTGCCTTTGGGAGTGATTGGCTTTTTGAACTGTGGAAACCTGACATTCAGAACTAGAACTACTGCCTTAATTCTGGCATTGATGGACGCTTTCTGTGCTTAAAAAAAAGGGGGAGGGTTACTAGTTTTTAGGCTTTAGAAGTCTATCGAGAGCAGTGATTTAGGGCAGTGTTTCCAATCAATTCGATGTTGGAAATAACTAACTAACTAAATAATAAATAAATAACGAAAATAATTTTATGGTTGGAGGTCACCACAACATGAGGAACTGTATTAAGGGGTCGCAGCATTAGGAAGGTTGAGAACCACTGCTCTAAGAAAATGACCGTGTCGTCTGCGAAGGCTCTTAATTTCAATTCTTGCTTCCTTATTCTCAAACGTTTAATCCTTTGATCTTCTTTTATCTTTTTTAACAACACTTCTAAAACTGTGATAAATAATAGGGGTGAGAGTGGGTATCCTTGCCGGACACCTTTAGTTATAAAGAAATTCTGCTTATGGCTAAGTTTAGGTGAATGTCCACAACTAGCGCGATTCATTTAAACATGCTGTTGTAAAAGCAGAACAATTCTGAATCTTTGTAGAAAAACACCATATATACTTTTGTCTAAGCTGACCTCAAATATAAGTTGAGGACAGGTTTTGTGGTCAAATTTGTGGATTTTGACATGACCGACAGATATGTTGGAGGTCATTTCACAGAGAGCAGAAAGTGCCAGCACTGCCTCAGGGGGCCAGCCGTTCTTGGCTGCTGCCATTTTTCCTGCCCAGGCATTCAAAAAGCCCAAAAGTGGCATTGCAGCAGAGAGAGTAGAGGTGATCCATGCTTCTTTTAGGTTGTCCCAAGATGGTCTAAGATCTTGTCTTTTGCCACTCTACTCAGAGAAAGCAATGGTTCCTTTTTTTAAATTAGAATTAAGGGGCATTACTTATATTAAACCATAGATAAGTTGGCCCAGCTACAGTAACCTTTGCATGACACTTCATGAGAGAGACTATACCTGGTTATTTTTACCTAGTTTATCTCCTTGGATCATGTTACAATCTCTGATCAACCAATAAATTGTATTGTTTTCTGTAGGGGTGAAAATCATGTGAAGTAACCATGAGTTAACTGGTACTTTTCAATTGTATGTAAGCGTAGAAAGTAGGTGCTCTCTCTTTTTTTTTTTGAAAGAGATGCCAATGAGATGCCATGATTAGAAGCTGATGTTTTGGTTACTATTTTAATATGTCTGAAGCTGAAAAAAAAGAAAGAAGGGGACTGGTTACAGTTCCTAGAAGTTCCTTCTGTGTCTTCCTTGAGCTTAATTTGTAGGTCTGTAGTTCCCAGGCTTGCGCTGAAATGTTTTGCTAATATACTTCCTATTCAGTAAAAGTCATTTAACCTGATATTTAAACAGAATAAAATGAATGCCTGACTCTCTCACTTTGTCATTTCAGGGCTTGTTAGGCTGGGGTTATTATTTGATAATGCTTCCATTCCGATTTACATATTACACATTACTTGATATATTTAGGTAAGTCCGTGCTTGTTCGTGTTTGTATACCTTGGATATACTGGTTTATTCTGAATTTTGCTGTAATTTATTAGTTAAAATATCTAACATTTCGAACCAGAAACAGGAGGATGTAAATGGTGTTTCAGTAGTAGATGACAATCCTGTTCCTTATGGTTTGTTCATTGCTCAGTGGAATCTTGCAAAGATGCTGTGCCAGGTGGGCCAATCTAGGAGGACAACCTTCTTACTTTTTTAAGCAGAACTGTGTACTAGGGATGCATTTACATTTAAAGCACAAGTAATCTGTGTCATGAATACTGAATATGAATTTTTGCTTTGTAAACTGAAATCACATTAATAGGGCCTTGCCGATCTTAATTTAAAATGGGGTAGAGTGCTTATGACAGAAGTCAGCCCACTCATGTTTTCAAGGTGCTGGATATCTGCCAAACTGATATTTAAATCTTGTATGCTTCCTAGGTTTGCTTTGCGTTTCATACGTCCTGATCCTCGTAGCCGGGTCACTGACCCTGTGGGTGACATTGTTTCATTTATTCATATGTTTGAAGAAAAGTATGGAAGAATACATCCTGTCTTTTACCAGGGAACATACAGCCAGGTTGGTATAAGAGTTGGATTCAGATCTTATTGATGTTAATTGGTTTGAAAAGGATTCGTGTAGAAGCCAGCACGATACAATGTTTTGAGTGTTGGAGTAGGATTCAGGGGTTGAATCTCCACTCAAGCCTGTGTGACCTTGAACAAGTCACTCTCTCTCAGTTTCAGAGACAGGCAATTGCAAACTTCCTCTGAATCAGTCTTGCCAAGGAAACCCTAGGATAGGGTCACCATAAGTTGACTTAAAGGCACATAATAACGGCAGTGGTGTCTAGAAAAAGAGAACATGCAAACTGTTTCACACACTCATGAATTATTAAAAGAAGACCCAAGGCCAAGAGCAATTTGAAGGTGTTTCATGTTGAAGTGTATCTTAGGTCCTGTATGCAATGAATGGATCAACTAGACTGGCTTAGGATCACCACTTTGTCATAAATAACTTGAGATTCACATGAAATATTTAATCTGTTTTTGTTCTCCATTTTAAATGTCAAGAAATGGAAGCGCTCAGCTAATAATTTCACTATTATTTCCAACTCGGTGATTCTAACTACAGTCCTAGGGCAGCACCTGGTAACAATGAGAAATTGGCTGTGAGTTGACATGAGAATGTGACTGAAGACTGTATCCTGTTTAGACACAATATTAGTTGCAGAGCAGCATTGCTAAGCAAGCTAAGCAAGGAATGCGCAATGTGTGATCTCCCTTCTCAAATGGGAAAAGTTTGCTATGTATTACGATGTGGCGGAAAATTTGGCCCAGTCTCCACATATGTTGTATGGTAGGAAAGCGAGCTGTTGATGAGCTGGCATTTTTTTTTTAAGTTAGACACATTGTCAAATTATCTGGACTAGGTCTGCTTCAATCTTCTATTCTCTTTCTCCTAAGGCACTGAATGATGCAAAGAGGGAGCTGCGCTTCCTTCTTGTTTATCTTCATGGTGATGACCATCAAGACACTGACGAATTCTGTCGGTGGGTCAGTTTAGATTTTTCATAATAAATTGTTATATGCTTATATACTCAGTATTTCTTCAACTAAACTGTTTTATCCTGTCCTTACAGCAACACACTCTGTGCACCTGAAGTTATCTCTCTTATAAACACCAGGATGCTCTTCTGGGCTTGCTCCACAAACAAGCCAGAAGGATATCGAGGTAAGTGTCTTGATGCTGACTCTTCTTAAAAACAAAACTACAACAAACGTGTTCGAATGCAAGGTGTATTTATTCAAAAGAAGGCCTGCTCGTTCATTGGGGCTTACTCCAGAGTAAATACCTGTGCAGTCATCAGCACAAGATGTACATATGGATTTGGTGGGGCATTTAAATAAGCATACATTCTTTGTCCCTGTCTTTGCCAAAGAAAATGTGGGAGATACCTGTGGCTGAACTGGTATTTTCAGTATAGGAGTACTTTGAAGCAAGTATTGGTGAAAGGAAAGGAAATTCTGTATCTTATTGACACACTGAAAGAAACTCAGGATCTGATGGAATCCACGGGAAACTTTTTTAAGCACTCAAAAATGTGAAATTTATAAGAAACCACTAGGAGAGATTGTATGTGAATTTGAGGTTATCATCAGTATATTCATGACAACTTGTTGAGGATCTCTGTTCATCTGAGTCCACAGAGGCAGGAGCTTAGGAGCGGTACAGAACTGTATGAAGAAATAGGCTGTGAGTGATTAAATCTATACACATGCTGTTCATAGGAATGCAGATTCAAAGGTAAGGAAGGTATAGCCTGAGTGCCAGAACGCTGGTTATGCTAAAGCAGGGGTAGGCAACTGTGGGAGGCTAGGGGGCCTTTTTATCCCCTATGAGATCTTGGAGGGTCTTGCCTCCACAGCCAAATCTTAAAAAGAAAAAAATTGTCCTCGAATGCCCTCTAGGTGATGAGTATTTTTCCATCTTTTTAGGCCCCACTGAGCCGTTTTAGACCAGGAAGAGGCCTTTTTAAAAAACAGGAAATTACCCAAAGTCATTTTGCAAAACATGGCAAAAAATACCCCAGTTGCCTTGAGGGCATTTTGGAGCAACCCTCTCCCTGCTTTTTACCTTTGAGGAACTGGCTACTCCTGTTCTAAAATCTCAATACTTTTCTGGCCGGGTATGTTAGAAATCCACTGTCATACTTTGCAGCCGAGATCCTCTGAGGAAAACACTGTTTGTTTCCCAGCACTGATGGAAAAGTGGTTTGTTGTCGCAAGGCACAGGACCTTCTCTGTCTTAGCCTTCGAGACTCTAGTATTCCCTGTCCCCTTCCTGATGACACTGCAGTGTTCAAGAAACCATACCATTTTGTAAGAAGCTTTGGGATTATGACTGAGCTTCTTCCTTCCTCTAATACTGAGGCTGTGGTCTGTTGCATTTAACCTTGAATTGATTTTAAAGATCTCTTGTTCCATGTGGAAATATTAGGTACTGTGAATTTTTTGAATAAATTGTATGAGAGAGAATAGTTTAACAAGCAGATGAGAGATGCAAAGCAGTGTCTGCTTGCATTTTCAAGAACTAGTTCAAAAACAAGTCAAGTTTAAGTCATGCTCTTGCCCTCTCTGAAATTATATTTTATTGGAGCCAGCAGTTTTTATCCTTGTGGCAGGCATTTTGACTGCCATTCTTCAACTCAGAAGATCCACTTATTCTCATTAGCTTTTTCTGAATGGCATTTTTGACCTGCTGGTTTTATTTGTAATTGCTAGTTTTGTCTTTATTTTTAATTATTTTCCTTTATTAGATACTTTGCTTGGGAAAGCTCCAACTTTAAAGACAGCCTAAAATAGGTGTAAAAATATTCTTTTATGTGTTTGTCTTAGTGTCTCAAGCTCTGCGTGAGAACACCTACCCATTCCTGGCAATGATCATGCTGAAAGATCGTAGAATGACTGTGGTTGGAAGGTTAGAAGGACTAATTCAACCTGATGACCTCATTAACCAACTGACATTCATCATGGATGCCAACCAGACATACCTGGTGTCAGAACGCCTGGAAAGGTACTAGGCTCAGAATAAGGGTGACATCTGTCTCACCCCCACACTTTTCAGCTCCACAATTCTTAATGTGTAGCTATTGGGTCAGTCTAAATCAAATGTAGTCTTTAATTACACATCATAATTTTTATCTTATGTGGGAAGACTCTCAAGTCTTGTGGCTGTGCTAAACCCCATTCAGGTATATTGGCATACAGTAAATCTCAGAGATGAAAAATACCCTGTTAAACCTCAGCTTTATTATGTGACTGACATGTGTATGTGTTACTACCAAACTGTTGCTATGACAGAAATTGCTCTAGAGAGAGTACACAGTGCACTGGAAGAGACTGCATGCTTTCTACAAAACTTGGTTAATCATGTATAGGAAAAATGTGCCACTAGTTTATGAACTTTAGCACCATCTTGCTTTGTCAGCAGTAAGGAATTGACTAAAGATGCTCTTGTACGAAGAGAAGACATCATTCATGGGGCATTTTTAAGGACGCTAGCCATTGGGTTTTTTCAGATTCTTTCTTAGTTTCCCAAACACTGTAAAAACATGCTTGGATCCCTTCTATGGCCACACTGAAGCAGGGGTTCAAGTGGAGCCTCTTGTTTTGCCTCCTAACTGTTGCTGCCTGTTTGCTATCAGAGTCAGCATGTGGACAACCAGGAGAACCAACAGCTGCTGTTTTCAGTTATCTGTCTTTTGGGGGAAAGGAGAAACAAGCAGTTAGCAGTGGTGGCTACTCCTCTTCCTCAGTACCAGTACTTGCTCATCCCTCCCTCTAGCCCAGTCCTGCGTCCAGTGTGCCGGATTCCAGCCCTCTTGAGAGAGGTTGCTGATGGTCTGTGATCTCAGCACTCTGCTGCTGGCATTGATACAATGTTTTTTTAGACATGCCCATACTCATATGGTCCAGTGGTAGCAGCTAAAATCCAAATTTCTAAGGAAGCAGTGTATGATGATTTAAATTTTGTATAAGGATGACCACATACATCTCCATTTACAGTTACATACAGAAAGATTTTATAGCTAAAATACCTATGCTTTTGGGATTGTACATGGGTGCTCTAAGTGCATATATGCGCATAGTGCTAGGCATTTTGGAAGTGGAGTGGGGCTGTCATTACTAGATTTTGCATTGCTATTTCTAGCTGATTTGCCCACATTGTTTTAAGAGTACAACATAAAATAAATGGCTTCTTGTATGTTACGACCAGAAAACCATGATCTTAACTAAAAAGAACATTCATGCAGTTGGGGAAATGGTGTTTTTTCTCATTCCACAATTAATTCTTAAAAGTTAAAGCTAAAAGCATGTTTTATTTAGTGGCTTCCATTCAGCCTAATCACCTGTCTCTAATGAAGGGGCTCCTTTACTTTCCCACTCAGTACTGTAGAAGATGTCTAGTGCCAGCCTTTTCCTCAATGGTAGCCCCAGCCCCAACCTCCCTTTCTTTGTGACTCTTCAAATGTGAGGTAGGAGCACCCCCCTCACCCACCCCTTAGCTATTAGCATTATTACAGTTAGTGCCTTATGGGCACCCAACTGAAGCCACAGGAATAGCTTGACCTTCCTTCCCTCTTCTGTACTTCTACAAGAACCATCCTTTATTATTGTCTTCCACCTCCTGAGAATTAATAACAGTGACTAGGACTGCTGGAATATTCATTTCTCTACATCTGTCCAATTCTGAGTTCAGTAAGTGAATGGGATTAGATTTGAGCAAGAATACAGTGGTTGAGGAAAAAGGGGAGATGCTCTCCAGAAAAGAATATTTTGAATGTGCCATGTCCACAGCTCCTTAGTACTCCGTTGTGTGCAGGAATTTCTTTACAGTTTCATGCAAAAAGAAGTTGGCACTAGGTGAGAGGCCCAGTGCTGCTGTGCAGTTAATTGCAGCAGCATGTTTGCAGGTGGCTAATTGTAATCCAAAAGCACACTGTCCCCAATCCCAGAATTTCTGTTCTAGAACGTACAGGCACTGTCTTTACACATCTTGTTTAGCTTTACTGATAAATTTCCCATTGTCTGTTAGAGAGGAGAGAAACCAAACTCAGGTGCTGAGACAGCAGCAGGATGAGGCATATTTGGCTTCCTTACGGGCAGATCAAGAGAAGGAACGCAAGAAAAAGAAGAACGAGAGAAGAAAAAGAAAAAGGAGGAGGAGGTACAGCAGCAGAAGCTGGCAGAGGAAAGACGGAAACGGGTGAGAAGCAAATGTGTCCATAACAATAAATCACAAGTCTTTCATGTGGTTTTCATGGAGTACATGTAATGTTGATTTTTAAAATTCTGCCTTCCTGTCTATGTACTTATTTCTGCAAGTGAAGGACCAGGCATTTTGGAAGTGGAATGAGGCTCTCATTGCAAACTTATGCATGGCCGTTTCTAGATGACATACCTACATTTTAGAGTAGGACGTAAAATAAACATTTTCTTATGTTTTAGGACTACAAACATGACTGTAACTTAATACAGCATTCACTCAATCTGGGAGATTTTGCAGAATAATTAGTAAGCATTCTTAAGGGCATTTAAGTATGCTGGGTAGGCTCTTCTTTAGCATGTTGAGGCCCACATTCCCAGGGCAGGGACAAGTGATCTTGGGCAGAGTCCAGACCAACAGAGGATGAAGACACCCCTCACACACACATCCCCATTATCTCCCTCTGCTTCCTCAGGATTGGAAATAAGGTCCCATTTGTTTTAAATCCTATGTATGGGCTGTCCATTTCTACACCGGCTGCCACTGCTTGAAACCCGTGCTTCCTTCCCCCGTTGCAATTAATGTTAAGAAAAGGCCTGATTTTCTCTAGGGGAAGCCTCAGATCAGATCTGAAGGGCCACAACATCCCTATTCTTGAATTAAATATCATAAGTGATTGTTTTTTTCATGAAAATGCTCCTGAAGAAGGGAAATTCCCTTGGAAACATTTTGGTTTTATCAACAACGCAAGGCATTCCTTTTGGTACTTGTACTTCCAATTTTTTTGTTGTCCTTACTGTGCTTTCCCCTTGTTCTTTCTTCACTTCTGTCTTGGCTGATAGGAAGCTGAGTTTAAGATTTAGAATAATGTTAGTAGCCAAAGCAAGTTTCCCAGTGATTTTAATCATGAATAATCATTAGTTCCTCATCAAGACTCTTAAGAGATTTCTATCTTTTTAAAATCAGCATGTTCTGTTATACAGATTCTTTGAAGTTCTGTTTCTGTCTCTAGCCTCATTCACAGCTCTGGGTGACTGTTTTTTACAGGCATTTGGTAAAAGACAATAATGTTGTGATGAAAGTACCGTACCATCTAATACGTTTACTCTCCAAGCACCTGCCTTGTGATCATTGAACTCATACTAGCAGTAGACCACATACAAAAGTATATTTTCATATCTAAATAGTGACACCTGTTAACATTCGACTAGGTAGTTTCTCTTTCCATTTATGTACTATTCCTTATTAATTCCAAGTGTGATCGGTAGAGAAGTAGTACAGGAATACCTGGCTGAACTAGATGAATTAAAGTCTCCTGGGCCAGACAAAATATATCCAAGGATATTAAAAGAACTGGCAGAAGTCATTTCAGAACCACTCACAATAATCTTTGAGAACTCTTGGAGAATAGGAGAAGTCCCAGCAGACTGAAGGAGGGCAAATGTTGTCCCTATCTTCAAGAAGGGGGAAAAAAAGGACCCAAATAATTATTGCCTGGTCAGCATGATATCAATACTAGGAAAGATCTTAGAGCAGATCATTAAACAGTTAGTTTGTAATTACTTAGCAATGCCGTAATCACTAAAAGTCAACATGGATTTCTCAGAAATAAGTCGTGCCAGACTAATCTTACCTCTTTTTATGATAGAGTTACAAGCTTGATAGATGAAAGGAATGCTGTAGATGTACCATATCTTGACTTCAGTAAGGCCTTTGACAAAGTTCCCCATGACATTCTTGCAAAGAAGCTAGTAAAATGTGGGCTGGACAGGGCTACTGTTGGTTGGAATTGTAATTGGTTGACCGACCGAACCCAAAGGGTGCTCACCAATGGCTGCTTTTCATCCTGGAAAGAAGTGACTAGTGGGGTGCCACAGGGTTCTGTCCTGGGCCCAGTGCTGTTCAACATCTTTATCAATTACTTGGATGAAGGAGTAGAGGGCACGCTGATCAAATTTGCAGATGACACCAAATTGGCAGGCGTTGCTAATATGCAGAAGACAGGATCAAAATTCAAAATGACCTTGACAGATTGGAAAGCTGGGTCAAAGCTAACAAAATGAATTTCAACAGAGAGAAATGTAAGGTCATACACTTAGGGAGAAAAAATGGAATACACAAATATAGGATGGAGGACACATGGCTGGATAGCAGTATGTGTGAAAGGGATCTAGGAGTTTCGGTAGATCATGAGCTGAACATGAGTCAGCAGTGTGATGTGGCAGGCAAGAAAGCCGACGCGATTCTTGGTTGCATCAGTAGGAGTATGGTGTCTAGATCGAGGGAGGTAATGGTACCACTGCATTCTGCTTTGATTAGACCTCATTTGGAATATTGTGCCCAGTTCTGGGCACCTCAGTTCAAGAAGGATGTTGACAAGCTGGAACATGTGCAGAGAAGGGAGACCAAAATGGTGAAGGGTCTGGAAGCCATGCCCTATGAAGAACGGCTTAGAGAGCTGGGTATGTTTAGTCTGCTGAAGAGAAGGTTAAGAGGAGACATGATAGCCATATTTTAAATATTTGAAGGGATGTCATGTCAAGGAGGCAGTGGGCATGTTTTCCACTGCTCTACAGACTAGGACAAGGAGCAATGGATTCAAGCTGCAGGAAAAGAGATTCCAGAAGAACTTCCTGACGGTCAGAGCTGTTGGGCAGTGGAATATGCTGCCTTGGAGTGTGGTGGAGTTGCCTTTGGAGGTTTTTAAGCAGAGGTTGGATGTCCATCTGTTGGGAGCGCTTTGATGTGTGTTCCTGCATAGCAGGGGGTTGGACTGGATGGCCCCTGTGGTCTCTTCCAATTCTATGATTCTGTGATAGCTACTTGCAATAGAAAGCAACAGTGTTTTGTTGCCAAATCCATGTATTAGCTTCAATTCTCATGTTGCTTGCGATCTAAAACACCTTTTCATTTCTGCTGGTAGCTCTTTGGTGACCTGTATTAACAGTGTGAAGTTATGAGTAAGTTTCTTTTCTAAGAATGATTAGTATTACTTAGTGCCATCATAGATGGTGGTCACTTCAGGACTGTGTGTGTTTCCTCTTCAGTATATCACCGGGGAAGAATTGCAAGTTTTGGAAAGCCTCATAGGAAAACTTGGTTTAAATTTGTTGATTGTCACTGTTGTGTTAGAACACAACATTGTTAATAAGAGTCACATTAATACATGTGTTTTCCTTTGGGAAACGGATTTTTTTTAGAATGCGTGCAAAATACACACACACACACACACACACGATTTTAGAATTTAATAATAAACAGTGCCATTACATGATAATTACTGGTACACAATAATTAACAACTTCCACTCAGGATGTGAACCTTTTATATTTCTGTTTCCATAGTTTGGAACAACTGCTTCAAAACTCACTACCTTTCACATTCCAGTGAGTACACTGGAAAACATTTAAGTGCATGTTTTGATTTCTGTTGAAGTCTGTAGTACGTAAGATTGGCTTATCAATTATCCCTTTTCGTAGTCCTGCAGTTTTATAAGGCTCTTGCTGGAGTTCTGTATTTCCATGTAATGCCCTTGGCCAGTGTCTATAAGGAATATGACTTTGCAGTAGTTCATGGTGAGCATGCTTGCATTGATGCAATTGGTACAATGATGCTTGGATTTTGCAAGTAATTGGAGCATTCTGTTGACATCTCCATTTTATCACTGCAGACTTTGCAGGAGGAGAAAGAACGAAAATCTGAATGCCTTCCACCAGAGCCACATCCTGATGACCCAGAAAGCGTCAAGATCATTTTCAAGATGCCCAATGACTCCAGAGTGGAGAGGCGATTCCATTTCACGCAGTCTTTAACAGTAAGGGCAGAGCAAAGACTCCTGGTTTTGTCACTGGAGGACAAATACTTGAATGGTTAAACTGCCTTACCAGCAGTACAGTATGAATAGATAAAAGGGAGGCCAGTGGGAAGTGGCATGGAAATGGTGGAACTGGGATGAAGATGGAAGCCATGTAAAATGTTTTTACCGTTTTATAACTCTACTTGCTACTCTTGGGAGAACTTCACAGAGTAGGTTAAGCTGAAAAGAGGCTCCCTAGACTTCCTGCTTTGCTTCATGATTTATGAATCTAGATCTCCCACACAGAGACCCAGCAATCTTTCCACGACACTGTGCAGATCCTTGGGGAGGAATGGAATATATCCTAGGAGGTCCCTGCAGCTTGTAATACCACTTCACTAAATCTAGAGAAGCTTTGCAGGGAGCTGTAAGGGAAAGAAGGAATTGGCAAAACAACAACAAAATAAAAATGTGTTAACGGAAAACACTCAGCCTATTTTAACCACAAGAAGTTATACTCATGGGAATTCTGGATCCAAGCCAGTGAGTGGCACCTGGTGAAAAAGGGGGCACTTGTTGGTCAAACAGGAAATGGATGAGTTGTGACCTTTAAGGTTTTTTGATCCTTGCGAAGTAGTTGGCTTAATGGATAGTCTTCCAGTGAACACAGAAGTGTGTGTTGTGCTTTGAGAATCTGCTTTAGCTTGTTTTTGCTCCAGTGTGGCGACTCATCTCTCAGGGTAGGACAAATCTTTTGGTAAGTAATTGTTTCCTTGTTTTTCCAGGTGATCCATGACTTCCTATTCTCTTTGAAAGAGAGCCCAGAGAAGTTCCAGATTGAGGCCAATTTCCCTCGTCGTGTCCTGCCCTGCCTGCCTACAGAGGAGTGGCCCAATCCACCCACGCTGCAAGAAGCTGGACTCAGCCACACAGAAGTTCTTTTTGTGCAGGACCTCACGGACGATTGATGTTTTTTCCTCCCTCCAAAATACAAAGATGGAAAGAGATTCCTATTATAATACAATATTTTTTTTAAAGACTGCTGCATACAAATGAGGGATCAGAGACCATGTGGCCTGGGCCTGCCACGTTATGTGTCTGCACTGGCAGGAGAAACTGCACACGCACGCACCCGTAACTCTTTTTACATTCAGAAGGGGGATGGGAGAGGCCACAGTTGCCCTTCCAAGAGATGGTCAGAAATGGCAGCTCTTGATAAATATTGCTTTTATTGAAATAATATACCCTGACATTTTGACATTAGAAAACCTGATGTTTTGCTGCTTGTTGACATCCAGAGGACCGTACCTGGGGGCCAGGTTGACATCTTCTGCCCTGATTGGGGCGGGATGGGCAGAGAGTTGTTTCTTCCAGCTTCTTACTCTGTATAAATCTCTTTAAAAATTATTTTGCTTTGTATTGACCAAAGGAGAATGGGGGGGTTAATGGTGTTTTCTTTTTTTAAAACGAGCTGGTTGACATTCTTAACAAGGGTTCTTCTTCTCCAGGGTTGTTAGCCTGCGTAGTGTAATAAACTCTGCCTCTAGTGTGCCTGTGCTAACCCCTTGACTGTCAGTGTCTTACTGCCTACATAGATGGCACCAGGCCCAGATGCAGCATAAACTAATGGTCTGCCCCAGCTTGTGCCAAGACAGCTGAAGAGGCTGTTCTCTTAGACCATGTTGTCACATCAATCATTTTTATACCTCACCACAGCCTTGCAAGTTTGCCTTTACACACTCTGGTGAAACCTGTGGCTGTGCTGGTTTGTCTTATTTCCATCTGAACCATGCTGAGGTGTCTACAGAAGGGACTGGAAGAAAAGTAAGCTAGCTGCTAAGCAAGGGTAGTAGAAATATTTTGCAGAGCAAGTTGAGTACTACAGGATCATTTTGTCAGTGTATTGTATATTGTCAGCATATAGGTACATTGCCCACCTGCCTGTCTAGGAGACTGAGTCTAAATGATAAGCTAAATGGCTCTTTGCAAAGCAGACAGCTCCTCGAGTTGAATTCAGACTTCTGTGAAGGGAACCAGCATCCGAAAGAGGCTTCTTGCTAGAGGATGGTTGCTGGGTGGCAAGATCGTTTCCTTCTGTACTCGCACTTCTCTGGAACATCTTGGGAAGTGGCACTAAGGTCTGCAGGGGGAGTGGAGAAAATGGCTGTCCCATACTCTTCCTCACAATTCCAGTAAAATTCTGTTGAGTATGACCCTGTCTATACTAAGGGTAGGGACATTGAGTATACCCCCACATTACTGGGATGTTGACTGGGTCAAGATTATTTCATTCACTTGTATTTCCAGCTAAAAAGAATAGTGTCTCAGTTGTATGATTTTCTTAGGTTTGTGAAAATTAAGAACACAAACTTGATTTGTACATAGAAATCATTTGTGTGACTCCTTGAGACAGAGGAGTTTCTACTCACTTGCTGCTGAATATGTTGGAAATAATTTTGGTTCCTGCAATCAGCATTTGGAATCTGAGCTCCAGTCATAAAATACAGTATTACTTCTATCTTCCCTTCTCTTTTTGTTTGCCTTGGACAGGAGCACAAGGATGCAAGGATCTTTTTTTCTATTTCTTTTTGATTTATGAATCCAGACTGTGAGGAATAACCTCCTGTTTTCCTGTGGGGAGCTTTGCATATTCAAAGGACACTTTGCTCTCTCTTTGTATGCACATTTGTAGTAAGGACTGGAATCTTCAGTCACTGTGGGCACATAAATGCAGTCTTGCACTGTTCTCCAGGTCCACTAAATGATCTGAGAGTTGCCTCAGTGCAAAACAGTCTCCTAGCTACTGCCGCAGACTCAAATAATCAGTTTCTCAGCCGTAGATTTTATGTCCAACTCCCTTGTTGACAGCACCATCTTGATGATGTCTGTCATTTAAAAGATATTTGTGTGTCTTTTTGATGGAACATACTGAAGCACAGAACTGATGAGAATTCTGTAGTGCCTAACCTGTTTTGCCCCTTCCTAGGTTTGCAGTCATTTTTCACGAAGAGAGAGATAATGCACACACACATGCATGTCCTATATCCTAGAAAGCAGAGTTTGAGCATTACTTCCTACTCACAATGAATTCTGCATCTAACTGTACTTGCAACTCCTGTTGCATTGTTTGATGGCATAATCTTAATTGGCAGAATTAGGTGCTAATGCAGAAATGCTAATACAGAGCCAAGATAGTTTGATCATGGGTTTCCCATATGTATGTGCAATCCCTCCCAAGCACACACGCTCTCGGATCTTCTCTGCCTTTTGTATTTGATTTTTTATATTGACAGTGTTGTGCAGATAAGGGGAGCTAGACCCACCTCTGAGCTCCCTATGACCTTTCACTTATTCCACAGCCTGGCTCCAATCCTAGAAATGAGCTGGACTAGAAGAGGAGTATGAAAAGTAATGGAACACAGGTTGCTACAGGAGGGGAGGATTCCACTCCCTCCTGTCTTTTTAGGCAGCAATTACATTTATTTCATTCCATATTTTGTATATAAATAGGATAAGGGAATGCAAGAAAATGTGGGTTCCAACAGCTTAATGTAAGCAGGCAACACTGATCATCAGTTAGGCTTAAGATTTTGGTCTATTTACAATGCTAGGAAATTTTTCTAATGTCTACAGTTCTTGAAGAAGCATGGCTGCAAAGTCCATTTCACAAGATACAGCAGTTTCTATAGGCATTTTTAAGCCACCAGCTCTGTTATCAGAAATGACTATTTCTACAGTTTGTGGATGAAGGTCAGGGTTGAGTTCTCCCAACATCATGTGGTCAATGTCTGCTGAAACTGGAAGCAACCTTCTGGTTGCTTTATGCCTTAGACTGAGGTGGGCACTGCCCCAGCCCAAAAGTTATTTGGGCAGCGGGGGATTGAGGCCCTGAAGAACCACATAGTGTGCTCTTCCAAAGGCTGCCCAGTTCCTACGCCAGCACTAACCTGAAGTGTAAATTCTTTTAAGCAATCAACCTGCAGGTGACAAGAAGGTTGCTGGAAGCTCTATAGAAATGCCCAAATTGAAGGCATCACTCAATATTCCTAGAGATAATATGACACCCAAATCATGGGTGGAAATTGTGTGGCCCTCTTGATACTCTTGCACTACTGTCCCAACATTCTCCACTACTGGCAATGCTGCTGAGATGCGTAGTACAGCACCTGGAGACTGCACAATTCTCAAACCTGATCTGTGTTAGGTAGTGAAATTCAAAGATTAAGACAAATCTATAGCTTTCTTTGATGGTAAAACATGCCACCTCAGCATAAAATGATCACAGATCTGTAGGACTAGTGCTGCACACTGACTATGAACATTGCTCTCTGAAGCCAAGTGATAGTAGGGATGATGCTAAAGTGGCAAGGTATACTCTTGGCTACAATATGTTTCTGGCATCTAGATTTCTATCCCCCTGCAGCCTCTCTTCACCTCCTCACTGGCAGGTTAACTCCTCTAAGGACATTAGTAGCACAACGATAGGTTAGACAATCCACTAACAGCATTTCTGAGATGGTGAGAATGGAGCTAAGACTCCACTCACATATTCAGAATACATCTACAGTACATAGATCAGTTTATACTGCTTATGTCAGTTTGATACCACTTGTGGCTCTGCCCTATGGGCTCCAGGAATTAGTTTTCCGAAGTGCTTGGATTTCTTTGCTATGGCTGTTGGGCACTCCCCTGATCTAACAGAATTCTAAGTACTATGCCAGACTACAAATCCCAGTAATCCTTAAGATGGAGTCATGAAAAATAATAACTAATGTAACTGTTGTGTGGACATGTCCTTTGTATACCAGCCATGCAAACCGCCTGCAGGATCCAAAGAACTGTGTCTGAGTTATAACATGCCAGCCTGCAGTTAAGTGTTTCACTCCACTGCATGCTCTTGCATAAAAATAAAATATCCTTAACGTAGCAACATAGTGCATTTTTACTTCACAAAACCCAATCCTGCTATTTAACAAAGAAGTGCATCTACACTATTGCTTAGGCTCCAGAAAAGACTTATTTTGCTTGGCTGAGGAGTGACTTTGTTTGATATAGCACTGCTAGTGATGGATATGGCATATAAAGATTTTTTTGTTCTGTGCCTTTAAGACATTCCTGACTTGTGGCAAACCTAAGGGGAACCTATCATGGCATTTTCTTGGCAGTATTTGTCCAGAGGGTGTTGCCCTAAGCCTTTTCCTCACAAACTTATAAAGTATGACTTGCCCAAGGTCGCCCCATGGGTTTCCATGGGTGAATAGGGATTCCAATCCTGGTCCCTCAGTGTCTTAGTTCAACACTCAAACCACTACATTACACTGACTCTCATATAAAGATTGAGCACACTATACCAGCATCCACACCTCATCTTGTGCTTGTTACCCTTGGCCACTGAAAGCTGCTGCTGCAACCTACCCATAGACTGTGTTGGATTGTTCTTTGAAAACACAGAGCACGGGGTATGGCCACATTCTTCGCTGGAGGCTCTTCCATACTGGTCCAAAGTGGGAGTTCTTGCAATATAACTTTATAGGTTTTGCCAGTTGTCCCCTCTGCATCCACTTTCATTCTTTTGAAGTCTGTTTGTAGCTATTTCTTGGATCTGTACTACAGTTCTTCTTTTTAAAAACCTGGACATGGTTTGCAAAAGGCAAATTTGAAGGACAAATATTCTCTTCTCTGAATTTTTGTTAAGAGGTATAATGCAAAAGTTCCATTTCACCAATACACTATAACTCTTTCAGAAAACAGAATGCAAGAGAAGAGGAGGAAGCATCTTTTTTCTGATATGTCACAGAATTAAATAGAAACTCGACATCAGGGTAAGAACAAAATGTTGAAGTTACTTCTGGGAACTGCCAGAAAACAGTCTGGGACAGGAGAAAATTAATTTGGCTATTAAAAAAATACAGAACTACAACAAGAAACACTGCAACCTCTCAACACATTTGCCCCTTTTGGAGGAGTCCTAAACCCCATGGGAATTTCAGTAGCCTGAAAAAGTTGTCTTGCTGTTCTACTTTCTACAGGAATGTGGGCACCAATTTATAGCTCCAGGAATGCTATCAAGCTTCACTGGAACTTGCACAGAAAGACTCTTCATACCACCTTTACAGTAGTAACACTTTGAGGTTGCACCACTAATCAAATCATGGAGCAAGTTAAATAGAAGCACATTATGGGTAGGATTTTGCTGTTTTGTCATGATTATGACTACCTCATGATCATCACGAGCCAGCTTTGGTGTCACAGTGACTCTGGATAGGAAAGATGTTAAAGAAAACCTGAGTTACATCATGGCTAAGAAAAGCGTGGGTGGTGGCTTCCTGCAGGCCCTCTAAAGCAGATTGTGTGACTAGCAGGACTCCTGCTGCACCTCCTGTGTGACAAGCAACATACAAGTGCATTTTCCTGCTCCAGCAGGTATCCAGAAGTTTTTATGTTTAGAAGAGAGTGCATAGCACCCTCTACGCCCAGGTGTTTTTTGAAACACACACAATTTGCAGTCAGAATTTAACTCTGCTGTGTGGCATTTCCAGGCCTGTTGCAGCTACAGGAGGTCCTGGTAACAAAAGTTGAAACTGCTTGCCTTCTGAGGTAGATGAAGTTCACTCTCAAGACTAGCCTCAGCTGACTCAGCCACAATGAGCTAGGACGCCATCCTTAGCTCTTTGGAGGAGGGACAGGATCCAACTAACAATAGTTAACAACCTTCCTGTGAGAGCACTGCCTCCACCAAGAGAAGAGACTGGCTTTCCCTCATTGGTATACATTGTACATTTATTAGTGAATATCCCTCTCAAAATCAGCCACAACATTAAAAAAAATAATGATTGCACTACTTGGTCAAGCAGAACTAGCAACTTTCATTTTAAAAAAAGTACAAATCTGTTAAAAATTTCAATCAGTATAATACACATATATATAATACAACATACTAGTTATGTTAAATGCTACAAACCAATATGATTCCAATGGAATGGAAAAACAAAACAAAACACTTTTTTTAGAGATTTAAGAACCTTTTTCTTCTTCTTCTCTATATATTAGCCTTTTTTCAAATACATACATGGGAAAAATGAGGTAACTGTAAATGTGCAAGTAACAGAGCAAAAAAAATTATATATATATATTTATAATATATATAATATATATATATATAAATTTTCTAACACAGAACAAATGCCCTGGTGCCCTACAGGGAGGCTCTTCTCCTTGTAGGGTGAAGCTGAGCTATCCCTCTGGAGGGCACGGGACTGGTATAAAAGAACAGTAAACAGTCCACTATCCCACCACAGGAAATCATTGGTAAACAGTGGCATCTACAGCGCAATCAGCAATCACAAACATCCTAAATAAATGTTTTAGTCATTTTTTTGTCTTTTTTGTTTTAATGGTAATAATTTTAGCTGCTCATTGGAATAAATTCTGCAGCACACGAGCTGTGAGCTTTCGAGTCACCATCAGAAGAACCGTAAGGCTTTTCTAACCTCCCCATCCCCAAATAACCTTTCGGGGAAAAAAAGATGGCAGGGGAAGGAGAAGAGAGCATTGAAAACAGACTGGCATCGGCACTATTCTGATTGGCTATAAATATAGAAACACCTCCTGCAGGTTGGTTGTGTTTTTTTTTTAAATATATATATATATACACACACACACACGCGCGCGCGCGCACACAGTAAAGACCTTTGGTTATTTGTGTCATGTGGCTAAGGTTTTATTTGTATTTCATTTATTTTTTCCTTAAAAAGCTGTGAAACAACAAGGGAAGGCTGGGGCAAGAGGTGGGTCTGACACAAGGCACTGGCTTGACGTGAGTGGGAGAGGAGAACCGATTGGTCACTGAAGGCGAAGGAAGAAGGGAGCTGCTGGTGTCTGTGCAGTTTTACTATGGCAAGTGGCCCACCCTTTTGTCTGTGTGTGTTTGCACACACAGGCGCATGGGCCAGGATCTGGCTTTAGATGTCCAACTGCAGCTATCTGGATAAAATGGGGGGGGAGGAAGAGGTTGAAGTATTTGACCTTATCCAAATGACTGCACCATAACCTGCATCAGCCAAAGCACAAACAGGAAAGAAAAGAAAAGAACCGTAAAAATAGTCATCTTTGTTCATCATAAGTTCAGGTCACTGATTTTCTTTTTTAGGAAAGAAAGCTGGGCTCTGCCCAGAGTTCCAACAGGTTAATTTCTAATTTGCTGAATCTGGCACCAGGCCAGCTGCTTCTGTCAAACAGAGATTGCTAGTCAGCTGTAGGACAATCCACCCCTTGCCAACTTCCTGCCTGCCCAGTTCTGTCTCTTGACTCCAGGAGCTGAAGGGCTGAAGGCCAGTACTGTGCTGGACTAAGACTGGAGAGGCCAAAAATGGTTCTCAACCAGTCCTGCCCTTGCAGCTAGCACCTTGAGGACTTCCTGCAAGAATTTCAGCAACTGCCAGGGGAGAATAGCAGCTCACCCCTGCCAAATATGGCTGTGAGCACCAATGGCAAGAGTCCTGGCCGGGTAGCCCCAGCCACTCCCAAAGGCCTTTCCCCCTGCTTTTGAGGTAAGTATTGCTAAAAGCCGGTGTGCTTAGAAAAAAAGAACAAGCCCACTGGCAGCTACGCTATGCCTGCCTGCTGTTTTAAAAGAGCCTCCTTCCCTGTGTCAGCTACCGTCCCGAACAGCCTGCCTAGAAAAAGAGCCAGGTGGGAAGCCATCTCTCCCTTGCAAGCTCCACTCCCCACTGGCTGGACCATCCCAATCAGACCAGGGAGGGTCAGTGCCTCCTCTTACTCCCTCATCCAAGCCTCCCTGTATTCACATTGCCCTTTGTCTCAGAGAGGGGTTGGACACTGCTGATTTGGATCCAGCATGTGCACAGCTTCCCTCCAGGTCATAAATTCATTTGACCTGCTTGCTCTAGTACAGCCAGGCTGCAGGATCAGGAGGATGCCACACACCTGCTTTCTCTGGAAAGATTTGGGAAGGGCTCTTGGATGAACAGAGAAATTAGAGCCCAGTCCTGGGAGTCTCTTCACTTGTACTGCTCCCACCTGCTTCCACCCACTTCAAAACAGGAGGGGAGGGAGATCTAACCCCCCGGCTGAGACAGCTGGTTGAAGCAGGTGAGTCACAGAGGGGAAAATGAGCAGAAGATGCAGAGCAGGCAGAAGAAAAACAGATCTCCAGCTGGTGGAGACTGAATTCTGAATGACACTGCCCTTGTCTCGCTGGATCAGGGCAAGACTCCCATGCTGGTCATAACTGCAGAAAGGGAAGTGCTGGGGGTGGGAATCATGGAAGGAGTAGGCCAGGAGATGTGACTTCTCCCCTCCCCAAAGCACCATGGAGAAGATGCCACCCTGCCAAACTTCTCTTTCTAAGATGGCTATTAACCACTTGGCAGCCTTGAACCTGGGCACCGGGACGTCAGATTAATTCCAGCACAACCACCTTGCCTCCACTAGGTCCAGCTGGATTTCCAATTTTGTCTCTTATTTGGAGCGGGGGAGGGGAGAGAGAAATGCCCCGAAAGCGTTAACGGTCCTTGTGAGGCGTTGCGGACATGTGCAGTACAGTGCATGGCAGTAATCAGCTGAGCACAAAGAACTCCCTCTTCCCCACCCCCCCTCACCCCACAGCTGGCTAGAGAGACAGCCAATACCAAGTTCCAAGCTGGTCATAACATGCATGCATAATTTGTGAACATTTACATTAGGTTTTGTCGTCCTCTCCGAGTCCTCCACCAGGCTTCAGAACACAAACCAACTACACGGCGAGGGCTTCTCTCTTGCTCCACGATATAATCATGCAAAACAACTTTTTTTTAAAAAAATTAACGATTACAGATTTCTGGTAACAGGGTGGCAGGTTGGTTGCTTTCTTGTTTCAAATCAGCAGGTGTTTTAGGTAGGATAGTGTAGGTGTGCAGACACAGGAAGGCACACAACTCAAGTGTATGCTTTGTTACGGCAAAAAACACCCAAGGTACCTGACCCAGAGCACGAGCATCAGGCCATGCGGAAAAAGTCACAAGGGTGGTGGCAGCAGTAGGCCAAACTTGATGGGGAAAGGCGAGAGAGAGAGAGAGAGAGAGAAAGAGAAGCAGGCCAGAAGAGAATGGAGATGCCTGGCGAGTCCGATGGAAAGCCGATGCGGCATCGCATACAGCAGTCGGGAGGGTAGGAAGAGGAGAGATCACCAGACGGGCTTTTTCCATGATAGCGAGCACAAGGGTAGACAACAAGAAGATTAATAAATAATTCCCCATCTGCTCTCTGTGCAGCATTCCTGCTGCTGAGAGCCTCATAGCTTTCAGAGGCTTAGCCTGGGCCAGTACGGGGGGAGGGTTAGAACAGGAGGGCTGAAGGCCTCTGCTTCAGTCTGTTAAGTATCTTCCTCCTTCCCTGCAGGAGGAAAACTGGGAGTAGGTCAGGGAGCACAAACACACACAAAAACCTCCCATGAGAACTTTCACAGAGATAAGTGCCTGAGAAAAGAGCAGAGAAGGGGGTGAGGAACCCAAATATAATGGAGTCTCTGTGTGTGTGTGTGTGTGTGTGCGCGCGCACCCACCTACATGCCTGGGAAGAGGAAAAGGCATCAGTTTTAACATGATTTCCAGTCCCAAGATGCAGGCCTTAGAAAAAAACAAAACTCCCATCCGATTACATAGGTAACAAATGGAGTCAGCTGCATTGTCACAGAGGTTATCTTCTAAACACTCCCCCTTTCCTCTCTTTTAGGGAAAATGAGTCTTTCTCCTGTCCCCACCTTTTTCAAACTGCTAGAAATCAACAAAAAGGAGGGAAGTGGGAGATATTGCTGGACCTTGTTCAGGTCTGTTACTGTTTTAAAACTTTTCCACCCCTGCTAATTATGAGAACACTCCTGGACCCCCTCCAAAAGGTGGCAAGAAGGCTGAGAATCAAGGGGGAGTTACACTGGAGGCTGGGAAAGGGATGCTTGTAGGAAAAACAAAGCTGGCACTGGGCCATAATTTGCAGGGAGAGAACCACAGATGTCGTTGGCAAGGCCTTGGGCTACTCACATCAGCACCACTGCCAGCCAACCCACCTTGCTACTGCCACTGCTTACCTGCATGCCACACTGTGCTCTAGGTGAGCAGCTGGGGGGGGGGTAGAAGCAGGGATTTCATCACCCTGTCCCTGCTTTGGGCTGCTTGGCTTTCAAGCGCCCTCCCCCAATCTGGCACCACCTGAAAGGAATTAAGTTCGGACTAGAATCTGGGTCAGACAGCCACACAATCAAAACCAAAATAGGAAAGGAAAACCATAAATTCAAAAAAAGGGGGGAAAGGAATGCAAACACCTGGAGAGTAAATGGCGTAAGGATGGAGAGTCTTTGGAGTGCAGAGCGCACGGGGACACCTCCCTCTTCAAAGCATGACACCGCGGAGCCGGCTCTACCACCAGACTCAGTCCATGCCATGGGGTGAGGGGAGGGGGGGTGTCATAACATTGCTTATATTCTCACCACATCCCAGGAGAGGCCCCAGAGGCTAAGCATACAAGCTGGCCCAAGCCCCTGGTCCAAGGTCCGTATCCTGGAGTGAAATTTGTGCAGCAGTGTGTTGAGGAGCCTCACTCGGCCTCCCGGTGTACTTCTGAGGCATCTGCCCGGCAAATTGGGCACGTGCGATTGGCCTGCAACGATCAAGGCAAAGGATGAAAACTTGGGAGGGAGGGAGCCATCTCACCAACCTCATCCACTACAGAGGCTCCATCTGGCCTGCTACAGAGAAGCCAAAGCGGAGGCTCTGCTTTTCAGGCTGTCTAGCTAAGCTAAGCAAAAATTCCAGGTTAAGGTGTAGCTACATCTACATCGTAAGGGAAGGACCTACGAATAATCTTGTCAATTCATCATGAAAAGCCTAAAACCTGTGAAATTAATTTTGTGATTTAAATCAACCCAATTCTTCCTGTTAGATGCCCAAGTAAGAAAATACATGAATCATACACAGCAATTTTAAAGGGCACACTGACACAGAAATTGCTAAAAGAGCACCATTTTTTCCTGGTCATACTTTACCCCACGAAAAGGATTTGTTGCGTGTCTTCAAAGTCCTTTCTGACTTACGGTGACCCTAAGGCAAATCCATCACATTATTATTATTTTTTTTTTGCAAGGTTCATTCATTCAGAAGGGCGTTCCCTTTGCATTTCTCCAAAGCTAAGAGAGTGAGAGTTGCCCAAGGTCATTCAGTAGGTTTCTATACCTGAGCAGTGATTTGAAACCTTGCCTCTAGGTCATAGTCCAGCACTCAAATCACTACACTACACTGGTCCTCACAAAAAAGGATACATAATTTATATAATGCACACATTTGTTCGTTCTCTCTTTCTCTCACACATACACTCACACATATCATATACTCCAAAGCAGAAAGTACTGAATTCTACACATTTATCTTTCAAAATCAATGTGCTGCACATATGCACTGCTGCAGCCAATGACACAATGTATTGCAAAACAGGGACCTAGATTTACTGAAGAATGGCACTATCAATCTATGGGAGATTCAATATTTTCTCCTAACTGCAAGATGAAGTAATTGATTGTAAAGAGGTAGGAGTGATGGGATATTCAAGGTATCAACAAACAGTTAATAAGGGCTGCTTTAATTCTGGCACCAAGTTAAAACATGGCTTTTGCTTAAAGCCTTTGAGGCGTAATTAACTGCCTCCAAATCTACACAGGTCTGTCGTTTTAAATTGTTTTAACTCATTTTAAACTGTCCTGTTCTAACTTGTTAAATTGTTTAATACACTTTTAGTCTGTTTAAATTCACTCTTTACTGTTTTAAGTTGTTTTAAATTGGTCAAATTGATTTAGTGCATGCTTCCTGAGATCTCATGAGACAGAGTGAGATATAAATGTTTAAATAAATAAATAAATTATGAAAACCAGGCACACAGGCCCTCAGAACCTTTCCTTTAGATCACAAACTATTAAAATAATAACGAGGTAGCAAAAAGGAAGAGACAGCTTTAAAAGAAAACAAAAATGGAAAGCAAGTAGTCAGTCCTTCCAAAGACCTAGGTTATTCAATTTGTTCACAAATGATATTGAGACAATGGTGATGGTTGTAGATGATGCTAAATTATTCAAAACAGTGAAAATCCAAATGCTCCAATAAAATAGGAAATAGACATATAAACAGAACTGCCCCCCAAATATTGACTCAAAACACTGGTATAAGAGAAAAAGCAAAATTAAGGCAATCAAGAGCGCGAACTAATATTTCAAATGTACAAATATTTATTTATAAATTTATGGGAAAGCATTGTTATACTGGCTTTTTTCTAATAGTTACCAACACTAAGTTTGTCTTTCTCTAGAAAAATACAACGAAATAAATTTTTGTTGAGGAATGGACACCTTTTGCTACTAGGAAAGATTGAAGCTATTCATTTTTAAATCAATGTAGAAAGGAGGAGGACTAAGGTGGGGCAGGAGACATGGAAGAAGTTTAGAAAGTTATGTGAGAAAACTAGACAGTAGTTCATAATGTATATACTAACATGGAATTTGCAGCCACAAAGGTTAGGCAGTGGCTAGTGGCTTACAAAACAGATTTAAGGAAAATATTGCGCATGAGTGTTAAATGAAACCTCTAAGTGCACAATCAATATAGCTCTGGGCTTTTCCGCACTTTGCGGGGGAAACGGGGCAGTCCGTTACTCACCGGACTGGCACGCTCTCCCCCCCGACGATCCACGACAATCTGGAGCAGCGCACGCCTGCACTACACACTCCCCAGAGACAAAAATGGAGGCTTCCAGTTAGTGGAGGCTCTCCACCAACCGGAGAAGCTCGCCAGCCGGAAACCCGCCCTGGGAAGATCTGCAGGCTCGCGCAAATCTACACTTAGGGCAGCGACGGACTGCCGGGCTATTGAAAGTCCTCTTTTAATCGGTCTTTCAATAGCACGGGGAACCACCAGTTCTGGGCATTCTGGAGCGGGCTGAAGTCTGGACAAACATTAAATAGTCCGGACCCAGTTCGCCCCGAAGTGTAAACATCCTCGCTGGAGGATGCGCCGCCCCGTTTTAAATATAAAATGCGGAAAAGGCCTCTGAAATAGGTGATGCTGACTGGGGAAGCTTTTCCCTGACTGTTGGTTGCTTAGGGGACAAAAATGGGGCAGGGATTTTGTCTTTGTATCACACTTGTGGGTTTCCAAAGACTATATGGCTGCCCACTGTTGAAAATAAGCTGCTAGATTAAATGAACTCCTAGTGTAATCTTAAAATCTCTTAAACAAAAGGTATATACTGTAGTTTTTCACACATTGTTCCCCCACTCCAGCATAAAATTAAGATTCTAAGTTGCCTTAAGCCTTATTCAAGAATTCATAATGAACAGATGGGGAAGGACAAACAATCAACCACCCCTCTCTAACCTAGTGTGGAGAGTAATTACCTGAACAAGCAAGCTTCCAGAATAACTGGAGGCTCCCCCACTATCCAGAACCCAGGGTTTCAGATCACCTGGAGAGCCTCCAGGATTAGCGAAGGAACTTGATTTCAGAAGTCATTTTCCATGTGAGGAGATCAAAAATGGAGAGGAGTGGAATTACCATGCATCCCTCTCCTCTCACGTTCATTAGGACTGTCTGAATTGAGCTGTGCAGATACAGTGGTGCAAATGAGCAACCATTATATTTATTACTTAATAATATCTGCATTCCTGCTTAAGCGACACGCAAGTAATTTGCTCACATTGTGAAACAAAGATTGAGAACAAATATGAATTGCCAAGAATATACCCAGTCACCCCACCTCACCCTGATGCATTTGCAAACACCAGCCAATAGAGGGCACTGGCAGAACTTGTTCTAAAACAGGAGCGGCCAAACTGTGGGCCTTGGCCTGATTTCCAAACCCCTCTGCAAGCAATCAGACTACGGTCTCTGGCAAGATGTGACCCTGCTGCATAGAGAAGAAGAGGGAGGGAGAGAGAAACTGAGTGGCACAAAAAAAGGCAATGGAAGAGGGAAAGGAGGGAGGAGGGAGGGAGGAGCACAGTTCTACCCATGACCAGTCTGGGCTTCAGCCACTGCTGTTTCCTTCTCTGGCCTAAGACTACCAGAAGGAATGTGGTCCTTGCAGCAAAAAATGCTTGCCACTTCTTTTCTAAAGCTTTGGTTTCCAGGAGACACAATACCCTGTTTTGTGTCTCATGGGCAAGCATGTACTTTCTTATATACCCTTTGGTGATCAAGCCATAACGCTGAAGAAACTTATATTTCAACAGCTTCCTGACTACAAAGCCCTTGGGCAGCAGACATTACCTTTAACCATTTGTCGATGCACTTAGCGTGGAACTCATGGTTGCAGGGCAGAACTCGCAGCAGCTGCCTTACTTCAAAGTCACTGAAGCACACAACACACCTAGAGAAGTGGAGAAGAAGCCAATCAGTTAAGGTTACAAGAAAGAAGAAAGAAAAGTGCAACACATATGGATTACAATTCTCTTTGAGAATCACATGGCCCAACTTCTCCACTATAGCAGAATTCTCCTGACTCCTTTGTGTAGATCAGTGGTTCTCAACCTGTGGGTCCCCAGATGCTTGTTGACTTCAGCTCCCAGAAGCCCCAGCCACTATGGTCAATGCTCAGGGCTTCTGTGAGTTGAAATCCAAAAACATCTGGGGACCCACAGGTTGAGAACCACTGGTGTAGATGAAGGGAAGATTACAACTCAGAGCACTCCTGCAGCTGGTGCTTGGTTATGGAGGGTGTGGCTTCACAGGGCTTCATCCACCCTATGTACGCCTCGATGCAAAGCTTCTGTGTACGCACCAGCTACAAGAATGTATTGGTGGGTTCCCGCATGGCTGGGAATTGGACTCGATGGCCCTTGTGGTCTCTTTCCACTCTATGATTCTATGAGTACTCCTGAAACTGGCAACTGAGGGGTGGGGATGGCTTCACTCTAAACAGACCTTCCTGAGTGAAGCCAGTGAGATCAGGGGACTGGCCACACTCTCAGACATCAGTTGGGCCATGGGGACAGGAAGGTAATCTAAACCCCCTTCCTCATTTTAGTTCCCAACCTCTGCAGTAAACAATTATTTACGTTTGTTGTTATTTCCGACTTATGATGACCCTAAGGCAAACCTCTGAAGGGATGTCATGTTGAGAAGGGAGCAGGCTGGTTCTCCACTGCTCCAGAGACTAGGACAATGAGCCATGGATTCAAACGACAGGAAAAGAGATTCCACTTAAACCTCAGGAAGAACTTCCTGACAGTCAGGGCTGTTCGGCAGTGGAATATGCTGCCTCAGAGTGTGGTGGAGTCTCCTCCTTTGGAGGTTTTTAAGCAGAGGTTGGATAGCCATCTGTCAGGAGTGCTTTGATGGGGGTTCCTCCATGGCAGGGGGTTGGACTGGATGGCCCCCGGGTCTCTTCTAATTCTATGATTCTAACCTCTCACAGGGTTTTCTGGGGCTGCACGTGTGTGATGAGAGCCTAAGGTCACCCAGAGGGTTTTTCCATGGCTGAGCAGGGAATCAAGCTCTGGTCTCCAGAGTCATAATCCAATGCTCAAACTACTACACCATCCTGGCTCTCGATTATCTAGCTACCTGATAAATAACTTCCCAGGGGGACTATAGAAAAGAAGGTTCAGTGAAGAAATGGCTGCTCAATTGGTTAAGTTTTTTCAACCATCATCCAGCACAAATCTGCTTTCATCCAATATTTCTTCAAAGAACAATTTTACTCCTAAGACTGGAGCTACATATACCCCAATCCTTCACTCGGAAGTAAAGCTTTCTGAGTGGAGAAACTCATTTTTAAGCCACCCCCACTCTTCTTGACGTACCTATCACTGCCTTCCTCCCATTCTTTGGCCAGGCTTTTGTTTTTTAAAAATGTATACATTTCCACCTACCCATGCTCATCCTGGCACCTAACATGGTTATCCATTCAAATACTTATCTGGAACTTTTTGAAAAACCAGTCCATTCTTGATTCTGAACTTATAACCCTCTCTGGCTGAAGAGAGAGAGAGAGAGAAAGAGGGAGAGATTTTCTGACCACCACAACAGCTAGCAGATTGGTACTCTGCAAACACCTCACAGGAAGAACCAGAAAGTTTGGGAGACAAAAACGACCAGTTGTTCCTGAGGTTAACTCATTTTGAGCATTTGTATGTGAATGCCCCCCAGAAGCAAAAGTATCCTGAAAACAGACTATTAACTAGATATTAATAAATAATAATTTTCAAAAGGTTAAATGAACTTGCCACTTAATGTCAGTTCCTTGATGCAAAAGTATTTACACCACCCTTCAACTGCATTTGTAGTGCATAGGGAGGCTTAGTACAATTTTAATAACTGCGTATTATGTCTTGTAATTAATTTTAAATGGTTTTGATGCTACAGGCTGTTTAATTGCTTTTCAATAGTTTTACTGTAAGTTTTATTGTTGGTTTTGTACCAAAGAACAATATATTTCTAGATGCTAGGAAATGGAGAACTAACAGTAAGTTTCCCCTCTCCACCCTCCCGCCTACCAATGTCTGCTTCCAGTAACAGGTAAAAGTTCCAGTGCCATCTACCTGAAGTGATAATGCTCCCCTGCGTTCTAAGCTTGAGCATCCAGTGCCACTTACAGAATTCACCTTCTACCACCTAATCTCAACCAGCAAACTGGAAGGGCATGCTCACCCACACTGGCCCATTAATTCCTCCCGAAGGAGAGAACTGATAAGCATGTATAAGAAGTACAGTAGAAGTAAAAGGGAGACAGAGCTCCATGCGTGGATTGATGGTCATCTCCTTTATTTATTTTTAAAAAGTTCAGTGCATTTTGGCCTCTGTCGAAGTTGGCCTTCCTCAGAGGCTACACTAAAAAATACAAAGGTAATTCTATTTAATACATTTAAAAAGACAACACCTAATTAATTATAATCTCTCTCTCTCTCTCTCTATATATGAATTACATTATTCTGCAAACCAAAGCATGTGTGTGTGTGTACACACACACACACACACATACCTTTAGATTTCTGGAGTTACATAATACACTCTCCAAAGAAACAGACCTCTGAGCAAATAAATTAAGTGACCATCAATCAGCACATGGGGTTCTATCTTCTGTTTATTTCTCCCATTAATCTCCCTCAATAGCACTGTCTTTCGTTCTCACTTGGGAATTCACGGCTGCATGAAACAAAGAAGGCATTACAGGACCTCTCCAACCTCCTACAGTACTTACAAGGTTTGCTCTGACTGATGGCTTTCTGGGTTGAAGCGGTAGGATGGAAGGTGCTCTATATCTGCTTTGGTGAGTCCCCGTGGTTTAGCCTCGCCTAATCTCTCAGCCAGATTCAGTAAAGCCTGGTGGAAGTTTTCGAAAATAGTGAGCAGGATATATATGACAGATCTGGAAATATCCATTTCTTCCACTTTAACGCATTCTTAGAGGTGACAATCTCTATGTCATGGCTGGGAAACTTTTGACCCTTTAGATGTTCTGAATTGCAATTCCTGCAATCTCTTACAATAGGCCTTGGTGGCTGAGGCTTCTGAGAGTTGATGTTCAAAACATCTGGAGGACCAGATGTTTGATACCAATGCTCTATAACATCACAAAAGACAGGAATCAACCACTTCAGCAGCAATATCTTCTGCTATACCTTCATGCACAACACACACAACATCCCTACTGCCCCACTCTATCTCTTAAGCACTTTCTGCAACAGGTGCCAGAGCCAACTTATACCACCATCAGTTGCTCAAGACTAGGGGGTGAGCAAATCTCAGGTCTACAGGATCTCCTTTGCTTTTTAGCAGGGCCCCAAAGATTTAGCATCTGAAACCTGCTGAAAAGACCTACACAGAGAATTAAAGATTTCTGAGACCACAGATTTATTTTATAAGTACTGGAACTGAATGAAGCCCACAGTCCTTCCGCACAAAAATCCGCTCCTGGTTACCCCCAAACATTGTCCTTTTCACCCATATGATTTAAAGTGGCTAAAGACAAAATAATTTTGTTGCTGCTATGATATGCTGATATGACCTAGAGATCTACTAACAGATCCAGACAAATCACCTTCTGCTCACCCCTTCCCTAGACTCTTTCCACAGTTTGATTCCCCGTAACAGGACAGATGCAAACCCACCTCATAGTTTTCCATCTCTACATCATCCACATCCAAGTCCAAACTTATTGTAGGCCCCACAGCTGTTGGTGATACAGGAAGCATTGAACTGAAGTTTTGGAGAAAAAAAGTGGTCTACTAGTTAAGAGGAGCAGATGTCCAGAAGGCGCATGAGTATTGCAAAGCAGAATTAAATGCTATGTTTTCTACTGAGTACACGGAAACCATGCCCTATGAGGAGTGGCTTAGGAGGCTGGGTATGTTTAGCTTTGAGAAGAGAAGGTTAAGAGCTGACATTACAGCTATATTTAAATATTCAAAGGGATGTCATACGGGAGATGGAGCAAGCTTGTTTTCTGCTGCTCCAGAGACTAGGACACAGAGCAATGGCTCCAAACTTCAGGAAAAGAGATTCCATCTAGACTTTAAGAAGAACTTCCTGATGTTGAGAGCAGTTTGACAGTGGGATATGCTGCTTTGGAGCGTGGTGAAGTCTCCCTTTGGAGGTTTTTAAACAGAGGCTGGATGGCCATCCGTCAGGAATACTTTGATTGTGTATTCCTGCAGGGCAGGGGGTTGGACTTGATGGCCCTCGAGGTCTCTTCTATACTTCTGGAGAAAGGAGTCCACTTTCTCCCAGAGAGGCTCCCTCAAAGGGCAAAAGCCTTCAGTTCTAGACCCCTGCCTGATCCTAGCTAAAGGAGGAGTCCTTCTCTGTGGAGCCCATCTCCCTGGTCTGCCTGGCCGACAGATACTTACAGGAAGTATGGCAGGAAGCTCGGGTAGTACGGAGGAGGTGGGGGTGGCGGGGGTGGCAGTGGCTGCTGCAGCCTGTATCGCTGGGTGTTCAGTCGTCGGGGCATCACGTGTGGATATGGCTGTTGGAAACACCAAGAGTCTGAATTAGCGTTGCCACAGAGACCATGGTGCTTTATCACCAGGGAACATGATGGGGAATGCCTGGCCTTTGGGGAGGGTCTCGGGGCAGCTTTCCAGCTTCTTACCCAGCTCCTACCCTTTAATTCTCCAAACCAGAAAATTTCTTATCCCCCAACCAACAGCTAGGAATGGGGCCTGGGCATTCACACTGTGGAGGAGTGGGGGAGTCACACGTTGGCTCTGGGCTGGGGTTGTCTACTGTCAGCATCCAATCCTTTGATGTGCCTGCCCAGACCCAGTTTGGCCCTTGGCTCAGAAAAGCTTCTCCATCTAACTTCCACTTGGCTGCATATCCACTCTCTGTCAAGTAAAACAAAACAAAACAACCAACACAGAAACTGCGTCTGGGCAAATAAAAATCTTTTATTAAGAAAAGCTGGTTTCTGTATCATTATCTATTAAGCAAATCCTATGTGACGAAATTTGTTCTGGTTGTGCTCACAACAGGGAACAGGAAGACGCTATATGGGGCACTGGAACTACATTGGCTATCACTGCAAATCTCACTCAGGCGCCCAGGCCTCTAAGGTATTAGTAAGTAGTGCTCAAACAGTTTCAACCCCATTTTTGCAACAACAAATTCTAAATGCCTGCAGGATAATGGGAAAATGAAGAAGGAAGACGATGAGAGGGGGACTAGAGAGAGAGAGAGAACACAATATCCCTTGTTTCCTACACAAGTATTCTATATCCTGCATGAAACTGTAGCATACACAAACCTCCCTGCAGTAGAACTTTCCACATTTTTAATTCAACAGACTAAAAAGCACACCACAATACTGGGGTATCATCTTCTAACAGGTTCCACCATCTATACAGGCTCCCAAAAGAGGACCATTAAGCTTCAGGAAAGGGCTCTGTTCCACAGCTACCCTTTTGCACCACATGAAGGGCATGTGGCCCCCAAACTCTTTGACTCCACTGAAGTACACAACTCCCTTTCTACATGCATAGTGGGCTCTGCTAGACTGACTCTTCCACCTGGCCTTGGGAGTCCCAGACAGCCTACAACTTGAGGTCTTGCAACCAACCCTCCTCTTACGAGACACTCACCACGCCAAAGGGCAGTTCCTGGTGCAGTGGGTCATGAGTGTGCGGAAGGTAATGCAGTGGCACAGAAGGAGACAGTGCAGGAGTATGGTGGGAAGGAGAATATGAGAAGCCTCCAATGGGGTGCTGTTCACCCCGAAGCTCCACCTCATTTTCTATCCTTTGTAGTGGCTGTGGAGAAAGCAGATAATGGGTTAAGGTGAATGGGCAACAGCTTCACATATGACCACAAGTGAGCCATAATTTAGAAATGCTGCACTGAACATTATAGCTTGACAGGCCAGGCCTCTGACGGCAACAGAAAGATCACACTGCTACACTAATTCTCACATGTTATCACAAGGTTAGCCTCCAGGGTAAAGGAGATAGGAAACCACTTCATTCTGCTGCTCTTTCCAGATTCCTCACTATAAGCAGAACAACATGTGGGAATGGCAGACCCTCAACTACAAGTACAGATCACAGCCAAAGAATGATGGTGTGTGCGTGTGTATACATTTGAGGGGAGAAAAATGGTTAGCAGAGCTAGCAGCTCCCAACTCTCATCCTGCTGTTGGAAATCTCCTATCTGGCTTTACAATTGCTGAGAGGGTGGCTCATGTTTGAAGTCCATTACCACCACATGTAGCTCCATCACTTGTCTATCAGCCCTCAACACAGACATACAAATCACCAGCCCTTGCTCAGCTGAAAGAAACTTCAAATTTTAGTATTACTACATGTGCAGCAAGGGTCTTGTTTTGAGTGCATGATTAAGGGACATGTCACCAGCCATGATGCCAGACTGCAGTGGAGGAGGATGGGAAGAGGAACAGTGTACAGCACACTCTTAATTACAGACAAAAGGCTGTTATCAGTCCCTGGCCACAGGGCACATAAACACTCTTTCTTTAGAATATAAACTGTATTAAACAAGGATAAAGGCAGAAAATGCTCATATAAATGAACCAAATTAGAACATTAGAAGGAATGCCTTGGCAGTGAGAGCAGTTCAGCAATGGAACAGATTGCCTAGAGCAGTGGTTCTCAACCTGTGGGTCCCCAGATGTTTGTGGACTTCAGCTCCCAGAAGCCCCAGCCACTATGGTTAATGCTCAGGGCTTCTGGGAGCTGAAGTCCGCAAACATCTGGGGACCCACAGGTTGAGAACCACTGGCCTAGAGAGTTTGTGAGGGCTCCTCTTCTGAATGTCTTCAAGAAGAGACTGTACAGCTACCTGCTGGAATACTCTAGCTGGGATCCTGCACTGAGCAGGGAGTTGGGCCCAATGGTCCATGGAGCCTCCTCCAACTTTATGATTATTCAAATATCATGCAACTTTGGTTACCTGACAATGATGTCAAATATATTTTGCTAACTGGACATCAAGGCATTTTTGTATAGAAAGGTTCCTTTCAGCCTAATAGTTCTTGCTTTTTTCCTGCTCCTCCTCCTCCTTCCAGATGTGACATCTTTGTTATGTTTTTCTTTCCTCAGCTTTGCTCCCCATATCTGTCTACAACTGACCTTTGCATTCACTTGACTTTTCCCTCAAATCTTCTTCCCCCTGCCCCTCACATATCCCATAACTTTATAGTAATAGGTATGATGTAAGACCACTATATATCAGCCTGCTTAGCCATTCTCACTGAAAAAAGCAACACTTAATGATATCAAATACTTGACAAAAGATTTCCACCACTGGCTGAAGATGTGTCTGGGGTGACACACAAATGTTCCTTCTCCCAATTTCTATCGTGATTTTTTAAAAGTAAGTAGCAGAGATCTCCCCCTTTACTGTTGTTGTGCACAGATATCAAGTATTTTCAATGGCTCTTCCCTGATTACTGAGTCAAGAGAAAGGAAGTCCAGCAAAATCCAATCTGATGTACCAAGACTAAATCTGGAAGTGTGTACTCTTTACTTCATGACATATATTATATCAAAAGTAGCATATATACTGAAGACCACTGCTTCACAACAGAGCCTAGACTCTGCACACAGAAGCTTCAATGTTCAATTCCCAGTACCTCCAAGAAGGGCTGAAAAGACCCCTGTCTGGAACTCTAGAGCAGCACTTCCCAAACCCGTGCTCCCAGATTTGTTGGACTTCAATTCTCCAAAGGCATAGCCATCCTGGCCAACGGTCACAGATTCTGGGAGGAATGTTCCAACAACATCTGGGGTCTCAAGAGTGCTGCTGACAGTCAATGTAGATAAATTACAATGAAACAAATCACCCAGTTGTCTGACACAGTCGGGCATGTTCCAATGTGCCTCGCCCCCTTTTAAAGAGCACTATTTTTAATCTAAAATTCCACAGAAAATTCCTCATTCGGCACTGTGCATGAAATATACTGAAACAACTCACATCCTACTATTACTATCACAGACACTTTCTCATAATGTTACTCTTTTTGATTATTATTAAAATCTTAGCATCACTCTCTTGGAAGCCATTTCCTCATGTTGAACACAGCGCATGAAAAAGCACTGCTCCTAGCTGGAAGCTAGGAACATAGGGCTTTAAGGAGTATTATATGTCACTGGGAATTGTTGCTCCAAATCCACCATCTGTGTTTCATTTGGTTGCCCCTTTCCTGTTTCTCCTTCCAAGAGAAGCCATGAGGAGGGGAAGAAGACACTGGAGCCAACAACTGTCCCACCTCTAAAAAAATTTATTTTATCATAGGTCAGATTTAAACATATCAAATAAGGCCCCCAGCTACTCCTTAGCCCAAGATAGTTCTGCCTAGCCCAGATTAGCCATAGGAAAACTATTCAGCCTCCTTGGGTTTTATTGCCTCAGCTTCAGTTACTCTTCTACATACAATGAAGAAAGTAGTGGGCCAATCACAATTGATTATTGTGTGTATGTGTTGCAGGAGAGAAAAATGATGGAGGTAATATTGCACGGACTATGAAAATGTATTATTTTAACCATACAACACCTTCGGCACTTGTTTTAAAAGTAAAAAAAGACAATTTAGAACCAAACTCAATAAGTAAAATATGTGCATTAAGTAAGAGGGATGTCCAGTCGAGGGTCAATCTGCTGCCCTGGGTGATCCGTGCCAACACAGAATTCCTTGCTGTCCCATCCTTGCCAACTTTGAGTAGCTGCGCTCCTTTGTCTACCTTGCTACTCATCATTCCTTTCTCCTTTACTGCCATGTCATTTAGACTGCAGGCTGGAATGCCCTTGTTTTTATTGGATGCTCTGGAAGCCTTTTCAGTTGACAAGCAGAGCAAAAATGCTTTAAATAAATACACGGTTTCATTAGACATGGCGCAGAAATGAGACAGCTACCACCGTAGCATAATATTACCACAATGGAGATATCAATTTTAATTTTCAGTTCACATTACCCTATATATTGCACATGGCGGACAAGATCACATCAGAAATGTTTGATGGTATATACATTCCAGGCTTTGATTTGTATCTAATTTGAATGACACTAGACTCTAGGCCACAGGCAACAATATATAAGAGACCATGGAAAGGGGATTTGCTTTATCAAAGCAGTGGAGTAACTGCTGGAACCTGAACCAGCATACAAACAATGGCAGGCATTCTGTATTGCAGTTACTGATTTGTAACCTAGTTACCGATCAGTAACTGCTACGTATTCAGTAAGACTATGTACTCACAATCATGGGGACTACTGCCATGATTGTAAACACCCCTTCAAGCTCTCCTTAACAACCAGCAGCCACATCACACAAGGGAAGTCTGCTGAACTACCAGCTGGGACATAAAGAGGGAGAAGTTCCCCTCCCCTCCCCTGACCAACAAGCAAGGCTTTGACAGTCAGAAACAGGACTCTGTCACAGTTCCTCATCACAGCCTCACTCGCTGGCGAGAGAGACGTGGAAGCATCCTCCTCCTTGTGCCTTGATCAGCAGCTCTTCCACCTGATGCAGCTGCTGGCTGGGGGCAGGCAGGCTAGGAGATGTTACATAGACCCTTTCCGCATGTGGAGGGGGAAACGGGGGAAAACGCGCTAAAATGGAGCTTATCAGCAGCCAGGTAAGTCCGTTGCCGTGCGGAGCAATGCGAGCTCGCTGCTCTGCAGTCCTCCGGCATCCAAAATGGCGGCTTCTGGTTGGTGGAGCCTCTCCACCAACCGGAGAAGCTTGCCAGCCTAAAGACCGCCCCTGGCAGATCTGCAGGCACGCACTAGTGTGTGCCTGCAAATCTGCACCGAAGCACGGTGACGGAGCTGCATGGGGCTGCGCGCTCCATGCTTTTTAAAAACCTCTGAAAAGAGGTTTTTAAAAAACACGCCGCGCCACCAGTTCTGGTCGCTTCCGAGCGGATTGAGGTGCGGAACTACAAAAAGTAGTCCGCCCTAGTCCACTCTACGGTGCAGAAGACCTCCATCGGAGGTCGCTCTGCACCGTTTTAATACCCCGGTGCGGAAAGGGCACTAGTTATACATTCGTAACTACGCAGCTAATGCAGAATATCAGCAAATCTGGTAGGACCCTTTTCCCAGATCCCCTCTTCTACCATGTAAGGCAGAGCTTTCTAAACTGTGTGTTGCAACACATTAGTGTGTTGCCTGCAGTGTGCAGGTGTGTCATAAGAATGTAAAGGAGGAAGGGGCTGCTGCTGCTGTGGTGGGCCAGGTCCAGGTGAAAGGGCTGCCTCTCCCACTGCTGCCTCCCCGGGCTGAGAAAGACCCCAGCAAGGGCGACGGCAGGCCAGGTCTGGTGGAGGGCCTGCCTCCACTTACTGAATTACTTACTGAAATGACTTCTGTTGCAAAATGATGCCTGCCTAAAAAGTGCGTCACCAACATGATGCATGTCTAAAAAGTGTGTCCTGCCACCCTGACACCCACTGTATGGACCATCTAAACGCCCTCAAGGTTCCTATGAGGATTTATGCAACTTCTGTTCCCAATTGACACCACCTTTCTAAATTCAATGCTGTCACAACAGTCTGAATCCAACCTTCCATGTGGACAGCTTCCCCAGAGGCCAAACACATATACAAACAAAAGCAATTCTTTGTTTACAGAAGTTAAAGCTAACAAGATGGAGCAATTATTTACTACATTTAAAATACCACACACACACTCTCTCTCACACTCCTCTCTAGTTAACTCATAACCTTTAAAAGCCATTCATTTATTCCTAAACCTGACTGACTCTCAATCATAAATCTTACACACTCTCTCACACAGGCCACTAATCCCAACTGATCCCAATCCTAAACTAAACACCAACAGCCATCCACCAGCATTGTGCAAATCTCCTCAGGTATTCCACCAATCAACATTTACTCCAACTTTCCATTCTATCGCCCTTCCCAATAGCTCCTTGCCTGATACTCTAGTGCAGACCTTTCGAAACTTTTCATGTTGGTGACGCACTTTTTTGGACATGTACCATTTTGTGACACAGTAATTCAGTTTTACTAGCAAACCGGAGGTTAAACTAACCCCTTATAAGAGATACGGACACACGCATAAATTGTAATAACGAAATCACAAGAAATGAAATTCTTCATTAGAAACTTACCCATTTTAGGGGCAATTCAACTGCAATTTAAGTAACTAAACATGAAGGTAACAGCACCGGCTCTCCACTCCCACAGTGATAAAGTGAGAGAACAATCCCACGTGGCACATACCTACAGATAGGCAGCTTTTCGTCAAGCAGTTGCACCTTTTCACATTCACTTCCACTGTTTCAACCTGATTATACATTTGCAGTACCCAGAGGTGTATCTAGGGTGAGGTGGGCCCACTGCCACCCCCACCAAGGTCTTTCTCGGCCCAGGGTGGTGGTGGGAGAGGCAACCCCTTCATCTGAGCCTGGCCTGGCCCACCCTTGCTGTCCTCGCCGGGGTCTTTCTCAGCCCAGGACAGTGACACACCTACACACTGCAGCCAACACACTAATGTGCCACGACACACGGTTTGGAAAGCTCTGCTCTAGTGTGCGCGTGTGTGCGTGTGTGTACATACATGTCTTCCAGTCATCTGTTGACTTACAGCCACCCCATGAATCTCAAAGGGTTTTCTTAGGCAAAGAATGCTCAGAGGTAGTTTTGCCAGTTCCCTCTTCTGAAATATAGCCTACAGTACTTGGTATTTGTTGGTGGTCCCCATCCAACTACTAACCAGGTCTGACTCTGCTTAGCTTCCAAGAAGAGACAAGCTCTGGTGCCTTTAGGATATTTACAACCAATAAATTAAACGTTATTTCTTAACACAAGTCCATGACATTACAGAAAGCCCTTTGGAATACCAGTGACCTCCAGGTAGGCCTAGGAAAGAAACTTACGTGAAACTCTGGAAAGCCACTGTCAGAGCTGACAATACTAGATTAGGTAGACTGCCATCCACAACTTTGAGGAACTGGTAGGCTGTATGCTATGCTTGGTGGTAATGACAATGACAACTTTGCTATCCTTCACAACTACACACCTGTGAATGTCAAGAAACAGGCTTTTTCCTCCTAATTTCTTCTTAAACTATCTTCAGAAACTTACCATGCGAGGATGCTGGGGCTGGAGTGGGACAAACTGGCTGAGAGGAGCCATATGTGGAGGCTGATGTGGTGGCACAGGTGGCGGAGGGTGCAGGATGTAATGATCGCTGGAAATGAGTGGCGGGAATGTTTGGTAGGAGACAGGGAGCTGCTGCATGGCACAGGCCTGGATCAGCTGTAAGAGGAGAGGGAGAAAAGAGAAGAGAGTCTTATGAGAAAGGACCATTTGCCACATCCTTAGGACCAGGATGTCCTACCTGAAAGGCAGCTGATGTCAGTCTGGCTACAGAATAAGGAAGAATCCCACTGGCAGCAACACAGACCCAGCCAAACTAGAATCAAGCTTAAAGAGCACAGAGCGGTGATGCTCTCCAAATCGGAAAGTAAGGCTTTAGCCTCTGCCGCTCTCCCTTTGTGCATGGACTCACGGGGGGTGGGAGGCAGCAGAGAGGGTAGTGCTGTCCGCTGAACATCACTGAGCATGCTGGGAGCTGCTGTGCACTGCAACCAGGAATGTGCTGGCCCGTGTGAATGGGGAAGCCTTGCGTTGTTACGGTGGTCACCGTGTAGGAGAGAGGCACAGCTCCCTGATGCACCTGGAAGGAAGGAAGAGACAGAACAGAATCACATCACATCTCCTTGCATCAATTTCTCCCAGCTATATTGCCTCTTTCCCTGTTCTCAGCTTATCCCACAGCTAAGTACAGCAGAACAGTATTGAAGCAAAGGAACAATACAAAGGAAAGTACTTGTCTTTGATCTGAAGGGACCTCTGTCAGCCAGGCTGTATTTGTATCTACCTAGCAGGGTTGTCAAGTACCATTCTGGCAGGTAAAAATAGAACAGGAGGTCATCTCAAACCATCAGGAAGACAAATTAAAAAAAGCAGATATGAACCCTCTGGGGACAAAAAATGAAAAACATATTGTACAGGCACTGCTTTTTTTTAAAAAAAACTGTATATAAATAAATAACCATCAAAACTTCAGAAAGTCAAAAAGTAGTATCTGATGAAATGTTGCAGGCTGGGGGATTCTAGTAGTTGTGGTGCAAAAATTTTTTTCCAAGGTTTGCAATACTCTTCCCAGACTTCTGTGTACAGGTTTCATATACAGGTCGATCCTCCCACCTTTGGAAATCCAAAATCTGAAAACCTTCAAAAACTAAAACTTCTTACTACCATCCACCCACTTCTGTCTCATTTGTCCCTCAGATTCTCAGTCTCTTTCTGCCACCAGCCTGTGCTTCTGCCTTCAAGGCAGTGGCTGTGGCATTCCTGCTCATTTGTCTCTCAGATTTGAGGAGCACTGCTGTCACTGTCTCAAAGGCAGATGTGGGCATCTGGTAGCAAACAGAGAGAGACTGAGGATCTGAGAGATGAACAAGAAAGAGTGCCATGGCTGTCACTTCAATGATGGAAGCAGGTGGCTGGTGGTAAAAAGAGAGGGATTGGGGATCTATGAAATGGAAGGAGGTATAGATTCATGCCAAGCACTACACCTGGATTCCCACTCAGATCCTCAGTCTCTCTCCGGCTTTGCGTCTCATATATAACACAAATAAGTGAACGAATGAGATGCAAGAGCTAATCCAAAAATGTGCTGCATTCGAAAATCCAAAATACAGAATTCTTCTGGCCCAAAGCATTTTGAACAAGTGAGGCTCAACCTCTATTTCAGAAGAGCTAAGGAGCTTGGCTTCCTCTACTGGTGGCCCTGTAGATGACAGCAAGTTCTATCAGCTCTGGCCAGCACCACCAATGGTGAAGAATGCTTGGAGTCACTGTTCAGCAACACTAGGAGGGCTCCACTTTGACCATCCTTGCTCAAAGAACTAAGACTCCTTCTGACTGACACTGCAGTCTTCTTCAGGTGTTTAAGCCTTATGGGGCGAAGGGAAAGCAAAGATGAAGACCACAGTTCAAAATTATGTGAGAAACCTGCATGAACTGAGAAGGATCCCCAATACAGAAGTCAAGCCCCCAAATATCTATGAAGCTGATGACATGACAAAGGTGTCAGGGCCAGGAAACATGCCCAGCTTCCTGGCATCTTTACCAGGTGCCAGCTGTGGGGCAACTGAAGATATTGGCAGGGGGGATCTGAACAGGGCTAGTTAACAGGGTTAGCTAGTCTTTTATTAGTTTCTCTTGAGAAAGATGTTTTATTACAACTTTGAGGGGTAAATACAACCTTTCAGAATCACAGAATGAACTGCTGAATCTTGGACTGGTTCAGATCACCCAACCTACAGAAAAAGCAGGAAAAGTTCTACATTCAGATCCTCTCTTAGTGAAGATCTTCCCAAGGCACAACTACTCATCAAGCAACTGGGACAGCTGGGACTTTCCCCTCCCCTCTTAAATCTTTTGAGTTTGAGTCCTCATCTATATATGTTACATTGTATTTCATTCATTATCATTTTATGCTTTGAACTGGACACTTTTCATTATCCCCTTAGAGCAGTGGTTCTCAACCTGTGGGTCTCCAAATGTTTGTGGACTTCAGCTCCCAGAAGCCCTGAGCGTTGACCATAGTGGCTGGGGCTTCTGGGAGCTGAAGTCCACAAACATCTGGGGACCCACAGGTTGGGAACCACTGCCTTAGAGGTAATATTTCTATTGCTCGTAGATTCTTCTCTTAGTTGCCCTGAAAACTGCAGCTGTGGCATTTCTGACACTGTCCCATGAACAGGCAACTGAAGCTTCTCTCTGCCACTGGAAGACACAGTCTGGTTTTACTGCCTTTGTGAAAGCGATATTCTGGAGTATTATTTTCCTTCTATGTCATATGAATAGTTTATAATATAACTGAATAACTGCATAGTGCCCCTGAAGAAGGATTTCCATTTGATGTCACTAAGTTCAAAAAGCACAGTTCTTTTCTTGCAGTGAAAAACTTGCATTCATATTGTTTCATTAGCTTAAGAAACTTCCTAGTTAAGGCCTAAAGAGTTCCCAGTCTTTTTCTATGTACTGCTGGAGTGGGTATCCCCACCAGGCCCTCTACCAGTTTGAAAGCAGTCCAGCTACGCAAACACACAGTCTTTGGCAGCTTCAACTTTTGTTCGAGGCAGCTTAGAACTTAGTCAAACTAAAAACAATACAGGACCTAATCCACACAGCACAGGAGCCAGCTATGTAGGAATGATGCACAATAGCAGAGAGACAAAACAGGATTGGTAAGGGTTTTTCCTGGAAGGGAGGCCTGAAGCACCACAATGTGTCTGTAGTTGTATGTTGTCTCTCGAAGTGTGAGAGCAAGAGAAAACCTGAGATCCTTGAGATGTTTTTGACCAAAACTCCTGTCATCCTCCTCCTCCTCCTCACCACCACTACCACCCCATCATATTTATTTGTATCCCGCCTTCCTCCCAGAATTAGGAGACAACACAGCTTGCAGTTTAAAAGAGCAACACAGATATAAACATAAAAAAGTGAACATTAAAACAGAATTAAATGAGTCACAATATTAAAACATGTCAAATATCTTGTTAAAAGAATAAAAAGCAATTAACAAGGTTAAAAAGCTATTAAAACCGTTCAGTTTAAAACAACAGAGCACCCCCTGACCTGTTCTTTTAAACCTTTCTGTATTAAAAGCCTGTTGGAATAAAAAGAGTTTTGCCTGCCAATGGAAGGACAACAAGGAGGGACCATTCTGGCTTTCCTGGAAGGGAGTTCCACAGTCTAGAGGCAGCCACTCAGGTCCACTCTTGAATCCCCATGAACTATGCTCGTGACAGTGGTGAGACTAAGAGAAGAGCCTCTCCTGATGATCTTGGGGTCCCAACCACTGATCATGCTGGCTTGGGCTGAGGGTAGCCCAACTACTTCTAACCAAGGTTCCTCCACCCTAGTGTTAGAAGCTGTTTCTAAGGCTCTATGGGAATACAGCTTGATTCTGAAGGAAGCACCACAGGTTCCTACCTATCACAGAAAGATAACTAAGATCAGACAGGACAAGGACCCAACCTCTGGGGAGTCAAACCCCATGCTCCTCAGACCTGAAACAGCTTCCTTCAGAATTTCAGCAGCAGCTGTGTGGGTGTTGCCACGGGAACAGAGCCCCACAGCTATAGGGACAAGGCAAGTATAGACACAAATCAGATGGGTTGTGACACTGGTTCCATTTCTCTCTTCTACATCATGAGATCTGCAGGAACAATGGTAGTTTGATTTCCTCAGGACCTATGCTTTGACTTTCAAGAAATTCTTGTAGACCTCACAGCTGTGAGAATAAACCATTTCAAACATATAGGCAGGTTTCCCATCCAACTTACAGATCAAAACGACTGATCACACATTAGAATGACCATGATGTAATCAGCTGGTGTTGGCCACTGCTCTTAGATACACTTAACATGTACATCATACACATAGGGCTTACCTATACAGGTGAAGGTTCAGATGGCACAATTCTATTCCAGCAAAGCCAAGTAACTTGTAGCCTTCCATAGGATGTTGGATTGCAATTCTTTTCCAATGACTATGTTGCCTAGGACTGCTTGGAAACTTTAATTCAACATCTGGAGCGCCACAAGTTGCCTATACCTTTTCTACATGTTTAAAATGTGTGCTCAAGTCCTCAGTCTGTAGAGATTCTAGTGGTCAGGGCATGCTCTCTGCAGAGTGTCCTGCTTCCTAGTCCCCAGTCCCAGCCATGCTTCCTTTCTGCTTAATTTCCTCTGCCCTTCCCAAAAATATGTTGGAATATTGAGAAGCTTTCCAAAATTGATTGATTGATTCCTTGATTTTAAGAACACTCTACTTCATCCAAACCTGGATTTCAGGGCAGTTTGCATTACTGAACCTGAATAATGAATTAATATTCAATTTATTATTAACACAAGATAAATGTTTAAAAACCTGCACAATAAAACTGAGCCAGATAAAATTATTTAACTGGAAGAGACTACAGTGATTTAAGCTACAAGGTTATGATCCATGGGAACACCTCCAAACGAATATAGTGTCTTTTTGGTTTAAATGTGGGAATGGTTGAAATTAGAAGGGAAGCTCTGACACTGCAAATCCCCTCCCAGCCTCTACAGAAAGATCTATGGTCTTTGAGTTTCCCATGTTGGAATTCCAGTATCAGCAGAAGCAAAAAGGGAATGATCTTCACATTTTCTAAAGATATCCCTGACAACTGGGGCAATACAAAAAACTTGGAGCTGGTTGTACAGAATCTCCCTCCCAATGCAAACAACATGAGGAAAATCATAAAAGGAAATGAAAAGTGCAGGGTGAAAGATGAAAGAGACAGAACTGTGACTCTTTTTTGGCTTGCAGTGCAAGTTTGGCAGTGCTCTGGACAGTAGAAGTTTAAATCTTTAGATTCTACCCACTTCCCAATGTGACTGCTCTTCGCAAATGTTGTGAGCAATTAAAAGGTTTTAACCTGGCACCAAACATATTACTACAACTTAACCAAACCTATGTGAACAGTACAATGACAGCCACTAGAAGGTGGAACAAACCCTAAGACCCATTCCCTCTTGCACTGGTGCCACAGGTCCTTGCCAGTTATTTTCTCACGAAGACTCCAACAGTCATGGCTCCTCCTCACTGCTGATGTATTGTAACAGCAAGTGGGAAGAAAGATAAACTGGGCTTTTGCAGTTCACCTCTTTTCTATACGAATGCAGTGTCAGGTCCAGAAAAAAAAGGTAAAGACAAAGTTTGGTCCATTTGCTGGAGTATTAATTGCCCCTGGAAATGTATCATCTCAGTATTACAGGATTCCACATGAAACCTAACAGAAGGCCTAACTACAGTACAGTGAAAGCAGTAAAGAACTTCTGACCCAAAATCTGAAGGTCTACGTCTGATCCTAACCACCAAAAACACATGCTTGTTCAAATTATTGCTCTATGTCTACACCAATGTCCTCCCAAGGTATCAGACAAAGGCCTTTCTCCATCATGTTATTTAAGGATCTTAGTACTTTAACTGGGGACAACAGCCATACTACACCTCATCTCATCTGATTTTGGAAGCTAAATACAGTTAGTCCTAATCAATATTTGAATCAGAGACTGCCAGGGAATAAGGGGATCCCTGCACAGAATTCTGAGAAACTGTTGTTAGCTGTCAGAGTTAAGAGTACTGGACTAGAGGGACCCATGATGTGATTCACCAGAAGAAAGATTCCTACGTTCCTATGAGATCCTAATGGTTGAACCCAGGGTGTTGTGCATGTGAAAGCTTAGGCTCTACCACTGAGACTATGGTTCTATCATGACATAGCAGCAACACAGCCAGAGAACGACTGTCTGGCAGGGAACAGACTTTTAATGGAATGGTGCTTTACCTTTTCTCTGACACACTTTTAAATTATTTTAAGTCAGTGGCTGTATTAGTGTAAGTGTTTAATTGTGTTTTAATGTCCGAACTCATTGTTGCTTTTGGCTGTACTCATTTTTAATCATGTAGTGAACTGCTGAGGGTCCCTATACTGGGAAAAATATTGTGAATATAAATTTTAAATGAATGAATGAATGAAAATACTTAGCAGCCAGCAGACACTGAATTTTGGTCAGCAAAGACTAAAACGTCAGCAGTACACCAACCACTTCAGGACATGAATCACGACTTACATTCGTCTCCTGCATGCCCTCACTCTGGATGGGCTTGAATGGTCATCCTTTCAAGTCAACAGATGGATCTGTTTGTTGACTATATCACAGAAACGAGGGCTTCAGGAATAGTTCCATTCGTGGCTGCACAAAATCATGTATGCAAAGGGTTTATAAGAACGCAACATTCTTAGACTTTCTGACTTTGATGTGATGGTAAGGCAATATTCCATTAAAAGTCTGTTCTTTGACATACAGTCATTTTCTGGAAGTGCTGCTTGTATATTAAAAGAGCCTTAAGCTCAAAAGCACAGCACACGCTTACACATGTGTAAGGCTGTGGGTTCAATCATTAGGATCTCACAGGAACACAGGGATTTTTCATTTGCTGAGTCTGAACACTGATCCCTCCAATTCAGTCTTTTTAACTCTGACTCCCAACAACTCCTCAAGATTCTTTCCTAGCCTTGTGCAGAGATCTCCATATTCTCTGGTGGTTTCCCATCCGTCCAGCAATTAGGACTCAAATCTGCTTAGCTTTTAAAACTCTTAGATACAATATTAACACTCTTCCACCTCTCCATGAAAGAACACATGAGAAAGGCCGCATGTCCTGATTTACTATCCTCGGTAAACCCAGACACTAGGCAAACTTCAACCAGCATTGCTCTATTGCAAGGGTGGGAATCATGCAGCATTAGCATTCCAGCTGTTGTTGAACTGCAAGTCCCATCAGCCCTAGCCAGCACAGCCAGTGGTGAGGAATGATGGTACTTGCAATTCAAGAACATCCAGCATCCCATATGATTCCAATTCCTGCTCCATTGGTTGGGACAAGTTTCCAGCTTCTGGAATTCATTGCATCCGGAACATATCTACCATATCACCCCCCCACCACACACACACACACACACACACACACACACACACACACGCAGCGAGTCCCTACCTGCTCATGGAGATCCACCATGAATGGATGCTGGTGGGGTGGGTGTGCAGCCGAGTGAAGCATTCGTGGTGGCGTATTGGCCAGAACGTACGCCGGGTGCTCATCTACAGGGACTTGTGGCTGTGGCTGTTGCTGCTGGAAAAAAGCCGGATGCAAGTAGTTCTCATCCTGGGCTAGGAGAGTTTGCAGAGGTCGCTCACGTCGGCCCCACTGGTGCCGGGAAGGAGGGCTGTGGAGCCAGTTGTGGGGAGAGAAATATAGAGGGGTGACCCCAGGGGCCAGCCACTTATTTCTGCTGAACTCTCATCTACAAATACCCACATGTTGACAGCAGGGCTGTGCCTGAGTACCAACATGGGGCACCAGGGGCAAGCAAGCAGGTGGGCAAGGGGTAGATGGGGAGAAACTAGCTGCTAAGGCAGCAAAATCACAGCAAAAGTTCAGTCACAACATTGAACACGAAGGCTATGTGGCATCGTTGCCATGGTTTGGGATTTGATCAGTCCTTTTCGGCAAGCCAAGTAAAGCTGTTCTGCTCTGTACCTAGAGGGGATTGGGCAGCGAACACTGTCAACTTCACTCCACTACTAAGACACCATGCCTCCAATATCATCCTCCCAGAGATGGCAGATTCCAAGCAGAGCTTGCTGGCTACCCTCTGAGGCAGAAGTGGGGAAGGGACCTCCCCTCCCCAGAGGAATGAGGGTGACCATGTTTCTCCAACATCATCCAGTCCCCACAAATGTGTTGGGGAGAGGGAAGGAGTGAAAAACAAAGAGACAGTGCCTTCTAGGGTATTCACACATAAGAATCTGGCTCTTTCCCACGCAGGGGTGTGGGGAAGAGAATAGCAAAACACTGTCAGCCTGCACTTGCAATAACTGGTTGAGGACACCACCAACTTCACTCCTATTTTCATTCCTATTTCTCCATGTGATGGGAGAAACCAAAGCCAAGAAGGGAATCTCAGCTTTCTCCACTGAGTGATCAGAGATAGTAAAGATTTTCTTCATGATAACTTCCAAATACAGGGCTTGGAGAAGAAGCTTGCTAGAGGCCTCTACAGGCCACTCAGGGAAACCATATGAGCTGAATTAGGCCTCAAGGGCTAAAGGTCCTGTTCTCCTACTACAGGGCAAGGGAAGAAAAACCGCTCCCATTGTGAAACAAAGGCTTGCCATAGATGCTCTTCAAGCGATACCTGCAGTCAGTACTTTGCCTCAGGTAATGATGACTATTTCTGCACCTTCCAGTTTGCATTTCTGACATTCCAAGGAACAGAATGCACAAATAATAGCACTACTCTTGCTCTAGATTAGGTCCTTAAGATTCATTAGGCAACTAAATGATTAATTTTGGCCATTTCCGCACTACACTCTTACACCGTGATTATTCCACTTTCAACATCCTATGGAATCCTGGGGTTTGCAGTTTTGGGAGGGGCCACCCCGCCCCTCCCAAAACTGGAAACCTCAGGATTCCATAGGATGCTGGAAGTGGAATAATCGTGCTATAAGAGTGTAGTGCGGAAATGGCCTTTGTTCAAATACTTCTACAAATACTTTTTAATTATACAGTCCAAGGAATGTTTATTTATTCTCATCCATTTCAAATTTACCTCAGTCAATGACAACATGCAATCAGCAAATTATGTGTGTCAATGGATGGTACAAAGGGCTTCTCATGAAGATTTATAGAAAAAAGTGGGAGTTCTGCACAAAGCAGCCAGAATCCAGTGGTTCATTTTAATATGGGATATATTAAATTGTATAGCGTTAAATATTAAACTGTATAGTGTTGTTGCACTATAACGCCATGTTTGCTACTGGCTGTCATGCAGCAGCACCCAGAGCTGGAGGTGATAATCTATGTATATGTGTTTATGTAACATTTGTTTTGAAAGGCAAAGAGACCCCCTGGATTTTTAAGTGCTTGTCCTGAGAATCTCTGGTGAGGGTGATCAACAGAATTGAGAAAAGATGGGATGGTACCTTCTCCTGAGATGTGTTGGACTGCCACAGCTTCCCCTGGGAATCGTCGCTGCTCAAAGGGGACAAAAGGAGGCCACCTATTCACTGCTAGTTCCCATGGTCGCATTGGGGATGATGACAAGGCGAAACGTGATGCTGGTCCTCAAGCTCCAAGCACAACAGCACACCACTTCTTTGGGATCTGCAGAAGAAAGTAAACACAACCACTGAAACTGAGTTTTGAGGGGGGGAGGCAATGTAGACATTTCAGTTTGTGATGAAGAGGCTTTGGATCAGTTGTCTTAACAGAGAGCAACACTGGTCAACACAGCACAACAGCAAAACAACAACAACAACAACAACTTTTTGTTACTGGCCTCTCCTCAAAGCTCGAGATGGGGTACAACAGAGGTTAACATACAATTAAAACCAGCACACCAACTAAAAACACATTATCACTAAAATACACTAAAAACATAAAACAATTCAAATACAAATATAGCATAATCAGAATACATCATAATTAAAAATAGATTGTGTTGACCTGCCAGACAAGTCTTCAGCAGTTTTTAAAATTCAGACCATATATTTTGCTGTCAGATCTCTTGAGGCAGGCCATTCCACAGCCTAGGGGTGGCTGATGAGAAAGTCCTCTGAGTGACTGTTGCCAGTCTTGTTTTAGGCAGATTAAGTAAACGGCTCCCAGAGGACCTGAGTGTACGGAGCAGATTGTATGGGAGGAGGCAATCCTGTAGGTAACTTGGACCCAAACCACGTAGGGCTTTAAAGGTAATAGCCAACACTTTGTATTTTTCCTGAAACTAACTGGCAGCCAGTGGGGCAATTTTAATATCGGTGTGATGTCCTCTCTCCTCAATTTACCTGTAATCAGTCTGGCTGCCATATTTTGGACCAGTTGGAGTTTCTGAACTTGGTACAAAGGTAGCCCAATGTAGAGCGCACTGCAGAAGTCCAGCCTTGAGGTTACCAGGGCGTGCACTACCATCTTTAGGTCATCTAATTCTAAGAAGGCACGCAGCTGACGTATCAGCCGCAGCTGATAATAAGTTTAAAAAAGGGCTTCACAGACTCAGTAACAGATCAAGTACCTCACTACATTGTATCTCTTTCATGTGTGCATTAAACACTCTTTCTGTACATGTATCTCCAATAGCTCTGCCTCACCCCTTTTTTATCCCTCTTCTTTCTCTGCTTTTTTACTTGGCATTCCACAATGTTTCTAGCTGTCTTTCTGTCAGATTTTATCCTGCTCTTCCTCCAAGAAGCTCAGAGTCACAGACATACTCTCCATGCCCCCTGTGATACAGATGATGTTCAAAAACAGCAAGTTTTGTGTCTGACTCAGAATTTGAATCTGGGACTTCCAGCTAAAGGACAATCTTCTAATCATTACAATACCGGTTCCAATAAGCTTCCTTCTCATCGAGTCATTTCTACCTCCAAAGCAAGTTAAGTTGCAATTCACATCCTGACAGACAGACAGACAAGTGTGGCAACGAACTGAACAAGAAGTTACAGACACTTCTTTTAAATTTTATTTTAAAGAAGCAGGATCTCCTGATGCAACCTATGTGCCAATCTGTATACCTGTTTAAGCTGTACACCTGGAAGTGGTCACCATAGCCAAGAAGAGGGAAAGCAAGACAGAGTTGAGAATAAAGGTACTGACAAACAGTGATGTATGTTCTCTCAACTATGCTAAAATAAAAACATTGCCTTCCCCACGATCTACTTCTCAGTGAAAATCTTTTATTTTCTTGCTCTATCTCATCAGCAGCATCAATTTCATCACCATTAGTGGAAGCAATGCACGTTCTATTAAGCACACAGCTGGCAAACGACCCAAACAGAGTGGATGACTCCTTCCCTGCCCCAACTGCAATGCTCCTGCACACAGATGACTTCACAATACAACTCTGGAATTAATGGAGCTGTGATGATTTCCCACAGGATCTTGGCCTTGGCAACGGAAGACACAGCATTTCAAAGCTGCTCTAGCATTTCTGTGTCTCAGGCACTAATGCTGCGTTTACCACTGACTTTCAAAGTGGCTCTAAGTCTCTTCTGAAAAAGGGTACTCCAAGACCAACATCTGCCCACATGTTGCTGCTGATTTTTTCACCAATCCCATGAATGAAGCCCTAGGCAGAGAAGAGGTAAGGGCAAAAGGATCAAGGAAAATCAACCTTGTACTCTGAACAATCGACCAATGACAGTCCAGATTTCAGCAAACTAATTCCAACTGGACAACCATTTTTTCTTTGTCAAGATGCCTAGTGGCCTAGGGAGAGGCTATAAGCCTGCCCCAGACACGAATGAACCTTTTGTTGCAGTCCTGGATCTTCAAGTGGCAGCTGTGGCCAAGAGCATCTTTCCTGAGCCAGCGTACAAGTCATATCTGTGTCTGGAAAGGTCAGATATGCCCACAGTCAAGCAAGTATTAGTTATATTTAGACTGGATGACTGTAACGCATTCTGTGTGGAGCTGCCCTCAAAGACCACAGAATAAGGCAGTAAGCTTTTTCATCAGTGTCAGATTTTCATGTAACTCCTGTGCTAGCTACCCATCTATTTTCAGGAGGGATTTCAAGTGCTGGTTATTGCCTTCAAATCCTTGAACAGCCTAGGACTGCTATACCTAAATGATCTCCACTCTCATAAATATGCCTGTTCTCTCAGGTTATCCAGCAGGGCCCCTTTGTTTTCTGAGGTCCAACTTGTGTATGACAGGGTCTTTCCAGTGCGGTGCACAGTATGTGTTGAGCTCCATGTTCCAGGTGTTGAGCGCTATTGTTCCTTCAAGCCACTTCTTTTCTAGCAAGACCTAAGTTCATCTAACACAAATTTCTCTCTGATTTGATCCTGGCTCCTTTTTAGCCTTATTGATACATTTGGTATTTTATTGTTTTCATTGACATTGTTTGTTCCTGTATTACTGGTTGTTTTTATAATGTTGACATATAAACCACTCAGGTTGTTTCCACATGGGAAATGGAAAAGCAACAAATATATTTCTCTCTGGAATTCCCCAATCCACTTGGCAACACAATAACATGCAGAGCACAGCTTCTACTGGTGTGATGGAAGGCCAAGAAAGCAACTTTCATAGATGGAATACTTCTTTCTATTACATATCCCAAAAGCTGCAGTACAAAAAAAAAAGAAACATGCACACACAGAGCACAGATCGCATCCACGGTCTCTAATAGAAGATACAATATAAAAAGAAGTGGTGGGGCAGAGAAATTTGGGAAAGAATTAGAGAACATGCAAAATTTTTTAAAAAAACTGTTTTTAAATGTAACAATGACCAAGTGGTGTGGTCACTGAGAAGAGGAAACACATGGCAGTCAGCTCTGACTGACTCCATGGACTGAGCTGTGGATCAAGCCGAAAACATACTGACAAAGAACAGCTGCAAGTTCACAACATTCATCTTAAAATGTTTCATAGCATCCCTTTACCTGCAAGCTTGATTTAGTTATCAAGTGCTTGTAAACCAAGATCCACACACACAGGCAACCACTACACAGTTCCCCTCATCGCTACTTCAGTAAGGAAGTTCCTTGGCAAGATACATAATCTCACAGGGATGAGATTGCTGTGGCCCTCCAGGTGCTGTTAGACTCCACTTTCTATAAGACTTAGCCACCATTGCCAATGGTCTTGGGAGCTGTAGTACAGTATCTCATAAAATGACACATGGTGCTCATTTCTGGTCTTGACATACAGGCAGGCAAGCGACATCATGATCCACATTCTTGAGAAAAAGGTACCGAGACACCATGCGGAATCTGAAAGGCAACTCAAGTACCAGTGCAAGTTTGGCAAAAATTCCTTGAAAAGAGAACAGCTAACATCTTCTTTCATCAACAGAGCAGCTTTGTCTACATCCGTGCATTCATTCAAGATGTTTACTTTTTGTTTTCTCAAAATTTCTAACCAAGGAATATCTTAGTGAGCTGAGGGAGGCAGACTGGAACATGGTGGTGGTGATGGTGGTGGGGAATAGATGCAGGTCAACATATACACCATTAAACAGGACTAGGAAGAAAGTCACCATGGTATGGGGATTCAAAGTATTGAATATGGGTTAGGAGACCCAGGCTGAAATCCCCATTCAACTGCCAAATCCACTGAATGACCCTGGGCACTGTCTTTGTGAGGCTGGTTGCTGTGAGGATATAATGGAAAGGTAGGGAAGAGAATCAAGTGTGTTGCCTTGAACTGTTCAGATGAGAAAAATACTTTAAAATAAGGAAATCATAAAGCAGGAGTAGACAGCTGCAGATGTTGGGAGAGGCCACAGTGACCCCCATGGATTGTTGGAGGCCCATCACCATGCTGCACTGTTTCCAAATATTTTTACTTCCTAATCACAACATTATCATGTTGCCCAGGCTATTTCAGGCTCAAGAAGAGACTTTTAAAGACAAGATGGGGAAAAATAAAAGCTTCTCCTGAGCCTAAAACAACTTGGGGGGGGGGAATACTGCAAAATTGCCCTCCACATCCACAGAGATGGGGGGGATTTGGGGCTGGGGTCTACAAATGCTCTCCGACCACACTTTCCCTACCCCGTCACAAAGTGTGTGTGTGCATGTGTTCGTGAGAGAGTGTATGTCTTGAAGTTGCCTGTTGACTTAGGGCAACTCCATGTATTTCATAGGACTTAAGGCAAGAAATACATAGAGGTGGTTTTGCCAGTTCACTCCTCTGAAATGTAGCCTACAGTAGTGTTCTTAACCTTTCCTTTACCACAGACCCCCTTTAAATGTCTTCTTGTTGTCACAGACCACCAAGACTAAATTCAAGATTTCAAACAGTAAAGTGCATCAAATATTTAAAGTTACGTACTCATAAAGAGTACCATATTCAAATTTGGAGAGAAGGGTGGAATGAGTAAATGTGTACACACTCCTATTATATTTTTATTGGAATGATTCTGTACAACTTTGTCTTCCTTCCATTTATTCACTATGATTTAGCTGTAAAAGTTCATAACATTTCTGCAAGCTTTCATGGACCCGCTGTGAGGATGTCACAGTCCCCCAGAGTCTGCGGACCACAGGTTAAGACCACTGGCTTACGGCACATGGCATTAACTGGCAGCCTCCCATTCAAGTAGTGACTAGGTCTGAGCTTCCAAAATCAGATGGGATCTGGTGACTTTAGGGTACATATGCAGTAAAGAGTACCAATTTCAAAATGATAGCATCCATGACCAAACCTTCTTCAAACCCTTGAAACTTTTTTAATCTTCAGCAACATGAAATGTTTCATTTCTAAATTTTACTATTTGGCATATTAATGACATTTTAAAATGTAAAAGCTTTGCTTTTTCTGCCAGGAAAACTGAGACTACCGCCTATACTGAAGGAAGAGCTTCAAACTGGTGTACTCCATCCTGCCTGAGCATGTGTATCTTAATGAGAAGCAGAGGAACAAAACAAACAAACAAAAAGATACTATGTTATTTTGTAATAAAATAAAGTTTATTATTTGAACAGAAACAGTGTCGTGCAGTCACAATCTTAAAGATTTGGCAAGCAGCATATTTGGATATAAAATTTAATTCAACACTGAAAATACCAAACTTTTCAACAATGTATTATTAGAGGCAATGAAGCCCCCTGCCCTGCCCTGTTCCTTCCATGACAATGGAAGCACTTGTGTAGGTAAAGAAATGCATCTTAGATTTATGTGTTGCAGATATTTCATATTTGCACTAGAATTAGCATTCTCCAATTCTGTAGACTGATTTGCAAACAAATATGCAGTTACTGACATTTTCAGTAAGTAAAGCCCTGTCTTTAAAGGCCTGTCCTCATCTCAGAAGGAAAAAAAAATCAGATTTCCTCACCCCCTCCCTTGTTCTCCAAAGTTTCCCATTTTGGAAAATAAAATAAAATTAATGTAGTATTATTTACTATTTTTAAATAAAGCCCTGTTTTTATTTAAGATTTTAAATGAACCTAAGAATAGGCTTTAAACTCTATTTAAAACCCCATTTGGCCTTCACATCACTAAGTGACACTTGGTGTGCCTAAGGAACTGGTCTATAGTTAACAGACTGGGCATGGGAAGAGAAGAAAGACAACAAGCCAATGCAAAAGATGACAATCTACAACCCAATTCAAACATTATGGATGCAGCAAATACCAGCCTACACCCCAGCACTGAATGCATCTGCCATATTTCACTAGCAGGCTATAGTGGTTACCACCAAAACAATTCTGTTTTGATGAAACCCTGTAGCAATCAAAGCTTAATCTCTCAATTACAGCTGGTTAGTCTCTATCTTTTGCACATGGGACGGAAGACTAAAGTCTACACACACCAGAACCATATCTGCACTTGGATCTCCAGATCTTCTCCCATTGAACAACATAATGATGCCCTAGCATCATCTCTCATTGACAATAAATGCTGCTACATTTCTGCAACATTATTATCTCCTTTGTCAGATTTAAAACAGCAGATGCAATTTGAAGTGAGGAAGGGACAAAAAAGTGATGCATGTTGAAACCCTACACAGAGAGCCTCTCTTTCTCTCTTAGACACACACATCCACACACCTTGCTTTAATCCTCACAGTCCCTTCTTTCCCAGGTGGGTGCTTTAAATAGCACCCCTTTCCTGCTGTTTTAGACATTACCAAGAGAGATCCACAAAGGGAGAAATGAGTCTGCTGCTGCCACTTGTACGCTGGTCCAGAACATGAAGGTACAAAGCACCAATTATTGACCTACTGGGCAGGAGGTGGGGGGAACTGGAAAAAGGAGGGAAAAAAGCAGGATGACCCTCATAAATCAAAGTACAAGAAACACATTCCCAAATGGCTCTACATCTATTCAGATCCTTGGAGGTAAAAAGTGACACATGGAAAAATAAAAGTAGCTTTCAGAACTGGTGGGGTAAAACCAAGAGCCTCAATCACATGTTTCTAAACTTTAAAAAGATTGAGACTTTTTTTTTGTAGTTCAATCTGAGGAAAGCCACACAATTAAAATAAAGGGGAAAACCCCTCAGAAATGTATATAGTAGTACAAGCTAAATCAACAAGGCACACTCTGTAAGAGTGTCTGGTATTTTGTAGCTAAAACTATAATAGACACTCAAATGTCTCACATGTACTGTAAGGGCTGAACACAGATTTGATTCTTTAAAGCAATCTTCACTTACTTGCCAAATCAAACTGAACTTTAAAAGCCGTCTTTCACTTCAGCTTCAACAGTACTTTTCCCCTATTCTTTTCAGTCAAAATTTTCTTCTCATGCCTTGGAACCCTAAAACTACTCTGACAATGACAAAAATCATACAAGGACCTCCTTAATAGTGCCTAACAGCTTCAGGAGCAAATATCTAAACTGATTAACCAAGGACACTGTTTCAGATACTAACACATACAATGGTAAAGATATTTTCTTTAAGAAAGCTAAATAATTTTACAGACATTGATGCTAGACTAAAGGTAGTTTTCAGTTCATGATCCCAAAGTGCAGGAAATGTTTTCAAAACAAGGTGAGAACGTAAGTGGAGTAAGCAGGCACAAACTGCAGCACAGCAAGGTGGAATATAGATGTGGACCCAGTGCTAGGCTCCTGGCCATATTCTCTAGGCTCTAAACTACTTTACGTGGGTCTCAATTTTGGTCCCTATTGATTTGAATTGGATATGCCAGCAGCCAAGTCACTTGATCACTTTCCAAATAGGAATCTCAACAGCTGATAAAGTACCACTTTATTTGGCTCTAGTGCACAAATCCAGTCTTTACTCAAAGCATACCTTAAAGAGAAAGAAAACCAAACACAGTCTAACAAAAGATCAAGCTATTTATGGCTTCCTAGCTTCTGTAAAAGTTTATTCCCATTCTTTGAGGATTTGGTTGCTGACACTAAGCTGAAATACGCTGGTATTTTGGTCCTGCCCATTAATGGAATGCAACCCCAGAAAACTTCTCCGAAATCGAATGTGGTCCTCAGATTGTAAGACATTCCCATACTTGTTCCAAAGCCTCCAAAACATCATCTGCTGCCTGATCCCTTTAAGTGGAAATGTCTGGGTTCAAGTGCCTTCCTCATGTAACCAGCTCTGCTGGCCCTGTAGTCCTTCAGATATTGTTGCACTGCAACTTCTATCAGTCTATAACAGCCCAAATAATGGTGAGGGATGGTGGAAGTAGCAGTTCATCAACATCTTGTGTTTTCCCATCCCTGTACCAAACTATGGCTCATTCAAGTGAACATAAAGCTATATTTCAGAGGAAGGAACTGGCAAAACCACCTCCCAGTATTCCTTGTTGTTGTTGTTGCATCTGCAAGTCATTTCTGACCTATGGCAACCCTAAGGCAAACCTATCACAGAGGTCTCTTGGAAGAATTTGTTCTTGCTTTCCTCAGAGGCTTAAAGAGTATGATTTGCCCAAGGTCACCCAGTGGGTTTTCATGGCTGAGCAGGAATTTGAACCCTGAGCTCTCAGTGTCCTAATCCAACACTCAAACCATTACAACTGTGCTGTATTTCTTCTCTAACAAAACCCTTTAAGACTCATGAGATCACTTTCGTCATGTGCACACACTTCTATCCCTCACAGGAAAGTAGGTATTATAGTAACAATTGCTGAACACTAGAATACTGTTCTAGTCCCTATGTTCTGGCTGGATCCATTAGAGGACAGGGAATAACCTTTCATAAGCCTCATTTATCTTATACATCCCTTGGCATTTAGACATAGATCAGCCACCACATATTACCAGAACACAAGAGGAGAAACAACATCATCTCTTGGTTCCAACAATGAGAATCATTTCTATCTTGCTGAAGACTCTCATACTGACAGCCTACAACATGTCTACATGATGTTAATCATACATACATCCCACCAGTTCCGCAAGGCTACAGAAGAATCACCATATGCCCCCCAAATAATGCCCACATCAGAAGCATGATTCATGCAGGCAGCATACCAGAGACAAAGAACAACAGAAAAAGCAGGTACAAACTCATTCAGGGCTGGTTTTCATAGTCTACGGTTTCCCACCCCTGCTTTCCTCACAGTAAGAAATATTAACAGAAAACCACCACCTCAATCTCTAGAAGAAGACAAGGTTTCTGAAGAACCCTGATCTCTTTGAATAAGTTGTAGGTGTCATCATCTATCTAGATTGGAAAGGAGGACTTCTCCTTATCATTTCATGAAATGAAAACAGAGACACAAAGAAAGCTGCGAGCTCACATTAGACAGAAGGGAACAAGGAGTACTTTAAAAGCAGAGACATCTGCTTCTTTCATACATACAGCAAGAACAGAGCTCTTTACAACAACCTCTTGGTAAGGAATGGTCTATCTACTCCAACACACTTGTCTTCGTGGATCATATACTAGACCTGTTTAAAAAGTTCTTACATAAGGGCTCCACACCCACCTAAACTCTAGGAACTTTCCCCTCAAACCGATCAGACTCCTTGGGAAAGTCTTCTACCTACTGACAAGCAGATGAAAATACTATAGCGTAAAAGGTGTGGGATATAGAATCAGAAAACAAATATTTCTACAAATAAAATGCTCCATTGATAGCATTTTTAGGAAAATGCCACTGTGATTACATGTTGCTCATTAGGGTTTAGCTTTAGCTACTGTGCTAATGGCCAAATACACAGATCAATCCACCATTTGGTGAATTCAACTGTCATTTGGTGAATGGCTGGCTAATCAAAAAGCCAAAATAACTCCCAGGGTGCATGGAACTGACAAACTAGCGGCAAGCTTGGAATGATCTTGTTTATTATGTGCTCGAAAAACAAGACAACATTCAAGTGGTGCAACAATCTCACAGAAAATCACAAACTGATCAGCTAATACAAATTAAGGCTTTTTAGTACCTGTCTCCAAGGGGCTACAGTACTCCAAAGAGGAGTTTGGGATGCTGAAGGTGTTACCTGAGCAATCTAAAACAGAGTACTGCATTCAAGAAAACAGTCACGGCTGTAATAGACGTAAGAGAAAGAGATGGAATCATATGATTAGGACCCCTTTGCCTGAAATACATACACTATAACTGATCACTTGGTCATCTTTCTATCTAGTCTTAACCTTCTGGCTCAGCTAGTATACACCAGCAAGACAGCTGGTATGTGGAAAGGATGGCTTGTCTTGCTAATCAGCATTGTTCCAGTGTTGTCTTGCACTACCCATCTGTCTACAGCCACCTGTTCTGTCTTTGTCTCATTGAATGGGAAAGTTCTTTTAAAGAGGGAGCATCCTAAACAGGTCTGTGCTGTCTGCTGGACACAAGGACCACAGTCCGCAACTGCAGATCAGAATAACTAGAGAGGGAATAAAACTTCTGTAAAAGGAAACTGCAAACAGACTACCACATAATGCCCCTGCAATGATATATATGGTTAGTTAATCACATGACATTGGCCCACTGGTACAGAGTCAGAAGCACAGCACTGGAGCAGAGAGAGTTAAGATGGACAGTTATGGACAGTTCACAAAGCAGTGAAAAAGCATCATGGGAATGAGGACAGCAGCCAGTATCCCTAAGATAAATTCAACCCTATTTCGTACCAGTAAAATACAGATACGCTACATGCATGAGGCACAATACATAATTATCCCCACTGCTTGAACATTAACTGAAACTTTTGACACAACTCAGCACACCCTTCTTAAGATGGCTAATTTTCCTGGATTATCTGTGGTTTTGGATCTTGTCAGTCATGCTATCCTCCAGACCAACTATCTGTAGAGGAAGCTGGGATACACACTGCACACACACCTGCCTGGACAGCAGGCTTCAGCTAATGGCAAGGAGAACTATTATTCTTCTTTAAAATAATTGTTGCCCAGTGTTCCTTGTTCTGAACAGCTGCTTACATTTTCTCTCTCTCATGCTTTTAAAAACATAGAGAAAACCACTGGGGGAGCCTGCCCAGAGTTTTGGGATGTAGAATCGATATACTGAAGATGCCCAGTTCTGTTTCTACTTTTTGACAGATTCTGGCGTGTTTGTGGTAGAGCCACGACTGTCACAATAATGTATTAGGTGAACCAGAAGGAAGGGAAAAGCCTCGAACTCAGACTGGATAAGCAGAACTGGCACAGGGAGAGATAATGTGGCTGGATGGGGAAATGTCCTTTTTAAATAGGGTCACATCAGTGTGCTATAGTGATTTGACCACTGGACTATGACCCTGGAGACCAGGGCCTGATTCTCTGCTTGGCCATGGAAACCCAGTGGGCAACCTTGGGTGCATCACACACTCTCAGCCCCAGAAAACTCCACTCACCTCAGGGTCACCGTAAGTTGGAAACAACTTGAAAGCAAACAACAACAACAACTCCTTACTGAAGGTACAGTTCCTAGCTTGAAAGCAGAAATACAGCTTCAGAATGTCTGTATTAATGAGCTCAGTCTTCCAGTGTCTTTTATCAGCTTCAGCTGGTATGTCAGCTTTACTCTTTGTTGGAAAAGAAACCTAGACATCAGCATTCATGCCTGGTTGTTCTCCAGATTAGAAAGTTGTACTGCAATCTACATGAAGATGCACGTACTGCAATCTACATGAGGCAACCCCGAAAGGTGCACGGTTCAAGAAGCTTCTTGACTCAGAATGTCACCTGGGGGGAAGGTGACACGATCCTATTAGCCCTTGTTTGAATCTTCTGCACTGACAATCTCTTGGTTTCCAGGTTCAATTCAAAGTACTGCTTTTGACCTTTAAAGTTCTAAATTAATTACCTCAGTGCTATTTTTCTTAGAGTGCCTCTTTTGGTCCTATCAAATTTTTAAAGCCTACCCAATGTTGGCATGCAACCTATGGCAGGTCACCTACAAGAAAAGGCAGCCCTTGGGATGAAAAAAGGTCCCTAAGAGCACTGTAGATGGTCTGCTCTTGATAACACCTCATAATACTTGACATTTTCCTCTTCTGAGCAAAAATGCACCCACAAAACTCCTTTGACATTTTTGCATTGAATGAAACAAGGAAAATTATGCCACCTGCTTTGGAGCAGAAAGCCATAAAATGGCTCTTCTAGAAGCTACAGCATGAAAACTTTGCTCTGAACAAAGCAGCATAATGTGGAATACCAATCGCTTAGAACAGGTTTATCTAAGGCTGTCCAGAAGACTAAAAAACCACATTTTCTCTAGCCTGAGAATAATCTCCCCAAGTGGTTGAAAATGAATGTTTGTGTTAACTGCCCCATCTATTATTTGGCTTCACTCATAACTGTTCACATATTTTGCCCTCTATTCCAGTTCTCCCAGCTTCACTCACTATTTCTTGTGGTGCTGGGATTGCGTGTTCCTGCGGGGCAAAAAGTTATGCTGAAGGCAGAAGTGCTGCTAGTAGGGTCTCCCATGTCAGACAGGCTTTTGCTGAGGAGACAGACCAAATGTGCCAAATAGCCACTGGGCAACAGCAGTAGTATGGGGGTGACACTGGCAGAAGACCTCTCAGAGACAATGGCAGTAGCACCATAGTTAACACTTTTTAGTACTGTGCAGAAGGAAGCATGGTAAGCTTCTTTTGATTGTCTTTCAACATGAAAATCCTATGGTGAGACAATTGAAAATGAAAGAAGCCAGACAATGTCCTGTCTTAAGTTGCAGCTGCAGATTTTGAGAAAGACAGTTCCCTGTAAGACACTTTTGCTCTTGCCTAGGAGAAACCAGATGGAACCACTGCCACTTTATTTTTTTATTATTTTTTTAAATAATATTTTATTAAGTAATTCAGTTCAATTATTAAAAGAGAAAGGAGAGCTTAATTACACAATCATATAATGATATAATATATCATATATAATGATATACCATCATATTATGATAAAAGGTAACCCCTTTATCATAATCCTTTTACAGTAATTTCTCTCACCCGGGTAACCTTTTACAATATTCCTCCCGAAAATAGGCAAACATTGACATATCTTTTGTATTATCCTAATCATTCTTCATACTTAATTTATAAGAAATTAATTTAATTATATATATAATTTAATTATATCTAAATATACATATTTAATGTCATACATTTGCCATTGGAACCACTGCCACTTTCAATGGTCTCTCTAAAAATGCAGCTCTGAAGAAACAACGGTCATACCCCAAAGGTATCTGACATACTTCCCGTGTCTCTCCTGAAAGTGGCACAAGTCACATAGCAGCTAAACAGTTCAGAGCCTTTGCACATCAGTAATCTCAAAGAGGCAATGGGAGAACTTGAGGCTGTTCTGCATTGACAAACTACACGAAAAAGTTCACACACATCCAAATTAACACCTCTTTCTTGTATGTAACATTAAATACATGTCTTCTCAATGAGCACATTTGCTTCTATGCACAAAGCTGGATCTGTGTATGCTCCAGGCTCAGAGTACAAGTAGCACCAGCCCACAATGTTTATTTGCTTGTTTCCTAGCCTGTCTAAACCCAGTATTAATAGCCCACCAAGAGCCTAAAGGCGGGGAGCTCTCTTTGATTTTATAAAATTTTCCTCTGACTACGTACAAGAGAGTCTTACATGCTACAGGAAAATAAGTGGCTATGAACATGTTTGATGCATACAAGATACAGGGAGTCTATCGTCCTAATACAGCTTATGGAAGGCCCACCTTTTAACCTGTCAGTTTTCATTTGGCCTCATCTCTGATCAGTAACTAGAGATAAGGGATTTCTTCCCTTTCCTGTCCTGCCACAACGAGACTTTTAGTGCAGGAGAGAGAAGACGAAACATTCACCTCCTGGATGCTGTCACATCTCAAGACTGCCTCTCTGAGGAAACCTTTTGAACAGCTGACTGTAGTGGACATAACCTGTGTTAAACAGGATCTGGGCAATCACTCTGGGATGTCCTTTCCATTGCTACCATGCAACTCTTCTACCATGCTTGCCTGTAATTACTATGCTTTTTAAAAAGAATGGGATTCCCCATACCTACTGTAACCTTAACACTCTCTCAGCACACTACTATGACTGTCAATTTTACTAAATCATCAAAAATAATTTGGGTGATATCAGTCAGAGCAATTAGAGGTTGCTGGTGCTGCTTAGAAATCATGTACCTGAACAGAAAATGTCACTTTAAACAAGCATATTATCAATGGTCTCTGAGGAAACCACTACTTTGAGTCTCCTCTGAATACTCTGAACTAAGAGACTTTAGTTTGATGCTAACCAAGAACTAAAATTCCAGGGCCTGAAGGGCCAAACTCTTCAAACCTCAATACAAATGAAGTCAATTATGCAAGTAATACATTGCCAGAAAATATTAATTGATAATTTAGTCTAATAAACCAAACAGCAACTCCATTCACCGTCCACAGAAAGGGTAACAGGATGAGACAGGCTGAACAGGAAAATAGTGCAACAGAGGAAAATAGAAACTTTCTTCCAATTATAGATATGAGAGAGTCAAGAAATAAATGAAAATTGCCTCTATAACTTGGGTTGACAGAACAGGAGTAAGCAGAAGGTCCTTTAGTATCTCTTTGCAGAATTCTGTCTGATTTGCTGTAGAACAATAGGTGTTCCTTATCAACAACAAAATCCGTTTCAAATCAGGTTGTTCGAATCCTTAGCCAATAGTAACTGAGATGTCACTTTGTACTTGACTATGCAGATCATCCTAGCGAACAGCTCAAAAGGGAAGTACAAGACCTGTGGCTGCATTTGGCCCTTCACTGCAATTAGTATCATAACCAAAGCTAGCAGGTCCACCATCGCCACAGCCCAGTTGGTCAGCTAGGGTGCGGTGGTGTTGGTGGTCTTCTGCTTTCTGAGATAGCAATTAGCAGTCCATAAGATGTTACAGCCAAACACCACCATATTGATTGCTGGGCATGGGAGTGCACCAAAATGAGAGAGGGAAGGAATATACATGTTCATGTGCATGTGTGTTAGTGTGTTGCAGGCCTCAGTACTCAAAAAGGTTATGTACCCCTTGGTCTTACATGTTGCAGTAGCTTATTGGCTTTCCAGTGGTTCTCAACCTCTGGGTCCCCAGATGTTTTTGGACTTCAGCTCCCAGAAGCCCTGAGCATTGACCATAGTGGCTGGGGCTTCTGGAGCTGAAGTCCACAAACACCTGGGGACCCACAGGTTGAGAACCACTGCTTTACACCTACAGTCAACACCCAAGTTGCTATTTTGCACTTGGCTTCCAACAGTGGATCTTTAGAAAGGGGGTGGGTAGATTGGTCACACCTGAAGCTTGCCCTTGCCCTATATGAAAAGCTAAATAATTCTGCAAGCTGACAAGCTGTATCCTCCCTCCATGGTTATGCTTTCTCAGATGGACTTACCTTAAAGTATTCTAACAAATAATTGCCTTTACTTCTACAAACATCTCTCAACAGTCATAAAGACTTCAAATATCCTTTCCCCCCCCAAACAGGAAATCTCTGCCACGCATCTAACAACATAAAAGGCCCTACACTGAAGCAAACAACCAGCAGTTAATTCTCTCTTTAGTTTAAGCAAAATATGAAAGCAAAGATTCTCTAGACCAGTGCTGCTCAAAGTAGTGGTCCCTGGACTGTGGCTGTTCTCTGAGCTAGTGGTTGAAGAAGGGGGGGAACAGCTGTAATCAGTGGGCACAAATATGGTGCTGGTGGCTGGAGCACTGGGGAGGGGGAGACTTCATTCAGTCATTACACCGAATAGCTTAAGAAACACCACTGGAGATACAATGGCCTACAGCTGCTCAGAAAGACTGGAAGCCATTATCAGCACTTGGAGGCAATACCTCACTAAGCAATGAGCAATACCTCACTAAGAAGCAAACGCATGGAGTGTGGTAATGGGACAAACCAACAGTGGTTTGTTGTTTAAATTGGTAGCAGAAGCAAAGGACTGCAAAAACTGAGAGAGCAGAAGCCTGGACTTCGGCAAACAATCACATTTTGACTGACACTGTCCTCCCAAGCCTATCATGTTAGATCACTCCCATCCAGCCACAGGCATATCTAACATAAACAGCACCTAGGGGAAGCGTGGAAGTTGCTCCCCTACCTTCTCCTTATCCTCCTCTGCCACTTCTGGCACTGCTTTTTTTGCACCCCCTGGCATTTGTGCCCAGGGCACGTGGCCCGCTTGTCCCACCCTAGATACACCTCTGCATCCAGCACCCAGAGTTGATCCTCTGTGACTGACTTGTGAAGAATTTTGTTGACACAGTGCATCTGATACCACTGAAGAGGGAAGAAGGTACTTTGATTACCACAACAAACAATACTACCTTGTCTCCAGAGAGCAAATCAAAGTCCTAGATTCCAAATGGAATCTCTGCTTAAGTGGTCCAAGCTGATCTAAATCCCACTCTTTTTAGTCATTGCACCTTCTTTAGCTGTTCCCTTACATTAATTCTTTTACAGCAACCATTTCCCCTGGCCTCAGATGACCTTCTTGACTTCAGAGGACTGTCAACACTGTCATATCAGCAGTCAACAAATACTTCTATTCCATGTGAAATGTCACTTTTTGAAAGTGTCACTAGACCTCATGGTTACAGAGAGATGCACAGAAAGTATGTACTCCAGACTCAGAAAATAACCAACAATTTGCTAAAGGATTCCAGCAACTTCCTGTTTTGTGTAATTCTCTCTCTCTTCATCACAGTGTGATACATGTATCATTCGTGCTTCAGTGGTCTATGCATCAATCACCACAAAATATGACAAAGTTGCATATGTGTAAAGACAGAGAAAAGGAAAAATGACTACATCAATCTAATCAGAAACCTGCACATTTGCCCTGGGGCCAGCAAACAGCTCAGAATCAGAATTTGGATTTTAAAAAATGGTTTTATTTTGAGAGATGCCATCAGCACTCCCTCAGCCTCATATAATAATAGCCACACTGGAAACAAAACTCTTTCCCATCAACACCCAATGGCTCTTCTCCTTCAGCAGATGCAGAAGTCTTTTGCTTTATTTGCTCTTAATTACAGAACCTGATCACATATATTATTTGTTTTTTTAGCGCATTTATTTCAACTCAGTCTTTCTATTTGTAGAGAAGTTGGGGGGAAGACATTTTTCTTTTTTTGGAACAGATATTAAGATCACTTCAGTGCTCATGATACACACAAATGCATATCAAGAACAAGAAGCATCCATTAAATTCCTTTTTTAAAAAAGGAGGGGAACAGCAAATATATTTCATGAAAAAGAGCTTTGTGAACTATCCTTTTCCTGATGCACAATACCACTACAGTCTGTGGCAACCACACCTTTTTAAACATTCAGAAGTTAGCCAAGTGGTGTGAGTGTTGGACTAGAATCCCGCGAGACCAAAGTTCAAATCTCCCCTCAGCTGCACAAACTCATTGAGTGACTCTGAGCAAATCTCACTCTCTCAGACTCAGAAGAAAAGCAAAGGAAAACCTCCTTCTGAACAAATTCTCCCAGGAAAACTCTAGGAAAGGAACACCTAAATCAGAGACAAATTGGAGGCTAAAGAAGCCACCATAAGCCAGAAATAATCTCAGAAAGCAAAACAAACACCCCGCACCCCTGTATAGATGACCTGAAAGGAAACAACATCAGAAACATATTTTAGCTTTTAAACCCCAATCTACCCTTGTCACCATCCCACCAACATTCACCACCACTCTTGGCAAAGCTTTCCAAGATTTGCTAGCACACAGATACCAAACCATCCTCAGAAAATGCAAGAGGGATACAGAACTCATGCTTGCCACTTCTGCAGTCTGAGATTTCCTCATGGTCCCAGCAGCCGCAAAGCCACATTTAGAACAGATTCAGCGCCTTTCCTGATTTGCCCGGCTTCCTATTCACCGCTGGACGTCTCGGGTCGGGCGGCGGCTGATTACTCTCTCGCATGGGTACCGCCCTCTGTCCTCCCGTCTCTCCCCCTCCCCTGCTTCGCCTTTGCAACACCCAAATACATTTTAACGCGGGTTAACCTGTGTCTTCCCAACACGCAGGCACCGGACGCGGGAGAGGGGTGAGGCGGAGGCCCTAGGAAATCAAGAATCGGCCCCTTCGTCCCGAGGCTGGGGATCTGTAACTTTAAGAGCCGCGAGACCACGGGCCATGTGCTCCGCGCGAAACAAAAGCAATAACAAAGAGAGCGGGGGCGGCGGACTCGTCCTCCGGCCTGCCCCGGCCACAGCGGAAAGCGGCAGAGGGGAAGCGGAGGGGCGGAGACCCCGCCCCCCCACGACCCCCTGTCCCGGGTGGCCGATTCAGAGAAGCCCCTTCCCACGCCCGGCAAGGAAGAGGCTCCCAAACAAAGGCACCAACGACGTCGGAGAGGAGGAGCACGTGTCGGCAAAGCAGGAGCAGCCCGCCGCCGCTCCTTCTCCCCCTTAGCCCAGCTCCCGGCGCGCAAAAGGCCCCGCCAGCCCGCCCCCTCTTCTTCCCGGCTCAGACCTACGGCTACCTTTCCTTAACCGGCCGGGCTAGGTGAGAAGCGCCCGCCCGCCGGCCGGCCTATACGGAGGTCTCGCGGCTGGCGGGGGGAGGAAGCGGCGGCGCCCCGCGCCCTCCGCGGGCCGGGAGAAGCGCCCGCGACCAGCCGCCCAGACCGCGCAGGTGCCACTCCGCGGCCGAAGAACAGGAGACGCCCCGGGGCTGCGCCGCGGTTGGGGGAAGACGCAGCCCGCCGCCGCCGCTCGGCCAGCGCGCCGCTCCTCCCCTCCCCTCCCCTCCCGCGCCCCGCGCAACAGCATGCGCAAGCCAAGGAGACCCCAGAGGGGGTTCCGCGGGTCTCCCCTTTCTGCTAAGGGCCCTTGCGAGCCACCCAGAGGTTTGCAGCTCAAGCGCCCAGCTGCACCCCCTCCTCCTCCCCCCACCCCGCGCATCGCCAGTTAGCGGCCGAATGCACGCAACTGCGCCCCTCCCCTCTTTTCTGCCCCCCGTCCCCGCCGGCCTAACGTGCGTACCTGCTCCGCTTCTCCAAATGCAGATGCAACCTAGAGCCCTCGGGGGCGGGGGGGCTGTGGCGGCGGTTCGTGGAGGCCCGCGCCCCCCGCAGCTGCCGCGGCTGTTTCCGGTGCTTCTTTTGTTTTCTGTCTTTCCCGCTCCCTGCTCCGGCTCCCAGACGCGCTGGGCACGGTAAAGGCAGGGCGGCTGTGGCCCCGGCTCTCTGGCCCTTTAAGAGCCGCCCGCGCCGCCGCGGTGTCACAAACGGCGCATTTTATTCACAACACTGGGAGCAGAAACAGGGAGACGGGAGAGAAAACGGGCGCGCGCCCCAAGCCAGCAGATGGAGGCGCGCGCGCGCGCGCGGCACCACGTGACCGGGCGCGCCGCGGCCGCCGCTGGCCACGGGCGTCTTGCGCAGTCGCGGTTGCTCCCGGCGAGAGAAGCCGCGCGCGGCGGCAGAAGCAGCAAAGGCAGCAGAAGGGCCAAAACGTAAAAAGAGGGGGTGTTAGGAAGGAGCCATAGCAACTGTAACCGGGCCGAGGACAGCGAGAGGACGAAGCCTAGAATTGGCAACATTGAGATACGGTGTACCCACGCAAAGCAGCCGAGTAAGCACACTAGACGGTGCAACTTTTTATTATCATTGAGGCAATGCTGGGAGGCTCACAAATTGTTCGTTACTCTGGCATAAGCCATTCTGCTGCCCCCAGGCCGACACGGATGCAGCGGGCCAGTTAGTAATGACAGCTGTAAAAGGGCATTGTTTGAGGGCACACGAATGGCCGGCAGACCTTTCGCTGGGGTCACCTGAGAAGGGGACGGTGGGAACTGCAGTCCAACATCGGGCCACATCATCCCTGCTGTGCCTATCTGCCAATATAGCATAATTTGCCACGCATCCAGTGAAATGCATTCTTATCAATAAAAGCTTCTACTGTCATTAATTTGTTAGTCTCTAAGCCCTAGGCACAGCAGCTCTTTGTTGTTTTTGTAACAGACTATGTTAACCCTTTAGAAATTCTTCAGAAGGTGACGTCTGCCTACCTGTACATTGAAAAAGGCAAAGTCAGATACTGGGAATTACTAGAACAGAGTCTGATCATGAAACAGCCGCTGTTATAATGTCCAGGTATAAAGCTGGAGTGTTTGTCTACTTGGTGTTAATCCTCTGCAGAAGGCCAGCTATAAAATGGCTGCAAAAATGATCAAGGGGCTAAAGCAGCTTTCTCCATGCTAAAAGGGTTGTGGCTTTTCGGGTCATCTATGACAAAATGATTTAAGTTGGGAACACGTAGGAAGCTTATAAATTCTATGAAAGGGTGATAGAGAGAAATGTCCCTCAGCCCTAGAACTCAAGGTCATTCAATGACCCTGCTACAATATGCCATGGTGGTGATGGCTTTGAAATAGAATTGGACCCATTCTGTGTGACTGTGTCTCGCAATTACTGCTCAGAATGATAGCTAAGCTAGTATACCATCTCGATACCAAGTATACTGCAGAAATGGCATCACCTTTGTGCACTACTTAAAAACTCCTAAGGGCAAATGGTAGGGTCTCTATTGTTAGAAATAAGGTGTACTTTTGGTATGACTCAAAGTTAACCTATCAGTAAAGAATGTTAAAATAGATCTATTAATACATTTTTCCTGAAGGTTGTGATTTGACAATCTTTCTTACACTACACACTACACACATATCTTCCAAGAAGCATGAAGTGTTCTACAGTATTTCTATGGTAGTATAGTTATAAATGATCTGTACAGACTGAAGGCCTGTCTTTAGGACTATGGCAACAGGAGGAGAGTCATCATATGGTCCAAGTGACATATACAATTGGATATTCCCATCACTGGCACACTGCTAAAACATCAAACCAGCAATAGTTTGTGTTGGCTTGGTAAGGTATTACACAAGGAGTGTCTCAGTGGTAACAAAAACCAAGCAGGACACAGCCCCAGAAATAGTACACCCAGAGTGTGTAGCTTACTACACAGAGCAGCTTGATACCAGATTACTCTGCATGGATTCATCCTATGGAATGCTGGGATTTATGGGTTGGTGAGGTACTCAGAATTCCCTCTGGAATGGCCCGGTGCTTTTAGTTCAGGGGAATGAAGCAGAGAATTCCAAGTGCTTCACCAGACTACAAACACCAGGATTCCATAGAATGGAGATAAAGAAGTGTCAATCTGATTTAAGCGTGCAAAGATATATGGTCCTCCCTCCACATTCATGGGTTTCACCTTTGTGAATTTGATTACTTGTGAGGTGTGCACATGCCTCCCCCCTTCTCCTCCCATTCCCTTACCTTTTGGCAGGGACCATGTGCCTTCCTTCTCTGCACCTGAGACAAAGACAAGGGAACAGGTTGGAGGAGTACCATACGTGAAGAAAGGAGGCACATGCATGGCCCTCCCAATCTCTTGCCTTTTGCCCAGGCACAGAGAAGGCAGGCATATGCACCAGGCAGAAGCAAGGTAATGGGAAGGGGGAGCTCTGGAAAGGAATGGAAGGAGGAGTGCCAGGGGGCATTATTCACATTTTTCCACTTTCACATGGGTTCTGTGCCTCAAGCCCTCACAGAAGTGGAGAGGCCGCCATACTCAGTCCTCATATCTGATTCTAATTAATGAAACAGAAGCCTTAAAACTATGGTGGGAATCATTCACCCTTTGAGATGTTATTAGACTGCAGATCCCAGCAGCCATAGCCAGTAGAGCCAATAGTGAGGAATGCTGAGGGTTGCAGTCCCTACAACATCTGTAGGGCCATATAATTCTCACCACTGTGCTAAGCAGACACTGCCTCTGAGCACTGCGAGGAGTTCTCTCTCATGAGAAGGACTTGGCAGCTAGGCGTGTTGTCAGCCCAGACAGTGTGACTGCTCAGTGGCAGCAGGCCTGGCTTGAAATCTCGGTACTTGGTGACAGATGCAAGAATTCTCTTCTGCTCTTCTGACTCCCTCGGCAGCTACTTGTGTTGCCTAATATGCTGGGCTGGCCCTCATCTTCAAGGAGTGTGTTAATCTTGAATCACTAACCAGGTATAACCACACGATTGTTCTTAAGAGACACCCACAAGGAATGCCCCTGTTCTGTCCTACATCTTCAACAAACAGTAGAAAGAAACAACCCCTCCTCAAGACTGACAGTTGTTGATGACCACCATTTCCTTTATTATTATGCCCTAGAGAACTGGCTTTCAAGCAGGGAGGCTTCAGGTGTTAGATTTCAACTCTCAGCCTTTCTGATCATTTGCCATGCTTGAAGGTTATTGTTGTGTGTCTTCAAGTCATTTCGAAATTATGGTGATCCTAGGGTGAACCTATCACAGAACTTTCTGGGGCTAAGAGTGTGTGATGCACCCAAGGTCGCCCAGTGGGTTTCCACAGCCAAGCAGGGAAGCGAACCCTGTTCTCCAGGGTCGTAGTCCAATGCTCCAACCACTACACCACGCTGGTTCCCTCACGCTGGAAGGGCTTCAGTGAAATCCAACAATATCTGAAGCATCCCTGATTGTGAACCACTGTTCTAGAGTCTAGGACCTAGATGTTGCTACTTCAATATGATTTAAGCACATTTCAGGGCAGAAGTTCTGTGAAGTTTGACAGCCACATTACTTTAATCAAGAAAAATGTTACATTGGAGAAGCCAAAAGAATTGGATACCATTTACAATCTGAGGCCAAGCCTATGCACATTTTTCAGAAGTATGTGCCCAGTAAGCTGGCTAGGAGTACAGCCCTAGGTTCTGTAGAAAGGGAAAAAAATTTTGAAATGATTTGCGTCTTGCAGAAATAAAAGCCAAAACAGTTCACCTGATCTCAGTGGGTGATATACTCTATATACAGAGGAATGTTCGCTATATGTAGCTGTTTGTTTTACTGAATACCAAAAGCACAGAAGAGTGAAGTATATCTGTTTGCATGCAATGAACACAAGATACAGAGCAGTGCTCAGAGTTCCTTGGCAGGTCTTTGCAGGCCCACAGCCCATTCAAACTTCCTGTATACTGTAAAACATGAAAAATGACACATTAACCGTATGTTGTGGGAAAAGGCATTTGGTATGCAGGGGAACAACTTGGCTGCCTCTTTGCATAGCAGCAACATGTTCACAGGTATTTGCTGCAGTTCTGGCTTCCTCCCTTCTCTAATGACACCAAAACCTCCTTCCTTACCATGCAAGTGATAGGGTTTCTGACCTCCCTCCACCCCAAAGAAGCAGCTGTCTACCATTTTTTCTCCCAAACTTACATCTCTGAATCTATGCAGGACCCAGACACATTCTGGAGAATAAAGGCATTGAACAGCTGGAGTTCAGCTCTTCCACTTTTGAGGTTTCCTCTCCCATATTTTATTTGATTTTTTTAAAAAAAAGAGACAAGGAGGACACCTAGAGAGGCTTCTACAAGTGCAGTTGCCCTCGCTGGCTTCAGGGCCTTCAGTTTGGCCTGTGCAGCAATGACTATTTGGAAAGAAATGTTTGATTAATAATGTACTTTACCATAAAGATGCAACTATGTAAATTTATTTCCAAGGAGTACCACTGACCTCTGTTTCATATCAACCAAGCAGGAGCATCTACTGAATTATTTACAAACTTCCATATAAGTTTCATATAATGTATACTCATACAACTAGTAACCAGGAATACCTAGCTCCTGTAGCTGGAGCACATTCAGGTATCAAACTACAAAAAGCCAACATGTGTCTGTAAAATGCTGTGTGTGTGCGCGCGCACGCACACGTGCACACACAGTTTAAAAAGACAAAAATAAATAATGAAAATATGTGGCAACGTGGCATTTTCAAGTGTCTATATTCCACATGTCACGCCTAGACATTGTAGCAAATATGCAATTGTTGCCACAATGTCCAATGCCACTCCAAGTTTAGGATGCTTAAGATATCAGTGTTTTTCAACACCATGATGCAGCTACTTGGGGTTTTATCTCAGGTATTCAGTGAGACTACACACCAGGGAAATATGTTCTGAATAGCAGCCCTATTTTCTACTGTTTCTTTTAAAGAACATACTGAATTGTTTTTTAAACAGATATCAAGATGATATTGTGCTCCCACTTCACAAGCCAATCTAATTTTTTTTTTGCTATAACTAATCCTAAGTTATATACTTTATATATACAGCCAGCTGTTGTTGCCCCAACTACTAAGATTAAGAACAAAATAAGTCTCATGTGCCTGATACACTTTATTTCTTTTATAATCAAAAGTCAAACCTAAAGCTGATATCCAGGTTTTGGATCAAGCAAAGGTGCTAGAACAAGGCCAGTACATATTACAAGCTATTCAACATGTAAAAGTTCCTTTTAAAAAGCAAGCTATAAGTAGTTAGTGTTAAAGAGAAATTGTGACTGTAAACTGGTCTGCACTAGTTACAACTGTGGTGCGCACATTTTGTACCTGACCAAGCTGTATGTGTGCTGAGAAAGGTATCACAGTGCTCTTTCTCCTTCAGACTCCCTCCCCTCAAAAGCCAGTGTGAATTTTGGAATCAACAGTAATCAGAATAAAGAATATCCATTAACACAGCGCCTCTAGGGCTTGTCTAGAAGTTATCTCAGGGCCAAACTAGACATGACATGAAATGCATGCAAGTCAGCTTTTTTTTTCCTGCCCCTCTTCAAGGCTGTAGTAGGGAAAGCCCAATTAAGTCTGGAATTATAGCTTACAGAAGAGGAAGGCTTTAACCCTTCCCTTCTACACATACATAAAAACATTCCTTTTCCTCTCCAATCTGCTATTAGCCAGGAAGTGAACAGCAGGGATCAATAATATCTTTGAGGTGATGACATGGAGGGAAAGTGACATTGACTGTGTGAGCGGGGAATCGAAACAGGCTTTTCGAAGAACAAAAATCAGGCGCATTAAATATTTTTGTGCACCTACTGCCATGTCTAGTTTAGCCCTCAATATTTTCAACTAGGACAGTAGCATTCTGACTTACTAGATAAAGGCTAGTTTAGGCCTTGGTTTCAATATTACAACATTTTTTTCATTATAATTTTAAGTGCCAGAAAGGCTGAAAATGAAAGTGAAGGAAACTCTGGCAACAGAAGTTCTGATGCACTTCAAAGTTTGTGGCAATTATCTCCTCATTAATTTCTTGAATAATTAAACATGAAAGCTGATATACAGAAAGATATAAGGTAACAAGAAAAGTTCTCAGTGTTCTTTAGAATTTTTTAAATTAACAAGTTTAATCTGGTACGATATGCCTACAGCCACTCATGTCTATGTCTCAGTCTGTCTGAGAATGTTCTTTGCCAACTTCCCTTTCAAATTTATAGGAGCAGAGGGAAGACAAAGTTTGTAGCCAAGGCCATTCCTACCATTAGCTAGGATGAAGCAGTTTATCTCAGGCCCAAGACCCTACTGCATTGGTAAAGGACAGGAAGTTGTCCATTACTTTGTTCTCTCTCTCTTCCTCCATACACAAACACTGAGCTCCATGAAGAGTGCCACTTAGATTTTCTGACTCAGGCACCAAAATGTTTTGGGTTTTCTCCAACTGTGGGAATTCTCAACCAGCCACCAACACTTCAACTTCCTATATGAACAGTCTTATCAACTTTCCACCAGACAGAGGCTTGCAGAGAACAGGTCATGGAGGGGAAATGCATTGATCAGCTCTGCTGCCCAGAAGCCAGCAACTATGCCACTATCAGGTTCCGGTGGTTACCCCTTTTGTCCTGTTACAGGCTGACTATCAGTCTCTTAAAACACTGGCAGGGCACCTTTGGCTGTCTGAATGTTTTGGCCTACAACTCCCACCATTCTGGAGGCAGCAGTCCCCTACCCCTAGGTGGGCTTCATTTCCACGTGAATTCTTCATCGTAACAGCAAACCACCTCTGCAGCAGCTGTAAAGGTAACTGACTCTTTTCCTCAAAGTTAACCTTCATGTTGAAGCATCTTAGCCACTAAGAAAGTCTTTAAAAAACTTTCCAGCAGAGTTAAGAGAAGGAACTAAAAAGAGAAACTAAGAAACCTTCACCCAGCTCTGCCCAACCTCTGCCTCATTTCAGAGAGGTGAAGGATGCAACAATGAATCCACTTCAATGCATAAAATAGCCTCTGTACATAGAAAACTGGATGTCAGACTGACATGATTCTATGTGGCACCTTCACCTGTAGCATGAAGTGGCACAGATAGTTTACCACTTCCATGGGAAATGGGACAGTCTGAACTATTGTTTAGTTTATTAACTGCATTTATATCCCACCTTTCTTACGAATGAGCTCCAGGCAGTATGCATGAGTCACTTCCTCCTCGTTTCTATCATCACAACAGCCCTGTGAGCACCTGCTCCGTCGACACTGCTTCTCCTATTTGCACCAAAAATACCTGGAAATCTCCAGGCATCATGTTACCTCCTTAGAAGAATTTTGACTTTAGCAAGTTGTTAAATTTTCTGGCCAACACATCAGAAATACAGAGATACATTTCCCACAAAACTTATTTTTGTACTTTGTTATACTTCCCACAGGCTGAAAAAACAACATCTGTGGCTTATGCAACTGAGCAGCTTCACTAGACTGCAGAAACCTCTTATCTCCAAATGAATATAATCAGAAATGCAGGTTTTTAAAAATTGGGTGACATCATCACAGTCCCTTTTTTTTAGCAAGATTTGGAGAAGAAAGAGAAGATCTGGGATATATTACATGTCAGCTTCTGTCAGCTACTTCAGAATGATGTCATCCGAACAATCTAACACAAGCAGACAGACTGCACCTTTCTAAATGGAGCTTTGAAAGAAGACAACAGTTAACAACTGTGTAAGAATTTATATAGCACTTTCCCTAACAATTCAAAATGATTCATATATCTGTAGGTAGACATAATGTGGTGTAGTAGTCAGAGTGCTATACTGGGACTTGGAAGATGCAGGTTATAAAATTCACTGTATGATCTTGAGCTGTCTCACACTCTGTCAGCCTGGGCTACCTCACAGGGGTGGTGGTGGTGAGAATGAAGTGGCGAGAAAGACAACCATCTACACTACTTTGACCACACTGGAGTAAGGCAGGATATAAATGTAGTAAGTAACTAAATCCTGATAGTCTTGCAGCAGCTGTGGGATACAGCCCAGCAGATTTACCTCCACCTAACATAAGGGGAGCCTGTGGCTGACAACAGCACCTTGCTTTCTAAACATTTGAGGTGGTGCAATGAGATAGCTCAGCAACGTATTTTTTTATTATAATATCCCATTACTTCAGGAGGACTTCTTCTGGCATCACTCATGCAGCTCTGGGTTGTTGTTTTTCAGAGGATATTCCCATTTCTTTCATGCAAGAATCTAGACTTTTATACCCAGGACAGTGAAAAGAGTCCCCTCCCACTTGTTAAACTATGGCCATTTCCACATGAGACTGTTATAGTGCTATTATTCCACTTTCAACATCCTATGGAATCCTGGGGTTTGTAGTTTAGGGAGGGGCCGCATGGCCCCTCCCTAAACTGCAAACCCCAGAATTCCATAGGATGTTGAAAGTGGAATAATAGCACTATAACAGTCTCATGCAGAAATGGCCATATCTGAAAAGTGTTTTTTAATCTCTGTTAGCTAGTATCAGGAGCAGTACTGGAACAGCACATGTAAATGTCACAGATTGTAACAAACACACACAAGGAGATTGTGCTTCCCAAGCCACTGAAAAAAGGTAGACTGTAAAAGTAGATAGTAAATAAAGACTTGGTGTGATCCAGTTTACAGTCATTACAGTCTGGCTTAACCAAGTCTGTCACCTGACCAGACTGAAAGCTGGAGTCAAGGTCTGGAAAGAAGCGTGGCATTCAAAGCATTAGCCACCACAGAGGCAATACAAAGGTATGGAACTACTCTTCTTGATAATTAATATTGTTCCCATAAATATCAATCCAATATGACATTACAAGAAAAAATTCACTACTGACAACCACTTCAGAAAGCTGCTAATTAACAATAGCTTTCAGACCTGACTTGTGCAACCGCTGTAACACTTTCTGAAAAATTTTTGTTGACAATGTTTCACCTCTGACAAGGTCATATCTAGTTTCAATAAAAGGAACCACTGTAACAAAACCATCTTTCTCAGCCCAATATCCATAAATATATACAATCAAATTACAGTCAGCCCTCCACATTTACAGGTTTGATTATTCATATATTATTTACTGTCACCTCATCTGCCTCCCTATGCCATTTTTAACAGGGACTGCAAACCTCATGAGACTGGGAAACTTGTAAACAAGACTTGTAATTCCCTCTTAAAAATGGTGTGGGGTTGCAGTGGAGGTGGCAGTAAGCCCCACCAGCCACCTACTCATGCCTTGTGAAGGAACCCTGATGCCTCAAACGAATCCATAGTGAGTTGAATATGGTGAGCATACTTTTTTTGGTGTGTTAAATATGATTTGGGAGCACCCAGAGTTATTCATAGTTTTTCCACTTTCACGGGGATCTTGTGCCCCTAACTCTAGCAAATGTTAGGGGTTAGGGTTAGGGGCACACAACCCCCATGAAAGTGAAAAAAACATGAATAACTAGGCCCTCCCAAACAAGATTTAACACACAAAAAAAAGTATGATCACATAGTCAACCCACCGTGGATTCCTTTGAGGCATCAGGGTTCCTTCACAAGGGAGAAGTGGTTGGCTGGTGGGGCTTACTGCCACCTCCACTGCTGCCCCACACCATTTTTAAGAGGGACTTACAAGCCTCGTTCGCAGTTTCTCAGTCTCACGAGGCTTGCAGTCACTATTAAAAATGGCATAGGGAGGCAGCAAAGGTGACAGCAAATAATCCATGAATAATCAAATCTGCAAAAGTGAAACCCGCAAATGTGGAGGGCTGACTGTACATCTCAATCCTTTTTTTCTACCCCCCCCAAAAAGTAGTTTACAAGATAAAGACCAATTTCATGTATTAACAACCAAAAAATTAAAACACAACAGTAATTATAACCAGTACTCCCAAATACCAAATCAGATATTAACAAGAACAACACAGTCAAGAGCTATAGTTTAAAACAAATTACACTTTGAAAGCTGCCTGGAGTTAGTTGGCTTTCAGTAAGTTGTACTCAAAAAAGCAACTTTTCCAAACATTACTCATGCATGGGGTGGAGGGGAGCACGAGACGGACATGTGCATCCCCAATCACTGAGACAAATTCCTCCCCTGTAGGGACGTGCCAAAATTATTACTGTTTGGCTTCCTTTTCTTTTGAAGAGCTAAAATCCTCATGGCCTAGCTAAAATGTTTACACTTTAGAAAGTAACAGCAGCACTCAAGGGCAACATGCCTGCTAGTACTTCCAACTATACTAGGCACTAGGTAACCAACCAAAAGGGATAAGTTCTGCTTTCCACCCACTCCTCTATGTAGCACCCATTGGCTTTCAAGAGCTCTTCATGATAGCTTTAGCAAGCTGTGGCTGTCTGGATTGACCCCTCCTCCCACTCTAACTTCATATAAACTTATTGGATATGCATCCTTGTTTCCTTGGTATCCAGAAATAGAGGTTATTTAGTTCAAAGTTCTCTGAACACAGCCTCCTTAGGAGACCATCTGCTGTTGCAGACATGTGCCACTTCCCATGACCCAGATATAAGGCCAGTTCAGCAGAGGGATTACACTGGGTGGATTCCATCAGCACTTCTTAACTTGGCTTGCTGTAGGCCTCAAAGTTCACAGAAGAAATTTTCTACCCCATCTCCTTCCATCACTTCAGCTTTAGCAAAAAAACAAATCACACTATCTTTGGCTCCTCTGAGTCAGTCTCATGCAAACCAACACTTCTTCCATGTGTTCTGCAGCTGAAAGACTTGGTATGACACTTCACAGCACAGGAGTAATTAAAGAAAACACAGTGCCCAGATTTACATTCAGAAGGACCTCCCAACAACCACTGCAAACACTCTCCAGTAAGCAAACTTCTCAAAAGGCCACTGTAAAAGAATCTATATAATCTGTGCAAATACAGAAAAACAAAACAAAAATGATAAAAGACCACAGAATTCAGCTTCTTGAGAATTTGAACTTAAATGTACAAACAGGCACACACAAAAAAGTTTCTATCCTTGTTACAGGGATGAACTTGGAAATTTCTTCTCTTATTTCTTTTAATTGGTAAGCTGCCTTGAAACCCAGTCTTGGCAAAAAAAAAAGAAAAAAGCAGGATATATGTAAAGTGGTCGACTGATGGACTGGAAAAAACATGTGAAATGTTTAACAAAGCCTGCCAAACTCAGAGGCAGGGCTTCAGGGTCTGTTCTGCATATCTCTTTAGCATCCCCATGACTGGGAGCAGAATAGATTAAGCAATATGCCTTGTAAACCTACCTAATATATACAGTTGGCCCTCCATATCAGTGGATTCTTTATCTACAGATTCAACCAACCACGGCTTGAAAATATTCCAAATAAATAAACAATCCAAAAAAGCAAACTTTGATTTTGCCACTTTGTATAAGGGATGCTATTTTACTACACTGTTGTACATAATGGGACTTGAGCACTCATGAATTTTGGTACCTGAGGCATCCTGGAACCAAACTCTAGCAGATATGAAGGGCCCACTCTGTGTGGGTGTGCGTGCGTTTATTCACTTATGAGGTTATTGAGTTCAGCTTTTTGGTGTTTTTTTTTTTTTGCATAGAAGTTGGGATACACTGTTAAATAATTTGAGGGTATTTTTTTTAATGAGTGTGCACAAAAGTGTATCATTAAAAATGAGAGCAAAAGAAAGCATGGGAGTTTAAATATTTATCCTGGAACAGTTTTAGTTCAGTGGTCTCACAGTACCTTGTTTAACAGAGGGTGTTTCCAGTGCCAATGAGTCCTTATTCCAGCAAAGCTCTGGGATGTGTCAGAATAACTAAGGAAATAAGCAAACTGTCTTTCATTAAGGAAGGTCCAGAGCAAACAGAGCAGCATCTGCTGCTGCTCTTTGCCAAACACACTACTCATAGTGGTCTGACATATTTCACCAACAATTGCCCAGGTTTATCCATTCCCTCAACCTTCCTACAGTCATCACTATTTCATTCTAACAGGTTTGTAAAATAGGGTTAATTAAATCTTTCTTAAAATGCCCTTCCATTCATATACCAAGAAATCCATAGCATGTGCGCACACACACATCACTTCACAAGATTCCTGGTTTTACTGCTCAATCAATTCCACGGAGTACTGGTGAGGGGAATGCACAATACAAGCAGTAAGCATTGCCCCTTCACAAGCCACAGATATTTTAAGCATTCCCCCCCTTCTCTTGCTCTTATTTGTTATTACACGTTTCTGTAAATGGGGGCCATAAACAATGTCATTTAGCAGCAGCTGCTGAAGGGAACATCACTTCTGCCACCATTTTAAAACCCAGATTTAGTGCCCAATGAAAGGAGAGCCCATGCCACATTTTTTAACACACATGCACACATATATACTGTCGCTATCGTTTCAGGACCCCCTTTGCTTGGAGAAGGCTGCATGCTGAGTGCTAGGGAACACTTACCCTTTTTTTTACCACTTGGGTCAGAGAGATTAGACAAGGATCCATAAATATACCACATGCCAGAGCAACACAAGGAGTACCACGAAAAAAAATCCAGTGCTTTCTATTCTGAGTGTTGTGTTGAGACTATGTAAAAGAAGCTTCTTGTTCTCAAACAGACTGTCTAATCTTTTAAACACTTGTTTCAGAGATCCTTTTTGCAAGTGCTTCTACTGTCTAAGGGACAAAACAAATGTGGCATTACTAATATATTTTAGCTCCATGTGCAAGATTTTTTAAAGTGGCTAGCCATAATTGCTAGGGATGATGGGGAGTGCAGTCAAAAGAATACTTTTCCGGACTCTGCTTCTGACACATTGGGCCCAGTTATTTCTTCCAACATAATGTGTGTGAATTTTACAAATATTCTTGTGCACAGAATCTGCACGCCCCTTTTCCAAGCAGACAAGATATATCATGTGACTGAGGTCTACTCATATGTGCATTAATTAAAGGGTGGGCAGACTTGGGATATTTAAAAATCTGGAATCAAACACATTCTGTGATATACAAAATCTTGGAAGTTAATGTACAAATGAAGCTAGAATTATATTTGTTGAGATTAGTAGAAGATCAGTTAGAGAAATATGGTAAGATATATGATACATGAACACCACAACATGACTACTGTATTATATTCGCAGACGTGGATGAATACAGAAATTCCAATGAAAGAGGACTGGCAGATAAAATTAATGGACCTAGCTGAAGTGGATAAATTGGCAATATTGATAAGAGTGAATTCAGTGGCAACTTTTTTGAGAGACTGGTAAGCTTTGAGAGACTGGTAAGAGTATAACATGTTGACTTTAGGTTTCGACAATTATACCTGGAAACGTAGCAGTTGAGGTGTTTATATATGATGCCCCCAAGGTCACTCAGTGGTTTTCCATGGCCCAGCAGGGAATCCAACTCTGGTCTCTAGGGTCGTAGTCCAATACATCAAGCTGGCCCTCTGCTAAAAATTTAAACAGTGCATCTAAGCACGCACTTAGCCCAGAAATTTGCAGTCAACAGGAGAACAAAGATCAAATACTTTCTCAAAAGAACTGAGTCCTGTTTTTCTTCCCCACACACTGTTTTTGTGCAACATAATTTGGATGGGTGGAGAGCTTTTCAGTTATTGCTTGTTAGAAAACTGAGAGTCAAAAACCTTTGCGAAATCTATGAAAATGATCTAGAGACTTGCCAGTGGATCCTATTCTACTTCTGGTCCATTCTGGTCATAGTGCCTATTGCAAGGTATGTACACCATGGGCTAGGTATATGAGTCAAAGGTTCACTTTAGTAACCTGCCATGCACATGTGTAGCCTTCACACCCAAGCTGTCTGTGACACAACCCAGGATCTCAGCATGGTCTCTTCTTACAAGGTTGCCAAAAGATAGAACAGAAGTCCAAACATCTGGCCAGATATCGTAGCCATGAGGTCAGAAGTTAAAATCAGTATCAGGATGGAGGCAGCAGAGTCATTGATAAGTGTGTAGGTATCAGAAAACAGCTAGCAATTCATCCTGGGATGGAGCAGGTCCTCATCTCTGAAAATATAAGTCGGGCAGCAACTCAGAAATAAATGCCCAATCTTTACTCATTGATAGTAAGAGTTTATGCCTTCCCTCCCTCTCATCTGCAGAATTCACATGCCCATGATCAAGGGGCTGCCTAACAAAAGCACACTGGAGGAAAGCATCTTTCTATTAGTCCTTCCACACTCTCACAGAGGGGATTCACATACAGAAGTCAAGAGCACAAAGACCATGGTTGGCTACTTTGCACAGGGGCAAAAGCCATTAGAATATCTGGAAAGGCAGAGTCAGTACACCAGAAGAACAAACCGTGCTAGACTCTGAGAAGGAAGAGATGATGACATTGACTTTAATGCAACACAGCAACCATCACTACAGAGAAGGGGAGATGTGGGTGAGGAGAAAAAGGAGCAGTTTCCCTTGTTCAAGTTCAACATTTCTATACTCAGCTGCAAGTGAGGGAAGTCACTATAATAGCATTGCTCTGAAACCATGCAAATGCCATAACCAGAGCTAGTCCCACGAGGCTGCGTGCATCTCCAGCGCAGGATGTAACGTTATGCATGCCATGCTGCTGCATGTGGAGTGGAGGGGAGGAATGCAAAACGAATGTGCACCTGTCTGCCACTTCAAAGCCAGCATCTAGACATGCCCTAGGAAACCAGAGAATACATTTACACACACTGACTTTGAAATACAGAGAGTATTTAGTGAATATTAGCCTCTCTTCGTCTCTTATGCTTGATTTGGGTTGGGCTGCTTGAAAGAGGCATGCCTTCTCCTATGGCCACTGTCTATTCTAGGTACATACTCATTGTGCACTGAGTGCTGGGACTGAAGTCCATTCAGTCCAAGTCGTCAAATGGAAATATCTTCCTTTTTTCTTTCCTAAATCCAAACTGAAAAGAACCCTAGAATTTACACTTCCACTGATTTTTGCAATACATTTCTAACCTCCAAAAGTACATACAAAAATGCATATGATACGGGAAGCGTGCATGGGTACACAGATATTATGTAGCAGTATTAGAGGAAATTGGAAGGAAAGATGATAACACTTGGCAAAGTGGTGAAGAGGCAGACTGTACTACAGGCAGACTGAAGGAAGCCATAGCCCTGAGTTAGTAGGACCTGAGCAGGGCAGCTTATGATGGAGCGCTCTCATTCACAGGGTCACCCTAAGTCAAAGTTGGCTTGATAGCAAATAACAATACACAGGAGGTAATTGCTTGCAAAAACATTTACATCAGAAAAACTGATTATTATTATGTATATGTTAGAAAATGTACATATACATCCATATGAATTTTCATGCAGACTTTAAAAAAAAGGGAAAAAAAGGAAAATCAGGATTGGAAAAACAAAGAACTGAGCAGAATTGAAGCTGAGAACCATCCCTAGTTCAGGGTTTGGGTTGTACATAAGGGGCCTGTAGACACTGAAAGTTGCTGCCCAGCAGACAAGATAAATATGCTACTTTTGTGCTGTTAATAAGAAGCATTCTCCAAAGCTCTCTGTCGAGTTAGAGTGCAGAGCACCAACACCAACTATAAGAATAAGCTTAGCTTCATTTGGTCCACAAGGCTCCTGCTGTGACATCCTATAAAGCTTTCACTGTTGTCTCCATTCACTGTTTCTTCCACTGGAACTGGTAATAAAGAGAAGAACTATGGACATGTCTATGAGGCATATATACTCTAAGCACTATGGCTGCACGCCTGTACTTATTTGCAAGCTTCCAAGCTGACATGTCTAAGACTGCACTTCAAGTAACTCACTGTCCTAAACTAGACTGAAGCAAATAGCTCCCCATTTGAGCAATGAAGCTTCCCCAGGAACCACAACTGACATTTAGAGTTCCTCCCCATACCCTTTAATGAAAAGATTGTGCATCATGTCAGTTACTTCCAGCACAGCCTTTCTTGAGGCAACCTGTCCCACATTTTGAGAAAATCAGCAGTGGTGTGCATGCATGCACACATACATATGGGCACAGTAAACTAGGCTGTCCTATGGTACTTTAAAGGCAAGGAACTTTATTGTTGCATAAAGTCTTATGTGCTTATTAGATTTATGAAGTAAAAAAGGAGTGTTAAGTCTCAATAATACCTCAACCAACAGCTTTCTTGCTTTAGGAAAAGACCACCTTGAAAGCAAGCACTCAGAGTTGACAGATAAAACCTTAGCAATAAGTTCTTGGTATTGTTCATATTTTGAAATGCTTCGATGAAGCTATAGCTTATTTTCATTGCAGTGCACATAAATACCCATACGGCAGTACAAAGAGATCAGAAACTAAAATAGTCACCTTCTTGAGTAGAGCTGGCAAGATGCAGGATTGCAGCTGCTTTCATTCTTTGCTTGACTAGCAAAGGGAAAGACAGCAAGGAGGGCAGCAAAATGCTGTTTAATTGCAGTACAGTTGCAATAATATGAAACGTGTCTTTACACAGTGCCTAGAGATTTACATGGACCCATTCACTCTCCATCAGCATCCAGATGACAAGCAAGGTTATGCTTATTAATAGTCACTTCTTACTAGGATGAGGCAGTCTCAATGGGCAAAGGGCAGCCCTCTTAGCCTTTTTAATTTTTTTTTTAATTTACTGTGCATCCTTCCCATAGTATTTTCCCAGCTGGAAAAAATAATCCAACCAAATAGTGATTTTTGTGGTGAGTTTGCCTCAAAAGAGGTCAAAATGCACCCCAAACTTGAAAAATCAAAATTAGAATGGGCTCTAATCTCTTCTAGATTTTATTTTTAAAGAACAGTTGCTTCTTTTGGGACTTGGTGCAGCTCACAGATGATCCTGGGGGTAGGAAACTGGCTCCTCGGCCATCCTCCAAAGTTGCCCATAACAGTGTAGATAAAACTAGGACTGTGGCCAAAAATTTGTTCCATAGGAGAGAATGGTGTTTCTTTTATTTGCTGATAAATAAATGTATATCTGAATTTGCATTTTGACTTTTCTCTATCAGTCCTAGCCAGCACAATGAATGGTAAGAAGTGGTGCAAGCTACAACCTAAAACATTCTGAGGACCATGTGTTGCCAGGCCTTGCTCTAATCACGACACAGAGTGAGACTCAATTATTTTATACCACTCCATGTCAGGGAACAATGGCACCATATTGCTCTCATTTCATTTGTAGCTGAGAGACAATGACTTCTTTGTTAATCAGAGGCAATGGACTCTGGGCAACAGATTACTACTCCCTTACACACTGGAATAATTCATCTCTTAAGAAAGGGATGAGTCTCCCTGTTCTTTTACCATATCAGTTTACTTATATGAGCATCACATGGAAGCTGTGAGACTAATACTGTAGTGGAAATGGAAGGTCACTCAGCCTGAGGGTGAAAAAGTACCAGTGGGACCAAAATACTACTACTACTACTACTACTAATAATAAATAAATAAGTGAATAAATAAACAAACAAACAAAAAACCACATTGGGTTGGAATAAATGGTCAACAGCTACACCAGGTGCCCACAAGTCAAAATACAGCCCAAAACTTAGCTACTTAATAGATTTTCATTCAATTTAACAGAACTTGGGAAATCTACCCTTTTGGATTATAACCCCAACACTGGGTCAGGGATTCTGGGGGGTTGCAGTTTACACAGTAACTTTTTCAAGTCTGAATTTAAATGGGGAGCATATAGATCTAGCACAACTAAATTCAGCTGTTAGTCACAACTATAGGTCAAATGAATCAACTGGAACCTGGTGCAAAATTTATGTAACTTCTGTTGAGTCAATGGGCCTATTTTAGTTTGGAATAAAAATTTGATTTAGGTTACAATACAATCCTGAACTGATACAACCTTGACCACAAATATTTAAAAAAAGGTATCTCAAGCTTGCACACTGCTTAGGAGCCATTATGATCAGCATTACTGAGGGAGGATCGAGTTTAGTATTTGGACATTTTCTGATGCAAACAAGCCTCTTCTGATTCATACAATCCTTTTTACTACAATACTAGTTTCAGAGAAAGATGTATATATACCATTAAAGAAATATTATCTATGGATTTATTTTAATGGCGAGCCAATTATTTCTAACTTACTTGAAAATAATATATTTTAAAGCAGGAGGATTTTATTTATAGACTGTTTCCTTGCCAAAGTTTTCAAATCTGTGAATAAAGCATATACAGTATGTTAAAAAATACTGCTGCATAAATCTACAATCCTCAAAAATAACCACAGAATCCCATGAAAGGGCCAATATAGTTCTTCCTCCACATTCATGAGTTTGAACTTTGCAGATCTGACTATTCACGAGCGTGTACGCCTCCCCCTGCCATTCTCCTCCTTCTATTCCCTTGTGTCTTGCCGGGCATGGAAAAAGGATGCAAGTGTGCCCAGGAAAAAGGCAAGGGAAGGAGGGGAGCATGTGTGCATTCTCCCCACTGGAGCGCCCTCTTCCTATTGCCCATGCATTTGGCCCCAGCCGGAGAATATCATGTGACCTTCCCCCCGCCGCAGAGCTCCCCACTCCTATTCCTATGCATTTTGGCCCAGAGTGGAGGATGCACACTGAGGCAAAATGCAAAAGAACTGAGGAGGGGGAGCCCTGGAAGTGAATGAGAGGGGGAGCGTGGGGGGAGTTATTCGAGTTTTTCCCACTTCCATGGGAGTTCTGCACCCCAAACCTTCGCAAAAGTGGAGGGGTCAACTGTATCTAATATTTCTCCACTCAGAAGCACTTGGAGCTCAGATTTGAACTTGGCAAATCATACGCTCTTTGAAGAAAAACCAAAGCTCTGAAGATTTATGTTGTGTATATTACTGCACCACACCTACGGCAGTCGTGCTCCATTGACTTCTGACAGATCAATTTTTCATATTCAAAGGTGGTGAAAAGACCCACTGTAATAGGCAGACCAGGACTCAGAAACAATTGTAACTACCTGTAACTAGTTCACCGGGGAGTAGGTTTGTGTGTGTCTAAGCAGCTTCAAGTTGCCTGTTGATGCATGGCAACCCAGTAAGTTTCAGAGGGTTTTCTTAGGCAAGGAATTCTCAGAAGTAGTTTTGCCAGGTCATTCCTCTGAAATATAGCCTACAGCTCCTGTTATTCATTGGCAGTCTCCCATCCAACTACTAACCAGGGCTGACTCTGCTTAGCTTCCAAGATCAGACACGATCTGGTGCCTTTAGGGCATTTAGGCAGGTTTACAAGGTGCTTAGTAGAGTCATGTTCCAAAAATAGCATGACAAGTAAGAGCAAACTTAATATATCTTGTTAATAGGCAACTCTTTTTAGTTACTTTCATAAGTTACTTTGAAGGGCAGCTTAAAAGGACTTCTGACAGTTTTTTTTCCAAAGTTTTATGCCATTCTCTCATCTATTTTAAGGTTTTTGCCTCAAAAAAGTAACAGAGTAACAGAATATTATCTAGGAGATGAACATGTAGCACAATTTACTTTTTCCTCAAATAACAGTACCAGGTAACTTTTCAAACACTGTAATGAGCAATGGGCATAAATTACTTTTAAAGAGAAACTTTCCAAACTTTGACCCCTAGCCCTTTCCCTCACTGTGCCCCATGGCATGGCACAGTGAGGCAAAATCCCTCTCCTGGAGGTTACTGATTTATAAAATTGCTCTCCAGTTGAATCCAGTAGGAAGGAAAATGCCACAGACCATCCAAAATCTTGTTGGAGAACCAAGGATCTTTTAGATGCAGTGGATCCAAAACCATCCTGACATGCCTGTGATATGCTCTCCAAATGTCCTGTTTCAGGGCCAAATGGCAGCAGATTCACTACAAGCACTACTCTTGTGACAACAGAGCTTTCTGCAGGCATTCTGGGAACCTACATGGTGGATGTTCCTCTGTGAGGTGGCAGTGCACTTCAGTCCCATCCTAACTCCCACTCAGCCTTCTGACCAAGTGGTAGGAATTGCTCTCTTATTTTACAAGACACAGATCCTACCTTTCATTCCAAAAAGTCACCAGGCACCTAGCAAATACCAAACAATAACATCTCTTCTTCTGTACTGACGCAAAACAAGGACAATTGTAAAGCCAAGCTAGCAATAAAGCCCACAAATCACTTTACCAAGTTTCTCCAAGGAAAGACAGTTTTCACACTATATGACAAAAGCAGAATGAGCACTGACATAAAAACTTGGACTGTGTCAGATATTTTCTCAGCCCAATGAGAAGTGCAGTGTTCCAAGAGTTAATGTACACTGCCTGAATTTAATGACTCCAATGAGAATTCCAGCCTAATCACCTAAAGACACCAGATCCTGTCTGATCTCAGAAGCTAAGTAGGGTCAGGCCTGGAAGAGAGATAGCCAAGGAAACTTCAGGTGCTGTGGACCAAAGGTTCTCAGCTTTTAGTCTCCCAGATGTTTTGGGCTTCAGCTTACAGAATATCTAACCATTGGTCATGGTAGCTGAGGCTTCTGGGAGCTGAAGTCTAAAACTCCTCGAGGGCCAAAGGCTAAGAACCACTGCTGTAGGCTACATTCAGAGGAAGCCAATGGCAAGCCACCTCTGAATATACCCCACCTAAGAAAATCATGGGGCCATGAAGTCAACAGACTTGAGCCCCCCCAACAAACACTATGAGAATTCCAGTGTCCTCCAACACCATCCCAAATACAGCAACTGTGTCACAGGATTTTCTTGGCAAGGTTTCTTCAGAGACTTGCCACTGCCTTCCTCTTAGGCTGAGAGTGTGTGACTTGCCCAAGGTTATGCAGTGGATTTCCATGGCTTGAGCAGGGAATTAACCCTGGTCTCCAGTATTCTAGTCTCAAACCACTCATTACCCACATAATGCCAAAGTACTGATGCTTATATATGTTTATCACTATCACAACTCTGTTTCACAGCAAGCAACATGGGATTTTTTTCTGTTCCAATGGGTGGGGGAACAAGTAACCCCAATGACAAGAAGGCTCAGATGTGTTGGGACAAGGTTTGTCTCAGCCATATTTTATCTTTAAAAACCAGCCAAGCAGTGCATGACAGCTAGCTAAAACTCAGGAACATTGTTTACAGTGTTCCCTTCAGGTGACAACATTGTAATATACCTACATGGTGCAGCCAGTTCTGTGTTGATTCTACATAAAATGTGATGCTGGGGTAATAAAATGTCCTATCCTGGTACATGTGGATGAAAAGGTCTCCTGGAACTTTTCTAGAAAAGGCCTTCCGCAACAAATGTGCCAGCAAGAGAAGCAGCAATTCCTTTTCTATCCAGTCACTGAAAAGGTGGTAGGGGAGCTGTAAAGCACAGGAAGAAACAGAAGAAGAGGCAATCATAGCCCAGGCCATGGCCAAATTGTTTCTCCTTGTACCCAGGGTGTATCTACCACACTTCAATGTATTTCATTCCATGTATCTGAGTGACCCAGCAGGCTCATGCCCCCAAATGTTTGTGACACAATAAGGATGTAAAACTGCAATCGCAGGCACACTTTCCTGGGAACTTTCCAGTGTAACAGTTTCCAGCAAGAATGTTTATGTACTATCCAGCTACTGTTTGGTAATGATTACTGTTAAGATAACGATCACTGTATCTGTTTTTTGCATTGCAGTTCCTTCTAGCTCCATTGATTACAACTTCCACCCACTGAAACACATGTGTAATAATCTGCCAACTGATGCAATGCATTAGATGAAGTGGGAAGGACTCCACAAAGTTTATGCCAAATAAAATTGGCAGGTTTCTAAGGTACAACAAGACACTTTGTTCTTTTTTCCCTTGGGAGTAAGTCCCAGTGAAAGCAATGAGGCTTATTTCTCAGTGGACATGAATAGGATTACATCATTAAAAATATCACAAAATTATTTGTTAATTTTGCTGCAACGGATCAACAATGCCACTAGTCTGGAATTTTGTAACTAGTGCAAGGCCTAAATGCTGTCAAATGAGGTACAACCTGAAATGGGGAAATCTTGAATGCTTCACACTGTTCCAAAGTGAATTTCACCCAACATGGCTCTTCTCATATTTTCAAAGTGTGCTTTTCATCAAGTGTGCCCAATGGGCAGACAATATTTCTTCAACTCTAAAAAACAGTGACACCTTAGGAGTGCGTCAGATCGCCAAAATACAAGAGGAAGGTCATGTAAGGACAGAAAAAGCTCCTTCTGGAAAAAAAAATAGAAGTGCTATTCTGGAAGTATCATTACAACAGCTCACTCCATGGTGACCAATTTGTGAAAACATTTGCATCTACCATGCACAGAGAAAGTCAATTACTTTTTTTTTTACCCTTAAAGAAGTTTTTCAAGATCAGTAACCTCTTTTTAATATGAACTTATGAATGATTTTAAAAAGCTAACACCACCATCACTACACACAAAAAAATGGTAAGAGAAAGAAGAATGGTAATTAATGGGAGATCGTGCGTGGTGTAGCCGCTAAGGTGTTGAACTCGAGCTCAGAAGAACCAGGTTCAGATCTCCACTGTATTATCGAATTTGCTGGGTGACCTTGGTCCAGTGACTGGTGAGAAGCTCTTTCCCCATTCAGACTGCTATTGCTGTAGCTTCTGAGGGAAAGAAGCGCAAGCAGGCACAGCTCTATCATGCCTTGGCCCACCAGCTGATTAGAGGCCTCCTCTCCACATTTCAACTGCCATTGCTTTGGCCTCTGAGGGATGGAAGAGCAACCACGAGCTGGACTCATTTTTTCCCCTCTGACATTCCGTTTTCCTTGTGTGTCTTGTCTTATTTAGACTATAAGCCTGGGGACAGGGAACTGTCAAATCAATTATTTGTAAGCCATCCGGGGACCTTTGTTGGGATAAAGGGCAAGGTATGAATGTTGTTGTTGTGCATCTTCAAGTTGTTTCTGACGTATGATGACCCTCAGGCAAACCTATCACAGGGTTTTCTGGGACTGAGTGTGTGATGCACTCAAGGTCACTCAGTGGGTTTCATGGCCCAGCAGGAAATCAAACTCAGGTCTCTAGGGTCATAGTCCAACACTCAAACCACTATATCACCTGGATCTCAGGATATAAGTAAAGAAGACTGTTTCTCCTCAGTATGACTCACCTTGCTAGGTTGTTGTGAAGATAACACAGGGAAAAGGAGGGCCATGCACATCTCCTTGTGCTTACTAAAGAAGTGAGATACACATACAACTGATAAGTCAAATAAATAAAAGAGGGGTGTTGCTGCGCTCTGTTCCCCTACTTATCTACTACAGCTGTCCTCTACCATCTCCCTGGATCTTCGCTTCTGCATGGGAAAGCTGAGCCACATAAAGGGCACATTCTGCCAAAGCTGTTGCTGCTGTTCACACCGTGCTGAAAGAAACCAATGCCCTGGCTAGTGTGGAAGCCAATGGGTAAACAAAACTAATGTGGCCAGCCTCTCAGCTCTTGCTCAGCTGAAAACACCCGCCCCCTCTTAAAAATTAGTTGCTGTATATGACATACAGCATGTTTGGGGCGCTATATAACACAAGCCCCTAAACCACAGGAACTACAAATCCTATCATGCAACACTGCTCTCTCTTTGCTCAAAAGCCGAACATAAGGTTCCATAACTTGACCCTCCACCTTAAGGTAAGCTACATTTATATGATGCAGCATCAAAGCATCTGCTGTTTTGCCGATTTCCAAACTGGTCCCCCAGCAGGCGAAAGAGCTGCTGACCAGAAGAGGCAAAAAGCCAAACATTTCTCGCATTCCAGAGGAGGTTTATTGCCCCGGCTCATTACTGTCAAATGCAGAGAATGCTACCAACACGCACAGCGATCTTGACCTCGTAAGTCATTCCAGCACCACCACAGCAGCCTATCAAAACAATACATATCTTCCAACAGATTCTTTCCCTGCAGTGTTTTACGAGGGCGCGCGCGCGCACGCCCAGACACACGCACACGGAAACACACGCCCACGCCCACGGTGCTGGCGTGCAAAAACTTCACGGCACTGACCGAGCCGAGAAGTTGTTCACCCTTGCTGAAGCGCGCTCCTTCGCAGCGATCCCCTGCCAGCACGCTATGGCAACAAAGGGACAGGCAGGCGAGGCACTGCGTGTCGCCGGCGCGGTAAAAAGAGGGCACTGCTCACAGCGGTCGGCCGGGCCACGCCCAACCCAACGCGCCCCCCTCCGCCGGCCCGGCCGCATTTGTCGCTACCGGGTCTCGTGCGCGCACGCACCCCCCGCACCTCCAAGACAGTCGGGGAAAGATTAATCATTCCCCGATCCGCAGGCCACCACTTTCTCGCTCCTTTCTTCCGCTTCCCCCAAAAGCCAAACGGAGACGCCTATGCCCACCACCTCGGGGCCCGGGCAACTTCACCCGCTGCCCTCACGGAACAACACGGCGACCCTTCCTCCGGCAAGGCAGGCGCGCCGCTCTCCGTCACGCCTCCCCGCCCCGGCTGCCGCTCCCCGGGCCTCCCCTCGGGGGTGCGCGCGTGCAATGCACACGGCTTTCTCTCCTCCCCCCTCCACGGATCTGAAGTCGTCAGCCTATGCACCGTGTTTGGGAATAGGAACTGGGGAGAAGAGAAAGCCAGCAGGGCCCCACCGCAGAACGCCTTCTCTCTCCCGCTGCAAGCCCCAGTCGCGCCCGGTTGAACAAAGGAGCCTGGCCACCCCCACCCCGCCCCGTCCTTGGTAATCACCGCCGCACGAAGCAGAAGCGCCCGAGGCAAGAAGCCGGAGCGGGGAACGCCCTCTCCCTCTTTCGCCCCCATGGAGCGAGGCGCCGACACCGGGGACAAGCCGTCGCTCCTTCTCTTCCTCCTCGCTACATCCCCGCAGGCGACGTGCGTCCTTCAGGCCTCGCGCGCCCAACGAGCGACCCTCAGAGCAGCCCCCGAGCCAGCTCGGTCTGCTCGCTACGCCCTGCCGCTCCCTTCCCGCCCTCCGCGGCTCCGGGCGCGCGCATCCGCCGGCGCAAAGGAGCCTGCGGTCCCCCACCCCCCCTCGCCCCGCGGTTCTTTACGCAGGAGCCGCCATCCCTCCCCACACCAAGAGGAGCTGGTTTCCACGCCGCCCTCGCCCGGCCGCGCGAGGGAGAGAGCAGCCTCCAAGAGGGTCAGTCAGCGCCCCCCTCCGCCCACGCCCGCCCGCCATGCATGGAAGCCCCGGCCCCGCAGGTGCCGCGCGGGCCTCCCGCCGCCCGCCTTACCTGGCACTCGCCCCCGTCTCCGCCACTTCGCCTAGCCGGGCGCTGAGAGCCCCGCGGGCTCAGTCCTCCACGGAGGTCCCGGCTTGGGCCCGTCCCTCTCGGTTCCGCCTCCTCCTCCTCCGCCTCCTCCTCCTCGCCACCGCGGCTCTTTCCCAGCCCCTTCCCCTCCCACCCCGGCTCGCACACCCGAATGGAACCGGCCGCTGGGCTGAGCTCACCGAAGAGCCGAGGCAACAGCCAGCCGCAGCAGCAGCTTCATCCTCCCCCTGCCGAGGAAGTGGGCTCGTCCGCAGCGCGGCTCCATCTGCACCTACGGCAGGGAGAGGAGCGCGGGCGCGGGGCCGTATTGCTCCTAAGGGTTTGGTCCTTTGCGCCGCTGCCGAAGCTTCCGAGAACAGCGGCCGTAATCCACCGAAAGCGTGCGACTGTCGAACTCCGAACTGAGGGGCTTTAGAAAGCTTGCTAGGGGGACCCCGCGCGGAGCGGAAGGCGCTCCAAAGCGGCGACGAAGCAGGGACCGAGGCAGCCACCCAGCCGCACGGAGGAGTGTTGCGCTCACAAACCGCAAAGAGAGCGGCGCGGTCAATCGCCAATTAAACGTGACGGCCAGTTCCTCCGTTCCCGTCGGCGGTGTTCTGAGAGCGTGGCCTTCCTCCGCACAGCAGCTGCGCTGGCAAGCCGTGGGGCGAAGAGCGAAGCTTTCCCCGCGCGGAGCTAAAGTGGTGGAAAAGGCGTTGCTCTGCGAGCTCAGAGGGACGAAAGCCCTTGGCGGCAGCGCTCTTCTCTCGTCGGGAGAGGAAAAAGTCCAGGGGCTCCAGGCTAACTGTGTAACTGTGTAACCAGATGGTTTTGGACTGCAACTCTCATCTTCCCTGGCCTTTGCCTGTCCAGTGGGAATTTCAGTGCAGCAACGTCTGAAAGGGTGCATGGTTCCCCAGGCTTAGTTTACGGTAATGGTGGACAAAATGCAGTCCTCCAGGATTTATTGGACTACAACTGCCAGCGTTCCTTACCATTGGCTGTCAGAGGCGTATCTAGGGTGGGGCAAGTAGGGTATGTGCCCTGGGCACAAATGCCAGAGGGCACAAAAAACCCAGTGTCCTCCCCAACTGTATGGCTTGGGACAGCTGGCCCAGAAGCACACCCTGAAAGCAGCAGCGTTCTCCACTGTTGTCGCTGCCACTCTTGCTAGGGCTGTTCTTGGCCTGGGGCAGTGATGGGAAGCAGCTCCTCCAACCAGCCCTGGCTCACCACCACCGCCACCCTCACCAGGGTCATCCTCAGTCCGGGGAGGTGGCATTGGGAGAAGCAACACCTAGGGGCACAACTTCCACACTGGCCCTAGGCAATATTGAAGCGAGCTATGCCCCTGTTGGCTGTACTGGGCAGGTTCAATGAGAATTTCAGTCAAGCAGCTTCAGGAGAGCCACACTGTGCCCATTCCTTGTGGGTAACACTATGTGCAAAAAAGATCTAGGAGTCTTAATAAAGCGAGAGTTAAACATGAGTCAACAATGTGATTCAGTTGCGCAAAAATCAGTGCAATTCTAGGCTGCATCAGTGTCAGATCAAGACAAATAGTAGGGCTATTCTGTTCTGTTTTGGTTAAATCTCACCTGGAATACTATGTCCAGTTATGGGCACCACAGTTCAACAAGGATATTGGCAAACTGGTACATGTCTGAAGAAAGGCAACCACGATGATGAAAAGTCTGGAAACTAAGCCTTATGTGGAAGAACTGGAGGAACTGGATACTTTTCGTTTGAAGAAGAGAAGAGTGAGAGATGATTGAAATCTGTACATATCTAAGTGATATTATGAAGAAGTTGGAACTAGCTTGTTTCCTACTGCTCCAAAGACTAGGACACAAACCGATAGATTCAAATTATAGGGAAAGAGATTTCACCTAAATATTAGGAAGAACTTTCTGATAGTAAGAGAATGGACTGCCTAAAGGGTAGTGTACTTTCCTTTAGGGGAGAGTCTTTAAACAAAGATTAGATATGCACCTCTCATGAGAGCTTTAGTAGTTTAATTCCTGTATATCAAGGAGTTGGAGTAGACAACCCTTCTAGCATTAGGATATTTGCAAAAGGAGAGGATGCATACATGTTAGGATGCAGCCTCAGATATGGGAGTATTTCCTTCACAGTTTTCAGATTGCAATCATTCTCTTTTCCAAATAAACAGAACAAAACTCCTTTATTCTTCCTTGATCCACTCAGGAAAAGAATCTTGGAGAATGGTGTGTAGTCTATGCCTGTGCAGTGTAATGGTTTATCTGTCTTGTATGATTATGAACTTGCCCCATAAGAATACTGAATTCATAAGAATTCAAACCACAGGAAAAGAGATTCCACCTGAACCTGGGGAAGAACTTCTGATGGTCAGAGCTGTCCAGCAGTGGAATCTGCTGCCTTGGAGTGTGGTGGCGTCTCCTTCTTTGGAGGTTTTTAAGCAGAGGCTGGATGGCCAGCTGTTGGAAATGCTTTGATGGGTGTTCCTGCATAGCAGGGGGTTGGACTTGGTGGCCCCTGGGGTCTCTTCCAACTCTATGATTCTATGATTTTATGAATACGTTTAATGTCCATTTTTTTAAGCCTTCAACTTGTGAGCCTGTAGGTCTGAACATATTGGCCTTATGAATGTCATTGTCCAATGCACTCAGGTTCATTGAAGGACAACTGAGCACTTGTTGGGAACTGGGAACATGCGTGTATGCATGCATGTGTTCATACACACCTTCCTCCATTGACTTATGGTGACCTCATGAATTTCATAGAGTTTTCTTAGGCAGGAAATACTCAAGAGATGGTTTTGCCAATTTCTTCCTCTGAAATATTGACTGCAAGACCATCTACACACCAACTAGGCCTGGCTCTGCTTAGCTTCCAAGATTTGATGGGATCTGGTGCCTTCAGGGCATCTGGGCCCTATGGAAACACGTGGTCCTCCAGTTTATACTGGCTTACAACACCCTTCAGTTCAAACCATCGTACCCACTGTTAAGGCATGACATTCAGCAACATCAGAAAGGTCACACGTTCATTACTTGTGCCATAAGTAAAGGCTCTTGTCTCCCCAACTGGAGCAAGGGACAGTGGAGTGTGGGGGGCTGTGTGTGCAAATACCTCATGCTGCATCACCTGGTACGTTTCAAAAACAGTTTAAACATATTTTGCTAAGGGTTGCAAGTTTGGGCCATGTGTACAGAGACGTAATCTTATGAATACGTTCCACCACATCCATTGCCTGCAGCAATCTCAGAGGTTTGTTTATTGTGGAGCTGGAAGCCATGTGCTTTCTGGCAAGAAGAAAGATACAGCTGTTGCTGACTCAAAGAACCCACTCTGAGCGTCCTGCTGGGTGTAATGGATTACTAAGGAGTATGCTATCTGCTGCCATCTTGTGTTAATGAGGGTACATTGTAACTCAGTTTTCCAGCCCCAAGGGAAAGGCTGCATTATGTAGAGGTGGTTTTGGGGAAATTTGTTCGAGATCAGAGTAGACTTTGGGAAATTATTTTTAAGAAGAATGAATATGATGACATGCTAAAGGCATCCATGTGGAGGCAGTGGTAGAATGATCCCCTGGGCCCAAAGCATCATCCTACCTGCCACTGGATGAGTTACAGATGTTTTCACCATGTCATCATTTATTTTTCTTAAAAGTTACTTTTTCAAGTCTGGATCAAAAACTCATGAGCATAGCACAGGGAAAAAATATCAGTGTAGCCTCTAATATTTTGTTTCTCAAGAGGGAAGCACCTTGTGAAAGGTCATTTAGAGTGTGAGTGTGTGTGTGTGTGTGTGTATTTACAGTATTTATATCCTGTTCTTCAGCAAAAAAGGCTCCCAGAGTGGCTTACAAATAGTTGAGAGTTTCCTGCGCTCAAGCTTACAATCTAAATAAGTCCAGAAACACAAGGAAGAGGGAACAGAGTAAGTCCAGCAGACAACCCCTGTTCTTCCTTCCCTCTGAGGCCATAGCAGTGGCAATTGGGGTGGATGGAGGACCACTTTAATTTCCAGACAATAGACCTGGGCTGCAATCCTATATCCACAGTCTTTGACATAAGTCCTGTTAAACTCAGACAGGCTTACTTCTGCATAGACTTGCTTAGATTTGTGCTGCTAGAAAATCAGTCCTGAATGTTTACGAAGATGATGTTGTATTGCTCCTTGTAACCTCAAACATATACTTTTAAGAGAGTACATGTTAAAGAAGCAAAAACTAACTCCACATGGATTGTGTGCAGTATATAATGTGAGATATAAACAAACCATACTATTTTTATGAAATAACAGCAATATTAGGAAAAACAAGACTCTGGCAAGACTTGTTTTGTATACACACTTCACATTCAACAGTAGCTTTTTTTCCCTTTTCAAGGGAAAAATCACAATGTACAAAAAAACATTCATTCCAGAAACGCAGGGTAAAAAGGCATATAGCCAATGCTACCAAGTACAACTAGAATTAATCCTCAAGGTTATACAGCAGCAGAATCCTCACATGCTCCCATCATCAAAGCAGTGACTTCACAAGGCTCTAAAAACCAAATATAATTATGGCTAATGTGGTCCGGTGCTTAACTCTGTATTTTTAGAACTGGCCTTTGTTTTTTATATTTGTTCTATTCAAATTATATGTTTGAGATTATGTGCTTTTCATCTCCTGTGATTTGTTCAGATAAGTAACCTTGTCCCTGCTGATTCCTACTTACTGCTCCATGTTACCACACAATGCCTACGAGGACTTGCATGTTGTTGCAGTTAGTGTATGGAACTTAACTATGAGAAGGGGTAGCCACCCCCCAACCCTCCAGCCACATAAAATGTAGCCTAAAAACATAATAATCAAATGATGAGAAGAAGGTGTGGCAACTCAACAGGCAGTACCTAGAGAGACACTAAATGAATCAGACTCTTCAGGACCAGATGAATTTCATCCAAGGGTACAAAAGGAACTAACAGATGCAATTTCAGCGTCTCTGTCTGTAATTCTGGAAAATGCCAGTAGAACAGATGAAGTGCCACATGACTAAGGGTGGGCAAATATTTTCACCATGAACAAAACAGGAGAGGGAAGGATCCAGTTGGTTACCAGCTGGTTGATATGATGCTGGTGTCTGGAAGGGTTCTAAAACTTATCATCGAGCAGTCCCACCTGTAAACAATGAGTGTGTGGGTGGGACTCCAGCGCACAAGCCACTACACCTTCCTGAGTCTCCAAAAACTATACTTCCTTTCTAAATACTGAATGTACTCACAATTGGGCACAAACTACTGTTGCTGAGTACAAATGAGTTTTATTACAGAAGGGTAGCCATCTGAAGCTTACTGAATAGAAAGGATGGCATAAAGGCATATTCCATCAAATGCTCCAGTGATGATTTGATTATACCAGTGGTGAAAAGTGAGTGGCCTTTGTTTGACAGAGTAGAGGGAGTTCAAAAATGCCATCTAAGGAAAGTAATACTTTATGAAATGGTTTGTTTTCTGATTTAAGCAGCATGTGGTGTTTTTCTTTCTGGTTTGGAATTGTAACTGTAATGTAATTTTAAAATATCCTTAATTAAGTGGTGGCTTATTTAACAATGGGGCATGATTATAAACAGGATGGAGAAGTAGCCGGTGAATGAAGATAAAGGGCAAGGTGTGGAACTTCAAAACCAAAGCTCAATACTATCAGTAATAGCAATTTATTTCAAATGCAAGAGGCAGTGTTGGGTACTGGTTTGAATTTTGGACTCCAGGAGAACAGGGTTCATTTCCCTATTCAGCCAAGCAAACCCACCGTGTGACTGAAAGTCACAATCTCTCAGCCTCAGAGGAAGGCACACCCCTTATGAACAAATCTTGCCAGGAAAACTCTGTGATAAGTTCACCTTAGGATCAGAAATGAGTTTAAGGCACACAATGACATATACCGTGTGTTGGAATAAATAGGCTTTTGCTCATGAAAACCGTACAATCCTATGAAAACCTGCTTGTAAGCAGTTCCTATTGAGTTCAATGGGACATAGTCTCAAGAAAGTGTGGGAAGGACTCCAACTGCACAGAGAAATCCAGTGGTAAAAGAAGATTCTGTAGTACAATTGTTGTCACTTACTCCAGCCACACCAGGAAGTAGGGTGGCAAAGGTTGTATTACTTCCTGCTGAGTGGAATAGGAATTACTGCACCTCCCTCAGGACTGGTGTAGCTTTGGACCCATTTTGACAGCACAAGGGGACTTAGGGTCCTGCAGATTCTTTACCCCAATGTGGCCCTCACTGGTAGTGGAATTTTCCATAAGTGTGCCAGATGCTGGAGCACCATAAATGCCCTTGGACTGGTCTTAATTTTAAACTTAAATTTAGACTGCTTTTAATTTAATTTAGACTGGTGGAGCAGCACTTAGGCAAGTTCCTACAGCCTCTCGGCCAGTCATAGCCAAGCTGTAGCATACTCATAGCCAGTTGGTTCCACAGATCCCAGCAATCCTCTCTGGAAATTTAAGTGAGCTTCCTGGAACAACCACCTTTCTCTCTTCTCTCTCTCTCTCTCTCTCTTTCTCTTTTTAGAAAGAACTTGGCTCTAATGTCCAGAAGAAGGTTGGGCAGGTGAGATGTAATTCATTCAATAGAATGGGAATGGGAAACATCAGGCCTTGTCCCTTTTCTTAAATTTGGTGGGCTCCAAGGTTCCCTAAAGCACTCCTCACCTTGCCAAATTCACTGCAGCAAAAGTGGCAAAAATTACTTTTTTTAAAAAAAAACATACAAAATACACAAGAGGCTTCTCAGATTCTGATGAAAGGTTCTATGTTGCTTTTTTGGGGGGTAAAGAGTGTGTGTGTGACAATGCCATAGTGAGTTTGGTTAGGGCAGAGGCCAGTGGTGATTAGGTTGCACCCCCATTTGGGTTCTGGAGTATTTGGGCCTTTGACCAGAGGATGTTGCCCATCCCTGCTCCAGAAGGATGAAAAAGGGATGAGAAAGAGAACAACCTGTACTTTGAGCACTCAGGTGTGAAAGAACACTTGCTGTAATTACAGAGGGGTGTTTTCAACGAAACATCAAGCGTTTATTGGTTCTTCTTGTGTAATTGTATGCAGATGTTATTATTTTGCCAGCTTTTTTTTTGGTAAATTATGCTGGAGTCATTTGGCTGAAGGGCTATACGTAAATATATGGACCTACATTCCCATTCAAACAACAGGAACATTCCAGTGGTAGACTTTTATATTATCAGTGACAGAGCATATGCATTGAATGCAGGTGGTCCAGTGTTCTATATCTGCCATTGCCACATAAAATAAGAGGCCAACCCATGACCCTTCAGATGTTGTTCAACTGCAACTCCCATTAGCTTTGCTAGCTAGGGTTCTGGCTGTTGCAATTCAACAATATCTGAAGGGCTGTAAGTTACTCCCTGACCCAGAACTGCAATGCCACTACAGAATTTATTTTATTTATATTCTGTCTTTCATCCAGCAAAGGACCCCAAGTGGCTTACAACAATGTAAAATAATGTTCAGCCAAAATTTTATTTTGCAATTAAAAAAAAAATCAATTCTATTGAAAAAAAAACATTGTTGAAACAATTTTAAGCACATTAAAATACCCTTAAACAGAGAAAAGCACAGCAGACCATATTAAAGACACCCTTCTGCCATATGGCTTAAGGACCATATCGGGAAGTGCTGCTGGGGTAGCACAGAGCAAGAAGAGCCAGTGGTAAGAACAAAGGAAGCTGATTTCTGCTGGGTCAGACCACTCCTTCCCCCCAGCCCAGTACTGCCATCTCTGACAGGCAGTGGTTTTTTCGTGTTTCAGTCAGGATTCTTTCCTAGCCTCTGGTGGTATTCCATCAAAATATCAACCACCCCAGTCTTACCTAGCTTCAGAAATCAGGCAAGATTGGTTGTGTTCAGGTTTTTATAAATGGATTGATATAGGAGCAAAGGAAGGCCTGTGGTCCATAAACAGCCTCTTAGTTTTTATTGTGCCTTCCAGGGGTCCTCAGTTGTTGTTTCTTTAAATGAAATTACTGATTGCTACTGAAATTTGGCAGCAGAAAACCTGATGCCAGCTTGTGGCTTGACAAATTGCTTCTCAGGCTATCTGATGACGGGTGGCTGGCAAGATTGGAAACACATTCTTTCCAATGTGCTGGGGACTGACACTAAATTTGTGCCTGTTGGGCACAATTCTTTCTTTCTTTCTTTCTTTCTTTCTTTCTTTCTTTCTTTCTTTCTTTCTTTCTTTCTTGGAACCTTTTCAGGGACTAGCTTCAGTCCAGGGGCCACCCTTTTGTGTAGCACAGGCTTAACAAAAACAAACAAACAAACAAAGCAATTCTACCAAGACAGTCCAGCTGTGCATGGTGTTGCACAAACAATTCAAACCAGAGCTAAAAAACTGAAATGTTTATTACTGTAGGTGACTCTGCTTTCAGTATTTTGAAATGCAGATGGACCAGATACAATTTAGTCCAGGCATTTCTTCCAGTTCTTCTTATTCCTTGAGAGCAGCGGGGCTGGTAGCTTCCTTGTTGCTGGAGAAGTAAATACACTGTGAGTTTCAGTCTGAATTTTACAGGAGCTATCCAAGGTGCTGGACGCTTTTCCCCCAAATAGTTTTATAATTTTAGATTGCTGCTTTACAGTTCCGACTCAGACCTAGAGCAGTGCCAACATCCCACTGACATGGAGGCCACTTGCCACTGCTCTTTGAGAGGGACATTTTAAATAGAGGAACAGTTCTTGACTCAGTAGTGGTCATGCATATGCAATATTTAGGATGTAGCTGCAAGATGTTGTCATACATATCTGTTTGGGTGGTTGGAATCATTGCTCAGCAGTGGAAACCCACTGGGTGATCTTGGGCAAGTCATACTCTCTCAGCCTTAGAGGATAGGATAACTCTTGCCAAGAAAACTGTAGGAGAGAGGCACCAAAGTCAACATGAAGGGACATGACAACAAAGTAAAGATTCTAGTTAGCCCAAGTAGGAATGGGAAAGACAAACATTAATCATCTGTCATTCAGTGGTTAGAAGATCTTATGGACTTAGCTACACATGAATGTGTATTTTATAGGTGTTGACTTCAATAAAATGTATTTTGGGGAATACGGTTACCTTATATCAGTGTACATGCCCAGACCTTGTTCATATGCTATGTGCTGCTTCATCCTTTTTTCTTCCTCCCACTTTCTTTCTCTCTCTCTCATTCTTTTCTGTTTCTCTTCTTTGTAGCCTTTCTTTTTTCCCCCACTTTATTTTTACAAGATATTATATATTAATAAAATCATAACATACATATTTTTCATTTGGTGCTATCTTACATATACCATTATTTACATATTTACATATTTTCATGGAAATGTATTTCATTTTTCGCTTCACATAGACAGCTTTATGTCATATTATTTTTATTACATTTCCTTGACTTCCTTATCCACTTTCCCAGAGTCTTTTTATCGCTACCGTGCATTCTAGAAACTCCCCAATTTCTTATTAAGTAATACAAAAAAGCTTATCTTATCTTTCTCTTTTCTCATTTACCCAGTTTTGGCTTTACCTTTTCAAATGATCCTTTCTTCATTGTACATAGTTTTTATAATATATTTTAGTAATATATATAAACTCTTCCCCTACCATATATTTTTATTCATGCATATATAAATATATTCTTATGTCTTCTTCTCTCATGGTAACTTCTAACTTGATATCACTTTCATGCTATCTGATTCAGGCCCAGTATCCTTTTATCTTCATATATTGTGTCACCTGTTGCCATTCATTTTCAATTGTATCAGTACATTTCCCTTTTAAATGTAAAGAAAAAATATCAAGTTGTTTTAACTCAGTTATTTTTTGGGCCCATTGTTCTATTCCCGGAATTATCGGTAACTTCCATGATCTGGCAAATGCCATTCTCGCAGCCGTCACTAAATAAAGTATTACTCTTTTATTTCTCATTTGGAAATTCCTGTTGAACATAAATGTCATGTTTAGCAGATATAGTTTGGGCATCATAGGGTAAGATATTTTGAATATTTCTTTTATTGCCTCATGTATTTTAATCTAGTATTTTTTTTTGTGTTAGGGCATGTCCACCAGGTATGGAAAAATGTACCTAAATTCTCTTTGCATTTCCAGCATCTGTTGATTCCAACTTTATATATTTTATTTATCCTTTCTGGTGTTAAATAACATCTATACATCATTTTTGTAAAGTTTTCTTTTAAATCCTGTGAGCTGGTGAATTCTGATGTATTCTTCCATGCCATTTCCCAATTTTCTAAAGAGATTTTGTGTTGAAAATTTTTTACCCACATTATCATTATGTCCTTTATATTTTCATCTTCCATATGTCTAGCAAGAAAGTATTTGTAGAAGTGTGAGATCTTTTGTCTGGTTTTCAGAAATATAATAGATTCTAATTCATTATATGATTTTTGAGCTGAGATTCCTTCTAATTTTAAGTCCTTTGAAAATCTCTCTTTTAGTTGTAAGTATGGGAACCAATTCAATTTACAACCATCCTCTTTGAGTTCTTCTCGGGTTAGTAGTTGAATTCCGCCAAATCTGCCAATCAGTATGAGATCTTTATATCTCAGCCAATCTCGTTTTTGTCCGCCCATTCTCCATAAAAGGCTTCTTGCGGAGATATCCATGAGGGTATGTTAGTATATGTTCGCTTCTTTATATTTTTCCATACTCTAATTAAAGATTTACGTATAAAATGATTATTAAATTCCTTGTCTATCTTCTCTTTTCCATACCACAGATATGCGTGGAAACCAAATCTCATATTTGCTCCTTCAATTGTTAACGTTCTCTTATCTTTTAAGGTAATCCTATCACATATCCATATCATAGCATTTGCATAGTAATATAATCTCAAATCTTGTAAACCACATCCTCCTTTCTTTGGTAACTCAGTCATTAATTTCCTTTTGATTCTTGGCTTCTTGCCTGCCCATATAAATTTAGATAATTCCTTTTCCCATACTTTAAATGGCTTTTCATTTGTGATAATCAGCAGATTTTGAAATAAAAAATTAAATTTGGGAAGAACATTCATTTTAATGGCCAAGATTCTTCTAAATAATGATAAATTAAGATTCGTCCATCTTTTTAAGTCCATCTCTATTTCTTTCCAGATTTTTCTGTAATTGTTGTCAAATAAATCTTTGCATCGGTAAACCAAATTCCTAAATATTTTATTTTCTTCTCAATTTTAAAGCCGGATATTTTTACAATTTCCTCTCTCTCTTTTTGTTTCATATTTTTGGTCATAATGTAGGTTTTATTTTTATTTATTTTAAGTCCAGCTGCCTTTCCAAATTTATTTATTTCAGCCATAAGTTCTTTGATTCCTGTTGTTGGGTCTTCCAAAAAGAAAATCAGATCGTCAGCGAATGCCCTCAGTTTATATTCTTGATCTTTGATTTTTATCCCTTTAATGGCAGAATTAGATCTTATGCTCAGATTTAATATTTCCAATGTCGCTATAAATAACAGAGGAGATATTGGACATCTTTGTCTTACTCCTCTGTTAATTTGTATTTCCTCTGTTAATTCTCCGTTTACAATTAATTTAGCCTTTTGTTCTTTATAAATAGCCTCAATCCATTCAACAAAGTTATTACCACAACCTGTTCTTTTTAATATTTCCAGCATGAATGACCATCTAACTTTGTCGAATGCTTTTTCTGAATCCAAGAACACTGTTGCCAGTTTTTTTTTTGTTTCTTTTCTCAAAATATTCTATCGCATTAAGCAAAATTCTAGTGTTGTTCCTGAGTTGTCTGTTTGGCAGAAAACCATTTTGATCTTTATGAATGACTTCATTTAAAACTTTTCTAAATCTAGCTGACAATATCATTGTAAATATTTTATAATCTGGGTTAAGCGGAGATATTGGCCTATAATTTTCTGGTAACATCGGATTTTTCCCTTCTTTCGGGATTAACGCGATATTTGCATACTTCCATGTTTCAGGAATCTCTTTCTGTTTTATTTCATTTAAGGTTGTTGTTAGTGGTGCCAAAATTTCCGCTTCAAAAATTTTATAAAAATTTGCTGTGAAGCCATCAGGGCCAAGTGCTTTGGAAATTTTCAATTTCTTGATGGCTTCCGAAACTTCCTTTTTGTAATCTCTGCATTCATAAATTCCTTCTGATCGCCAGATATTGACCATATTTCATGTTTATCTAAATATTTCTTTATCTCTCCTTTCTCTTCTTCGTGCATCATCTCTTTTTATATAACTGTGCATAATAACTTGGAAAAAAATTTTGTATTTGTTCTTGGTCGGTAGTTTCTCTTTGTCCCGCTTTTATTTTAAAGATTCTTCTCTTTTCTCTGCAATCTATACGACAACCATTTTCCTGGTTTATTGGAGTGTTCAAATTGGTTTACACGGGCAGTACTTCATTTTCTTCTCTATCTCCGTCATATTTTTGGCTGCTATATGGTCTTGTAAGGATCTTATTTCCAATCTCAATCTTCCATTTGAACTGTTACCTCGAAATTCTTTTTCTTTTGCTTTTAGTAAGTCCAGTAACTGTGACAGTTCTTGATTAGCTTTCCTTTTTTTATAAGCTCCCATTTTTATCAGATATCCTCTAGTAACAGCCTTGGCAGCGTCCCAAACCGTCTTCATTGCAATATTATGATTAATATTTTCCTTAAAGTAGTTTTGAAGTTCTTCTTTCAAATTCTTCACTAATGTGTCATCTTTCAAAAAATTATCATTAAGTCTCCAGTTATATTGTTTGGTTTGCTGTAATTTTAAAGAGAGTAATATTGGATTATGATCTGACGTTATCCTCCAGAGTATTTCCATATCTTGTATATTGGTATGTAATGTTTTTGAAACCAAGAAGAAATCAATTCTTGACATTATTTTGTAGCTGTCTGAATAAAATGTGTAGCCTTTTTTCCGACCCATGTTTAAAGGTCCATACATCCAATAATGACAGTTAGTCCATCATCTGAAAAAAGTTTTGAGGGAGCTTTCCATGACTTTTTTTTGCTTGCTTGTTATCTGATCTATCTTCGTACAGATTGAAAACGCCGTTCAAATCGCCCAAAATTATTATATTTTTGAAAGAATTCTCATTTGTGCATTCTGCGATTTGCTTCCTAATTTCAGAGTAAAATCTCTGAGTAAAAATTTTTGTTCAGTTGGTGCATAAATTCCAACTATTAATGCTCTGAGATCTCGCATTTGGACTTCTAACGTCAAATAGTGTCCAGCATGGTCTGAGAAAATTTCTTTGGCCACATAGTTGTTTTTTACGTAAATCACCAGTCCTCATTTTTTTCTTCGCATGAGAGGAGACAAAACATTGTCCTAACTTCGGATTTTTCAAATATTTAGTGTCTTTCTGTGCAATCTGTGTTTCTTGTAAAGAGATGATATCATAGTTTGTCTTTTCCAATTAATGAAAGATGTTTCTGCATTTATATTGTGAATTTATTCCTTTTGTGTTCCAGAAGAGTATTTTAAATTCATTTTTCACCATTTCATCTTTAATTTTATGTTTATCGTTGCTCTATTCTAATTTTCTTCAGTATATTCTGTTTCACCCTCGAGTTGTAAATCTTCTTCTGACTTATCTCTTTCTTGCTCTGGTCCTTCTAAATTCTCTGCAGATTCCATTTCCTCTAGTTCTAAGTCCTTCTCTGGAGCTTCTATGTCCTCTTCTTGTTCATTTCTCTCGGGTGTCAACTGTCTATCCCGTCTCTTTTCTCTTAGTTTTGAATTCTCTATTTCTTTCTTCAACTTTTCATATACTTCTCTTGCTTTTTCTATGGTGTTGACTCTGTATCTTTTTTGATTATATGTAAAAAAAAACAAACCCCTCCGTCCTGTTCCATGTATAATTTATTTTCTGCTTGTTGAGAAACTGTGTAATAAATCTGTATTCTTGTCTCTTTCTAAGAGCTTGCGCAGGTATGTCTTTATATACACTTATTTCTTGAGAATCAATAATCAATTTTTCATGGTGGCTTCTTTGCAGTATGATCTCTTTCATTCTCATATTTGTAAAAATAATTACAATGTCCCTCGGGAGGTTTCTTTCTCTGGCTAGTCTCGAATTTATTCTAAAAATCCTTTCGATACTCGCATGGAGCCTGTCTTCAGTCAAATGTGTACATTCAACCGGAGCATGAACTATTTTATCATAAACATTTTCCCATTCTTGTTCCTTGACGCCTCTCAGCTTCAAACAACGTTTGCGATATCATAGTTCCATCCTATTTATCGCCATCTCATCTTGGTATTGTCTCTCCTTCACTTGTTGCATCTGTTTCTCCATTTGCCTTGATTTTTCTTGTAGAGTTTCAACCTCAGACTTCATTGTCACCATGTCCTTTGTAATTGCATCCATCTTTTTACTTAACCCTTCTATTTCTTTCTTTATTTCTGCTTTTATTTCAGCTCTGCTTTCTTTTATATCCTGTCATATCTCTTCTCAATTCTTGTCTTGATTTCCGTAACTCTTCTAAAATCAAGTTTGTGTCTGTTGATGTAGCTGTTGAATCTATTGATGACCTTCTTGCTTGTTGAAGTGTAGTAGAGATAGTTGTTTGTCTTGTTTGCTGTTTTCTGATTCCTGTTGCCATTGTTTCTCCTATTACACAACGTCGATATACTTTCAAATTAATTAATTTTTTTCAAGTTATATATATATATATATATATACATACATATGTATATTCATACAAATACAATATGATACAATATAAATACTGTATAAATACTGTATAAATTCCTTTAAATTTAAATTCAATTGGTCTGCCCTGCATTCTTCTATTTTACCCACAAATGGAGCTGTGTAGCCACTTAAGGAGTCTATTGTCTGTTAATTTATTTTAAATTGTATTTAAGATTTGTTATGATTATACGGCTGGTTCAGTTGTGTCGTCTTATCTGTGGCTTCACAGCTTCAAGGTTAGCTCAGCTAGGGCAGCTCTCACAAGTCCAGGCAGCTTTCACAGCTGAAATTCATTCCCCTGTATTATAAACAGTAGTCAGTTAAATCTCCCAGTCAAATACCAATCAAATACCAAACTTAAATTATAGAATGTAAATTAATGAATTCTTATAATATATTATTCCAGTTTAACCCTTCAAATTCATTTCTAAGTTTCTTCTACAGTACAGTCAATTTAACTTAATTGTACTATAATAAACAGATATTCCCAACTTCTCACCAGTCTTAAACTCCTTATATATCAAAGGAAAAGTTCCCATGCTCTGTAACTTATTTTTCTAACTTATAACTTATTTTTCTATCTAATAAACTTATATAGTTATGCACTTTATATAATTATGCACTTTATATAATCATGCAACTTTAATATATTTCTCTTAAACTTATATGTTTATACACTATATATGTTTCAATATACCTATTTCTATTTATATATTACCAATGTGTAACTTACAGAAGTTTTAAAATGTTCCCAGCTCTTCTCTTCTCTTTTATTTCTTCATAAGTTCTTCTGAACAGTGCCCTCTTACAAATGTTTCCTTAACTTTAGGGAATTTGTCCATTCCTCAGCACTTTTATTTCCAGCTTCTCAGCTTTGTTTCTTCCAATCCCAACTTAGTTGCCAGTTCTAAAGCCTCTTAGTGTATCTTAAGGAATTTTAGTGTGTCTTACATTAAATCTTAAAATTTTCTATTCAAAGTTTCTCAGTCTCCATCTTGATGAATTCTTATTGTTGAGCCAGGTAATCACATAGCTCCCATGTCCTCTTAATATCATAGGAATCCAACCACACTGTAATCTCCAAAACCCAGGAGTCCCACAGCACTTAAAGACTCCAAAATCAAGGTTCTAAAATTCGAAAGTCTCGGGTCCCGCTCTTTCTATTACGCACAAGGTAGTCAGTCTTTCTAAAGGGCACAGTTTATTTCTAAGTTGGGTCTGAATTACGAAGAGAGAGAAATAAAATAAAATTGTAGCGTCTAGTAAAGGGTTCCGTGGGGGAAGGGACTACAGCGACTGATCCAATTCTTCCCCGCTTGTATTCAGTTCAATTAATCCCACTATTTTTATTTCTCCTTATGGTTTAGCCTTATCAGTTGCTGGTGTCAGGACCCTGAAACTCCAGGACACAAGCTCTGAGTCTGAGCCAGAGTCCCTGGAGCCTGCTGCACCAGCACAGCCCACTCCCGAGGCTGCCCCAGGCACAGAGCCCTTGGCCCCAGTAGTCCCAGCAGCAGAGCCAGGGGCTGCCCCAGACCCAGCCAAGCCAGAAGAGTCGGATAGTGAGATTCAAGAGCGGGTGCCTACTTACCAGCAGCATCGGGAGCAAAAGAGTGCTCTCAGGAGGTCAGAACGTTTAAATAGAAAATGCCAGGCAATCAGGGTCCAGCTGCGATAACACCTGGAGGAGTGATCTGCCTATAAAAGCAATCACTCAGCCTTGGGTCTTTTGTCAGCTCACAACCGTCCATTCTGCGGGGAGAGTGCTTGTTGTGGATCCCAGCTTGGCCTCCTGAAACGCTGCCCGACCTGCTGGAACGTCGCCACCTCTTGATCTCGGACCAGCTTTGGTAACTTTTCTGTTCGAACAGACTTTGACTGTGTGCTCGCTTGGCTGTGACATAACAGCCAGGGAGTCTCCCTGCTGCCGGTATTTACTACTATTTTTCCTGTTCTGTTCTGCTGAAGTAAAGCCCTTTAATTTATCCCCTGCCTTATCTGCAAGAGATCTGTAGCCGGCTCCCTTGGCTGCTCGCCAGGCCTTGGCGTTGACAGCTGGAGTTTTCTTTGTGACTCTGGTAAAGCACACTTAGTCTTTGTATCATCAGCATCTTCTTCAGTTTATTAAAAAAAATCCAGGTGTCACTTCAGGAAAAATTTCCAACCTCCGAGCGGTTATGGCAGTTCTTCGACCTGCTGTTCCGTCCGCCTGCCATCCAGCGCCAAGGCACCTTTGACTTGCAGGCTTACAGCTCGGGTCCCCTCCGAACTCCCTCTGGACCCCTCTTCCCCAAGGGGTACTCGTCCAGTTCTTTTCCGAGGAAGTCAGCAACCAATACTGGATCATCTGGCTCCCTCTGATCTTGCTGTAGCCCCTGGATTTCGCCGCTCGCAGTGACAGCCTAGGAACAGCTGTTTTCCTAGGCGGCCATTCGCTCCGCCGCTGGACCGGAAGCCCCCCTTTGTAGCCTTTCTTTACAAATCTAATAAAATTTAAATTAAAAAACCCAAGTAGGAACTGCATTCTGTATTGTTGCCTTTCATAGAAAACTTCTCAGGATGCACTGTAAATAGGAAAATCTTCATATAATTGAGTTCCTTGTTTTTTTTTCTTCCATTTAACTTTCAGGCCAAAGGTTGTGTCTTTCACAGAATGTTACTGTGACACTTTTCAATGACTTTCTTCCTTGTTAGCCTGCGTCCCAGTTGGAATAATCAATGATGACCCATTTGCTCTAAAGTTAATGCGTATGCTGTTGCTGTTGGAGTTTGAACATCACAAAACTCTCACTAGGAGAAAACATTAGCTTGATCACAGCCATCCTAGAGTCTGGAGAAGTTCTTTGGGGGTGGGATATAGCTTCCAGAATTCCACACACCCCAAAGAAGTGTGAGTAGGTGCAGCTGGTGGGGGGGGGGAATTGAAATTTACAAACTCTGTTTTATCCTGTTATTATTCCTGTGGTTTCACTGGCACTTTCTGCAACCACAGGCATGACAGCACCTCATGCAGATCTTAAGTAGATCACAGGGATGATGAGAGTGAGGATGTCAACGTATGAGAGTTCAACAGTAAGCTCTTTGAGAATGTATTAGAAAACCAACCATGTCCATGAAAAGCTCTCCCCTGAAATTGCATGCGTACGAACAGCTGCATAATACTCAAGAGAAATAGCAGCATTAGCATTCATAACAGCATATGTTATATCTCTGCTACACACATGTGCTGGTGACAAAATAGTGGCAACACAGTACTGATGAACTGGATTGTTCCCAGTGTAGCTCCTGCTGCATAGAAGAGACATACAAAGAAGAGAAAGAGGAATACCTCACCATTTCTTTGGGTCCACCTATTTTGATAAAGAAAGGAAGGTTGAGGAAGTCACTACCAAGAACTGTGTGATCTTCACTGACATATAGCGCTGTCCCTATCCTTAGGCAAAGTGAAAGAGCAACATTAGGCAGGAGATTTTGGGTGCCATGAAAGAGCAGCAAGTTGTTAATGATTTACTTTGTCATTAGTCTGTCTGCAGTGCCAATGGGGTGGGGGTTCATGGAATTTTCTGTTTCATGTGTGTTACCCTGTTTACTGGGGTCCCGGAAGGGACACCAAAATGTGCTCAACTATAGGTGGAGAAAATTAGCTCAGAGCACTGCTTAGCGTTACGAGAGGCAGGGTAACTTAGCAGGATCTTGCAACCCAGTGTTTATGGAGTCAGGCCAAGTCAAGGAGCAGACCAGTTTGAAAATATTGAATGATCTTTATTAAATACAGGCACACAATGTAAGCAACACAAGCACACAGATAACTAAGGAAAATAAAGGTGTGAGTAAGATAGCGGGATTTTCAGAGGGATAGTTGGTTCGGGTGATATGACACCTGTTTTTGAAGCCTGGAAGAAGATAGAGAGCGATGCTGGGGTTCGGTGTGACTCAGCACGTGGAGCTGAGGGGAAGCTCGCCAAGCAAAGCGGCAGCAAGGTGGTTGGAACTCGGGAGCGATCCGAGGAAGGTCTCGGAATCAGGGGTTTTTATAGGGAGAAGTGTGACTGCAGGCTATGCCTTACTCGGGGACAACAATGAGTTTTGGGTGTGAGACAATGTCTCCAAAAGGTCACAATTTAGTCTGATTGAGTTAAGTCCGAATTGACAAAGAGGTGGACTGTATGCAAATGCTCAGTGCTTGGCAGTTAAGCTTCTAGCTTGCCAAGTTACCTACTCGGGGCAGGGAGTCCTTTGTAAACAGCGTGCATACATAATGAGGGTGTTTGCAGAGAGGTCTCCTAAAGCGGTGATCTGGCTATTTCTGGCCTGCCTGTATTGTCTTGGGATACTGCAGCGTTTGATGGCCAAGCCTAGTTCTGTGCTTGTCTGGGGGCCTCACAAACACGTGGAGAGGGATGGTGGAAGAAAGCCAAATTATTGATATCAAAGTGATATCTAGTGCTATCGCCAGGTAGGTCTAAACTGCAGTAACACGTGTACCAATAACATGCTTGGCTTGGGTACTATGCACCATGACTTGAGTGGTTGCAGGGATCACTTGCTCCTTTGCTTCAGGTAGGGAAATGCTGGCTCTGGTAATACATAATGATCATAAGGAGGGATGTGAACAGTTACTCACAGAGACCAAGAAAATGGTACACTGTGCTTAAAAAGTGGAGTTATTTTGTAGACATTAGAATACAGAACCCTGAACCTCTCACTTACTTCTGGCAGGGCTTGGTAAATTTACTCTTTGGGCTATAAATTCCAGAATCCCCTAGCCACCATGATCCCTAGTCATGCTGGTTGAGGGATCATTCAAGCTGTAATACAAAAAAGTAGTGTGGTGTTTGTTTTTTTGTGAGTTCTGACTTGGGAAAGTTTAGGCTTTTATTTGTCTTTTTCTCACATCTGCTCATTTTATCTATCCAGGAACTCTAGACACATTTGCTACACAATATGACCTAATCCAATTGCCAGTCCTGACTTGAGTAGACCCAATAAATCAGTGAGATTATATAAAGTGTTGACAACATTCAGTAATTGATTCAATGAGTCCACTCTAGTCTGGACTGCCAGTTTGGTCTAGTATTCCTAGTAACTTAACCAGAAGTGGGAATTGCATAGCCCTTTAAACAGTTTTGAACTGCAGCTTCTAGCAGTCCTCTGCTCTTTAATGGTGGAAAAGCAGTCACAGCATAGCCTTTCTCTCTGTTGCCATTGTAACAACTCATCTACATTGCCACTTTTCTTTTCTAGCAGGATCTTTGTACTATTCACATCTTTCACATGCACATTGAGTGCACGCAAGGAGGAGCTCACTGGACTGACTAGAGAACTGAATGGTCCCTTGGTGCATATTGAAAGTATGGTGGCGTTGTAGGTTTGGTTGTCAAGGACTGTGCTTTTGGCAGGATCCCAAATCAAGCATACTGTACCTATGCAGCTATATTCTATATGCCCATTGTCAGCCAGTTTGGTCTCCAGACACATGAAAGGTAGCTGACCTGTTAATAATCCAGGAGTCACTTCTATGAAAGCCTTTCCAACATTAAAGAGCACAGACATCTACCAAAATCAGTAGCTTTACTCTTGAGACATAAAGCACATGCGCAGAATCCCCCCACCTGTTCTTGTTTTTTAAAAGTTTTGCATGTTTAGCTTTTTGCCTTATGTTTAGCTTTTTACTGATTTTTACTAAATGAACATTTTCATTCTTTTTTCCTCTATTGTTCAATTTGAAACCCCATCTACACAAATTGATATTGATTGTTATTATATGCTAATCTCTCTAGGATACTATATATTATTTTGGTTATTATAGGCTAACTTTTATAAGGACAAACTCTGTAGAGCTGGATCTTGACTTTTGGCTGCCTTCCATAGGATTATATCTCACAATGTTGTTAGAAATAGTTGCATTTTCTTATCTTATTTATGTTTGAGGAGGCACTTTTGCCCAGCGTGAAGCTGCCACCAGGTTCTTAATGATACACACACACATTCTAATACATCTAGATTTTTGCATTATATCTTATACCCTATATGCTATACTCTATAGGTTAAATTCTGTACTTTATAGGTTTATTCCCAGGCCACGAAGCTGGCAACAGAATAAGCTTGGCCTGGAACATACTTACTCTCATAAGTTACTTATGGGCAACTGGACCTAGCGTACAGTCATATCTGAGAGATATTGGTTTTATTGGATATCTTACGTAGCAAACTTTCAGCACCTTTGCTTTGATTGATTTTGATTGGACAACTGATAGCCTGGATGAGGCTAGGTAGCAAATAAAAGGAGTCAAGACAGAGTTAGCTGATTAGACTGCCTTGCATTCTACACCATATGGAGAATGCTGTTCATAACAGCTGTGAGCTTTTTGATAACTGATAAACTGCCCAGACATGCTTATAAAGATAGACTGTGCTGGTAAAAGAAAGACAATAATGGTGAGAAAAGCATTCAGGCTTACACTAAAATACTGTATGCCCCATTATGATTGTAATGGATGTTTGTTAAGACAAGGCTGCACATTTTCAAATATTTCGCTAGCTGAAACTGGAGCAACATCACTGTAGAAACTACCCGCTCTTAGTTATTCTATAATGTATGCCTGCTGAGAGATGTGTAATACCTCAGAAGATGAAAAAGTTTTCCTTGATCGATAGATGGTTATTGATGTGATACAAGGTACAGAATTCTATACATGTGAAAGCCTTTATGAAATGACTGTATAATGCCTTAACAGACAGCATGGAAAGTATGAAACAACTGGATGATGATGACAGTGATGATGATGATGGATGGATGGCTGAGTTACACTGTTTGAGATGGTAATATTCCTATATGTTTTAACTATCAAAAATTGTGTTAAAGAGATGAATAGAGATAAAGGTTCAATTTTATGGGGGTGTAATATCTGACTTGTCATATGTTGAGATATGTAATGAGTATATGATGCCTTACATGCAGTGCAATGTAATGTGATGAAAGAAAGCATCCAGACATTGACACATCTGTGTTTCTCCTTAAGGATAATGTATGTATTTGTATATCTGATACAAATAATAAATAATATAATAACCGAAGATTACCAAAAAACTTGCTCATTTCCCATACAAATATTCTGAGATTCCAAGACTTAAGAATGCTTAAATGGAGTGTTGATGTAATTCTGCCTGTCTGGTTTAACCACCATCATGAATTGGGAACTAAGATTGCCAGAAGATGATAATGGAACCCCAGACAGAATCCAGATTAGCTGGAAAATGCAAGGATCTTCAGTTGCTCAGCCTAAAGAGAAAGGGATGAGGAACCACACCTGTTTCAAGTAGAAGCTACTACTTATTTACAATTGCAGTATTTACAGTAACTAACTGCAGTAATTTCATTACTTTTAACTCATAAACTCTGAATTCTGAAAGTATCAATAATATCAATAACCTTCTATCTGCAAGAAATAATTCTGTTCTTCCATTTGTATTATTCCAGCAGTCATTAATGCTCAGAAATTATTAAAATCCAAATAAGATTAAGTTTGCACTAGGGGGGCATGATAACATACCCTCTCACTGTCCTGATATGGTAGAGACAGTCCTGATTAATCCTCTGTTGTCCTGCTCTTCCAGCTGCTTTTAAAATATCCCAGTTTCTCTCTTCTCCTCCCACTTTGCTCCTTTGCCCTCAGCATACTCCAGCTGCTGCAGACTGAGACTATAAAAGTAGTTTGCACTCAGTTCAGCAGAGAGAAAAGGAAAAGGTGGGGTGGGGTGGGGTTGGATTTTGCCCTACCCTGTGGGATCAGGCAAAAGCAAATTGCTGTAGCCTTTCCTAGCTAGTATGTTCTTCTTCATTAATAACTTTTGCCATCTTAACAACACTCTGATGTTGTTTGGTCACATATGTCTTAGTTTTCGACTGAGAAATTTTGGAGGCTACGTAATAACATTTTAGGAAACTGGAAATGCACTCTGAACGTCAACAGAGATGCAAGAAACCACTAGAAGACATCCAAAGTCACCACCACTCAGACACTGCAAACCTTTTCTCTTGTTTCTTGGCATGCCTCCACCATTAGTAGGGATGTTTCTTCCTTGGCTATTTCTGCACTAGATTGTTATAGTGCTATTATTCCACTTTCAACATCCTATGGAATCCTGAGGTTTAGGGAGGGGCCTTTGAGGGGACCCTCCCTAAACTGCAAACCACAGGATTCCATAAGATGTTGAAAGTGGAATAATAGCACTGTAACAATCTAGTGTGGAAATGGCCCTTGTCAATGCTGGTCACAGTGACAGGAGTGGCAGTGCACTTGTTAGCCCAAACAACTCTTTTTAAAATTAAATTTTATTATTTAAAAGCAATATTTAAAAGTCTACAATAACAAACATAATTAGATGATCAAATACATTAGCCCAAACAGCTCATCACTGAACTGGCACAATTTCCCTTCCTCCCTCTGGCCTAACTCATCTTCTGCCTCAGTGGAAGCAGCACAATCCTCATTTGTTCCCTGTAAGTAGGTCATTCAGGAGGCTGCAGCTACTTCCCTTCCTACCTAATACACATACACACACAACACACTGAGACCCTTTCTGATGCATCCTTTTGCGTGTCAATTACTTCAGTGCAAAGTCAAAGGCACAAACCAGCAGCACAAGAAAAAGGCCTCATCCGCCTTGCTAGGGTACAGGCAGGCCTCCCTGGCCTAACCAGATCTCCCCCAAAACAAGGCCTGAGCGTGAAAAGGACCATGAGGCAGGAGGATCAAGCGCGGGAGCCTGGGGTAAGATATTCTTCCTGCCTGTCTCATGGTTGAGGCTGTCATCTCGTTCAGCCCGGAACAGCTATTTGGCAGGCAGAAATTCAGTAGGTGCAATGCTTCTCTACATGGAGATGCAACCAAGGAGAAAGGGGGCCCTTTTGAATTTCTGCCTGCCCAGCAGCTGTGGAAAGGCACACATAAGCGAGCAAAGGTGACAAACCTAGACAGCATCAATTTATGGCATAACTCCTCCCTGTATTCAGAAATGTTATAGGGCACGGATAAGAGTTTAAAACAAGGTGGGGGAAGGTGGTGCTCTGCAGATAGTGTGTTGGACCACAGCTCTCATCACCTTTCCCCCTTGGCTATGCTGTTAAAATCCAAATAGAAGATACAAGTCAATAATATCTGAAGGGCTGTCTGGTTCCCACCCCTAGCTTAAATGACCACTTCAAGCTTTTCCTTACCTCCCTGGGCTGGGAGGTCTGAGGTGGCAGAGCAGGGAGGGGGCAATAAGAGGGACACAGAGGCAGCTTAGAGGGAAAGGCATGCCCTCCAACATGTCACAGATGAAAACGGGGACACATCTGGCTAAGCAACATTAGACAGTGGTCAAGATGGCAAAAATTATTGATGAGAAAGAACACACAAGTTGGGAGAGGTTGCAGGAGTTTGCTTTTGCCTGACCTCACAGGCTCGGGCAAGATGCCACCCCTCCTCCTGAGTTAACTGCTTACTAACTATTTTTGCACTTTAAACCCAGTTTGCAACAACAGAAGTAAGCTGAGGACAAAGGAGGGAAGTGGGAGAATGAGATTTAAAACTGGGATATTTTAAAAGCAACTGAAAGAACAGAATGATAGAGGATTAATCAATATGCAAGTCAAATTGGAACAGTTGGAGAATATGGAAAAGGCATCTCACTACAGAAAGTCCTGCCTTGTAAACTGGTTTCTTCATGGAGGAGGCAATTTGTAATCCCATTTGGATGATGCCATGTATTTGAAAAGTAGCGTAGTGAAAAATACTTACCTCCTCTCCGTAGCCCATAACCTATCTAGCTCCTCTTAAGTTTAGTAGCCTAGCACAGCATTCGCCAAGCTGCCATGCATATTGAACTACAAATCCCATAATCCCCAGCAAGTTCTCAGTAGATCTGCCTGTATTCCCGTTTAAACTGAGACTGAATGTTGATGAGTCATTGTCACGTAGGCAGAGGTGGCTACAGGCCCATAAGCCAACAACTGGACCAGTGTCTAAGAAGAGAGATGGAGCTGAGAAGGACCTGAGATGTGAAAAGATGTTGGGAATAGTGGCTGAGTGGTATCAGCATTTTGGAGATTCCCTTCCAGAACACCTGCACAGAATGACAGCATGGACATGTTTTGGAATTGACAACTATGCAAGCAGCCTCAGGGAAGAAAAAGAAGAGAAAGAGTCATATTCAAGGAAGTTGGGCTGAAGTGCTCACCCACTAATTTCAGTTAATAATTGATCAGCTAATTTACAACAGGAGCCAAAGTCTGAGAGAAGCACTCAGACCTCTTGTGCCTATAACAGACTCAAGTGGCGCTCCCATGATCCCGCGTGAGAGAAGGTAAGGGGTAAACATGGCTATCTCTGTCCATGCTATGCTGTGATAACCAGGGGAGCAAGGGATGAGAGGAACCCTACTAGGCATCCCTATAAGAACAATAGGAAGGAAGGGCTCTCCTCTCCTTTAGGCACCTTCTTCTGGGAGCAATGGCTTTGTATAAGCAGTTTGTGCTTTCTGGCCTGTGGGCAGCCAGGGATGCCATGAAATTTGTTCGCAGAGTGCAATAACAAGGCAGCCTTAAGATGCCTGGATAACTGCAGGAAACCATGTACACTTGGCCCTCCACATTCGCTAGGGTTAGGGACACAGGACCCTCGCAAAAGTGAAAAATTCGCAAGTAACAAAATTTGTATGTCTGTGGGAAGGGGGCTGAGGCATGGGTGGGGAAAGTGGGCATCCAGGGTCTAAACCAGGTCAGGGAAAGGAGATGGCTGGCATGGTGGCCCTGTACTTCCTCTCTCTTGCCCATCTTCTTTCTTGGGTGTGTGGGGGGCATGGGGACAGGGTTTGTGGTGCTGAGAATTTGGGCAGAGAGCCATCCTTAGCTGGCCAGGCAGAGACTGGTAGAGGAAGAGGGGGACCAGAGGTGGGTTTTTAAAGGGCTATGTGGCCTGATTGGAGCCACCAAGAGGGAAGGTTCCCCGCAAAAAGAAGCACCTGAGGTGGGGGGGCAGGGGTTGGAGAAACTCGCAAATAATCAAATCCGTGAATGTCAACCCGCAAATGTGGAGGGCTGACTGTAGATCAGTGCTTCTTAACCTGGGGTCCATGGAGCCCCATGGGGCCTTGATATCCTCACAGGGGGTCCACAAAGGCTTGAATAAATGTTACAAGCTTTTGCAGTTAAAAGGGAAAGAGAAAGGGGAAGAAAGACAAATTTGTATGGAATCATTCAAATAAAATATTATAATAAGAATGTGTGCATTTGCTATTTTCCCCTATTCTCCAAATTTGAAGATTCTTGATGAGCAACCTCAAATAAATATTTGATGTACTTTAGAGTTTTAAATCTTGATTTAAGTCTTGGTGTTCTGTGGCAACAAAAGATATCTAAGGCAGGTCCACGGTAAAGAAAAGGTTAAGAACTGCTGATGTAGATTGTTGCCTGCATCTGGCCAGGGTGATAGATAGGGTTGCCAGACTGAAGACTGGAGAGGGCTTCTGCACTTTTCATGGTTGTGTAGAAGAGGATATTTCAGCAGGTGCTGCTTGCCGTCCAGCCAAGTAACACTCACTGAAATCCTTTGTTCTACACAACCATTAAAGGTACAAGAGCTGTCTCTTGTGCCTTTTCACTCTGTCAGACCTAGAATAGAAATTCACAATCTTTCTCACTTTTTGTAAAGTTTCTTTGTTTAACTATTTATATTCTGTCCTATATTCAGAGATCCCAGGGTGGGATATAGACAATAAAACAAAGCAAACGGTGAGAAAACAATTCAACAGAAGAAAAACAGTGCATGAGATCCCATGACCTGGTAGGTCAGAAGAAGCAAACCATGGTCTCTGGGCCCCCAAAACCTGGGTGAAGAAGAGCCAGATTTTAACTTGACACCAGAATGAAGCCACATTTTGAACCAATCTAGTCTCAAAGTTGTTTTTATAGAAATTGTAACAGCTACATAATCAATGTAATTTACTGATTATGTGAGGAACATGGGATGTAGCATATGTGGCTCTCCAGATGTTTCTGGACTGCAAGTGCCATTCTCCCCAGCCAGCAAAGCCAATGGTGATGGATGATGGGGGATTCATTACAACAATATTTGAAAGGCTACACATCCCCCATTCCTGCCTTGGGCCTTATAACAATGGAACTTATTCCAATAGGTTGTAAAAATAAACCATCTGTGTATAATGGAATTCTGACTCATACATCCTTCACTCAAGCCTATATCCTGCTAATTATCACATATAGCAAGCCTATATAATAGACTTATGTAGTAGGTTACCACAGAAGTGATGCTTCTGGTTCTACATAGCTATACAAATGTTACTTTTCATCTTAAAATATGCTGCACTGTTTTAGACTGGGAGCACACCATGGTAAGAATAGGAGCATAGAGTTGGTTTTTGTGAACTAAATATTTGAACACGCTCTGATTTAGGATAACCATCTCATAGGGTTTTCTTAGCAAGATTTGTTCATAGGGGACTTGCCACTGCTTTCCTCTTAGGCTGAGAGAATGTGGCTTGCTGAAGGTTACCCAGTGGGTTGTTGTGGCTTAGCAGAGACTTGAACCCCGGTCTCCCAGAATCCTAGTCAGAAACCTCTGAACCACTGGTTCTCATACACTGTTAGCTCTAGTGGCAGTGGCTAATTTCAATAGCGGAAGCTTCAGAGGTGGTAAGCAAAGTGAAGTAGTCACCTCAGACAGCAAATGTTGGGAGATGGTAACAAGATGTTAGAGGAGAAAGATGTATGCCACCTGTGCTGCTTTGCCTCCCAAACTACCTTGCTGCCTCCAGATGTGGTAGAGGTCACTTGCTGTTGTCACTTTTGGAAATAGTCAGTCTAGTTGTCTATTTTGTCTGAAATGGAAGGGGGCACTCCCTTGTTCTTCATCTCAGGCAGCAAAAGGTCTTAGGCTGGCATGACACTACAAATAACAGCCACCCCACTCCAAGTATGTCTTAAAAGGAGTGATATATTAACTGTGTCTGGGCCACCAATTAATCTTTTGTTTGGCAGCCATCCGGGGACCTTACAACTTCCGAGGTCTCAAGGTATATTTGTTGCGCACTCCAGATCCTGATGCCTCTTCAGAGTTATCCTGGACTCCTCTACTGAATTTTCACATAATAAGAGAATAAGCCTCAAGCTCTGTTATTTCTGGAGATGTGAAACTGCGCAGTCAGTGACTTGCCCAACTGCTTGTCAATGAATATAGTCTTGCTCTTAGCTTCTGCTGTTGAGGCTGATGAATACAAACGGAGCACCTGACAAATTCTGTTGAAAATTCTGTGAAAATTTCCTGTGGTGTAAATGTGTGTGTGTGTGTGTGTGTGTGTTTTAAATAACCTTAAAGAAGCAAAATTTTCCAGGTTTTTCCCCTCCTACTTTGCATCGGTGTAAGATGCCTGGTCCCCATCTCCATGGCCTCTGTGTACTTAGGCTTGTACATTGGCCTTCTCTTCCACTTCCAGTAAGCCTATCATTAATGTAGCCTGGGTGTGAGGTTCAAGCTGATAAGAGCAAACAGAAACTATGAGGTGAAGATGGGCTACCACCCAGTTCTTATTGCATGATAAACCGGTGATAAAGAGCAGAGGTTTTTCTTGCCTCGTAATAGAAATACAGCCCAAATACAATCACCACCCTCAGGACCAATTCTCTCATGCTAGGCGGCAGTATAAACAAGTCCATAAAATATCATACTTCCAAAGTATTACTCCGTCTCCTCTCAGTGGGAGTGACTTTTCCCCATGAAAGATGTTTATATTGAGTATACTTGATGCTTTCCAGGTAAGCCAATCTCTACAGTCATGGACCATTTCATGCTGTACCATTGTAGCACTATGATTCCACTTTAACTGCCATGGTTCCCTCCTGTGGAATTCTGGGATTTGCAGTGTAGGAAGCATTATTGCTCTCTGGCTGAGAATTCTAAATGCCCTCCTTAAACTCCAGGACTCCATAGGATGTAGCCCATGGCAGTTAAAGTGGAAAAATGTTTCTATGGTTGTGCAATGTGCAAGTGCCCATCATATGAGATCCTAAAGACAACAAGGAACTGCTCAGTGAGCAAGTGGATGGGCAGGTATACACTCACAGATTCCTGATTCTTCTTTCTTTTATATGCACAGGTTCCTTTGCCCTAGCAGGATGCTTTGGCTCACAGGGACACTTCTCTCCATATTTCTGGCACTAGGTAAGAATTTCCACAGTAAAGACCAATTTCCCTCCTGCCATTTCTGTGGGAACTGTACAGTGGAGCTGAGGAATCTCCAGCCCAGGGGTCAAAATGTGGCCAGTGTGGGCTTACCACGAGATAAAAGCACCATCTTTTATCTCATCTTTAGTCTGAGATAAGAGGCCTTTTAAAGCTCAAGGAGCTCTCCATAGAAGCGGGCTTTGCTTTGCAGTCCATGAGGCTGCATTGCTGTAAGTCTTAAGCCAGGTACTGACAAAATCACCAGCCCTGGAAGGACAAGGATGTATATTTTCAAATAGTTAGCTGGAACTGGAGCAATATTGCTGTGGAAACTACCCACTACCAGTTACTCCATAATGTAGGAAAAGTCAGGAGATAGCCTACAGAACTGGTGATGGAAACAACACAAATACAACACAAAAAGCAGAAGATAGAGTGGGGGATTTTCTTTGACTCCATGGAGAAGTAATAACCTTATCTCTTGTTTTCCTTACAGCATCAGGGAACACAGCACCACGGTTTGACATGAGCAGCTCCTTCACCTTGCCAGAGGATACGCCCTTGAGTGAGTTAAAGAGTGACTGTTGACTCAGAATACAAGAGGGAAAAGGGGCAAAAAAAGCCCAAGCCTCCCCCCCACAACACCCACCCATGCATTTCTGGAACACTGTCTAGAAAGGCTTCCCTAAGCTGGACTACTATTACCATCATCCCTAGACAGTGTGCTATCTGAGAATGACAGAACACATCATCCAGCATCTATGTGGATCATCAACTTGTGTTAGACTCTGAGAACGTTATGAATATGCCTCCCTCTTGCATCTTCCTATGGGAACAAAGAGAGAGTGAGACTTACAGATTTTATTTTTAACGCCCATACCTAGGCAAAGGAAAAGCCTAGGATGGGAGGGGTGTTTGTGAAGGAACCTGGAAGTCTTCACAAGACTTCTTAAAAGACACCCTTGGAAAGGTGTGACTGTGTAGGAATGATGGTCACCAAAGGCATTTGGCTGCCTGAGACAAACAGACAAAAGTAAATTACATGGATAGCTTCAAACATTAAGGTCCCAATGATTTTTTTGATTTTTTTTGATTTTTTTTATCCAAGATAGAGTATCTCAAAGTATCTCTCTCCTTCCTGGCAATATTGTACAGAAAATATTAATAATACTAGTAAAGTTACGCAAGAATGGTGTACAATATGTAATAATGTAAACAACATGTGATATATAAATAGTTTTTATAGAATTTTAATTAAAAAAAAGATACAATCATAATGAATAACTCTTTGCTGCTCTTTGAGGTTACCCAATGGTAGGTGACACTGCCCAATGGTAGGGCTACCCTGATGTGGCAGAGAAAAGAGGTGGCTGTCATAAGAATGATTGAATGCCTATATTCTATTAATCCCTCCTGCCCTCCCTGTTTTCTTATTCCAGACGCCTGGGTTTTTAAACTGGAGGCTGTGGATGCTGATGGGGATGTGTTGTCCTATACCATGAGCGGTGACTATGCTTATTACTTTGCTGTTGACAGCAGCACGGGCAATGTGACTCTGAATCAAAGGTTGGATTATGAGGTAAGGATGACCAGGAAGGTGAGAGAATGTATCAAAACACGGATGAGTCAGAAAGCTTTCTTCCGTTTGAACAGTTTATAACAGAGCTTGTGTAGAGATTTGCATTTTGTGTGTCAGTGCTGTCCAGATAAACCACAGTGATAAACCACTCTTGCTCCTGTTTTGAATATTGGTACAGCTCAAACATTTCCTTCCCCATTCTTTGTGTGACTGTTTTCATGTTTTCTGTGTCCTGCCAGTAGGTAGGATTGGGCAGAGCTCAGAAAATTCTTTTTAAAAAGCATTTCATTACAGTTGCAGCGTCAAATAAACAAAGGCCATTTCTGCACTACTCTGTTATAGTGCTATTATTCCACTTTCAACATCCTGTGGAATTCTGGGGTTTGTAGTTTACTGAGGCCAAAGAGCTCTCTGGCTGAGAATTTTAAAGGCCCCTCCCTAAGCTGCAAACCCCAGGATTCCACAAGATGATGAAAGTGGAATAATAGCACTATAACTGTCTAGTGTGGAAATGGCCTATAACAGTGTAGTGCAAAAATGGCCATAGTCTTTGAAATCATTACTGTAATAGTCAGTTACTATCATAATTGCAGTTTTTTGAAAAGTAGTCTTACTTTCATGTTCCTTTTAGTTTTTTATAAATCTGTCCTAATGCTACAAGCTGCTGCTCTCTGATACAAAATCAACTTTGCTCTTGTTCATCTCACTGTCTCCTCAACAAGCACAACAGAGCAGGAAGTAAAAGCATGAGGCACAGCATGATCTAACAGTTGCATTTCTCTTCCCCAATTTAGTGGGACCACACCCCCATAACTATTAAAGTAACTAAAAAGTTACAATTACACCAGAAAAAGAGTGTTTAGCCCTCATAAAACTATAATCATAGTGTTACTTAGTTATGCTATCAATTTTGAAGAAAGGAATTAATTACAAGTAATTATTTGTGACTAATTACAAGTAATTATTTGTGACTAGTTCTGTGACCAGACATGAGGATTACTGCATAAGGCTTAAATTAGTCACATAGAGTGACATGATTAGAGAACAGTGATAGACACAACAGTTGTACAAGTCAAGGTCAATACCGAATGTTACCAAGAGTTATGGCAAATCCTGTGATCACTGGCACCATCTCTTAGTTTAGCGGATCCCACAAGAAGATCAGAAAGGGACAAATCTGAGGCAACCAGTAGGTAAGAATCCCCTGCCTCTTTCAGACCTGTTTAAAAAAGAGAGAGAGAGAGAGAGAGAGAGATCGGGCCAATCTGGTTATGAGGAAGAGGTATGTTGATAGGTGTTGCCATGGCACTTCATCAAAGTGCTTCTGATTTGCATTTTTTCCTCCTAGGAAAGAAAAACTTTTGTTGTTGAAGCCGGAGTGACAGACAATACAAATGTCATGGTAAGTCTACTAGGAAGAGATGACAGTGGTGGTGGTACGCATGGGGCAGAGTTCCATCAGGGAGCCTTGCCTCTCAAATGAGGGAGGATGAGCAGCTACCACAACTTTCAAGTGATTAGAAGAAGCAGTAGCTGGACTAAGTCAGGATTGACCAAAACACTCTTTTGCTAAATCTAACTGGTGCTGATCTTCAAGGCTCAAGTTGCATTAATGGAATTAGGGCTGGCTCAGTGTGCAGCCTTGAATTGTGTGTGTGTGTGCGTGCATGCACACACCATCAAGTCACCTGTCAACTTATGGTGGCCCTATGGATTTCATGGGGTTTTCTTAGGCAAGGGGTACTCAGAGGTGGTTCTGCCAGTTTCGTCCTCTGAAATATAGCCTATAACACTTGGTATTCATTGGGTAACCAGATATAAAGATGGATAGAACTGTTATGCCTTCAGTTGCTGTTTAGCTGAAGAAATTTGTGTTCTTGCTGCTTTCCTCACCTCCTCCCCATTTTCTGTACAAGTTAATTTTTAATCTTTCTACAAAACTTTTAAAATATATGGTAGACCTATCCTTTGTATCTGGTTCCCATATTCCTTTAACTCAGGCCTTTTTTGGTGTAACTGTGGTATGCTGAAGCTCATCTGCCTAGTCTCTTAAAGAAGCATTCCCTTTCCTTGATAGGTTTATAAACGACTTACTATCATTGTAACAGACCGGAATGACAACAAGCCAATCTTCCAGGATGAACCTTATTTCACAGAAGTCCCTGAGGTATGTGAGCCCACTTGATCTCATGCCAAGGGTTGTTCTGCAGACTTGTCTTCTTCATGACATTGCATCTCTTCCATGCAAATACCCCAGCCATGCTGTAGGTTGACAGAGATGGGCAGAAGGAGAATTGGGATCTACTGACTGGTGTCTGGGTGATTTCCAGTTGATCAGCAAGGTTGCCCAACTCCCACATATTAAAGAATTGTCTTTTCTAAGGTCTGCATCAGAGTGTTAGGATCACTGTTCTTTAGTAAATTGACTTGTATTTGTGTGTGCAGATTGTTCCATTCTATGTGCCATTCAGTTTGGGATGTAATTGACTATGCTACGTGAACTAACTATTTTGTATGTGCCTTCCTTTAGTGGACTTTGATATTTTAGTTATTAAAAAAAAACGGGAAGCTTGAAGTCTACCTTTCCCTGCTTTAAGGAACCCAAGCTTTCTAGGTGGATTAGCCAACATCTCTAGACCTTACAGCTTAATACACAAAGCAAGCTATTATAGCTGTGGCAACCCTCTGCTATATATTAACTGTGAGAAGCTTTATTCCCAGTCCAATTTCTCCAGCAGCAAGCAGCAACATGCGATTCCACTGCTTGTATTTTTACCATAGCATTACTTTGGCTATTGAGGCTAAAAAAATGAGGGAAGGAAGCTGTGTTCTTATGAGTTAACCTTCCCTAATAGAAATCAGAAATGACTACTACCTGATAAAGCAAGGAGAGAGCCAGAAGGAGGTGGGGAGAGTGGGAGGGGGAACTGTTACAATTACAGAAAAATATTATAACGTGTAATATGTATCGTGTTATAATATTGCATGTTCAAAAATTTAAAATTAGAAAAAATTAAAAAATAAGGAGAGATCCAGAAACTTCCAGACTGAAACCTTAACAGCTCATGATCTGCAGGAATCACATGGTGTGTTCACAATGGTGCACTTAGGTTATTTTAGGGCCTAAGTGTATATTATGTGAAATGGACAGTGCAGTATCTGAGTTTAACTGCCCTGAATTCCTGAAGAATTAGTGGAATGGTGGTTGTGGTAGTGGTGGTAAACAACAACAATAGATGACAGCAGCACTATATCTTGTTCAACCTACTTGCACAGGGCCCTCGTGCATGCAGCAGACACTGTGCAGCAATTCCCACAATTCCAATGAACTCGAGGCGGCATGCATGACTTTCCTCCACTTTACTTTTTCCTCTTAACAACCCTGTGGGATAGGTCAGGCTGAAAAAGGGTGACTACCCCTAAAGTCATGTAGTAATTTTCATAGGGGGGCAAGACACTGAATTTTGAGCATAAGAACAAGTATCTCCCATGTCCCAGTACAACTCTTTAAAAATGATGTAGTGGTTTGAGTGCTGGACTGGGGGTCTCAGGATATCAGGGTTCAGATCTCTGTTCAGCCATGGAAACCCACTGGGTGACCTTGGGGAAGTCACACTCTCTCAACAGCCTGAGAGGAAGGCAATAGAAAGTCTCCTGTCAATAAATCCTGCCAAGAAAAAAGCCATGACAGCATTGGCATAAATCAAAGTCAACTTGAAAGCACATGACAAGAACAAAGCTCTACTAATCACACCCAATAAATTACTAAGGGAGCTCTTTGGTCAGGATGATAAGCCAAGAATCTTAAAGCTGTTGAATTTTGCGAATTTGTTTTCTGGGTGGTGGTGTGGGTTATTCCCCCCTACCCACCCACTCAACTGCTCTCAGTTCTGGTTGACTTCTTCTCTGTTTCAGAATACACCTCTTGGCGCCTCAATCTTTCGTGTTGTGGCAGTGGATTATGACAGCGCAAGTGCTGGCCGGGTATACTATTCCATTGAAGAAGTGAGTGTTGCAAGGCAAAGAAGAGAGCTCAATGATCACTAAATAACAGCTGCTTTGTACCAAGTGTGCTGGCCAGAAACCAACAGTGCAGTGCCCTTGGACTCCCAGCGACACCCCCTAGGCTTCTTGCTTCTCAAAGCAGATGCTGGCCTCAGGTGTCATCTTGGTTTCTAGCAATGCCTTGTCCTCCACATGGACCAGGCAGAAACACTTAGGGAAAAAAAAATTCAGAAGGCTGGAACCTAGAACTTCATCCTGAGATCTTCAGTTATAAGGAGGGATATGAATATTTTTATAAATTTTGAGAAATTAATAAAGTGCGCCCAGTGTCACCTTTCACAAAAGAAAAAAGGAAGGTGAAGGGGAACATTCTGAAAGGCCAGGGGAGTGGCTGGAAGGTAGTGAATAGAGTTTTTTCCTGCATAATACATGTGGTTTCTTTGGGGCATTTGTGTGTGTCCACATGTGCCTATGTGTGCGGTGTGTAGAATCATAGAGCTGGAAGAGTTCCCAAGGGCCATCGAGTCCAACCCCTCAGCATGCAGGAATATATGTATTAACTGGCCTCTGGCCTCTCTGTGTGTGTCATTCTTCTGCTCCTTCTCACCAGTTAGCCCACTGTGGAAAAGGTATTTTGTCATGAGTTGTAGGGGCATATACATGATTTGGCATTTGGGGCTCAGATTCCATCTCAGCCTTGGATCTAATTTCTTAGCGAGATCACTTATCTTTCACACTTGGCAGTTTGTCTTTAGTTAGATGGCTGTTGAAATAGAATGCTATGGTTCCCAAAGAGTGGTTTTGTGTTTTTCAGGAAAGAACATTACTCTGCTTATAATTTTGTTCTTGAGCAGGTTACTTTTCTCTTAGATTCACCAGTTTGTCTTTGGGAAATGGATGCTTTGTGCCCAGCAAGGCAGTCATTTTGTGAATGGGGAACTCCTGTCCTATGTAGCCATCTTGTAAGACTGTCCACAGCACTCTATCAAAATTCCAAATGTACCCAATGAGTTAAAAAAATTGAGATGTTTTGATCTAGAAAGTGTCTTAGCCAACCCAGATCTCAGAAAGAGGTATTTTCCTTGGGAATAAATATATCTGATAAATTTATAAGCATTATTATTTTTTTCACCAGCAGACTTATAACTTCTGTGGGACTTTGCTATAAAATCTTTTATGAAAGAGTGTTTGTTCTCTGCATTCTGTCATGTTTATTCCTTGTATACCATCCACAGGTCAACCCAAATGATGCAGAAAACCATCAGCTCTTCAACATCCTGTACAATGGCAGTGTGGTGCTGAATGGCTCACTTAGCTACAATAACAAAAGCACTTTTTACCGAATCAAGATTCTAGCCAAGGTGAGGCTCAGCCAATAACAAGCAGGAAGGAAAAGGATTTTTTGCGGGGTGGGAGGAGATAAAGTCTTCCTGTCTGTGCAGTATATCTCAGAACAAGAGAGGCAGAACTACCTTGGGCAGGACACTGATATCTAGCTGCATCAATTGACCAAGTGTTCAACTTACACGAGGAGCAAATGGCCACTGGTCCTCCCTTACCTTTTCCAATGGCCCCCTTAGGTGGTGTCTTTGAAAATATCTGGAATATGTAAAGTCAAAGGCCTTCACGGCCAGAATCCATAGGTTGTTATGGGTTTTCCAGGTTTTGAGCATTCTCTTAGTATTTTCTCCTGACATTTCACCTGCATCTGTGGCTGGCATCTTCAGAGGATACAGATGCAGGCGAAACGTGAGGAGAAAATACTGATAGAACACAGCCTCAAAACCTGGAAAACCCACAACAACCTATTTGGAATTTGGTTTGGCTGGAGTTGGGACTTCTATATTTCATTAATTGCTTCCCTACCCTCTCTCTGATAATTCAAGTACTGAATTAATCAAATTGTCTTTTCAAGGAATGAGATTTACATTGTAAGTAGCCCCTCTAACATCAGTATCTATTTTTAGCAGTGCCTTAATGCCCTTGCCTTTTGGTTTTCTACCTTTTTAGTTGCATTAGATGATTCATATATTTGCATTTAACACAACTAACAATTTCATTTCCAAAAGTCAAAAGGAAGTGGTTGCCTACCAGGAATGAATTTTATCTTTAATGTGTGGACAATATTCTGCAAGGAGGGCTCCCTAGGGATAGGGCAAATTGCCCTTGTTATGGATGCGGGTGGGAGGAACTGGCAGACCCTTTTTTTTATTAAAGGTTCTCCCAAAAAGAATGAATGACAACACAAGCTGATCCTGACCTGGATATTCTGGGCTGTTCAGCTACAGAAGGCAAGTCAGGGCTAAATCTATTTGCAAGCTGCAGTTTGAGCTGATCTACTGAATGAATAGGCTTTATATACATTTTATCTTGCCATTCAGCAGTTGATTCAATGGAACTTCTCTAGTATAGACTAGCAATTGAATTTAGGCCTGTACTAAACCATATTGCTGAAGTTCCCTCCTTTTAGACCAGTTCTAGGAAGAAGCAAGCAGGCAAACAGACAAACAAAAAGGTATTGGTTTTACTTTTTCCAAAGCTTATGTAACACAAAACAACAAAAGCTTTTAAAATATCATGAGAACTGCAAATGTGTAGTCCCTACATATGGGAAGATTTTCATGAGAAATCTCCTTTTAAAACAATGCAGCCAAATACCCAGGTATATTTTTTAAAAAGAAAGGGTACTTATTTTTAAAGGGAGAGAATAAGGAAAACAAGGGAAGGCAATAATTATATACACAGAATTCCAATTAAAATTCAGCTGGTAGATTTCAGAGCTTGTGCAGAGTTCTTTTGCAGATAAAGGAGTCTGAGAGGGAACATATTTGGACTCTTGATTTAGGTGGTTCCAAGAGATAAACTGAGGACATACTTGTATATGTTTGTGGGAGGCTAAGGCTAGTAAAAGCCAATCTGCTAGCAAGACAAACCACTGCTTTGTCCAGTGGTATGATACACTCCATTTCTGGTCTCAGTAATCCTGCCAACCAGCTAGAAAATAATTTAGAAGGCAGGTCTACCTCCCTAATGACTGAATTTCCATGTCAAAAGAGTTAGCCAGTTCCAAGTAGTTGAAGCATTGTGGATGGCAGGGTGGGGTTTGTGTGGAAAGAGGTGAAGATGGCTTGTTTGCTTCTTTGGAGACAAAACTCAGGATACATGCTTACTCAGGCCCTTTCCGCATGTGGGGAAGGAACCACGTGAAAACAGGACTCACCGGATTTCTTCGACGTCCGGTTGAGTCCATCAGGACGAGGAGCAGTGTGAGCTCATCGCTCCGCACTACTCCAGTGTCCAAAATGGCGGCTTCTGGTTGGTGGAGGCTCTCCACCAACCTGAGAAGCTCGCCAGCCTAAAGCCCACCCCGGCAGATCTGCAGGCACGCACTAGTGTGTACCTGCAAATCTGCACCGGAGCGCGGCGACAGAGTGACACGGAGTTGTGCGCTCCATGCTTTTAAAAACCTCTTAAAAGAGGTTTTTAAAAAGCATGCTGCGCTACCAGTTCTGGTCGCGCCGAACTGGACTGAGGTGTGGAACTACGAAAAGCAGTCAGCCCCAGTCCACTCCACGGTGCAGAGGTCGGAGGTCACTCTGCGCTGTTTTAATAGCCCGGTGCGGAAAGAGCCTTAGAGTTCCTCATAGGAATGTGAAATCCAAGACGGTCTGGATGGCACTGTTGAGCTACATCAGATTTAGGGGCTTATCACAGTGCTCCAGTGAAGAGGACATTTTTATTACATAGTTCAAGTGGGCAACATAATCTCACACAGTTGACTTGTGCCACCCTATCCATTCTCCCTTGACACTCCTTCCTATTAACCTTCTCCCCCCGCCCATAAGATCTGCCATTTCTGGAATCCCCCAGGATCAATCTCCTTTAAAACAAAGAAGGCATCCCATTCCTTTTTCCATCTCTCCCAGAGGCAGGGAATATGAAACTGGAGTGGACTTACAGTTTTGTTTTCTGGAGGTGGAACTACCCATGGCAGGTCCTGAGGGTATGAAGATATTCCCTCATATCTCCATAGTTTGTCCAGTCTTGGGATAAGTAAAGAGTGACAAGAAGCTCAAGTTATCTTTGTTTTTTTAAATCTCCAGGATGGTGGGGGATTGCTGAATGGTTCATTTATCTATCAGAACAACACAGCCTATCTGTCTGTGACAGTCATTGATGTGGCTGACCTGGACCCCCAGTTTGTGGGAGAGCCATATGTAGGCTCAGTACCAGAGAACTGCCCACTGGTAAGGAACATCTTTTTCATCTTTGGGTTAATGCACAGATTACAAAAAATATGGAGCTTCTACTATAGAAAAAGTACAATATCATAACTGTTTGTAGGGTGGGCATTGTATGACTTTTCATCAAATTATTACTTTATTGTGTGTATGTGGCTGCATATGTGTACACATATATGTCCTGAATGCTACTGTTAATCTCAGCTAGAAGAGACCCACTGATTCGGTGGTATCTTATTAAGTCAACACTTATATAAACAGAAATAAGTTGATTCAATTAGTCTACTGTAGCTGGGACAATAGTAGACTTGGACCTATGTATAAAGCAAGTATGTGGTCTTTAACACCCCTTCACCATCTAAACAGGAAACCATGTTTTTAAAGCCAGCAATTCTCAGAAAGTGTATCTTGCAACCTGGACAGAAAGAGAAAGGAAATAATGTGATATCTGATGTCACTCATGCTGTGCGCATAAGCCACACCTTCATGTGGCCTGTCCTAAGTGAGCTCCCAGTATAAGCCACAGTGTACGATCTAGAATGCTATGAGAACTCTTGAGAGCTGTCAGCACACCATTACTGGTTCACAATTCTCCTGTCTGGTCTGTTTTCTTACTAGGCAGACTTGAGGCCTGAGTGGGCACATAAGAATGACATTCATTGGCCAGCACTGCTAATCACACACAATGTTTACCATCCCATATCATGCAAGTAGAGCTACAGTTCTGAGTCCTTCTGTCCCTAGAAGGCAGCTTTTAAGTGCCCAGACATCATTACTCTAGCCATATGCTACGGGAGGATGGGGGGTACACAAGGATGAGAAGAGCCCAAGCAGCACCAAGCTGTTGTTCTGTAACTGTGAGAAGACAGCTGGCATTTTCCTCCCAAATTTTGCAGATGGGTGCTGGCTGAATGCCTCCCAACAGCTGTGAGGGGATGGTTTAGGTGCTTCAAAGCTGCTTGGGTCATGGGGCTGATACTCTGCAAGAAGGTATTGAATAATTTCTTCTGAAACACCTGAAAAAGGAGTTTTTACATGCACACATATCACCAACAGGATTCCAGCTAGTTTCTTATCTTAGCTGAGAGTTCCAATCTTGAACTAGCCCTTTTAATTCTGCTCTTAACAGTAGGTTGACATGTAGAAATGAGCAAGTGACAACATTTTATTTACATTGATTAAGAACCCACTGTTTAGTCTGTATTTACAAAGTGTGGTTGAAAACCTGGTAATCATAGCGGAGGTGGCTTTTTCTCCTACTTTGCTGTGGGTGGCAGGAAGCAGGCCCTACTTTTACTTGAGACTTTCTTTATTCTAGGGTACATCTGCAGCAAAGGTGTTTGCCATTGACGGAGATAAGGATGTGAATGATATCATCTATTATAGCATCATCAGTGAGTGATAGAAGGGTGAGGGTGTCGCAGTGGGATGGGGGGTGGAGATTTAGGATTCCTGTGGTCTAGTAACTGTATGTCTCATGTGTGTAAGTGATTTGCATAAAGGGAGTAGCAGGTATTTGATTTGGTGGGACCCTAGCAAGAGAAAAGCTAAAGTGAGAGGATGAAGCAGATGAGGCAGAAGCGTGGTTAGAGAAAGGGGTATGTAGTACAACGCAGCCATTTATATCCTTCCCAAATCCCAGTGTGTCGTTGATCATCGGCCATTCTCATTGAGACTGTGAGCATATGCAACCCCAACAGGTCACATAAGCATCCCGTTCCCACCACACACACTCATCATGTTGTGCTGGTGAAGAAAAAGCAGCATCGTTGCCCAGGATATCCTTCATGCTGCATCTTCATCCCACCCTCCTTGCACAAAGTAGTGGAAGAGCTGAAGGATCTAGACTCCACCTCCTTATTGATGCTTTCTCTGTAGAGAGTGCTTAGCAGTGCCTTCTCCTATAGGATACTCTAGCCAGCGTCCCCTCAGCTGGGCAGGGCATCCATGCCTACATTCTTTGTCTGACTGCTGCAATGCTACATAGGCCGCCCTGGCTGTCCTATCATCTTCCTCCAAAATGCCATCCTGTCTCCTGCCAGGGTAATTCTGCTCCACTTGTTTGTGTCCCTTCCTGTAATAGGCCAGAGATGGCTCCAGAACTGAATTGTCACCAGAGCAGACGAGGCAGGTGGCCCTAATGTCAGTGGGTCAGTGAATCCTCTCTGGGTTTTAGTCTGAACTTTAAAGGAACTGTTCACAATGCTGAACCTATTTGAAAGGATATTGTTTGGCACATTGGAAACACTGTTTAATGTATAAAGAAGGCCAACTACCCCACTGCCATCAGAGCCATTCATCTGCTCTGCACCAGAATCTACCCTGTGCTATGCACCTGGACCTGGAAGCCTCCTCCTGCCTCACCCTAAGTTCTGAGGAAAGGAACGATGAAGGCTCAGTTCAAAAGCACTAGGGGCCATTAGGAAGATTGCTCTTAAGGATAACTAAAGCTGCTTTGTTTCTGGAAGTCTGAAGGGCAAACAGGTCATAGGAATCTTCCAGAACTTGGAAAAGTTACACTTTTGGACTTCCTCTCCTTTCCAGAAAGACCATTGTCTGCCTCCAATATAGCTGAGGAAATATTTTTTCTCTTCCCCTCTCTTCTAGACACAACTAGCTTATTTACTATAGACAATATCACAGGGGTCATTGCTGTGAGTGGCAACCTGGACCGAGAGGGTGTTCCAGGTGAAGAGATGCAGCTCCAAGTTGTGGTGAGTAGCAGACTAGTCTTGGGAAGTGGGTAGTGTTCCTTGCTCACAGATCTACTCTCCCCTTTAAGGCCTTAATTTGTCTGTCTTCTGCCAACGTTCAGGCTCGAGAAGAAAACCTCAACATTTACCACCAGGTGGCACAAGTGAGCACCATTGTGACCATCCAGGTCACTGATGTCAATGACAATACACCTCAGTTCTATTGGTGCGCAGCATATCCTGCTTGCAACTTCACAGGTCCTCCTGAGGCTAACTTCACAGGTGATATTGAGGAACATGCTTCTGCCAGAACACCAGTGGCCAATCTCAACATTGTGGCCTATGATCCTGACAAGGTGAGCAGCGTAGGGGAGACTGTAGAACTTCTTATGGATGGGGTGCAATGCCAAGGCAAAGTTATATTGATGTCTTCTGAGGCCCTTGTGTCTGTCACTGGTATCCAGAACTTGGAAAAGTAACTTTTTATTGTCCGTGCTGGCTTGGACCTATAGTCAAATAGTAACTTTTCTAAGTGGTGCTATTATCTCAGATTTTGACTGTGAAGACTATCAATGGGCAAGTTTGCAATCCTCACAGATGGATTGTTGTAACAGTCCCAAGTTCTATTTGCTTTGTATTCTCAGCACATTCTAAAATATACCTCTGAATTTATCCGTAGCTCATCTGCACAATTCTTCAAGTGTGTTGTAGGGACCTTCTTCTCAATCTCCTGCTTCATTGATCAAATCAGGGCATTCACATCAAATGCTAGGATAGACAGACACAATTCATTTGCTAATGCCCCAGAGAGTATTCCATTATCTTAACTGGTTTGCCACTCGGAACTTCTTTGTTCCACTTGGTCTTAATTACTTTTTCCTGAATGCTTGGTTGTACACTGAACATTAAGTTAAATATCTCAGCTTTCTTTATAAGAACTTTCTAAAGCACTAAAGCATTGATTTAGGGCCACAGTGAGAATTGTGTGGCCCTCCAGAAATTGTTGCTGTAACTCCTAGCACTGTTCTTCATTGGCTAGGGCTACTGGGACTTGCAGTCCAATGACATGATTCCTATCATTGATTTGGGGGTCAATCTAAGACTGTTGCAGATGTTCTTTTGAGAAGGGCTTCAGACCCTACTTTATAACTGAAGAGGTTGACCTCCTACCTGCTTCAGAGTTATGGTTAAAAATGCAACGCAAACACAAAGGAAGCAAACAGAGAATGTGTGCAGTGTGGTCACCTGTCTGCCATTTCCAGAGCTTGCAGACCCTCTCCCTGCCAATAAAATCTAAGAAACAAAACAGAGGGGGGTCCTGAGGTTACGGAGACCCGTACTGAGTCTTCCTTCTCCTGGGTGGAACCAGCTGATTCCGTCTGGCTCACAACCTGTGTTGAAACCTTCCTGCTTCTGAGTTCCCTTGCCCTCTTCTCCAACCAGGGCTCCAATGGCACCTTCCAGTTGTCCTTGCAGGGTCCAGATGCCTCTGCTTTTTCAGTGTCACCTCAGCGGATTGTGAACGAAGGTGACGTGCAGGTTCTAGTCAGCAACTCAGGTCTTGTGGATTACGAGAAGGCACCAACTATGACTGTGGAGGTGAGAGAAACAAAAAGATAGACTCATTCCCTGGTGTTGTCCTATTTAGGTAGCTTTCTTTCCAAGAACTGGGGTCCACATTCAGTAGCTGAATACACTTTCTTTTCTAAGCACTTATTTATTTGTTTGTTTTTACATTTATATCCTGCCTTTCTCCCAAATGGGATCAAAGGCAGGTTACAGTATTCTGAAAAGATGCAGCTAAAACATTCAGTTTACAAAAGTTAAAAAGAGACCTATCTTCCCTTCAGGTCACCCTCAGTCTAGGAGAACTAGGTGAGAAACATGACCACACACAAAAGGATCTATCTTTATGAGGACTTTCGTCTCTTGATAGACAGTTCGACAACAGTGTGCTTAACAACAACTAATCCTGTCATACAGTAAAATTATAACACTTTAATTGCCATGGCTGCATCCTGTGGAATCCTGAGGTTTGCAAGTTTGGTGAGGAGTTCTAAGTGCTCCTCCCTAAACTGCAAATCCTAGCATTCCACAACATGCAACCTTGTTAGTCAAGTAGAATCATAGTGCCATGATCATGTAGTGCAAAAGGTCTCAGAATGTGGAAATACTACTTTTCTAGACTATAGCTCCATACCAGCTGGGAGATTCTGGGAGCGAGCACTGTAAGACAAATTTACTGTAGAACCAAAGCATCCCTATGTGGTTACTGCTGAAGAAAAGGACTCTCAATTTCTTCTATAGTCAGAAAAGGGAAACTTTGCAGCCCAGAAGATGAACATATGGCTGACTAGCTTTGCTAGGTTCTTACTAGTAAGAGAGGCCACATAAAATTAGTAAAGAGCCATCCTGGAAACATTTCTGTCTGTTGATCCTTAACATACATTGGGTGACCTTTAATTACTTGGTTAATCTTTCTGGCAGATAGTTGCAAATGACACTGGAAGGCCAACTGATTGCTGCTCCTTTGCCATGGTCACCATCCATCTTGTTGACATCAATGACCACAGGCCTGAGTTCAAGCAGAGCGACTATAAACTCTCTGTGCTGGAGGAGAGCCCACCAGGCACTGTTGTTTCTTCAAACATTACAGTAAGAAAGCTTCATAGATGCCTTGGGGCCAGAAGGGAAGTGGTGGAGAGATAGATGTTTTTTTCAGGGTGTGAAAGATGATGGAATGATGCAGATGATATGGTCAGAAGTTTTAGGAACATCTTGAGAAGCATTCATGATGGGCTTCCACCATGTTTTGAAGCAGAACTCAAAAAATTTACTGTGTGAGATAACAGCTCCCAGAATCCCCCAGTAGCAATGTGCTGCTAGGTGGGGATTCTGGATACTGTAGTCCAAAACAGTAAATTTTCTGAGTTTTTATAGAAGCCACAGAACCTTCTCAGAGTTAGCTCTGCAAGTGAATGGTGAGTGAGAATGGATCAATTTCTTCCTCTGTTTGCAGGCCACTGATCCAGACAGTGGAGTCTATGGAGAGATCACCTACCAGCTGCTCCCTACAAGCATGTATGTATATCCAGGTGCTATAGGAGTGGGAAGAGGGTGGTATTATAGACCCTGCTCTTCCTGGGAGGGGATTGTCATAACAGAATCTGTCCTCACTCTGCTGTCTCAAGATATATTGGACTAACACTCCCATTATCCAACCCATATGATTAACAAGTTGTGTGTGCTGGAGATGATGGGATTTGCAGTCTACCCCATTTAGTGGTTTGGACAACACAATCATATGTTAAGTCTAAGGCTCTGTTTATATGTTGTGCAGCCTGTCTACTTTCACCGTGAATGCAACCAGTGGCGCAGTACTAGTGGCAAATGGCAGTAATCTGGACTGGGAGTCCGCCCCATCTATTATGCCACTCTGCAGGCAACAGATGGGGGCAACTTGACTGGCTCCACCCAGCTGGAGATCTCAGTGATTGACATCAACAACAATGCTCCAGTTGTTACAGGCTCCTACAATGTCTTTGTCGATGAGGGCCAAGATGATATCACTGTTGAGATCCAGGTAAGGCTGAAACACCATTTTACTCTGTTTGTCAGGTCTCTTATTAAACTAGACTGCTCGCGGTCACTTCTGTGAATTCACCATGGTATCATTTATTCTCAGGTCAAGTCATTCCTCCTTATAGCTCCTGAACTAAAAGCTTAGCCTTGGGGTGCTGCTGTGTACCAAAGGCTAACCTCACATTTTGTGTGCTTTCCGCACATCTGTTAGGTGGTTTTGCAAGAGCAGATTACAGTATCTTAGACATGACATGATGCCTTTAAGTTCCTGAGCATTCGTTTTTCATGGTGACAGGAGTGTTTAAGTGAAATGTATTTCCACACCTTCCTGTTGTAATAAGGAGCAAGAAAAATGCCTTGGTCATGCCTGGTGGAACTGCAGTAAGCACAGAAAAAGGCGGGTTTGAATTCCATGTGCACTTCTTTTCCTCCTCTGTGATTATGTACTGTTCAGTGGTTGTTGTCCCAGTAGCCTGTCTAACCAGAGGCTTCATACCCTTGGAGCCAGGGAATAAAAATCCATCTCATGGCAACAATGGGAAACATCATTTTATTAAGCAGGTTTCTACTTTTCTTTTTTTTAATTGAATCTGTGTTTCTGTCCTTCTCTCAGACCAGAATATGAAGTTTCTTCATCAGGCTTCAGATTATCTCTTTCCAAGACAGTAGAATTTAGGAGCACACAGGAACAGTCTGCTAACAAATCCTTCACCTCTCTTCCCAGGCTACTGACAAAGATGACCCCGACACCAATAATAGTCGTTTGCAATTTGAGATTCTGCCAGGTGAATTCAGCAACAATTTCACTATTAACCCAGACACAGGAGTCCTGAGAAGCAAAGGGCCCTTGGACAGAGAGGCCATCCCGCTGGAGCTTGAGGGCAAGATGGTAGTGACAATACTTGTGCACGATTTGGGCGTCCCTCAATTGAACACCACTGTCAATGTCACCTTCCTAGTAGAGGTAATGGTACTCCACATCAGGCGGCTGGGAAAAGGTTAGAGGAGCTGCCTTGCAATGGGATGCTTAAAGAGATGCTTGGGATGAAACAGAGATCATATGGCTATGAACCTTCCCCTTGGACAATAATTGGTCCAAGTCCTCACCCACTGATGAAAACTGAACTTACAGAACCACCTGGACAGTCCAGCTGTTTGCATAGCTATTCATAGTGTGTCACAGGCCATGTGCAGTCCTGAATATGATACCAGCCTTGCACAACCTTTGAGAAAGTGCAGCTGCTTGCATACTGGCCTTTTTACCAGCATTAAGCTGCAGCAGGATTCTGCCCAAAATGGTGATGATAGAAACATGTACAACGCACACAGCTAGGGATGGGGAGAGACAGTTGTGGGAAATTCTGGCTTACATGCTGAAATGATTTGGCTGGCTTTACGCACCATGTACCTTGATTTAGAGTGGGGTAGGGTGCCCATTGCTTCTCCACCTTGGGCAGGAAAATGTCTTAGGCCAGTTCTGACCCTAGATGTGGCATTCCCTCTCTTTTTTTGGCACAGGGTTACCCATGATATTGGGATCTCAAGCTCTATACCACCGTGGCCTATCTGTAGAATGTCACAACCTCACCATAGCTTCCTACCATTCTGCTGTTATGCCAAAATGGCACACATACTCTTGGATATGGACAGTTGGACATAGCATTGTTCTGCAATCAGCTTTCCTTTCTTTTTAGGACAAAAATGACAATGCACCCAAGTTCAACAGCTCCTTTTATGAGTTCTCTGTTCAAGAGCGATTGTCAGGTATTGTGCACTGATGATTCTTAGTCTGGATTGGAAGGAAACTAGGATATATTGGGGATGGAACCCTAATGGCAGATGGCCACGTCTGTTGTGGCTTAAAAAAAAAAAAAAGGAATCCAATCCACAGGTCCAAATAACAACAGCTAAGTAACAGCTAAAACAAACAAGCAATAACCTAGTTAGCTAGAGATAAAGCCTTCTAGAAAAGCAGAATCTTGTAGACTTCTGTAAAGGTAAGCATATCTCCTCAGGCAAGACTCCTAGGAGGGAGGGAGTTCCAGAATAAAGAGGCTGTTCCTATAAAGGTCCCCCTTCACACCTATCTGAAGTTGTGATATACGATACACAAAACAGATTTTGTACCTCACCATCTTAAGGGACAAGATGATTAATAGGTTGTTGTGGGTTTTCTGGGCTTTGAGGCCGTGTTCTATTAGTATTTTCTCCTGATGTTTCGCCTTCATCTGTGGCTGGCATCTTCAGAGGATCTGGTGGCATGGAAGTCACTTCCATGTCACTAGATTCTCTGAAGATGCCAGCCACAGATGCAGGCAAAACATTAGGAGAAAACACTAATAGAGCACGGTCTCAAAGCCCGGAAAACCACAACAACCTATGGATTCCGGCTGTGAAAGCCTTCGATTTTACAGGATGATTGATATTGGGAGATGGATGCTGTTTTCTATATGGTGGCCCCATCTGCTTATGTTTAAAGACTGTGACCAGTACACTGAATTAAGCCCAGAATATCAGACAGAAAGAGCAGAGTCTAAGAAGATGTTCTGGTGATGTGGGACAAAAAGGGGTGGTAAGGCAGGATGCAAGAGGCATATGGCTACATTTCCTATATTGGGGTATTACCTTCCATGAGAAACCAAAACACAACGGCTGCATTCCTTTTTTGATTGAAGAGGGGGAGGCAGCATGATTGACAACTTATTCATTCTAATTAACTGTCCCTCATTCCCAGGTGTCTTTGTGGGAAGCGTAGAAGCCACAGATGCTGATCAGACAGAGATTAACAACCGAATCTCGTTTCTCATAGTTGAAAGCAGTGTTGGTTCAAACAACTTCCTCATGAACTCAATTTGCCAAAAGTCTGGCTGGTGCCAGGGAAATCTGCGTTTAGGCCCTGGTGTTGAATTTGACTATGACCAGATGCAGCCAAAGCTCTTCAATCTGACTGTGCAGGCTGAAACTCAGACTTTGGGGGCGTGTTGATGTTGACACTGCCATGGTGATAGTGAATGTACTGGATGTCAATGATGAGTCCCCATCCTTGGTGCCGTCTCCTCCACAAAGCATTGAAGTTTTAGAAAATGTCACCCTGCATGAAGTCATAGCTGTGCTGGAGGCTACCGATGTGGACACCAACCACTCACTGCTGTTCCAGGAGCTGGCTGTCTCGTGCTCCAAGGACTCAGCCAGTGCAGGCAACATATGCCAGAACTGGTTCCATCTGGAGCCCAATGGCTCACTTCTTGTGAACAGTACAGAGATAAACTATGAGGTCTGTGACCTTGTGGAACTGTCACTGCGTGTTAAGGATGAATTCACTGAGGTGGGAGACCCCTACAGTAGAAACGGTAAAGCCTCTGAATGAATGATTAGTTTCATACTTCCTCTGACTGTTGAGCTTTACAGCCTTCCTCCCTCTTTCCTACTTTTTTCTCTCCTGCTAGGATATGCTTTCTGTCCTAGCAGGCAGTGCTTCAGAGAGTCATGCAGGACTGCTGCTTGGGGATGGTGCCACGTATTCCAGTTGAATGGCAATGTAAATTGTATAGAAAAGCTGCTGAGATCAATAAATAGGGGAAATTAAACCTATCAAGCTTTCCATATCTTTATCCTCCTGGGGGCATAGTTGACCAAAACAGTTGTTGCTGCTGCTGCTGCTGTTATCTTTATTTATACCCTGCTTTTTCCCAGGCTGGGACTGAAAGCAGCTTACAATTAAAAAACATAGTTAAAGCTCATAGAATGCAAAAGATTATAATTAAACAATGTTAAAATACATAATTAAAAACTCAATCAGAAACACAGAATCCAAAACATTCTATTAGATAGGCCACATGTAATCATTCCTTGAACATGGAATGCCATGACACTTGGGATGAGGGTGCAGCTACGTGTAACAGACCACAACTCACCCTGTTTTGTGCTGATTATCTATAAAGCAAGGACTGGAGTGAAGAAATAGGAAGAGCAGTATGGAAGCAGGAGCTGAACCTTCCTTACTTTCCCTTTTTCTACTCCCCAAATCATTAAACTGCTGCCCATTTTATTCCCAGCAGAAGTGGCTTCTGGTTATGGAGACCCATGAAAAGAAACAGCTGCAGGGAAGCTGATTCAAGGGATAAAGGAAAGGCTCATCTCACTCATTCTGTCCACCCAAACTGTTACCTGCCTTAAATCCCTGTGCTCGATATGAAGTTGGTGGTGTCTGAGTGGACATACGATTCTGCCGATGAGCCTCAGTATCATTGTCTTATTTCTTATCTGTATGGCTCTGCCGCTCCACTAATTTGACTCATTCAGAAAGTCAACTGTAGAAGGACTGCCACCATTCTGATTCTGTTCCCAGCATCTTCAGAGCTGCTGGATCCTTACCTCTTTGAAATGGAATTTCCCTCACTGCAATCATCAGAAGAGCCACACATGGGTCCTTCTGGCTAATGCTGGAAGCTACATGTCTGTGCTGTTTGTTGAAAGAGCAAGACATGCTGACAGGCATAGCATTGTTATCCCAATCAGGGTTTGGAAAGGTTCCTTTTTTCAGACTACAGCTCCCAGAATGCCCCACCAACATAGTCAGTGGCTATACTAACTGGGAAAATCTAGGAACTGTAGTTCAGGAAAGTAATTTTTCCAAGCTCTAGTCCTATTCATTGGGAAAAGAGCCTCACTCTGTGTTGATGAGGCTACATGGAGGGCCTGAAGAACTCTGGCAATGACTGAAGTTTCCACTTTTTTCTAGAGACCCTGAAGATCTTCATTGTTGATGTGAATAACAACCCACCAGTATTCCTTCCTGTCACTGAGACCTTTGGTGAGAGCAATATGCACAAGAGAATTATGATTGTTAAGATGTGCCATCACTGCACCCTGAGGGACAGGTCATAGTAGTAGTGTTTAACATTGCTTCAAGGATTCTGTAATCTCTCTCCCCTGTTATGACTACAGTTCTCCATTTCCTCAGTGATAGGGGCCAGTTTTTTGAGTCTGAGACAATCAGATATACCCATATACAGTTTTAATGAATCCTAACTCATAGGACATAGCTGTGCTCCCGGTGCTCTGTGGTTCTCAGACAGCTTCTTGGATCAGAAAATTGTACGGTGTTCCCCTTACAGATAGGTATGAGATTCCCCCTTTTTCCATTGCAAATGATAAATGAAGGTATCATCAGCTTTCTGTCCAGCATTCCTTAGCCAAGGCAAATAAATACCCAAGCGGGGAACCAGTATTTCAGCATCCCTGAGCATGTGCTTGGCCACAGAGGCCAACCTGCTGTCAGAAGTGGGAAGTAGGAGAAAACAATTGCCATTATGCCCTGTTTTCATCCCTTCTTTGTCTGGTGTTTTGTTGCAGTGGTAATCCCAGAGATTTCTCCAGTAGACTTGCAAGTGGCCGTGGTCAGGGTAAGACAGTGCAGTGTGCATGTTCTTTGGCTACCCAGCTCCCACCTGTTTTGAGAAGCAGCCCCAGCTTCTCAGAAGCTTAGATGGGGAAGGTATTTCATAGAAATACAGACAAACATGGATTGTTTCCTTTCTCCTTCCAGGCTAAGGATAATGATTCAGGTGTGAACAGTGTGATCACGTTCGCACTCTCCAGGGTAGTTTTCATCCAAGCCAGCGACCTTGAGCAGAACTATGAAAATCTTTTCAAAGTGGTGACAACGGCAGAAAATGAATTCTACATTGGAAGCATCCAGTAATTGAGGGGGTTTGATTGTCTGGAAGCCTGTGAAGACCACCTTTGGCCTTTCTGCAGGCACTCAAGATACGTGGGTGGGCATAAAGTATGGAGGGAATGTGGATAAAATGCATGATAGCCCTGCCTCCCATGGCCCAACTCCACCATCCTTGTGCTGAGCGCAGCCGTGGTATAGTGATCAGTTTTGACCAGCAGGCATGACAGTCACTCTAAGCAGCACCCCAAAGAAGTGTCCCAAAACATACATTGCTGTGTGTATGGGGAGCGTGTGTATAAAAATTCTAGCTATTTTCTCCTCTACCAAGAGCAAGTTGTAAAGTTAAGGGGTTTTCATTCCCCATTCAAGATCAAGTCCTCTCGACCCCTAAACTCCCTTTGGATTACAACAAGGATAACTCACAATACATTGTTGCTGGAATATTCATTTCCTTTTCAGCTATCATGGGCATTACAGCTAAACTCAGAAGGATCAAGGAAGTCCAAGTGATGTGTCAGAAGACCTCACTGTCCCTGCTAATCAGAAAGCCCTGAGGTTTTGACCTGGCTGAGCAGGAAAATATCAAGAGGGCTGCTAAGCACTTATGGGTGTACAACATGCTTAGAATCCTCTTCTAACTGCAGGGAAGGTCAAGAGTTTGGTAGGTCAGGCTGGTCAGGGGAGAGTGAGGCAATCATACATGCCCCCCACACTCACTCCATGCTTTATACCAGGAACGGGCATGCTTCAAGGGTCATAGGACTATTTTTGAGTCCTCTAGAACCTCAGCAAACTGCACCAGTGTGTCTGGCAGCCACCAGAAGTGATGTTTTAGGTTCTCAGTCTTTGGTCTTCTAGATGGTTTTGGATTTCAGTCCAATACCTAACTATTGAGCAAGTTGGCTGTGGCTTCTGGGAGTTGAAGCCCAAAAAATCTTGAGGACCAAAGTTTGAGAACTACTGTTTTAAGCAGGCAGAAATCACTTCTGCTCACTTTCCAAAGGGTGTTTTTCCCCCGCCCTCATTTCAGGGTGATGATAGGGAAATAGAGATTATGCCCCTAAAAGGCCCATTTGTCTCTGTTTTTGTCAAGAAAGATGTCAGAGTTTGGCCATTTTGGGGTGGTGGTGGGAATTGGGATTGGAGGTGCAAGAGCTGCAGAATTCCCTGGGCCAAATGTGGGTTAAAGTCTGCACAATTCCCATCCTTGCTTATGCTAAGGATTGGGAACCTCGCATCCACAGACAAGATGTGCCCATTGGGGTTTCCCCTCTGACCCCCAAGCTTCCTTTCTTGTTAATTCCAAGAAAGGAGAAAATATATAAACTTGGAATTCCTTGTGTAGAACTGAACTGTATGGGACCTTGTTGTTGTTGTGTACTTCATGTCATTTCTGACTTACAGTGACCCTAAGGTGAATCTATCATGGAGTTTTCTGGGGCTGAAAACCCAAGGGATTCCATGAATCAAGCAGGGAATCAAACCCTGGTCTCCAGGGTCATAGTCCAACACTCAAACCACTGTGCCAACTGGTTCTCTTGAAAGGGACCTTATGCTCCTGTTACATTGCTGTTGTTATTGGGTAGCTTCCAACAGTTAAAATAAACATACTCCAGTACAGAGTCCAAAATAAGCATATGGTTTATCATGTCTCTCTATAAGCTGCATCCCAGCTTGAAGCAAGACAGTAAAACCACTCCGGCAAGGAGTGAGGATAAGGGCTGTTTCTGTGTTGGTACAGAGTCCAGATGATACTAATACCTCTTTTTCCTTCAGAGTTGCAAGCAACCTTGACAGTTCACTGAAGGGGCGATACCAGGTGACTGTGGAAGCCAAAGACCATGGAACGCCTTCACTAAGTTCCTCAGAATCATTGGATGTAAGACAACTTCCTTGTCTGACTAGTTTCTTCCCATGATACAGACCACTATCATGGCTTGCCACTGACAGCTATCATCTCTCCTCTCCAGATTTTCACTGTGGACCAGAGCTACCGTGTCAGGCTAGAATTTTCTTTACCATTGAAGGAAGTGCAAGATAACGCTGATGCAATCAAAATGTACGGCATCTTTTCCTTATCCTTCAGTGGGTTGGGCCAGGGCCAGGGCCAGGGCCAGGGCCAGGGCCAGGGCCAGGGCCAGGGCCAGGGCCAGGGCCAGGGCCAGGGCCAGGGCCAGGGCCAGGGCCAGGGCCAGGGCCAGGGCCAGGGAGGGAAAGAGTCTGCTGCAACTTGAGTGGTGAAATGCATGGAGATACAGAGCTTGGAAAAGTTATTGGGGTAGCACTGCTCCCAGAATCCCTGGGCAACATTCTGGAAGTAATAGTCCAAGAAAGAGCTGTTCCAAGCTCTGTAGATACTCTGTATTAGGGAAATCAATAGGACTAGATTGTCCACTGTTTTCTGTTTATAATTCCGTGGAATGTTTCCTGTTTATAATTCCATGGAAGCAATTAAACAGAAGTTGGACGGCCGTATTTCAGCAGTGCTGTAATTGAGTATTCCTGCATGGAAAGGGGTTGGACTGGTTGGCTGTTGCAGCCCCTTTCAACTCCGTCATTCTTAGTAAGCCCCCCCCTTTTTGGTCGGAGGCTGGTGGTACCACATCATATGAGCACCAATACCTTTTCATGCTGAAGAAACTGCAATGTATCTTGTGCTTGCTTAGTATTGTTCCACAGTGCTGTGAAACTCTTTCAAGTTGGCAGAGTTAGCCATGGCATCAATATTCTGTTTCTCATACAATATGAGTTGGATCCAAACTTAATTATATGTATAATTTGTTGTTATTTGCCAACGTGTCATCTTTGACTTATGATGACTCTAGCAACGGATGTAGAGTAGATCCACTGAACAGGAGCATCAGATATGTCCCAATGATTTTGATGGAGTTACTAGGCCTGGGTCAAGTCCATTATGACTTTTTAAAAACACATTCACCTACACACATTGGTTTTCCTTTCAGTCTTTTTGTTGGATGAAGCTGGGATGATGTTCCAAATATAAAGGCCGTAGTCTGAGTTGCTCTTAAACATTCGGGGTTCATATTTACTTGAAGAATTTCTACTGCATAGAAAGGCAGGGAATGCATTTTTTGACATCAAGCTGTTTAGAACAATACGTACTGACCCGTCCTCCCTCTCTCTCTCTCTTCTTTCTCTCTCTGCCTCCCTGTAAAACACAGCTGTTCAGACAAAGTTAGTGTGCAAATCAGTGCCAAACACAAAGTTGAGTTGGCAGTGTGTGTGTACATGAGTGTTTGTATGTGCACTTATACATCTTCAGTAAAACCTTCACAAATGATGGAGGTGCCGTTTAGCCTTGGGGAAGTCATTCTTAAAATGAGGTCCCGAGGAAGTTGAGTATTGCAGATGTTTTCTGCGGCAAGTGTATCTGTTACAAAGAAGTGACAGGATTGGTACAATAGGCATTTTGCTCATTCTGTATCTTCAAGTCTCACTGTCCAGAATTAATAATTTATTTTGTTATTGCTCCCTTGGGAGGTAGATTGAATTTCCCAAAGGTGAGAGGCTAACAGTGGCTTCTGCCCATGCACATTTCCTATACCACTGGTTCCCTTTTCTCTCTTCCCAGCCTTTATCACATTGATGGTGGGGTTCTCACTCACTGCCCACTTTATTATCTCTTTATCTGAGAGTACAGAGGGGCCCATGTGCTAGAGAAGAGAGGAGCATGCGGTAAGAGCAGGGCTGATTTTGGAGTAAACTCCAGCTGAGATGAAGACATAAAGGCTGGATTTTGTGGGCTATTTGGGCTAGAATTGGCTGATAATGTGTCTTCTTTTCCTGGGCTGCTTCCAGATCTCTGAGTGCAGCAACCCGCACAACGGTCTACGTAGTAACAATCACACTGGCATCCTCAAGCATCAGGTAAGAGACGTGACCAAGACAAGAGAGTTGGTGACAGGAAATGGGAAGTGGGTGAGGGTGGAGGAGAAGGCAGGTGTTCTTTGCTGTATCACCCCCATTATGGAATACCCTCCCCTCAGAAGCCTGTGCCATTCCAGTACCATGGCAAAACATGGCTTTTTCTTAAAGCCTTTGGGGCCTACTTGATTTTGTCCAATTTGCACATGTGCTGTGGTTGATATTATTTTAAATGGTTTTAAATGGTCTGGTTTTAAGTGATAAATGATTTGATGTATTTATTAGTCTTTTAAAATTATTGTTAATTTTTGTCTTTTGTCTTTGTATTGTTAATTTTTTATAAATTGCCCTGAGATCTTCCATTTTGGGCAGGATGTAAATATTGCAAGAAAGAAAGAAGCCATGGCTGCTTCAGGACTATGAATGAAGAAAGAGGAGGGAATAAAACTGGTTCCTGTTGCAGTGACTGGTGGCACAGGAGAGCCTGGAAAGTTACTTTTTTGGACCACAATTCACATGATCCTTCAGTCACCATGGCCATAATTGCCCATGGGATTATGAGATTTGTAGTTCAAAAAAAGGTGAATTTTCCAAGCCCTACAGCACAGGTACTAGTATAGTTTTACGCTGCTAATAGGAAGCATACTTGTAGAGCAAAGGGAAGAGACAAAAGACTAGATAAAAGATATGAGAGTTGATATCTGGGTAATGTTAGTAGCTAATCACAGTATGGCAGCTGATGTTAGAGGTTCTGCCGTGCCGATTCATTGGGACTTGAATGTGTTTGCAGAGAAAGGTGGCCAAGTCATTTCCTGGGGGACAGACAGTCAAGGTTCTAGGGAGGGGGTCTCATCTTGATCATCCCTTTGTCTCTCCTTCAGCATCTCTGTTTCACACGTCTTTATCTCATGTCCTTTAGAGCTTCAGAGAAGACAGTGATGGAGGCCTATTTCGTCTACAGAAATGGCACGCCTCTAGGGGACCAACGTGTAACCACGTAAGTAACAGGTTGCAGTGATGCCCAAACAAAAAGCATCTAGAGCATGGACAGAGGGAGGAAATAAGTAGCAGGACAGAGCAGGACGGAGGATTGTGTGTCAGAATGCATTGATGCACTGATTTAGATTCTATACTGTGGAAGGTCAGCCTGAGCAATGGGCTCTTACAGACAGTGGCAGAGCTTAGCATGAGTGGGGTAGGAATGGGGACGGAGAGGTGTGGGCGGGGGGTCGGTGCACATGGGCAGGGCAATGGCATGCATAGGCAGTGTCAGAGCATTCAGTGCAGTGTGGCCAGAAAAGTTTTTCTAAGTGGACAAAAGAATGAGGTGATGTGACCTTGAAGGCAGCTGTGAAGGATATGTTTTGGCTAGCCTGCCTCAAAAGGTCTTGCATCATCACAGAGTACCCAACATGAGGAGGTTGTGTGCTGTAAATGCAATTGGGTCACCCCATTTGGACTGGGGTGTGGTTAAGCCCTTAAAAAGGCTTAGGGGTGACAATGTAATTTACCTTAGGTTCAATTGGCTCTGGTCATGCTGCTGTAAGGGCTACTTTTTGAATTGCATCTAGACATGCTGTCAGTCTGTTTTCCATTCTGCTGATTATTGTGTCTGACTGTTTTATGCTTCTTGGCATGCCGCCAGAAGCCTTAACTTTTATTTTATGTGCTCTGTTGAATAAACAGCACTAAGACTTATTGTTTTGAGTCTGCAAGACTTCATTTTTCCCGTCTAGAGCAACTGGCTGCAGCTGGGCATTGCTTCCTGATTAGCACTCTGCACGTGCTCTGAGGTGCATACCTCACATTACTCTGATAGGCAGGGCTACAACGTAACACGTGGGCAGGGCTGTGGTGCTGCCCCCCAAAAAGTGCCGCCCAGGGCACACTGCCCTCATCGACCCCCATTTCTATGCCAGTGCTTGCAGAAGTTTTTGTATGACAGAGTAAGAAAAAACAAATTGAGAAAGGAAAGATATTGGGGTGAGCCAAAGGAAATCCACATGCCCTGTCTCAACTCCCTCCCCCCACCAGTTTTAGCCAAATCATCTCCCCCTAGCCTTTAATAAGTAAGATAGATGACAGAAAAGGTAAGACAGACAGGCTTTCTCTGTTCCTGTAATCTGAACCTGTTGGGGGGAAGTCCTAGTTGTATGAAGCATGCTAGTTTAGATAACTGTACTTCCAACAGAAAGGGGCCCATCAAGAATCTTTCCTAACAATCTCTTAACAATCTTCACTCCAGTCTCATCCAGAATGATCCTGAGGAACTGATACGGCTGCTGGGCTTCGGTCTGTTGCTCATTGTAAGTACACATGTCCTGCCAGTACCCCTAAACTTAAAGGGTGGGGGGTCTCTCTGAACAACAGTGGGAGGGTGTTGCCCAAAGCTCACACAGGCAAGATCTGTGGCAGGAATAGGAAGCACGTGGCCCTCCAGAAGTTCTAGCAGCTCCAGACAACATAGCCACTGGTGAAGAAGGCTGGGAGCTGCAGTTCAACAAGCTCTGGAGAGCTGCACAATTCCCATCCACTTATCTGTTGAGATGCATGTATCTTAGGCAAAGTGTAGACCTCAGAAAGAACAATTGTATTCTACTGCCTATGTTGGCTTGGAAATTTTGGGAACTGTAGTCCAGAAATTAACTTTTCTAAGTCCTGGTTCCCAGAAAAGTAAGTTTTCTAAGCTCTGGTTCTTCTTTGCAAGCAGCAACGAGCCAAATGGAAGAACACATGGCTAGAGACACTGCTTGTAGAAAAAGGGGCATCCTGGAGGAAATAGGAAATAGCCTTGAAATATAGCTGAGGCTCCTACGGAGAGGGCCTGCCTGCACTTCAGTGGTGGCCATGGCATAACCTAAGCATCATATAGTAGACACAAGCACTTGCAGAGCCAGTGGAGTGAAATGTTTGTCTATCCCAGGGTCCTGTGGACATTACCGAACCCAGCAATGAGAACATGCTAGTTGGTGTCATTGCCGGGCTGGCTGGGGTTACGATTCTTCTTCTGCTCATCATGATCCTGACAGTAATCGGCATGAGGAAAAGGTACAAAAACTCCCTGTCCTCACTCACTCTAATTTGTTAAGTCTTACTTTGGAAGGAACTTTATGCACCCTCGCCTGTGCTCCTCTCCTTTGGTTCATGCCTGTAAACTCCCCTGTGCTGTATGGTACTAATATCTGAAAAAGCATCATGCGGCAGCCACTTTACTACATATAAGTCTGCTTCCAGCATGCTTCCAAGTCAATGGCATTCTTATAGGAAGAGAGCACTTTGTCTGATGAGTTACCATTCTGACATTCACCCTCCCACACACACTTTTTTCTTTGATTTTTGCAGTCATACAAGAAGGCTGAAGGCACTCAAAGCTCTGAAGGTGGCTTCCACATTTTCAGCAAGTCCTATGCAGCAGGGACCTGCTATCCCCGGCACCAACCAATACAACAAAGAAGGGTATGCTTTGGGTGGGGAGGAAGGTTTGCCATCAGAGGGAGAGAGGGAGGGAGGGAGGGAGGGAGGTGTCTAATACATTGTCCTGTGGAGAAGCAAGATCAGACAAAAGCAAGCCCTTGTTTGCTTGCCTACCACCTTTGCATGACTGACATTGTATCAAAAACCGCCATCTGTTCATCTGCTCCTGTGCTCAACTTATGATATATTAGAAATACACATAGCAACTGAGATCCTACATTGTCTCAGCACGACATAAATATCCATTGGCAGAGTTAGCCATGTTAGTGCTACACAATCTCTGGGTACCACTCTACTGCAGCATATGAGAAATGGTGAATGCCAGTTCATTGCAGAATGTGCAATGCACATTGAAACACTATGCTAGGTGCATTGTTGTGCATCTGCAACAGTTTCACATGCAGAACCTCAATCCTGCCTCCATTAATGTTGCTCCAAAAAGTCATCCACTTATGTAGCACAACTTATTCTGACATGTATCACCAGCAACATTCTGGCCTGTGTCTGCAGGCAAATCTGGAAAAGGTTGGATGTGACAGGAGGGAGTGGAGACCCTGAGAAATGACAGTAGGGCTAATGCAGTTGAAAGGGCATAGTCCAGATCCCAGTGGTGCCTTCATTATATGACCTCCAGATCGGTGATTTTGAGTGACCACAGAACATGACATCCTATACATAAAATGATGGCAATGTGAATGCAGACATGCTGAAGTGTCTGTGTGCGTATTGCTGGCATTTAATAATATTGGACGTGATCATTCATGCTTTTTGATATTTGCAAAGGGTCCTGAAACCAAACCCTCACATATATGGAAGTCTACTTTGGACATTGAGCTTGATCGCAGGGGAGCACAGTTTAATGTTTTCTCAATATTCAAGTTCAATTGTATGTGGGAGAGCAAACTAAAGGTAGAAACTACCTTGGCTGAAGATGACCCACAACAACCAGAGGGTGGATGATGCACAAGGTACATTGTGTTGGCAATTGCAACAGAAGATACAAAACCCTCACATCTGTTGCACACAACAAGGCTCTGTGGTATTGATTATCAGATGCTGAATAACGTCTTTCTATGCTATGATATTGATTGATGGATTGAATCTGTAGCAACCAAGACACTCAGTTGTGGGCTGTTCTTTCACAGGGCTAACCCGGTGCTTGGTTTCACTTTGGATGCCACCATGGACCTGGGCTTTGAGGATAACCCCAGCTTTGAAGTGGCCAGGTACTGCTATGTCTCCCATCTTTCAACTCAACCTCCTGCAAAGATCTAATTAAACTAAAATAATTGATTTGCTTTCCATAGGCTGCATCTTGTATGTAATATTTACAGCTCCTGGAAGGTTACATCAGCACAGCGGGTGAGGGAATAGGCTGCAAGACAGCTGAATTCTCCACTCATCCATGCAGCATTGAGAATTTTGATCAGCCCTGGAGGGCAGAGGAGGGAAAACTGTGGCTTTGGTTTCTCCAGGCTATTTTTCTGGCTCTCAGCCCCTGGAGACTCTCCAACCTGCCCTTTTTCTGGCCAAAAATAAGGGGGAGGGGGAGAGTGCATCTCCTGAAAGTCTCCAGACACAGAAACTTACATTTTGCATAGATGCAGCAGTAAAAATTGCTGAAATGAATCAAATCCAGAAATGAACTCCTGGGATTATTTATGGCAGTGTGGGTGGCCCCTGGAGGGTGCCAACAGCAGAAAACTGGCCCCTGGACCTGCCCCAACCCAGCTGCAGGGAAATGACTTCCTGCCGCAAGTCCCTTCTCAACTTCCCTGGTCCCTGCTAGGAAGGACATGAAGGCTTGCAAGGAGGGGCAGCAAGAACTCCCACCTTGGCTAAGCTGCTTTTTCTTTTCCAGTCTGAACTCCCTGGATGAGAACATGGTTGATGCTCCAGAGAGTGGTCCAGCCACTCCTGCACCAAAGGTGAGGAGACCTATGTTTGTCACTGCTCCATTGCTCACTATACATTCCTCACACTTGATTATCATCATGAAGCAATATTACTAGAGGCCCCAGATCCCATCTGTTCTTGAAAGCTAAATTGAGTCACACCTGGTTAGTTGTTGGATGGGAGACCACCAAAGAATACCAGATCCTGTAGGCTGTATTTCAGTGGTACACAATGGCAAACAACTTCTGAGTATTCTTTGCATAAGAAAACCCTATGAATTTCATGGGGTCATCATAAATCAACAGGTGACTTGAAGGTGTACACACACACACACACACACACACACACACACACACACACAGAGTAATATTAATGGTATTTGACCTTAAGTCACAACTCTTGCATAGATGAGCTTCTTTGTGACAGTTTTCTTACCTGAAAACTGCCTGAAAACTGACAAGCAGGTTGAGATGGATCTTTTCCTGGGGGGAACTTCAATATGAATTCGTGTCATAAGATTCTCTGCCATGCTGCGGAGTAGATAGAAACAGGAGGAAGCTGTAACATAGAGCCACTGCTAATGGCTGCTTGTATTAGTTGAAATTCAGGAAAAGATAGGTATTCAGTTGCATTGCTTGGGGAAGAATCAAAGAATATAAGTTTGATCATGACATCAATGTGCATGAGTGAGTCATGTCTCTGTGCAAAGCCTTCGTCACTTTTCAGGAATAATGGTGAGAAGAATGTAAGCTTTTCTATCCAGCTTGTCACTTAGAGGTTTTAATGTAATTGCTGGTGACACTGAGAAGTAGCCTTAATGCAAGAATTAGGTGAGGCATTCTGGCATTCCCATCAGTCCTGGAGAAAGTGTCTCTGTATTACACATCAAAAGGCTTATTGCACTGTGCTTGGTTTGCAACAGAAGTACCAAAAGGTATACTGTCTGAGAAGACCAGAGTTTGCAGAATTTTTTTTTTCTTACTATAACTCCCAGCATGGCCAGTGGTCAAGCTGTGGGAAACACCCATATTGATCCTGAACATTGTACTACGCTAGGCTAGCCACTTCATACCAAAGATGCTGGGCCTTGGAGTGCCATGAAAACATCCATCTCCAAGGCCGAACACAAGACGTCACTTCCGCCATTACCCTTCTTTCCCTACTGTTCCCCATGGGTGTCCTCTTTTAGACTTAAGCCATTTCCGCCGCACACTGTGATAGTGCTATTATTCTACTTTCAACGTGCTATGGAATCCTGGGGTTTGCAGTTTAGGGAGGGGCATTCAGAATTCTCAGCGAAAGAGCTCTTTGGCCTCAGTAAACTCCAAACCCCAGAATTCCACAGGATGCTCAAAGTGGGATAATAGCACTATAACAGTGTAGTACAGAAATGGCCTTATCTTCCAGCTCATGAATACAGGGATTCAGATACTGCACCACAGCAAGTAAGGAGGCAGATACTAGGTAGATGGGACCTCTCTTTCTTTCAATATCTTTCCAGTGACAGAGCCCACCCAGGGGCTCTTTCACACCACACAATTATAGTGCTATAATTCTACTTTAACTGCTATGACAACATCCTAAAGAACCTTTGGCGTTTGTAGTTTGAGCAGTGGCACCAGAAGAGCTCTCTGGTAGAGAATTCTAAATGCTCCTCCTTAATCCTCCAGTTGCAGAATTCCATGGGTTGGTGCCATGGCAATTAAAGGGGAACCATAGTGCTATTATTATGTAGTGTGAAAGGGCCCCAGCTCTCCAGGGATATGATGACATGCAACACTTACAACACAGAGGAACAATTTCTAAATAAAAAAGGCCCATGTGACACCTTTAAGATTTGTAGTTGTTGTTGTCATCAACTGTTGTTAAGTCAACTTAGACTTATGGCAACTCTATGAATAAAGGATGTCCAAATCACCCTGTCATCTACAGCCTTACTCAAGCCTTGCAGACTCAGGACCGTGGCTTCCTTGATTGAGTCTACCCACTTGTAACAGGGTCTTTTTCCTACTGCCTTCTCCCTTCCTAAGCATTATTGCCCCCCCCTTTTTTAGTGAGTTAGAGATTTATTATAGCATGACCTTTCATTAATTACAATCTCACATATATTGTATGCATGGTTGAGTGTGGGATCATTTGATGAAGTGGCTGCAAACCACTTAAATTTGTTCTATAATAAATTTATTTAGTCTTAAAGGAGCCATGCAACTCCTTCTGGCAAGAGATGAAAACAGCTGCCCCTTTGAAAAATGCTCTAAATGCTTTTTCCCCCTCTCTCTCTCCTCCCAGCAGGGCAAAGTGGGTGCTCAGTACCAAGCAAATGACAGGGATGAGCCCTTGAAAGCTGCCTTAGAAAGCCACAAAAAAACCAAGCAAATGCAGTCAGAATGTCTCAAGAAGGAAGCCAGAAAGCCTACCCTGAACACTACAGACGTGTGACTACAGCTGCTTCCTCCTTGCAGAAGACGAAACAGCCTCTTAACAGCGGGACCTGTGTAGCAGCTTTGAGCTGGAGACAGTGCCTCAGCAGCAACTGCAATAAATAAAAATAAACTGGCAGGGAATCCCTTTTTAAAACCCCTGACTTGACTTGTTTATGTCTCAGGCTTGCATTCTATGCAGCCACAGGTCTTGCCCAGTCAAAAATAAGAGATTACATGGAACAAAACCATGGAAGTCACCTCTACTTACCAAGCAGAGTGTCAGCAAAATGTTGCCCTCCCGTGTTTCAAAGGGTAGAGTACAAGATGCTACCTCCCTTCAGAGATAGGGCAAGGAATGGGAGTTCAGTTTAAAGCTACCATCCTCTGGACCCAGACTCTGTGCTGTGCAATTCCATTCCGTCCACTGCCACCACCATTACTGGCAGAGGCAAGGCTTCTTACCCTTCACACCGGATATTGTGTGTCACCAGACTGTGCTTCCAGCTCCTCCTGCATGCAGTGCCAGGGCTCCATGAATGCGCTGTTGCCTTGAGTCAACCTTCTCTTTTGGGGGGATGAGATGGGTAACTATTGGGAGCTAGAGAGGAGCACTGCCTCTCCACAGGACCTTACAGGGCTGCACTCTTGAGATGATTTTTTTTTTGTTTCCCCAAATGTCCTCCAATACTTTCTTGGGGTATATGGGAGAAATTTAACCATGCTTTTGACCCTCTTTGGGTTACATTAGGTCCAGAGGAGGCATTTTTTCCCCACTAGAAAGTTACCCAGAAATTGGTCTATTGAAAAAAGGCCTTTCTTGAGCCTAAAACTGCCAGGGGAGGGCTCAAAGTGTGGTTATGTCTCTTAAGGGGCATTTAAGGACAAAAACATTTTTTTTTCAAAAGCATTTTTGAGCTTCACTTTTCCTCAGACTTCATTTTCCCATTTTCTCCAGGACAGTTATCCAAGGGTTTGTGGTAAGCCACTCCTTCTATCTGGGATGGTCGCCCTCTTCCACAGAGCACGCAGCTTCGAGAGGGACGCACATGGAGTGGTGAGGGAGGAAGGGGACACCTGCCTAGCCAGCCAGATCTGCTGAAACAATCCTGGCAATCAGTGGGGTGACAGATGTCGCAGCCAGATCACTCTCACATCCAGGGTTTGTGGTAACTTTCCAAGTGAATTGTCTGAAGCCTATGGCAGGGGTCTGAGGACAGTGCTTGTATATGGGAGTGGAGATTGGAAATGTGTGGGCTATAGTGGGAAATGACAGTTCCCAACGTTGTTTGCTAGGGCATCTAAGCCTGATAGGGTTGTAGTCAATGTAAGGAGTGTCACACTCTAGCTATCCTGACCATAAATGTCTATTGCCCCCAGGAAGGCCCTTGTGGATCTAAGCAATGGACCTGCTGGTTTGGCTTCCTGCAGTACCTTTGACACAGGGGTGGGGCAAAGGAGCAGCATGTAGGGAGAAACACTGCCATTGGATCAAGGATCCTCTTCAAACAACCTGCATTCATAGCTACAAGAACCTTGTTCACTACAAAGAATACTGTATCCCATTCTGGATTATGATAAAGCACCCCTGCCAGTTGAAAACACCAAAAGAGAAGAATGCTAATGTCTGCCAAGATGAAAAGAAGAATGGATTCAGGTTATTGGAGTAGCATACATCTTATACTTACAGCAGCCTGTGGTGCTGCCAGCTTACCAAGGCTCCCTTCAGTACTCATCCCATTACCAATTCTTTTCTGTAGTATGCAATGAATTTTCTTACTAGTTGAATGGTTGTGTGAAGCATCAGTACAGTTAATTAAATGTCTAGTCAGTATGGTGGTAGGCACATGTAAAAGGGGACACAGTTCCCATGGCTTTGATAGTTGTGCGTAGAAGAGGGAATTTCAGCAGGTGGTTTGTCATGCAAGTAACACCTGCTGAAATTTCCTCTTATGCACAATTATTAAAGGTACAGGAGTCCTGCCCTTTAAAAAAATCTGACCGCTCTACTGAGGCATGAGAGGGCTGAAGTTTCTGAGATGCCAACATATACAAAGCTGAGATCTCTCAGCCTTTCTTGTTATCTGAGCAGCCAGGATGTGACGTAATGGTTCAGTCGTACAAGCAGACTTATATCCACTTTCTTGACAGTGCACAGACATTTTCTGTCATATAACTCAGAGTTTGAATGTTGTGCCATGTTTTGGTTCTTATTTTATGGATCTGTAGGGCTGCCTTATTATTAGGAAGAGTTAGGCAGCTGCTTCAGACAATTAACTTGAGGTGGTGTGAGTTGTTAATTACTTGATTAAAATTAATGGCCAGAATCCTGTTGGGGAGTTATGAATGAGTAACTACCATAGTTACACAGCTACACAGTGAATCCTGGCTCAAGGCCCCCCTCCTCCTTTACCAGGAAGCAGCTGCTGTGATCAACAGGAGTCTGTTCCCCTGTTGCTAGGGCAGTAGCTGGCAGATTTTCCCAGCCCTTCCTGTGACCAACCCTTATTACAACAGACATAAGCAGGAGTCCTGTCACAATTCCTCCTCATTCTGGAGAGGCTGAGAATGTCAGTCAGTTGCTTCCTGAGTGACAGTGAAACAGAAGCCTGTTGATTGCAGCTGCTGCCGCCTGGTAAATAGGGATTGGGGGAATTTTCAAGGTTTCTACATGCCCTAAAGAAGGGAATATGTAGGGATCATGAATACCAAACAGGTATGAATGCATAACTCTAGGTTACACACTTGTAATTCCCCAGCAGGATTCCAGGGAAGAAGGGCTTGTGGGATTTTCTACCCCAGGAAGGAAAAAAAAAATGGCAGAGTACTTGGGTACTGTGCACCTTGGCCTAGAAAGTGAGTGTAATTTTTTTCTGCTTTTCCTTGTCAATAAAATATATTTGGCCATACCTAATGATTAGGCAACTCCCTCTGACAGCAGGGGAGAGAAATTTACCTCAACTCCATCTACCCAGTGCAGGCAATACTAAGGGGTTATGAGAGCCAAAGGTTCCCCACCTCTTTTTGGGTCTAAAGTTACATTCCCAGTTCCATCATAGAGTTTCCATAATTTCCAAAACATTTGACAATCACTTGACCTGAAAATTTACATACCACAAGATATGACCTGTTTCTTTTTCAGGAAACCATTTGGGCTATTATCGTGATTTAGAACACCACAAGCTATTTGTTCCATGCCAGGTTAAAAGTAGAAGTCCATTTCCCTTTCAGTCACATCATTACCAGTAGTGCATGTGAAGGCAGAAAGATATGGGTTATATCTGGATTAAGGATGGCATGGCACTGTAGTATTTCTTCAGATAACAATCTCTATCCATTCTTACTCAGATGTAAATCCTACTGAGGTCAATGGAATTTATTGATGTGTAACTAAGCGTGCATAGGACTGCAGCTGGTAAAGTAGGTTTTGTCTAAAGAACTTGCTTGAGCATCATAAGCATTTGTCAAAAACAGTGACCATCTTGCAATGCATGACAGTATCAATGATGACAAAACATGTTGTCTCCTTTTTAACATCTACAAATTTGTTACTTAAAAAGTATAAGTACAAAATTATACTTTTGGCCCCTTGGAATAAAAGCCAGAAACAGTTCCTGGCATAGGTTTAGCATGACCCCTAGTTTGGGAAGTTGGGAGGGGACTAACCAAAGAGTTTAACAAAGGTACATAATCTTCATCCTCAAACATTAGTACACAAAGTTTAATGACACCTGAATGGAAATAATAGTGTATATTAGTTAGGCTAGTTGACTCTTGTTCTTTCCAGTTCTATAGGATTATATTTGTATCTCAGGCAACCATCTTCATCAAAGGGTTCATACTCCCAGGAAGGCAAGGGCTACCACTTTCAGAACCTTCTAGGACAAACCTCAAGTAGCTTTATAGAAGCTCATCCCTGTTGCCTTGAAGCCTAATTTTCCCAGCATCCTCAGTAAAGAGGACCTCTTTTCAACCAGCTCCAGACAACTTCCTCTTTTCCTCCCAAACTTTTGATGAAACCAAGGAAAGCCCTCTTAGCCAGAGGTACAGTAGAGATGTTTTTGTTTTTGGAGAAAATTTTATTATCCAACAGCCAAGTTTACAAGTGTATAGACTAAAGATATAAAGAAGGGGAGAAAAAAACAAAACCAAAAGGCAAGGTTACTGTTAACACCTCATCATTGCTTGGTACTATAGATCCATATGGCACGTGAACACCATACTGAGAACAGCACACAAGGCAGGGCGTAGGGATGGGAAGGGTCCTCAGCAGTTCTGTAGGTTTCTCCAGTAAGTTAGGTGGGATTTGGCACTGGTTATACCTTCTGCAATGTCACACACCAGCAATGCTCCCAGCTGTTGGAGATGTGGGAACAGAAATCTATGCTTCATGCTCTCTGACCTCTTATGATCTCAGATGAGATGGCCCTGCTCCTCTCTTACATATGGTTGGAAATGTCTCTTGCAACTCAATTCTGCACAGCTATACAAGTCTCACTGAAATGACAACTGGTACCAGAAACCCAGGTTATAGATGCAAATCGGTTAGTGTGATCTCAGATGCACAAGACAACAAATTGTACAGGGCTTGTACAGTCATTCTCCTTCACTTCCAATCTTACACAGGTGCAAGATTACTTGTGAGCACTAGGCACTATAAAAAACCCATGTATCCAGCTGCAACAGGCACACATGACTCCACGCATTCAGCATTAAATAACCTGGCTTAGCATCTGCACAGGTTTACTTATCCTGGAGAAGTATGTTGGTTAACCTGTAGTGGGATTCAAGAGTAACCAGTTAAGCAGCACTTCTGACAATTCATATGAGTGCTTGAGCAGTTCCTTCCTTTTTTGCAGGTGAGGTTGTGAGAAACACAGTGTGCCAAATGTGGCCCTAGCGTTTGCCTTGGTGCCAGCCAAATGCCTTGGTTCAAATTGTCAAAACCTAAGATCCTGTACACCGTAACCTGGTCAGGGTGAAGGCTGAGCGATACATCCTGAAAGAGAACAGGCATGAATTCTGCCTCTCCTACTGGGTGACAAACAGGAGGCTTCTCTGCTGTCTGTACTGGTGCACATAGGTCTTTTGGACCAAGTAATGTGTAAATCCTTGCTGCTTGATAAATGTTCCTTGCCTCTCCCAATAGCTTAGCCTGATACTGCTAACATCACAGTGCTGCCTGGGGTAAATCCCACTTTAAGGCAAGCCCTCCCCAGCTGAAGGGGATGGCATCACAAGGAAAAGACCCCCTCCCCTATCTCCATCAAAATTGCCTAATGAGTTAGCTAGCCAATCTATGCCACAATACCAGGACGCAATTATTTTACACACACGCACCATAATAGCCTGCCAGAAATTGTGTACATCCAAAGGGTTACTACTGAACTCACTTACAGTATTATTTGTTCTTTCCAATGACAATGAGGTAACCCTACAGATCAATGCTCTCCTGCCTCTCTTGCTAGGATCATCATAGTATAAGAGAGACTGGGCTTTGGTCCATCTGAGAACATTCTGAGGGAGAGAGATTCTTCAGGTTCGGTTGCTCCCCTCACAGTGTTACAGTAACAGCTGGAGATGCATCTGCCGAATGATGTCCATCTTCCAATTCTTGAAGTTGAAAGAGACTCTGCCTCCCTTTGGAATAAAGCCCACCTTACCTAGCAGAAAGGACTTCACTCAGTGTTCCAAGTAGGCCTGCCAATCTTTTTTTCCTTTTCTGGCAGATCTCTACAGCAAGAGGAAATTTAGCAGGCTTCCCTGCTTCTCTTTCTCATATCATTGGCACGCTGGGAAATACTAAACCTGCTGAATTTTCTGCTTTCATGTAACTGCTGGAGGCACAGGAACCCAGCCAGGAAAAAACACACCAACAACCATAATTCATATAAAGCTAGGAAGAACCATAAACCAAGATGCCTGTCAAAAATTAAGATGGTACTGCAAACAGCAGGAGTGTCATTCAACTCTACCTACAGGAGCTTGTGTGTCAATTTTTGGCACTCTAATAGTCAGAGCTTGGATAAGTTACTTTTTTGGGCTATAATCTCACAGTATGGCCAATGCTGCCTGGGAGACTGGGGGAGTGCAGCACAAAAAAGTAACTTTTCTAAGCTCTTCATTATGTTTCTTAACTGGAAGCACCTTCATTAAGAGGGTAACTAATGCAGCTACTCTGGATTCAAAGTAAACAAAAAACTTGGTGCTGAAAAGAGGCTTGGTTTTCACTATGTAACCATTTTCTCCTCTCCTTTTACTCACAGTATCAACTAATTTGTCTTGTCCATCCCTTCCCAGATCTTTTGGGGGAAAGCCACAAAATGCCAAATCCCCAATGCATAAAATACTGGGGGGCAGGGAGACTATGGAAGTGGGGAAGGAAAGAAAGAGCATCTTCAAGACACCTTCATAAAAACAAGAATCTGGTTCAGAAAAAACACAACAGAGAAAAGAGAATTTTTTTTAAAAAAAACCCCATATTCCAACATATACGAGTGAAACATCCCAGCCCCCCAGGAAAGAAAAAAGGAACATAAAAACTTGCCATGTTTCCAGTGGCAATGGACCTCCTTGCTCTCAAGGCAGAGGTGAAGAACACAGGCTGCAAGGAGATAACGATACACACACACTTACACGCCCAGGAAACCAGGGCATGCCTTGAGTCACACACGCACACAGGGATCCTTCCAAAGTATTAGTTTCTCAGGCAAGTTGATTGCTCACTGGCATCAGCCCTCTAGCCTGGAACCTAGGATGCCACCCTGCAGCTCAGCCAAACTCTGTCCTATGAGTCTTGTACTTCTGATCCATCACTGACAATCCTGCAGGAGCTGGAACTGTGAGAGTAAAATCCAGGCTATGGATTTTCAGACTGCCTGTAGTCTGGAGAAAATGGAGGGTTCTGTGCATATGCTAAAATGATGCCTGTGAATAATATTACTCGTTTGCTTATTTTGAATTGGTTCCACTGGATGAACCATTCTAGAGCTGGCAGATGAGATTTCTGCAGTGTGTAGGATGCTGCTGTCAGCAGGCTGGCAATTAGGCAGAAAGTATGTGAGTGTAAGAGGTGCCACAGGAGTGCAAAAATTAACGATGGGACCCTTCCAGAATTGTCCTCCAGAGTTTCATGAACTACTATTCCAATTGTACCTCTTCATCAGTCTGTATGGCTAGGGATAATAGGAAGTGGCAGGCCGCAGAGGGAGAGAAATGTGGCAGCACATGCTTGTTCCAATATTTATTGTGTACCAAGAACAAGTATGCAAGCGGCATTATGCCTTGGGGCTGGAACTGGTTAGAGCAGGAGTGGTGCAGCCCTCCATGTGTGGCTGGACTACATATTCCAACAAAAAGAGGCTGGACAGCCACCTGCTGGGAATGCTTCAGCTGGAGAACCTGAATTGTGCAGGGGGGTTAGACACGATGAACCATGAGGCCCCTTCCAGCTCTAGGATTCAGCCTACCCAAGATATGCAGTGGTGAGAAGAACATCTACAAGGCTGCATCATTCCCACACCTAGCTTACAGCTCAGCTTGTCAGACCACAACCTCAAAGCATAGACCAGCTTGTGTTTTTAGGCAACAGATGCTCCATCATGGACTATTGGAGCTTTTCACAGCTACAATCTTGTGTTTTTCATGTCTTCCTCCACTGTCCTAAAGGATAGGGACTTTCAAGACAATAGATCTTTAAAGACCTCAGAAATTCCAAGCTCTGCACTAGATTTCATGGGAATCTGATTAGGCATAAAATTGAAAGGGATAACCTGCCAGAAGTGTAGTAACATGTTGTAGCAAAGTCAACACAGATTAAGGAGCATACTGTGTCATGCACTTTGGTCAGTAAGAGTCTTCATCTCATGAAGTAGGCTCTTGAATACAAAAACTCAAGTTTTACACTATCCAGTACAACTGGACTTATGACCAAGTAAGCACGCATCACATATCAGCCTAAACTGGCAGTGAGAGGAGGTGATGGCCACTAGGTCAGATAGATTTAAAAGCAGCTAAGATAAATTCATGAAGGGCATGTCTATCAGCTTTCATTAGCCAGAAAGGCAAAATGGAGCCTCCATGCTGGAAGGCAGCCTGCTCTTGAAGACCAGGTGGCATGGCCGTCAAAGGGGACAAGGGGACAAGATGCCTTGTCATCCAGAGACCTATTCCTGCAAGCCCTCTAGAAGTGTCTGTCTGGTTCAGAGGCCAGAAAAATAACCTTTTCCTGGACTACAAGTCCCAGAATTCCCCAAGCCACTGCCACTATTCTGAGAGCTTAATTCAAAAGTAGTAAGTGTTCTGAGCTCAAGTTTGCCTATGGAGCAAGAAAAGCACTGGACTTTTGCTTGATTCTGCATGACTCTCGATATATTTAATAGTGCTAAAAGACTGTCAGCTGCCTTGGACCAAAAGGGGAAATACACTGCTGACTGTGGCAGTCATTGCTGTTTCTCCCTAGTGCCAGCTGCAAACACATTGTGAGCTAGCAACCCCCAACACTGACCTATTCCAGACCAAGTCAGCATGCTTCAGCATAACAATCTTTGTTTACATGTATTTATGACAGCTGTTTATGTCAAATTCAGAAAATCTCAAACAAATCTTCAAGCCAACAATGTCCATTTTCTATATGAAGAACAAGAAAGAGATGCCTCAGTCCAGCCTTGGGTATCAGGATTAAATTCATGGTCTTTGGTAATTTTAGAATGAAGTCAGTTGCTGCTGTGGTCTACCTCTCAGAAGCTATTTGTGCCAATACAACTGGTTGCTATGGTTTAGCTTTCTCAGCATTGCCTTCAATTAAACTTGGTGGCTATCACTTGAAGTGTCCTTGCTTAACTGGAAAGGTCTTGCTAGAAGCTCCTACAGGAAAAAAAAGGGGGGGTTGACACATGGGTGTAGGTAAGGACGGAAAGGTGAGAGATTGTGGGAGCTGCATTCCAAACACATCTGGAGGGCTTCAGAGGGTTTCTGGGACTTCAAATCAGAAGTTGCACCCATGCAAGGAAAAGGGGGCTAGCAGTGTCATTTCCGCATTAAGCCCAGACACAGCTGAGGAAAAGTCCGGCTGTGAAATGGAGCTAGGGCAAGAGCAAGTTTTACTACAGAAAATTAATGAAGACAAAGAAAATGGGATGATGGCTTTCAGGTTAATGCCGATATTTTGCCCAATATGATTTGGGATAGTTGAACTCTCCACTGGATTTTTTTGAAATGAAATAAGTCTAGAAGCTGTTAAGGAACTCATTGCTTTTGTTGTTTTTCGTCTATTCATTTTTCTTAAGGAAGATGGAGAAGCTACACAATGCCAACTGTATTTACTTCCACGCTACAAAGAATAACAATGAACCAGAAGAGCCTTTGTTGTTGCTGCTTTTTTTTTTTTTTTTTGGTAAAGGAGCCTTAATGACCAAAACTGGGGAAAATTGTGCTGCTAAAGGTGAAGATGTCAAAATTTGGACATTTATTTCGTGTGCTATAAAAAAACACAAAATATTTCAGGCAATGATAGCTCAGAGTTTGGGTTTTAAAGTTACAAGGACCCAGATTCAATTCTTAAAATGTAAGCCTCAAAATAGACGTGATAGTTGTTTTGTGGTAAAATGTGTACCCAGATGTGTGCTTCATACATGTTCTGTCCTGTGTTAAAACACTTACCACGTGAGTTGGAGCCGTTGTTCACAGGTAGGGTTAGGGTTCCAGTAATTCATAGCCTGGGGAGACATTACATGGGTGTGCTTAAATGGGCCAACTTATGTGGTAAGTGGATTTATCTGTGGCAGTGTGCATGTGGGCAAACATTTAAACTGTAACATCTGCCACATTTGTTTCAGTCCTTATACAGCTAGATTTTATAGTTGAAGGCCTTGCAGATTAAAATTTTGAGACATGCTGTCAATTAGATAGATTAGATAAATACAGTAACTCCTCATATAGGTACTCCTGAAAACTTTTGCATATTGAAGATGGCCTTTAAACAGAAATCTGCTAGTAGGTGGCACTCTCTACTCTCTGGCATTTTCCATGGTCTTCCTGCAAAGTCTTGGCTTCCTTAGCACTGCCACTGAGGATTGGGGCTTTTATGATATTCAGCATCTTTGCTTGTAAATGACAAAGGTGGCCTATGAGAGGAACACACCAGTAGTATATACATAACCTAAAGATGGTCTCCAGTTTATTGTGAACACATGGGTGCCTTGCTTACTGTGATGCAAATTTGGCATTGTAAAGATGACATGTCTGAGCAGACAATGCTGCATTACAAAGTGTGACCAGATTGCCTTCTGAGACATCCATGTTTCTCACCAAACAATGACTGTCTAGCAAACTTTGCAAAGTACTGTTTGTGTCACCCATGTAATCTAAGTGTATGGCCTGCATTCTTCAGGAGACTTCAACTCATATTCCAATATGCAGTTAACAGAAGTGGCAGAAGAGTTAGGGTTTGAGATATGACAAGAGAGAAGAGAGAGAGAGAGAGAGAGAGAGAGAGAGAGAGAGAGAGAGAGAGAAAAACAGAAAGATCGTCCCACATATTGCCTGAGAAACTACTTCACTTTTGCATTTCCCTCCCTTCAGCTGCTATAAAACCCAAGTGGTGGCAAACAGTCTGCTTCATTCCACAGCTGGGCCCCCACGAGAGCAGCAGCGGGGCCGCCGCACATTCTGTAGGAGTGCCCTGAACACACTGGGCTGCCTCTTCATCTCACCCTTGTGTGGGGCCCCCTTGATGGAGCTAGAGCGAGTGCTCTGAGGAGTCATCACCATCTGCCGGCCATGTTCTTCAATCTGCTTCTCCAGGTGCTTCTGGATGGCCATGCCCAGCACCTCCACCTCCATGGACGCGCCGTACACCTCCCACGTCATCCCCTTCTCATCCCAGCTGACCTCCCGCACCGGCTCTGGTGTTTCTTCTTGTGCCCCTTTCACATGCACTTCAGGATAGGAAGGTTGGGGAGATTTGGTAACGGGGGTCATGGGCCCTGTGGCCACTGATCTAGTCTCCACTGGGATGGACACCTGCATCTCCACATCTTTCTTGGTAGGTTTCTGCTCCGGGCCAGGGCTCACCAAAGAGGGTGCTCCCAAACCCCTGCCATGGAAGGTGAACGCTGTAGAGCCATCAGGTGGGTTGATAGGGCTGATGGCAACCGATACCAAAGACACACGGTTGTCCGCTTGGGTCTCAGCATCATGCTGGGAAGGAGTGACCTCTAATGAGCAAGTCTTGGCAAGAATCTCCACCTGCCTCATCTCCACAGCTGTTGTGGTATGTTCCTCACATGCAGCTGTGCTGCCTGCTTCTGGTCTCTGTTGTTTCTGAGCCTCGTTTTGACTCTTCGCATCAGCAGGTGATGCTTCTCTGAGCCCTTCTGTATCCTTGGTAGTTTTATCTGGGGTTGCTTGCAACTCACCTGGAGTTAGGTCCTGGGCTTGAACATCATGAGAAACAACAGCAATGGGGACCTCCAATGCTATACTGGACTCCCCACCTATCTTGGCATCCAGAGCTACAGACCATATTTCCCCACTCTGAGCCAACTGGTTACTTTCTGTAACCAGCTTGCCTGACTTCCCTGATGGGGCTTCAGTTCCAGAGGGCTCTGCAACAGGTTCTTTGATAGCTCCTGGTGCAGAAGGATCACTGTATCCTTTGTTCAAATGTTCCGCTGTTCCACAGATGTCATGGTTGAAGTGCGGTATATCTCCTGAAGAGGCTTGGGGCTGCCCCTGGCTTGTGTTTTTCAGGCACGAGGAAAGCGCTGGACCTGCCTCAGAATGTCCTGTTCCTGTTCTGATGCTTTCTGACTCATCTTCGTTTTTGCTTGGTTCAAGAAATGCCACATGTTTCGAAGAGGATGGAGTGCTGGCTGAATCCTTATTGGCTCCCTTGAGGCAGGATTCGACTGGGAGATGTCTACATGTCTCTCCAACCACAGGGCTCATTTTTGTTTCCAGAGGGTTGCAGGTATTGCTTGGGCTACCAGGAAGCCCTGTCAAGCTCAATCCTTGCTGGCTGTTGTGGCACAAATCACGACTGGCTGATTTTTCTCCTTCCACTTCCAGTGGAGTTCCTCCAGAACCTGTGTCTTTAAGAGCCATGGTATCTGCAGTGGCAGTTTGAGCCACAGAAGGCTCTGGGTCTACAGCTGAAGCCTTCTTCTGATTTGGGTTGTCCACCATGGTGTTGTCTTGGCTGCTCTCTCTGGTGGCAAGATCATTAATACAGCAATTCCTCATGACAAGATGTTCTCCGTCACACTGGAGTTTCTGGAGGCACCCGTCTTTCTCTGGACTGCATGGTGATCTTGAGCTGTGCTGGTGAGCATCTTCTGGAATGGCTTCTTGTTTCAAGAACTGCAGTGTCTCAGGTTCCTTAGCACTGCCCATGTCTAGATGAGACTTCTGCCATACTACTCCATGCACCTCTCTTGGAGGACTCTAAATGGAGAGAGAAGGGGTAGGGAGAAGAAGAGATAAGTCACGCCTGTGCTTGGTACCACACGGAAAAACCATCTGCTCAAAGCTAACTGTATTTGACATCCCCCCAGTCTGTGCCTCCCCAGAGTAACCAGAGTGCACTCAGCATATTTGCAGTCTTGGAAGAAATAGTGGGGGAAACTCCAAATGTAAGAAGAAGGGAATATTTATTGCAGGCTTCAGGTATATTTATTTAGCAACGATGCACCACTGATTTCTAGCACTTGCAATCCTGCCACCCAAACATTGAATCTAGTAGCTGAAGTGGAACATGGCATCATCAAGAGCCAATTCTAATATTTAAAAAATAACCTTGTCTCCATATTTGGAGAGAAAAGCCTGGAAAACATGTTGCCATTTTGATCGTCCAGAAATCAGAATGTATTTGGGCAGTGGTTTTTACTGGTTAACACAAGGGACTTGGAATTGCAGCTCTCTACTATATCCTATGGTCACTGTTCCCTGTCCAGGTATTTTATCTGCCATCTGGACTCATTCTCCACACCCCTTTCTTCCTCCTCCCATCCTTTGCTTTCCTGTTCTTTGCAGCTATTGAGCTAGGTTCGGGCAGTTTCATGAATAAACAAATGAAAAAAATGAAAACCTATTTGATATTAATTAAGAAAACCTCTGAATAAACAGTTCTGTTTAGAAAAAACACTAAACTATAACATTTTAAAAGACGTTAAGAATCATAAAAGGGTAACATGCTCCATTAAAAGATTCTTCTGCCACAATAAGAGCCAAATGCCTAAATAAAAAGGTCTTTGCCTGTCAGTGGAAAAATGGGGCCAACCAAGCTTCCTGGGGGAGAGAATTCTGCAGCTTGGGAGCAGCCACCAAGAAGGTTTGTCCTCACCAAACGCCTATGCAACGGTTGCAGAACAGGATATTTAAAAGCGCATAAATATCATTTATATACTTTTAAATGATAGTTTGACTGCTTGCGCATCTTCTTTTCAAATAAGAGTTAACTGCATTAATAGTAAATAGACAGGTTACTATCACCTCTGACGCAGGAGAGGGCAAATGCCAGCGTTGGAGGCAACGGGCTTGAGGCAGAGTTGAGGTCTGCTCAGCAGCCTGCCCGAGCCGCATATCAGAGGAACCTTCTAAAACTTTTCCAAAGCGCAGAAAACAAGACTCACTCCCAGAGCTCAGAGCATGTTTCTCAAAGGGAATAGCAAATGAGTTAGGCAATGGGCTTGAGGAGGAAGGATCCTTCCTTCTAAAGCCTTTGAAACTTCAGTAATGGGGAATAAGAAGGATCCTATTCACCACTTCCAAAGTTGCAGACTCTTTTATGACCACTGACACAAAAGCTCTCAGCTTGGGGACGGGGGAGTAAGAGGAGTCTTATTTCCCGTTTCTGAAGCAGGAGATAGCAAAATCACAAAGGTGGAGGGCAACTTTACTTAAATTGTTAAAAGTGACTTTATTTGACTCTGCCCAGAAATTCTTGAATATAGGTTGGTGTACAAAGTTGGCTCCCAGATTTGAGACTTGACTTGAGACTTGACCTGAAAGTGTTTTGCAAGGACTTGAGACTTGGGCCCTTTCCGCAACTTACCTGTTCTCGGCGCTGGAGCACAGGGATCGCGCAAGCAGCCTCTTGCGAGAGGCTCTCACATCCCTGCTACTTCGTCGCCGCAGCTGCTTGCTAGTCGCGCGAGTGCCCCGCCCGCGCCCCACCCCTTCATACCCCAGCGCAGCCTGGGAGTTGAAGGCTAGCACTGAGGCAGGAAGCACGACCAGTGTGGCTCAGGAGGCTGCGCACGCCAGGCAAGTGCGCTCCAGGCCCCTGAGCGTTGCGCGACCACGTGACATTTTCAGCTTGAAGCCAAAAATAAGAAAATCCATTAGCGGTTTGCGTCACGCTCTTGAGCATCGCGTAAATGTGAGCGCATCATGCTGACCGCTCCTCACATTTACACGACGCTCAAGGGGCCCTTTCGCTTAAGAAACGCCGTGCGAAAAGGGCCTTGGGGGAGAAGACTTAAACACATCGCTGCTCTTTAAGGGCGTGATTGGCCACTTTGCTACATTCTCCATGAGCTGATTTAGGCCTGCAGAGGCCTTTTTCCAAAATTGGAAGTGACCAGACAATCATCATCAAGTTTGGCCCCCACACCCAGCTCTTACATTCCTCAAACAGGTCAAGGGAACTGAATGGATGGAGCAAAATGGATAACTGCCAGTTGAGAAGAAACCCCCCCCCACATTTTTATGGTATGAGGGGCTCAGAGGTGTTGAGGGGCCTTTTTGAGCTATGTGTGGCTCATGGGCTGTATGTTGCTTATGCTGCCTTAAAACAAATCTGTCAGGTAAGTTTTTATGCATGGGATGCTGAGAGAACATATGTGTGTATTTGCCAAAGGCTACACTGGAAATTCACAGCAGAGGCAAATTTTAACTACGTGAGTTCCTGATTCACAGCTCAGCCTTGCAGCCATTAAACTACATGAGTCTTAGGCCATTTCTGCACTAGAGTGCTATCATTCTACTTGCAACATCCCATGGAATCCTAGGGTTTGCAGTTTAGGGAGGGACATCTTTGGCCTCAGTAAACTACAAACCCCAGAACTCCACAGGATGTTGAAAGTGGAATAATAGCACTGTAACAGTGTAGTGCAGAAATGGCCTTAGACAGGGCTGGGCAATTGGGGAAGGCTAGCGGGTCGTATTAGTTTCTGCAAAAGAAAAAAAAATCAAACTTTTTTTTTGCTCTGGAACATGTCTGTGGCGATTGGGGTTGGGTTTCAAAAAAGGCGTCTTCTGGATGTAATCCAACCCAGGGGGCTGCAAAATGTGGTGGGAATGTATCCCACTGACATTTTAAGGCATTTTTCAGGGGGAAAACATTGGAAAATTTTGCAAAAATTGTTTTTTACCTCCAAATGTAGTGGAAGTGCCCAATACTTGCAGCCCCCCCAAAAAAAGACCCGGGGCCGCGTATTGCCCATGGCTTGCTCTTATACCACAATATATATTGGCATTCAGATAAACATTGAAAGGTGATACTATCTTGGTTAATCAAGTAACTGAGAGATCTGGAAAACCAAGGCTGTAGATGGAGGCAACCAGTCTGGATGAAAGCAAAAAAATCTGGTATCTGCTCAACTGTATCATAATTCAAAAAATCTGATTTGTCTGAAATCGGGCCTGTGAATGAACAAATGGAACCAGGTTGGTGGTTCAAGTGTCCAAAGCAAACTGCATACCCTTGACTGCACATCTGGCTGCTATGATAATCTCCCATAAAATTTGCACACACAAGCTGGCAACACAATTTGTCAGTGTGTCTTTTGGTGCCAAATGCTGTAGAGAATCCATGGTGACGATGGAGAAGAAACATTTGTTCTGGAGGTGGTGTGTTAACAATGAACAGATAGCAGAAATCCCACTATAACACCATATGAAACGTATAACACTCTTGCCTAGGAAGATGACACAAAATCTACTTTTTATGCTTGCTTAAAGTCATATGCTAGTGAAATAAAGAAGAAAAAGGACACAACTAGACTCTGCAATATAAAACTATATTCCATTAACTATATTATTTCTGTTGCATATTAAATTATTATAAATATATTATTATAAAATACTTTATTATTACAGTGCACAACACAACTCTCCCCTAGCAGAATCAAAATTAGATTTTAAAAAATCTATATAGCTTTATGTAAAAAAACCTGGAACATAATGTTTAAAATGAGCTTAATGGAAGTTACTTGACAGCCATGAACCTTGTGCAAAACTGCCACAGCTTTCTTTGGAGCACTCCCAACTGTTTTTACCATGCATTTGTCCCTGTCGTTTGCTCCTGATCCAGAGGAAGTACATCCAAAGGAAGTGCTGTTACAGTGTGATGTTACATAAGTTGTATTAAAGTTTGTGTCTTTGCAATGTAGTTTAACGCAGTAAAGTAAGATAAGGGGGTATGTGTGTGAAGGCCAAGGCCATTTCCACACTAGCCTGTTATAGCATGATGATTCCACTTTCAACATCCTCTGGAATCCTGGGGTTTGCAGTTTCTCCCAAAACTGCAAACCCCAGGATTCTAGAGGATGTTGAAAGTGGAATCATCATGCTACAACAGGCTAGTACGGAAATGGCCTAAGTAATAGATGTAGAAGATCTGGTTGGGAGGAAATTTGCTGATAGGGTGGGAGAGTAAGAGGAACGAAGTGCTGTTGGAAGGACATGGTGGGGGTCAATAGGAAGTAGGTTTGGAGAAAAGGTGGACAGGGTTTGAGTTTTGTGGAGGAAAGATGGGGTCTCTTGGAGGAGAGAGAGGTACATGTGAGGGAAGATTGTGCTTGTGTGGTTGAGACTATGGGTCCTTTCTCATTACACAATTATAGTACTATGTTTACATTTTAACTATCATGGTTCCATTTTGTAGAGTCTTGGGATCTGCGGTTTAGGAAGGGGTACTGAGGATTCTCAGTCAGAGAAATGACATGCCTCAGCTAACTACAAGTCCTAGGACCCCTAGGTATATTACCGTGGCAGTTAAAGTGGAATCATGGTGCTATAATTCTGTAGTGTGAAAAGGTCCTTAGACTAGTAGCATTGTATTAAGGACCATACAAGTTAGTGTGTTGGAAGGGGGTTAGAAGTGAATAATGAGATGATAAAATGTAGTCACTAAAATTACATTGGTTGTTAGTCATAACTATACCTACTACCTGGTCACTACTGCCAGAGCTATTGTGAAGTAGGGCCCAAAAGCCTAGTACAGAGGTGGTGAAAATGTGGCCCACGCTCCTCCAAAGCTGTTCTGGGGACCCCAATAGATTCCCCAGCAGATTGCTCACAAAACATTTTTAACAAAATAATTCATTGGAATTTTGTTTTACAAAAGACATCTCCCAAGAGAGGAGGAATGGTACCATGCTACTTCCCACCTTGTCTGTTTTAGGGTCAGGAAATTCCTTTTTTCAAACACGAAATAAACTGGAAATCGAGTTCTGACTTACTTCTTGTCTTCTTTTAAAAAGCCTTTCTTTGGCTTAAGACAGCCCAGGAGGGTCCAAAAATATGGCTAAATTGTTCCCCCTGTGGCCCCTGGGTGGAATTTTGGGTTTCAAGAAATGCTTTCAAAAATATCAATCCTCTACCATGGCCCCTGTGAGCCCCTACCCTCACAGACCAGGTCTTACACCCAGACAACAGCAGAGGTGCATCTAGTAAAGACCCTGGTCCTAGCAGTCTAAGAAGAACTGAGGAAGGTGTTTGGAAGGGAACACCTCAGGTGGTGATTTAATGTACCTCAGGTGGTGATTTAATATAAGACATCCATAGGCAGATTTAAAGCAGAACTACAAGCTGGGATGTACCTGATACTAAACATCAGCTGCAGAGCTCATGTACCAAAGTGCTGGCATTTGAGGATGCAGTGAAGGTGAATGTGGTAGGACTTGGTGGTTATGACAAAGACAGTTCCTGACAAGTGACAGTGTTGGCAACAACACAGATATGGACAGACGTTTTCTAATCAATCAGAAGTGGGCAGCTTCTTGAGCTAAGCAGTCATTTTGGACCTCTCCACCACTACCCAGAAACCTTTGGGACCTACACCACTATTCATATCTAAGGTCCTGCACTTAGGCAGAAAAAATGGAATCCACAAATATAGGATGGGGGACACGTGGCTGGATAACAGTACATGTGAAAGGGACTTAAGAGTCTTGGTAGATCACTAGCTGAACACGTGTCAGCAGTGTGATGTGGCAGCCAAGAAAGACAACATGATTCTTGTCTGCATCAGTAGGAGTATGGTGTCTAGATCAAGGGAGGTAATAGTACCACTCTATTCTGCATTGGTTAGACTTCATTTTGAATACTGTGTCCAGTTCTGGGCACCTCAATTCAAGAAGGATATCAAGAAGCTGGAGTGTGTCCAGAGGGCGACCAAAATGGTGAAGGGTCTGGAAGCCATGCCCTATGAGGAATGGCTTAGGGAGCTGGGTATGTTTAGTCTGCAGAAGAGAAGGTTAAGGGGGGACATGATAACCATGTTTAAATATTTGAAGGGATGTCATATTGAGGAGGGAGCGGGCTTGTGTTCTGCTGCTCCAGAGACCAGGACAAGGAGCAATGGATTAAAGCTGCAGGAAAGGAGATTCCACCTGAATCTCAGGAAGAACTTCCTGACGGTCAGAGCTGTACAGCAGTGGAGTATGCTGCCTCAGAGTGTGGTGGAGTCTCCCTCTGTGGAGGTTTTTAAGCAGAGTCTGGATGGCCATCTGTTGGGAATGCTTTAATGCAGTGGTTCTCAACCTGTGGGTCCCCAGATGTTTGTGGACTTCAGCTCCCAGAAGCCCTGAGCATTGACCATAGTGGCTGGGGCTTCTGGGAGCTGAAGTCCACAAACATCTGGGGACCCACAGGTTGAGAACCACTGCTTTAATGTGTGTTTCTACATGGCGGAGGGTTGGACTGGGTGGCTCCTGTGATCTCTTCCAACTCTATGATTCTATGACTCTATGATCCTGCCAAATTTTCCACCCTGGCAACATCTGCAGAGGTTCACAATAGTGCAGAAGGATATGGAGTTTCTCTACCCTATCCACAGAGTCCAGCAAGACTGCAAAGAAAGATGGAATAGCTAGACAATTCCTTTTTATTGGTAGTGCTTGGAATTTTCCCTTTGGAAGTATCCTGAATTTAAAGATGGAGCCTGGAGAACAGTCATCCCATTTAATTTTATTGGGGCAGAAAAAATTCCTCAACTTGGTTACAGGAATCTATCTGCCCTCTATGCATCTAAGTGTGCCGATATAGCCATTGGGGGGGGGAGCACGTGTACTATCTCTGTCTAATGAAGAGGTAAATCAATGTTATTATAATAACAATGAATTTCAAGAAAGAGGAAGGAAAGCCTAACATAAGCAATAGCACATCCGAGGAGTGGTTACTTACAGAAGACAAGAGAGGGAAGAGATGCTCTGGCCCAACCGTCTATCAATATATTTACTACACCCCACTGGTTCAGGTTACTTATTTCATGGTCTGTTGCATTAATTTCCACCAGAAACCACACTGTCTTTGGATTTATTTTTTTTAGTGTGGAGTATCTGGTGGCACATCTATGCAGGTGAAAAATATGCTTTAAAACAACCCTTTAACCACTCAGCTGGCCAGCTGCCTTTTATTTCTAGCAGGCTAAGAGCTTGTTCTGCTGAAAGAGACAACCGTGCTTGCCCTTTTGTGCTTAAGGATGGCTTCTGAGGACTAAGCAAAATCTTAGGTTGCTTGCTAAGTGGTGGTACCTCAGCCCATATTCAAGCCCAAGAGGCTGTGATAGCAAACCAAGAGAGTGAATGCCAAGAGACTGACAAAGGGGAGGAGAACTGAAACAAACTTTAGGGGACCGTAGATCAGTCAGATAGCACATGTTTTGCATGTAAAAGGTTCTAAGTTCAATCCCTCACATCTCTGGTTTAAGAGGATCTGGAATTCAGTCATGTGAAGGTGTGACCCTTCTGCCCAAGCAGAGCTCTACTCATGGAAGGTGTCCACACAATGAAGAGGTAGAGGAATTCCTCCTTTTCTTTCCACAACACTTCTATCTGTTCTATTTATCAGGATCCCCTAATCCAATGTGGATAATTTCTGAGAGACAGAAGAAAGGCATGGAGAAGGCAGCTTCAGCCTGCAAATCTAAATCTGGATTTGACCTAGATCAACCTTATATTTTTTTAAAAGTAATTGATTTTTTACTGCAACCATACACACTAGGGTTAACAAACTTGCATTTTGTTAGTTGTGGTATATTTTCTGAAGTCAGAAAGGCCCCATGTTCAAAGCAGCATTTGTGTCTGAAGAGTCAGTCAGAAAAAGTAGAATAAAGTGAATAAAACATACACTTCTTATATTATGGGGCATCTCATAACCCTAAAAGGGATATTTGGTTGGTGGAAGTCTCAGACAACTGCTGTGCTTCTTTGGATCTTGAGGCAGGAAGACCTATATCAAGCAAGAACGGAACCAACCCTCGCAGCTGCTGGACACATTTTTCCACCTGATTAGCAACCACAAAATGGTTCAATGCCCCCGTATATAGATTTCTATGTTATCTAGCTGGCTGGGTTTTACCAGTTTCTGGTCCAATTTACCCAGACTTCCTTCATTCCAGTCTACTGTGGCACACAGTTTCCTGCCTCCTCCCTGTGACATCACAAGGATCTGCCCCTAGTTTCACATTTTGGCCTCAAAATCTCAAGGAATGGGATGCTGCTAACCTGGCAATCCTAGATCTGAGTACTTTCTAACACTCTTGCAATGGAAGAAATTTCAGTTTCCTACGAATGAGGACAATTGGCTGCAAATAAGAGCATACCACTTCAGCTTCACTACATTAAGCTTTCCCTAAGAAACAGCATGGGACATTTTTGTCCCAGTACATTACATAGGGTTAGAACCCCCCTCCCTGCAAGAGTACCCCAATGGCAAAATCAACAGATTTGTTGGCTCGTTGTATGTGGGCAGTGACTGAGGCTTGAGAACAATGCTTCCTACCAGGCATGTGACAATGCTGTACAATGACCTACAATGTAGGTCTACTTGTGTATACCTTCTGCAAGACAGAAATGTATCATGGGGGGGATAAAATTTCCCATTTTGTGCATGGCAGTTAAAAAGATTCACCTCCAGCTCTGCCACATTTTTGAACAGGTGTGGTACTTGTGTACGTTTGGAACATTTAGTGTGACCCGTGGCAATTTTCTGGGGACTATCATTGCTGTACCTAAGAAATGGAAAACAAAAACAGGTGTAATTGTAGTTATGCAACTGTGATTCTCAAACCAGGGATTTTGTGATGGTCTGGAGCAAGACGAAGGGGTGATGTCAGGTTTTCAGTCTCAAATACCAGAAGATTTTGACCTGAATGGCTCAACCTTTCTGCATCCAGCTGTGCACTGCTGAAATGCAAATCAGCTTGGAATAACATTAGCCTGAAGCAATATTTTCAAAACAAATACAAGGATATTGTAAAATTTTGCCATGTTCTTACTTCCCTTTCCTTAGCATTCCAATGGAAAACACATAGTCACTGTTACAACTGAGAATATTTTGAATATTATTAAAAAAAAAATCCACACCAAGACATGTATAAATTCCACATCTAGAAAGGCTAAAATTTGTAACTGTATAAATTATGCAATCCTTTACACATTAAAGATATGTGACCAATTTTACATAACTTGTTCTGCTTTGCTTTAGGAAGACAGAAAGAGTTATGTCACACTTCCAAGATTTCACAGATGGAAACCAGGACACATCAGGGTGTAGTCAAGATGGCAAAAGTGATTAATGAGGAAGAACACACAAGCTAGGAGAGGCTACAGCAGTTTGCTTTTGACTAAGCCTACTGGGAAGGAAAAGATTCTGCTCCCTCCTCTCTTCTCCTCTTCTCTCTTCTCCTCTCCCCCTGCTGAATTAATTAGTTACAAACCGCTTTTGTACTTTGAATTCTGCTTGCAGCAACTGAAGTAAGCTGAGGACAAAAGGGGAAAATGGGAGGAGGAGAGTAAAACTGGGATATTCTAGAAGCAGCTAAAAAAGTGAGATGGCAGAGGATTAATTGGGACTGTCTTTGCCATACTGAGAACGCTGGGGGTTATGTTATGCTGACTGCTAAACTCTAGAAGTAGTCCTGGACAGTTTGATCTGACTTTTGAAACCACAACAGGAATTGGTCATACACTCTCAAGACTCTCCCTTCAGACTTAAGGACCAGAAACCTTTTTAAAAAAAAAGAAAAAAAGCACATGGGGGGGGGCAGCTAGGGCTGTTCCTGTGATAAATTCTGAACGTGTGCACTGGCAGTTACAGAATACACAAGTCTTCTCTGTGCTGGCTATACCCTATATTCACAGTAACCAGTATTTTATTTAATCTAAACAGATTATTATTTTAGGTCCTAACATTCCTAGGACGAGGAGACCGTGTCCACATTACAGTCATTTTTCAAAAGGTCATTATAAATTGATCAATATGAAGGCTGTCTTCATGTAGGCAGTTATTACTCAGCACAAAATCTACAGAAAATGACAAAAATACTGCTTAAATGGAATGAGTATGACACCTACACTATGTGAAGTGAGTCTCAAGAATACCAGATTTTGGCAGAACGTTCCCCACCTCAAAGCTAATTACTACATTTTGTGTGCAAACATGGGTTGACTTCAACGGCAAGGTCAGTTCTTAAATCCAAAGGAGCCTGAGTGGGGAGAAATTTTTTCTGAAGGAGCAGTGTGGGGAGAGAAGACATTTATTCTCTCCCAAAATGCCCCCCTCCAAGCGGAGTCCCAGCCCCCATGAGATTCCAAACCCTTTTTTCTGTATGGATTTGGAACTTTATGGGGAAGAGAAAGCTGCTTGGGGAGAGGGGGTTGGAGTGGTGAAACCATGGTTGGGGAAAGGGTAATCATCCTTCTTTTTCTTACTCCTTCTCTGTCTTACCATTTCCTACTTCCCAAAGAGGTATTTCACTTTTAAAAAAAATGTGTTTGGGGGGTGTCTCAGTTAAAGCAGGCAGAAAAAGAAAGTAGTTCTGAGTGATTTCCAGTAGATCTTCAATGATTTCTGATTTCCAGTTTTCTAGCAACCATGGTAACAAAGCAGCCCCTGCTGTCCTAAACAGACTGAAGACAGTAAGAAAACCTTGGGATAACCAGAAAGGGATTTTTGCATGGAAAGACTGTGATCTCTGTTCAGTTCTGGTCCTGAACTCAAACTAATGTTGCTTTAACTCTAGGTGTGTATCTTCTGTGTTAGGCTTCAGCCTGTGGGTCTTAAAGTTTTCAGAAAACAAAAAGTAGACATTGCAAGCCTGAAGTCTATCCACTGTTGTATTAACATGCAGCTTGTTCACCCAAGAATGTCAGCATGTCTGCTCAGAAATAAAGGGACTGTTGGAAGAGGCCAAACTAGCAGACATGTTGGCTAAAGCTGAACATCTTGCTTGTGAGTAGGGTAAGCAAACATAGCAGACAGACTCTTATACCCGCAGCCAATGTGCTGAGGCATAACAAAGGTCTCCATCCCCAACACAGACTTCACTGAAAGCAGCCTCTGTCTAGGGATTCCCATGGGGTAATGTTCCAAGCCTTTTCTGCAATCCAGCAGTTCTCTACAACTGAAAAGCTTGTCTTCAGCTCAATGAATTAACCTGCCTCTCTCATCACTTTATTAACGTCATCTTCCTACCGGCAAGCTCTATTCCTTTGAGGAGCGAGGTTGCGCATCCAAGACACACCTCATCTACCACCTACCCATACCAAATCTGGAAACCTCCTCAATCCCTCTCCAGAAGTCTTGGACTGCAGCTACCATGGGCCCAAGCTGGTTGAAGATGAGGAGTAGGCCAATGAATCTTGGGAGATGCAGATTGAAGAAGGCTCCCCGTAGAGGATTCTAATGTTACTCTCCCCTCCCCCATCCAATAGAGAATATCATGAAGGCCACTATGGCCCATGTCAAAAGCTTTCTTTTGTCTACACTGCCTGTAGAAAGCATGGAAGTGGTGCAATCCAAATATATCAATTTGCTTAATCTGCACAATCTGACTTCTTAGGCAAATTTTAAACAGCAAGGAGCCTTGTAACATGTTAAAACTTAACACATGCACTATAGCCCCATCTTCCATGGGAGGGCCTTTTCACTGGGTTGGTGCTGTATTTTCTATTACTTTGTGTTTTAAATTCCTATTTTAATTTATGCTTTTATTCATATTTAGGTTTATGTTTTAATTGCCTGTGTTTTATTTAACAGTAAGCTGGCTTGAGTCTCATTCTTGAGGGAACTGAAAGATATAAAGCAAATAAACAAACAAATATGGTAGTAGGTGGAACTGTATAAAACAAGGTCAGAAATAAATCAAATGCAAAAAGTATCAACAGTCTTATATTATCAACACTATTCACTCACAAAATTGTTGCTAATAATACAAGCAGGTTTAAATTGTAGAGTAGACTCACTGAATCAATGGAGTTTACCTACATGCTGACTCACCACTCAACAATTAGTCCCTTTAGTTGGGACTAATCAACATGATGCCAGCCATAGCATGGTGAGAAATCATTATCCCAAATCAAATCTCTGGTAATAGACTGGAATTTCTGAATGAACTTAATTCAATAGTTTGTCTCTCTACTCTCCATTTGAGGTTTATTTGCACCACAGTGGCTAATCTTAAATTCAGTTTCTGCTTAATATTTGCTTTCTATGCATTTATGTCAGACATATTACATTTCCATGCATTTATGTCAGACATATTACATTTCCATGCATTCATGTCAGACATAAGGAAGAACAAGGAACTTATGTGGGATACTGAAATCCCACATCTTAGTCACTGTTTTCACACTGAGAAGCCTGGAAGGAAGGAAAGCAGGAGAGCGGGAACTCTCGGCTTGCTGAATTTTGTACTCAGTAGCAAACACCACTCATGAAAAACCCAGTCTTGACTATAGGAGTTGTTTTTGCAGAGGGAATGGGCAACAGTCAAAATTAAAGGAAGCGTGGCAGCATACGGCTATAATTTTCTCCAGCAGATACACACACAGCAAGTGTAAGGCACAGTATACTCACATCCCTTCACAAAAAGGAAGCTGGACAGTTGTTAGTGAGTTATCTTTCCCTTTATCTAAAATCAGGTCTATCCACAATCAGCAGAACCCTGATGTACACTTTCTGTAGATAAGCAGAGAGCATAATGTAAATGCCTAGCCTGAAAGACAAGGATCAGAGTTTGGCAAGGTTACTTTTTTTTGGACCATAAAAAGGAAGAAGAGGGGAGGGGAAAACGGAGTCATGTAGTAGCACTTTTAAGACTAAGGCCCTTTCCGCACAATATAGTCATCTCACCACAGCAATGGGTTGTTGCCAATCCAAGACCTGTGGTACCACACAACATCATCACTAACCAGCTGCTGTCACATTCCCAAGTGTTGCAAATCAGCCCTATTTCATTTCCAGAAAAAATCTGTTAATAGCCTCCTTTAGCAACGCAATCCCATCATTTGGGTCAGTGCAGTTCCTCAATAGTGCTTGACAGTGCTTCCTGTTGTTGTGGATCCAGGAGCGGGCAGAGTGTGGGTGTGCCTAGCTTGTCCCTCTCTCAACGACTCCCATGGCATAGAAAGTTTGGAGTCTACCACCTCTGTGTGTTTATTTTAAATTTCTCCTTTAACTTTTTTAAAAATACTTTTTTAGTGTTAATAGCTCAGAAATGCAATAGAATACCAGCATGTCATGACATTACAATGTGGCTGCCCTAGTACAGCTTACAAAACAAAAAACTCCCAACCAACCAGGAGCTGTGTGGCAGGGAAAAGCCAGGGAAAGGGACTGGCTAATGATGCTGTAGTGCAGAGGGAACATCGATGGCAATAATGCTACTCACCTGCTTAATGTGAAAGGGTGAAGTAGAGAGCATTCCTAACCCAACACCATCACAGAAATGGCAATGTTGGGATTGTAACAGAACAACCCACTATTGAGGTATGGTGTGGAAAGGGCCTAAATGGTTTTTATTTTAGCATGAGCTTTCGTGGATATGAACCTTCTGATGCAGTATAGAGTGATATCCAAGCCTCAGAATATAAAGCACATTTATAGTTGTGAGAGTGGGATGGAATGTAACAGGATCCAGAAAGATGCAAATCATGTTACTTACCCTCCATTTTCAAAGGGCTGCGTTAGGTGATAAAGATCTTTCAGATTTTTACAGTGATAAGTTAGTGTTGATGTGTGAAAGCTATACATCTGCTTACCAAATGGCAACTTCTTTGGGTTTGAAACCTTCTCTGGGAAGATTCCTTTTGTTACATGTCCAGCAGTGAGGATGCTTGTATTAATAAACGTAGTGTGCCATGAAACTATTCTCTTTGTTCATACCTTGTTCATACCTTGTCTCCTTCCTTGGAGGTTTTTAAGCAGAGGCTAGATGACCATCTGTCGGGAGTGCTTTGAAGGTGTTCCTGCATAGCAGGGGGTTGGACTGGATGGCCCGTGTGGTCTCTTCCAACTCTACATTTCTATGATTCTATGATTCTATGGATTGGAATTTGTGAATATTTATGAATGGATTGGAATTGTTTGGACTACGTGGACATGTTAGCTGAGCAAGTTCTTGAGAGTTACAGTAAACAAAAAAAGGGGGGTCTGTACGCAAACATACATTGTTTGAGCTGCTGAGCTGCTGTGCTGTGTTTTGTTCAAATGAACAATTATCTGTGCTGGAATGAGCTCTGAGGAAAACAGTTCTACCTATTTTGCAGCAAGTGCCAGCTGTGCACAGTGATGATTGGTAGGCACCAGTGCCAACACAAATTCAATACTTCTACCCACCTCCAAAAGTGGTTCTTAAACTTCTTTTTTAATGAATTGTACTTAAAAATTAAGAAAAAAGGGGACAGACATGTTCATTAGAGCATATGTACATTTGGGCTTTTAAACAGAAAAAGAGGAAACTGCGAGATTGAAAAGGAAGACAACGATTGAGTCTGTGCTTGAACTGCTATTAAACATATCCACAATATTTAATGGTAAGTAAATACATCATCGTGAAAACGGAAAGCACACTGCATGCACAGTTTTCAAGTTCAATTTGTACACATCTACAGAGTCCAGAGGCTTGTTAAAAAATTAACTACTTTATTGTGACATGAGCTTCCATGCTCAAGCAGACACAGGCCGGTCCTTTTCTCTGTCTAAGGGCCTGCTAGTAAAGCTTCAGTTTGCACGTCGAAACCAACAAGAGGTTTTTGCACTGGACACATGATGGGGGCTGAGAAACTTGCTGTATCATTAAACACACACACACACACACATTATAATACAGCATAAGAGAAGAAAAAACAAGTTGTCAAGACTTAAAGATAATAGAAATGTAAAGAACATGCCATGACATCCAAGGAAAGAAGAATGCATTTCCTCCCACTCTTTCTTTCTGTCTCCACAAGACAGTGGTTTTGTGAGAAAGCTGTTCGCCATGAGCATAGCTGGGCATCCAGGTTGCCCAAAAAGAGGCAGGCTAGCCAATAGAATGAGGAATTAGGTTAAGACATTCCTGGGTTGAAAGAAAGAAAGAAAGAAAGAAAGAAAGAAAGAAAGAAAGAAAGAAAGAAAGAAAGAAAGAAAGACAGAAAGAGAAAAGCACAATCATCCACCTAAAAGAGCTAGACTGCTCCTCCTCCTCCTCAGTTTTGGTCACATTGTAAGCGGAGATGAATACGTGCGGCTCAGGCCTTTCCCCTTGAGGGTACTAGCTAAGGAGCTCAGCTGGAGCTTTTCACTGCATTTCATTACATTTCCCAGGTCTGCAATCTAGCAGCAACTGGACTCGCCTGCAAACCCCTTATGAAGAGCCTGTGCTTTCATCAGGCAATCTATGATCAGTCATACAAGGGAGGGGCATTGGCATTGCAAATGCTAAGAGACCATTTGGTGAGTCTTTGATTCTTAAGTGCACACATCCACCCACTCACCCATCCCCAGGTCCTTTTCTAAGACAGGGCATATGTTCATAGCAGCCTCTCCCAAATCACATTTCTCTCCAGAAAGCAAGGGTTGGCGTCCGATGGGAGAGGTAATGTTGCATAGTGGTTAGAGAACATTGGACTATGACTCTGTAGACCAGGACTCAAATCCCTGCTCTGCCATGGTAACCCACTGGATGGCCTTGGGCAAGTAACACTCTCTCAGTGAAAAGCAAAGAGAAAACCCCTCTGAACAAATACCGGCAAAAAAACCCAATGATAGGTCTACCTTGTTGTTGTTGTTGTTATTGGCCTTCAAGTTGTTTCCAACTTATGGCCACCCTAAGGAGAACCTATCACAGGGTTTTCTGGGGTCTGAGTGTATGTGATGCACCCGAGGTCACCCAGTGGGTTTCATGGCCAGGCAGGGAATCAAACCCTGGTCTCCAGGGTAGGAGTTCAATGCTCAAACCATTACACCATGTTGGCTCTCAGGTTCGCCTTATGGTTACCATAGGTCAGAAACTACCTGAATGCACACAACAACATCTCTGATGGAAACTGTGGGCTAATAAATCTGGAGATGGCCATGATGAAGAAGCTTGGTTTGTGACAAAGCAGACAGAGAAGCTACAGTCCTTCTATAGAAGCTGCAAACAAGAGCACAGGACTGTAGACAAGGGAGCTGTCCAAAGCATAGTGCCAGATCAGAGCATTTTCTGCTGGGAAGGGAAAGCAGCCAGGGTATGCACAGACTTAGGAGACAGTAGCAAGTCAAACAGGGATATGTTCTGGGACTCACCTAAAATTATAAGAGTGCATTCCATGGGTCTACAGATACAGGTCAGTAAGCTTAGTGCATTTAGACAACAGTCTCAGCAAATGTTCTTTTCTCATCGCTCACTTTCCTTCAAAAATGTAGCTAGAATCACTGTTGAAATTCACTAATTCAAATACTCTCCATAATGGCGGTGGGGAGGAGGGAGGAGGAATTACTGGCTGTGAGTTTTCTGGTTTTTAGGCAGAATCTTTTCCACAATTAACCCAGATTGGATGACAATGGGTGAGAGATTAGCATTTGTAGGATGTTTCAAGTCACTACTGCAATCTCTTTGGTTTTCAAAAGGGATGTAGTTGCCAGGTACATGTGTTTAGGAATGAAATGCCTAATTTATGAGCACAAAGGAAAATTACAGAATTTTAAGAGAGTGCTCATGTCCAAACTGCAGAATCTAATAATTGTTGGATTGCAGAATATATCAGTTTTAGTGCTGCGTTTCAGACGTACTGACGAATGTCTTACAAAACCAGGTCAACTCATTGTGACAAGGCGGATCCAACTATTACAACCAACAGCTTCCGCTGAGTCTGAGCAGTGACATGTTGTGCCATGTGTTTCACATCAGTGTTCAACCATGTTTTTATCATTTCTGTCTCTTCCGATAGGCAAGCAGCCATGTCTCCACCTCTATCAGGATCTCCATTTCCATAAACTCAGTCTTCTGCAAACTTCTACACTGTTTCATCTTGGCAACACAGGATTAAGTGATAGTCATAGCTGACGACATCAGTCCCTACCATAATGTAGGCATTTTCAACATGGATATAGCTGGGAAGGCCTAGAAAAACTGGAAGAAAATCAGGAAAAAAATGTTTCTCCAGTTTTTACCAAAGTCTATTTTTTTCCATAAAAAAAATTAAAAATGGATTGTGGAATATTTTCTTTTAGAATTATGGACCGGAATTCACTAAGGCAGTTACAAATGCATAACCTAGAGGATAATATAGTACCCATTGTGGAAAAAAGCCTAGTTTGACCCATTAGTAATAGGAGGTAATTTGGCAGAAGCTTGAGAACTTGTAATTGATATGAAAAAGGGGGAATAATAAAAGAGATGGCATGTTCAATCTGTAGCCCTATCAGAGGGAAAAGTCTACTGCAATTTATGTTAACTGTTATGTCTATTTATATAGATAGGGATAGACAGGTATATTGTTTACTGTCTTCTGTCGTTTGTCTATTTTTTGTGTTTTGTTGGCTTATGTTTATTGTATCTATTTGTCAATGTGAGTTTTTTGTTTATTCTGGAAACAAATGCATAACCTAGTGTTACCCATTCATGCCTGGGTCATAGTCACAGTCCAGTGTATTCACTAGTTTAGGGAATACATAGCGACCACGAAAGTCCTCCAACCCCACTTACCAGGCAGCAGATGCTGTGAGTGACAGGGGCTGATCACAGTCCCACCCCACTTTGCAAGAGGAGAGAATTGCAACAGCGAGTCTGCTTCTTTCTTTAGATCTACTTATAACAATAATATTTTAAAAAGTAAACTCAACGTGTAATTAATTCCTACACTGCGCAGCAGTACCTTTAATATATATCAATTGTACCTTTAATGCATCAGACATGATGATCTCATGCCAAACCAAGTTATACATACTGCATTTTATGTTCCTAAAAAAAGAAAGTGACTTGGAAAGCGTGCTAATATTGCATTTTTTTTATTTTTTGAAAATTTCATTTTAAAAAATCCCACAGAAAACTTTTTTTCTTTTCATGGTTTCAAAACTTCTGGAAATGTACATCTCTTTATTGACAAGGAAAAAGCAGAAGTGACTAAACCATACCACACAAAAATAGTTGCTGAGCAGGATCAGAGCCGGAGAACCTGTGGTCCTTCACATATTGATGAACTACTCCTCTCACCATCTCTCACCACTGAACAGGCTGCCAGGGGAACTGGAACCCAGCAACATCTGGAAGGCCATACCCTAGGATGTTCACATATTCATACTACAGAAAAAGCCCCCCTCAACAAAAAAATCCACATGAAGGCAAGAGTGAGAAGCAAGTACCCTTCCAGATGCTGTTGGACTGCAGGTCCCGATAGCCCTAACCTGTATGGCCAATGGTAAAGCATGCTATGAACTGCAGTACAACCACCTTGGAAGTCCACATGTTACCCATCACTGTTCTAGGGTCTCAAACTCATTTACTGAATGTATGAAGGGGTTTTGTCTACCTTGGTGAAGACGATTATCATAACTGGTACGATATGTGAATTTCTTGGGATTGAGAGAAAGGCCTTAAAATATATCTTACCTGCTTATGAAAAGAACTCCTTGTGTTCTTAATGGGCCATAACATAAATATCAAATTAGTAGACACACTTCCTATGTTTATCTAGTTCTGGCTTCAACCCTGGGAAGTTCTTTCACCCCACAGTTACCCTAATGGCTCCAGTTCAGGATTGTATCTTATTTATTTAAAACATAATTTACCTTGCTCTTCAGCATTCTTTGGCATTCTTTGTCCTCAGGCTTACAATCCAAAAGACAGAGCACAAAAGGAAAAAAGAAGGAGCAGGTGAAAACCCAACTGAGGAACCACTGGCTTTTCAAATTATAGAGTTCTTAAATAACTGCCCAGCTCAGACAGAAATAGTCCACTGGAAGGAAGGGCCAAAAGGAGCTCGATTCTTAGCAGAGTCAAAGAGTGGACTTGCTTCCCATCTCTCCTCTGCTGGAACAAGATGAAATGTATAACTTCTACACTTTCCATAAGAATGTTCTTTGATTCTACATCCTTAAGTGGACGCAATTCACAAACAGTCGAGACTCAGAAATTCTGCTGTCAGATTCATTATCTTCAGACAACCCATTATTACCTCTGCATGAATTAAGTTTAGTTGTGCTCAACTTTCACTGATATAAATACATTTACAATTCTATTACGTCCAATTAACCAAAATCTTTCATCTGGTCTCTAATACAAATTTATTAAATGCCAGTTTGCATCCACTTATACTGGTATGGGCCTTCAAGTCATTTCTGACTTATGTTGATCCTACGACGACCCCTTTCTGAGGTTTCCTTGGCATGACTTGCCCAAGGTCACCCAGCTGGTTTCCATGGCAGAGTGGGGATCTGAACACTGGTCTCCAGAGTCCTAGTCCAGCACTCAGACTGCTACACTTACAGAGAGATATGTAAGGTCCTGCACTCAGGCAGAAAAAATGGAATGCACAAATATAGGATGGGGGACACATGGCTGGATAACAGTACATGTGAAAGGGATCTAGGAGTCTTGGTAGATCATAAGCTGTCAGCAGCGTGATGTGGCAATCAAGAAAGCCAATGCAATTCTTGGCTGCATCAATAGGAGTATGGTGTCTAGATCAAGCAAGGTAATGGTACCACTCTATTCTGCTTTGCTTACACCTCATTTGGAATACTGTGTCCAGTTCTGGGCACCTCAATTCAAGAAGGATATTGACAAGCTGGAGCATGTCTAGAGGACGGCAACCAAAATGGTGAAGGGTCTGGAAGCCATGCCCTATGAGGAGCAGCTTAGGGAGCTGGGTTGTTTAGTCTGCAGAAGAGAAGGTTAAGAGGGGACATGATAGCCATGTTTAAATATTTGAAGAGATGTCATGTCGAGGGGGGAGCAGGCTTGTTTTTTGCTGCTCCAGAGACTAGGACAAGGAGCAATGGATTAAAACTGCAGGAAAGGAGATTCCACCTGAACCTCTGGAAGAACTTCCTGATGGTCAGAGCTGTCCAGCAGTGGAATATGCTGCCTCTGAGTGTGGTGGAGTCTCCTGCTTTGGAGATTTTTAAGCAGAGGCTGGATGGCCATCTGTTGGGAATGCTTTGATGGGTGTTCCTGCATAGCAGGGGGTTGGACTGGATGGCCCCTGGGGTCTCTTCCAGCTCTATGGCTCTATGACTTTATGACTCTACGACACTATGCTGTCTTTTGTATCACAGTCTTTCTTTTAAACTTTTCTCTTAACTTTAGTCCTCCTAAAACTTGATTTCCTCTCTATTGTGTTGCTTCCACTACATCTCTACATGTTTACTTGGTTGTAAATCCAGTTATGTCCTGCGGGTCTATTTTCTTCATTGAGGGCTTCAGTCTTACCATGAGTAACACTATAGTACTACAGTGCTATTATTCCCCTTTAATTGCCATAGAAACATCCTATGGAATCCTGGGGTTTGCAGTTTAGGGAGGAGCATTTAGAATTCTCAGCCAGAGAGCTCTTGGGCCTCATTAAACTACAAATCTCTGAATTCCACACAATGATGCCATGGCAGTTAAAGTGGAATAATTGTGCTATAACAGTATAGTGTAACAGGATCCTTTGAAGAGGCTGACCATACCCAATTCAGGACTCAACATTTTCAGTTTTCATTTTTGGCAAAGAGCTCTCAAGATTATCAATCTGAGCAAGTAAAATCTTCCTTTCCTGAAACTAAGGCCTTCAGATCAGAATGAGACTAAATTCCCAAGCAATCTCACAATGTACATCACAGGCAAAATGAAAATATGTCAGCAAGTAATACCTAGTAGCATCTCAACTGGCTGTGTAGCAGTGTAGGTGGAGCCATTACCAAGGAAACAAGAAGTCACACATCAGATACAGACTGTTTTGGGACCAGTTTTGGTTGAGAGAAGAGCAGGCTACTTGCTCCAGAAAGATGTGCAAAGGGGCCATATGAGACAAAAGAAATGCTCCATAAAAAACAGAATGGCAGCAGAACAGGGGGTGGGGAGGACGAAACTCCTGTTTCAGAACATGGCCTATCAGGATCCAATCTTTGATCAAGACTGAGAGCATACCTACACAGATTATAGCAGCTTGGTACCACTATAAATGATTATGATCCCATCCTATGGAATCCTGGGATTTGTAGCTTAGTGAGGTAGTTAGATATCTCTGCTGAAACTCAGAAAAGCAGATTAGAGCTCTGTAGAAGGGACTTCTAAGTCCCTCACCAAAGTTTAGTTCTCAGGATTGCACAGGATCCGTCCGTGGCGGTTAAAACGGTATCAAATTGCTACAGTATAGTGTAGTATAACAACACTCTTAGGCCATTTCCACACGGGGGTAAAACCCTGCGGTGCGACGACCGGACACGGAGGTTGTCCTCACCATGGGGTGCGCTAGCGCGGTTGGAAAAGGTGAGGCTCTACACCTCAAACCGCTGTAGCGCAGCTGCAGGGGTGGCACTGCGAGTTTTATAAAAACCACCTTCCCAAGTGGTTTTTATGAAACTCGCCCGAGCTGCTCCATGGCAGCTCCCAGTGAAGAACTGCAGAGACGCGGTAGCGTGTCTCTGCAGATCTGCCCGGGGGCAGGCTTCTGGCTGGCGCGCTGCCCTGATTGGCAGAGCGCCGCTGGAAACCGCCAGCCGCCATTTTGGGCACCGCCGAATGCCGCCGAAATTCGGCGGCGTGTAGAGCGGCGAAACCGCGCTCCCTGCAGGGACAGAGCAGGGACGGAGCAACACGCTACCGGGTAATCTCCGCCCCTGCGTGCGCTGCCCTGTTTTGGCCCCCCCCCGTGAGGAAAGGGCCTTAGTTGAAATCAGCAATACCAAACAATTATTTGAAATGTACAGAACATGGTACTTCTCCCTTGCCTCCCACCAGCCACTTAGCACTATAAAATTCATCTAGAACTGATTCATAGTGAAGTTATTATCCTGCTCTGTATTCTAGAACATACGTTTCAACTGAATATTTATCACAGAGTGAGCTTCCCATCAAGGAGCCTAGAATTCCACTTTCCAAAATTCCAGATTCTAAGACAGGAACAAAACCTGTGTCAGGAGTCCTTTTCCATTATCCTGCTTCCTTGGATATTGTTGTTGTTGTTATACTCTGGGAAACTGTGTGAAGACTGTGCAATAAAAAACAGGATGGTAGCGACCCCCCTGTACTCATGACCAAATGTGAGGTGTCCGTAGAGAAACATGACTGTATAACTGGTGTTGTGTGCCTTCAAATGACCCTAAGGTGAACCAATCATCAGATTTTCTGGGGCTGAGAGTATATGACACACCCAGGCCATCCAGTGGGTTTTCATGGCCAAGCAGCGTATCAAATCCCAGTCTCCAGGGCCATAGTCCAACACTCAAACCACTATCCCATGCTGCCTCTGACTGTATAACTATGTGCATACAATGAATACTAATCATGTCAATAGATATAAATGTGGCAATTTCAACTGCTCACTGGAATTATCTAATTTTTTAAAAAATCTAAATTTTTATCTAAATTTTTGTCCCCTCCTCAACACCAACTGGGAAATATAAAACCTGAAAAAGGTACTTTGGGGGCACTACAAATACCAGATTCCTCCATATTTTAGAAATGCCCCTTAACATGCTGAGGAAGGAGGAAATTCCATAGGAACACAGGAAGCTACCTTATATTGAATCAGACTCATCGTCCTTCTGATTCAAATATAGTCTGACTCAATATACGGCAGCTTCCAGTGTGTACTGACTCAAACTAGTGGTCCATCTTCGCTAGCATTATGTAGTGGTTTGAGTGCTGGACTAGGACTCTGAGAGATCAGGATTTGAATCTTCAGTTATGGAAAACCACTGGGTGACTTTCAGCAAACACCTTCTCAGCCTCAGAGGAGGGAAATATTATATGAACAAATCTTGTGAAGAAAACCGTGTGATAGGGTCACCATAAATTGTGAACAAAGGCACATAGCAACAATAAAATGATCTATCTAGCCCTGCATTGTCAGTATCAACAGAGAGCAGTTCTCCAGAGTTTTAGGCAGAAGTCCTTCTTAGCCCTACCTGGAGATACCAGAGATTGAGTCTGGGGCCTTCTGTATGCAAAGGAAGTGCTCCTCCAGTGAGCTACAGCCCCTGCCCAAGAAGGTCAATATGGAACATATGAAGCTGTGAGCTGGGTGGAGGAAAGATATAAAGGTGGAGAGATCTCTCCTGCTACTTTTGAAAACAAATGCCATCATGTGTTTCCAGATTTGCACCTGCAGTGATAGTGGATAAAAATTCCCTTGATTTTAAAAGAGGGGAAGGTAGAAGGGCAAAAGAAACCTGAGAGTTTCACGAAATCTCCCCCAAGCTATTAGATTCTGCCTTCAGAGGCCACGTTCTATCTACGGCACACAAGCACAGCAGTACAGCTCAGTCCAGGGCAATCATCGGAGTTCAGCAAAATTTACACCTACATAAGTGGCATAACAGTTGCAGTCCCTTGAATCTTAATAGGGTTAGACATTTGACCAATCAAACATGTCCAGTCCACTGGTCAAATCTAAATAATAATTTTTTAAAAAGCAATAAAATTATGAGAACATTGAAGCTAACCACCAATGGATCTGATACTCAGGCTAAACTTAAAAATATACAAGGCAGCTATTACTGAGAGATAGTTATATTATTGGCAAAAAACAACACACCTTAGTACATTTTTATTCCATCCTTCTTTCAAGGACCTCAAAGCAACCTATATACTTGTCCATTTTGTCCAAATAACAATCCTGTAAGGTTGGTCGGCTAAGAGTATGTGACACTTCAGTTTCATGGCTGAGTATGGCTCTGAACATGATTCTCCCCAGTTCAAGTTTACTCTCCCTCTAGACAGTGGTTACTGCCAACAGCATCTACTTGTGTTCCCATATAGAAAGTATCACAGTATCACAGGTAGCCAGTGAGAGAACTTTGCTATGCTGCTTAGAGTGTCCCTAACTGCTGCAAGGGTAGTGGGCAAGCTATCTCCACTCCTGCACATGCCCACAAATTATACCACAATAAATGTTTATAGAAGTAAGCTGCAGTGATATTCTTGTAATATTTGATCATATTCAGCTAACAGATGATCAGTTGAGCACATCTAACCAGTCAACTGACCACTGTGAGTGTACCAGACTCCAATTACACCAGGATGAAATCCAGCAGATAGTCCCAAATCGTAGATCCAAGAATTAACTGAACTTAACATGAGCATTGACTTACCAAGCTCTCATTTATTTCAAAGCTCTACTCTAGTGAATGATTACAACTCCATTAAGGTCCAAGTCATTAAAAAAACTACAGTCCATACTCTTTGTAAGAAAAATGTTATTCACTTTAGAGCCAAGCTAATGTGATACCCTGAAATACCATTCAGGCAATTAGAACTGTGTGAAGAGCTATTATAGTTGTTTTTATTTAAAATCAAATGGCAAGTGAGGAACTGCTGATCTAGATCCAGTCCATGGGTGTCCCCAGAACCTCATCTGGACCAGTGCCCTCAATGTATTAGTTCTTCTTCTGCTGCTGCTGCTTCCTCTTCTGCTTCATTCTCATTCTGTATTCTCCCTGCCCTTTTAAAAGATTTCAATGTGCTAAATGGAGGCTTTAACAGATCTACTGGCTAAAGCTGTACTAGTGCTGTTGGAAACTTTTAGACCATGAAGGGCACAGTGGGAGAGGACTGTGGGATGACCTACAACAGACCCACCCACTTATTAAAACCTTCTCCAACTTAGCACCTTCAAGATGTGCTGGGTTGCAACTTTTATCACCTACAGCAAGCATGGATAAGTCTTTGTCTCCATAGAATCTGTCAGGTTCTAACCCTACTTCTAGGAGACACATGCTAAGGAGAAAGGATTTTATTAGATCAATACAGACGAAGGCTACTATCTTGATTACTAACATAAAAGGACAGAGTACAAATGTTAGAACTGTGTCTCTTTGTGTGCACCTTTATATTAGGCATAAATCATGGGAGATGTAAAACAATTCAGCGCCAAATTTGGAGAGCAAACCATAAAAAGATATTAAAACAACCAGAAAATGTGTGTTTTAGTGGCTTTTAGGGACATGTCACTGAATTTCAGCAGCACTGGGGTTCCTAGAGGCCACAAAAACGGTCTTGAGATGTCTTTCAGTTCCAGTGTAATTCCTAGAGTTGCCTCTCCCAAACTGGCACCTTCCAGTTGGACTATAACTCTCCTCATCCCTGAACTTTTGCCCTGCTAGGTGAAGCTGACAGGAATTCTAGCCCAAAATGTCTGCTGGGCCCACTAGCTTGGAGAAGGCTGCCTTTGTTTCCTCACCCAGATGAATTTGATGGGACCAACATTCCGTAAAGGGAAGATTCTGTTATGTGCAAGATGCAACGACAGAAACGTTCATTTGCCAAGCTGCCTACTGGAAAGCCTCATTAGATGGGAAACAGAGGAAAACGTGAGTGAGACAACCAAGAGACTGACAGATGCTCCCATGGGGTGGGGTGGGGTGGGGGAAAAAAGAGGAAGCACTACGTAACTGCACAGCACTCTCAGGCCTCAGGAAGGTTAATTAGTTAGAATAGAGGTGGTGAAAGTGAGGCCCATGGACCCCACTTTTGTGGGCACTGAACCTTCATTTTAAAAAAAATTCAGCATGATTCTGAAAATCTTAAAAACTGAACCCCAAAGCTCCACACTACTTCACACACACACAAAAAACCACCCTCCCCCAACCCTTCAACCTCCATCAGAATTCCCACCTCTCAAATGCCTTTCCATTTCTCTTTCATAATGGCAATAGAACATTAACACGATGTTTGACTACCATTTTGAAAGTATATTTTAAGTGCTTGTGTTGGGCTGAAGCCTGTGGGAATGGTAGGGGGTGAGAAACTGGCACTGCCCCCAAAAAACCCATTGCTGACCCCAAGTTTGAATGAACTCCCAGAGAACAACCAGAACAGGCATGAGCCACGTATATGAACACCACTGGTGGCCTAGAGAAAATCTGAGGAATTCTTGGTATGGAATCCCAATCTTTGGACTGTCAGGACAACTGGATAATTTGATGCCCTCTAGAATTTACCAGACTCTGAGTCTCCCAGTTCTATTCTGCCCAATTTTGAGGTCCAATGAAGTTGGTCATTCAACACCACCTGGAAGACATTAGAACTACCTGGGCCTAAAGATAAGCTGTAAATCATCTAGCAGCTCTCTTCCATTAAAGACTGAGGATTTTTATTGCTGAGGGCCACATTATCAAGTGTCTAATAAAGCCCTGTTATGCCTAATCGTAGGGCTGGCTCTGAGAATCATAATTTCCTCTGCATTCCACTACTTTTTTCTACTGGCAGATTATTTGACACATGCTTGTTGCCCTTAATTTCTCGTTAGATAAGCGTGTGGACATAAAGGAGAAATGCTGCACTGAGGGTGCTGGGCATTGTTGTTACAACCAGGCAAGCAAAACTGCCACTTGTATTTTAGTACAAATGGAAAGGTGTTGAAAGCCGAATTGATGAAGATGTTGCATATTTCATGAGCCTTGAACACTCCCCAGCTGTGTGCCAAAACATTGCTTCTCTCTGTACATCCCTGAGTTGCAACAATCCCTGCCTACTTAAGCAGAATACCCTACTGGTCAGGGCCTTCAGAAAGTGGTTGCTAAAGCTTCTCTTTGTCCTTGTGAATAGAATCAGCTGTGTGAGAAGAAAATGTCTGAGGCAGCTTGTAGAGAAAAGGTTTTAATATGGCTGGCTGGATATTAGTTTCTTCCATCTTAACAAAACATTTGAAACTAGAGCACCAGTCTGAAAAAAACCTCCCCCCTTTCTCTTTCTCTCTTCCTTTAATCACGCAGCTATGATGGTCTTCAGCAGTTAACAGCTTGGAGTTCAGTTCTATGCACACTTACCTACGAGTAAGTCCCTGTGAATTTAGCAGGGTTTACTTCTGAGTAGGCACGCATAAGTGCACACTGTTGGTCACCAATGATGAAATGAGAGTTGTCTCCAAGTAAGCAGCAAGGGGAATTTTAAGAAAAACACTAGATAATATGCTTTCCTTTTAAGCCACAAACAACTGTCAGATTAGTAAAAATTATTTGCTGGCTAGTAATTGTGAAGTTTTTTTCAAGCTGGATCAACAACTACATTTCTCACGCAGATGAGAATATATGGGTTATATAATTCCATCATAACTCATTCTTATTCTTTGAGGGAAAAAAAAATCCCCAACATGTTGTTGTTTCCAATAAAACTGCACAAAGCTTCCACTTCAGAGGCAAGTGACAGGATGTAGTAACACTTCTGTCATTTAAACAGTGCATGAGGTAAATACAGTACCTGTACAAGGCACAACATTAACATTCTCTCCCCATTTCCCACTCCTTGTGCTAGGCTACATCTGAAATCAACCCCGAGGCAGTCAATGAGGGCCCATACATTTGTGAAACTGACAACTGACTCCCTTTGCCCATTAAATAAGGCCTGGGGCATATCCAGTGCCTGCCACTTCAGTCACCAGCTTAAAAGAAGGTTTCTAGCTGCTCATCCACCTTTGCCCTGACCTTGTCAACAGCCTCTGCCATAGGAGGCAAGCAAAAGATAAAAGTCAAACCAAGCAAAGTCTATCCTCCTGTGTAATTTTTGCTCTCTACAGAGCTAAGTGGCTTTCAAAGGCAGGATTCAAAGCATCTCTCTCTTTCAAGAAAAGGCAATAAGGGGGAAAGCACAGAATACAAATAGAGAAGTAAGTCAGGGCCAAGCCCTGAACACACAAACATGCTTCAGCTTGGCAGGGGGTGGCGTGGAGTTTTGACCCGCCATATGTTTTTGAATTCAGTTCCCAGAAACACCAACCGGCAAGACAAAACTGGAGACTTATGGAACAAAATATTTAGCTGGACAAAAGTTCCACACACCTAGTTGAAAGCCACTACTGCCTGTAAATCTAGCCTTCCAGATGTTTACTGAGTGCTGATGAGCAAAAAGGCTTCAGCTTATGCTAAATAATTCAGACAATATGCCAGCCCCACAGGTTATCTTTGAGCATAGAGCATGACGCTGATGTAGGAAACAAAGATACCTTCCCTTTTCTGCAAATAAGCTAACCCCTAAATTGCCAATCAGAAGAAGGATGTGCCTACTGGAGGTTCTCAACCTAGGAGATTCCAAACACTGTCAGACTTCAACTCTCAGAAGCCCCAACCAGCTTGGCCATTGGTGAGGGATTTGGGGAGCTGAAGGCTAGCAACATCTGGATCCTCTCTGGTTTGAAAACCACTGGTACACCGGGGTTCAGTTTAAGTCAGATCTTATTGGGATTAGACCAGGAGTGGGCAGCTGCCCCCCCCCGATGTTCTGTTGGACTGCAGCTTCCATAATATCTTAGCACTGGTTATATTTGACTGGAGGTAATGAGACCTGAAGACCAAAAAGCAAAAACCCATCTGGAGGGCCAGAGTTGCTCACCCCTTGGTTAGACCCTAGCATTTGCTTTCAGTGCTAGAATTCAACCCTGGAACACTCTACACCTGAGATCTTTCATTGCCCAATGTAGCATAAAAGCTCTTCAAGCAGAACTCTGCTATGGCTCCACACTCAAAACCCTCAGGATTCTGAGTTTTGTTGCAATGGCCCCCTGAACAGCCATTCCATGGCTGGAGCAGGGAATCAGAGAAGCTATAGCCCTATTGCTATATCCCCATGGGCAGATGCAGCTGATAACATCTTCTGCCAAGATCTGCTGAAGTCTTAGCGGATGATGTCATCAGCCTGCATCTGGCTATGCGGTATAACCAGGCACTTCTCTGATCTCCTCTGCTCTCCATCAGCCATGGAATGGCTGTTCAAAGGGGCTATCACAGCAAAATGGTGAGTCCTAGGGGTACTTTGCTGGAGGTAGAAAAGAATACTAATATATGCAATGACCAAAAAACAAAACAAAACAAAAAAACCCACCCCCATACACAGGCATAAGATGGACTTACGTTTGCATGTGTCTCTATTAGGATGCTGGCCAATATAGTAACAGTGACCCCATTCCTTGCATGTATATTCTTGTGCAGCCAATATGACACTACTGATGCACAAGAGGAAGGTCTCAACAACATTATGAGAATTCCTATGGGAAGACCTGCTCTTCCCTAAAAAAACTAAAGTGGAAAACCCTCAAATGAGGACCAAATATGCTAAGTGGGCACCAAATGCTGGCTGGGTGTTAAGGAGGAACAGCAAAGGGGAGGAGGTAAAAGGGATTGTCCTGACCTGAAGTTCTTCATGTTGCAAACCTCCTCCTTCAAAAACTGAGCTCTGCTATGTATGTGACAGATGCCATTTCTGCAGGAACACAAAAACATTTGTGAAATCATTCTCCCATACATCCTCAATTTGCTACCTGTTGCACTGATTGCCAGGGTACTTCTTGGCCCAAAATATAATACTAATTGTTACTTTCTAAGCCCTGAATGGAATGGGACCAGGTTATCTAAACCACTTGTTCTTAACTTTTTCTTTACTAGGGACTGGCTGTACCTATAATTTGTTGCCAGGGTCCCCGAAGACTTAACTCAGGATTTAAATATTCAAATATTTATTTATTTATCTATCTATTTATTTATTAAAGGCTTCTGGATACAAGGATTCAAATCCCCACTCAGACACTGGGTGACCTCGGGCAAGTCACATTCTATCAGCCTCAGAGGAAGGCAAAGATAATCCCCCTCTGAACAAAGCTTGCCAAAAACCCCTGTGATAAGTTCACTTTAGGGCTGCCATAAGTCAGAAGTGACTTGAAGGCACACAACAACCAAGTGCCACTGACAGAAGATGGTTCTTTCTAGCCACCATGTCCCTCCCCTTTGAAAACTGACTTATGGTAATCCCAAGGTGAACCTATCATGCTGGGGTTCTCAGCAAAATGTGTTGCCTTTGCCTTTATCTGAAGCGGAGAGAATGAGACCTGTCTGAAGTCACCCAGTGGATTTTTATGGCCAAGTAGGGATTCAAACAGTTGTCTCTAGAGTCATACTTTGGGTCCGTGCACGCATCTGCTGCCATGTCCCTTTTGTCAGGATGTGGGCACTGAGGGACATGGCAGCAGGTATGTGCACACCCAAACCGCTCCCTTGTTTGTTAATGAGGGAGCAGTCTGAGCCTCTGCAACCCATCCCCACTGCTGCATCTCTGCTGTTGCCACTACTGCTGGTGTCCAGCAGCATGGCTTTGTGGACCCCAGATTAAGAACCCCTAATCTAAAGGACCACTTGCACCCATTTGCACCTGCCCATATGAGTGTTGGACATCCTCTCTCAATGCTGTCCAGAAGCCCAGCTCATATATTTCCTGGTTTGAGCTGTTCCAGCTGGTACCTCTGATGTTACTCAGGAAATGAAGCCTCTCCAGTTTTAGTCAGGACTTTAGAAGGAGCTATCCCTGGTGCTGAATCTGTTTTGGGCTAGGATTCATCAATTTGGACAATGCCTTTTAAAAATTCAGACTAAAGTCCACTGACCAGCTGAGGTCAGAGCCACAGGCACTATAAAAACCAGTTAAGTTGGTAAGGAGTGAGACAACTGTTTGCTGTACGGGCCTCATCTTCGTCAAATTTCATCCTTGGAAGTACACAAGACTCACTTCCTGAGTGTTTCTAACTGGGCCTTAAAGACTTGGGTGTTCCAGGCAGCTTCTAACTAAAGGTGACCTGTCTTTTATATTGTGATTTTTATGGCTGTGGTCTTTTAAAATGTTTTTAAAATGAGTTACTTTAAAATTAACTCTACTTTACATTTTATTCTTTTCAGTTTTTACTCTGCACCTGGTGTGTTAGCTTACAAGACACTACAAAAACTATAAATAAATATGATTTTAAAAAACAGTGCTGTTTTACTTGTTTTTGTACTGCCTTGCTAACATCTGTAATGAAAAGCCATTTTCATTCCTTCCCACAAAACTGCCAATGCCGAGGCTTCAAACCACTTTATGCATGTTGAATTATTTCCTTCTAGTTCATGCTTAGAAAAAAACAACTCATTCCAAACTCTGAACGGACTTCTTACAGTCTCTCTTTTCACTGCCAGTGGTCCCACAATGATGAAAAAAGTCACTGCTGGCTGTGAATTGTGTGAGCTGTCATCCTAAGTACAAGAGGAAACTGAGGGCTGGCCATGGAAATCCTGACCACGTCTACACACATGAGGAGCCAACCACATCAGAAGAAGTGTGAGGGCTGGGAGCAGTCTACAGCATTGCAAATGCCCCTTGAAGGGTGATCCTCCTGGAGGTTGCTGAGTCTACCTGCTCTGCAGTCAAGTTGGAATGTTTATAGGGCAGTACTGATCTCCATTTGCCTAAAAATAATGGGAACATAAATCGACCAAAAGCAGGGGCATTCAGCCGGTCACAATCCACTGGGTCATAGCAGAGCACAGAATCTTGGAGTTGGATTCCAACTAATCTAGAGGGCAACAAGGGTGGGGAGGGCTGCTGTAGAAGCCTCATTCACTGTGGGCCTTGGGAAGCAGTCTTACCTCTCACCAGACTATGAACTGAGCTCCATATCTTCTACAGGTCAGCCACTCTCCAGCCAGAGTGTCAAACAGAAGTCTTTCTCAGCCCATGCAGGAGACCTGGACTGGATGTGGGCCCCCTTTTCATACCAAACATGTACTATATACCACTTAGTTATAGCCCTTTCTCAGCCTCCACTCCCATCTTCACCTACAGCAATAACCACACTGGCCTACCTTACAAGGTTGTTTTAAGAATTATTGTGAACCTACCCTCCTGCTGAATTTCAAGCTCCCACATGACCTTATAAAATGCTGAACCACCCTCTCCCAACAGTCCCAAGCTTGCACGTGCACACACAAACACACACAAGACACCACAAAGCCAACCATCCCATGGCTTCAAGTTCCATACAAAGCCAGAAAAGCAAATCCCAGGCAAGTGAATGAAAGCGTGCAATGAAGCGAAAGGTCGGGGGAGTCTAATCTGCCTCGCGGGCGCCGGACCCCGAGAATCAAGACAATCCCTCCTAATGTGCAGCCTCAGGAAGGTCAGGAGGGCTTTGGAGCAAAACGGCTGCCCTTCGGAGGGAGAGGATCTTGTCATGACAGCCTGCGAGGCACGAAAGCAACCATGATTCATTGGGGAGAGGGAGGGAGACGGCGAGCGGTTGTTAGCAGAGCCCAGTCGCCTCGGAAACCGAACGGGCGCCCTGGCTGCAAACTGATGAATGGAGCTCGCGCGGCGACGGAGGTGGCAAAAATACACTGGTCGGGCCACAGCGCGGCGCCCGGGCGGGCGGGGGTCGTCGTTCCAACCCACGATCGGGCTGTGTGGACGGTCACACGCTCCTCTGTCCCGGCGCGATATGTATATACACACGCCGACACACAGCGAGCGAAGGGGTACACGCACCAACAAGCAGGGAAGCGGCGAACGCGGCGCTCAGCCCGGGCGGCATGGCAAGGGGAGCGCGCGCGCGGGCGGCTCAGTCGCTCACCCTCGGCACGTGGCCAAACGCGCCCCCACCCAGGACAACAACACGCCGCGTGGCCGCGCACAACGGGGGCAAGGGACCCCACCCCATACCCCAAACGCGCGCGCGCGCGAGAGGCAAACCCCACCTTGCGTCGCTGCTTCTGTGCCCACAGCGTAAAACAGGCAAGCTGCTCGCGGAGGGTGCTTCCCCAAGGCGTTACACACGACGACACTCCTGCCTGATCAACGCAAGGGGAAGGCGCTTGTCCCACACGCGAATACCCCTCCCCACTACGAGGCCGCTGCCAAATAACCTGTAGGAGCGAGCGCTCGAGGAGAGAGCCGTGACCCCCCCCGGCCCAACAACAGGTCCGGAGGGCGACGGGTGGCGCGAGATCGGCGTCTCCCACAAAGCCCACGCCGCTCCCAGTGGCACGTGCTCCGCCGGTGCCGCCTCTCCCCCCCCCGCCTCCCCCAGGCGATCCCGAGGGTCAAATCCGGAACCCCAGCGGAGGTGATCTCCGCCTCCCCACCCACTCCCAAAGGTCGATCGGCGGGCCTGGGGCTCCCAAGCACCCCAGCCCCAGCCAACCCTTCGGGGTGTCCGTCCGCCTTTACCTTCCTGAATCGAGCAGCGGCTGGCCCCGGGTGCCAAAGAAGCGCTCGCTCGCTGGCTGGCTGGCTGGCTGGCTGGCTGGCTGGCTCTTTCTCCGCGCGGCTCTTCCCAAAGCGGCGGCTGCTGGCGACGCGAGCGTGGCAGCTGGGAGCATGCGTGGGGGAGAGCGAGGCGTCTGATTTCGGAGCGGGAGGGAGGACGCCTGCCTGCTCAGGCACTCCGGGAGCGAGCGAGGGAGAGAAAGAGAGGGAGAGGAAGATGCAACGCTCCGGGCAACGGGGGAGGAGAGTCTGGGCTCTGCCGGGGCGGGGGCTCTGGGGGAACCTGGACGGGAGCGGCGGGGGTGGCGCGGAGGGGCTGTTCTCCTCCCCGAGCGCCGCTGGCAGAATAAAGCTGGGCGGGTTGAAGGGCCACGGAATTCCCTTCTCTCCCCCTCTTCCAACTTCCCCCTGTGGTGGGAAACAGAGACTCTAGCAGGAACGAGGGTATCTTCCGGCTGACCCGTCTTCTCTTCCCCTCCCGCAGAGGAAACTCCGCTAACTCCCCTGAAAGAGAAACAAGCATAGGAAGGCGTCACATCCCTGTGGCCCAAGATCATAGAATCATAGAGTTGGAAAAGACCCTAGGGGGCATCCACTCCAACCCCCTGCCATGCAGGAACCCACAGCGAAGCACTCCGGACAAATGGCCATCCAGCCTTTGCTTAAAAACCTCCAAAGAAGGAGACTCCACCAACCCCAGGGCAGCATATTCTACTGCTGGACAGTTCATCTTGAGGTTCAGGTGGAATCTCCTTTCTTGCAGCTTGAATCCATTGCTCCTTGTCCTGGTCTCTGGAGCAGCAGAAAACAAGCCCACTCCCTCCTCCACCTGACATCCTTTCAAATATTTAAACATGGTTATCATGTTCCCTCTTAACCTTCTCTTCTGCAGACTAAACGAACCCAGCTCCCTACGCCACTCCTCATAGGGCATGGCTTCCAGACCTTTCACCTTCACTGCTGGACATGTTCCAGCTTGTCGATATCTTTCTTGAACTGAGTGCCCAGAACTGGACACAGTATTCTAGATGAGGCCTGACCAAAGCGAATAGAGTGGTATTATTACCTCCCTTGATCTAGACACCATACTCCTATTGATGCAACTGAGAATCACCTTGGCTTTCTTGGCTGCCACATCACACTGCTGACTCATGTTCAGCTTGTGGTCCACCAAGACTCCTAGATTCCTTTCACACATACTGTTATCCAGCCATGTGTCCCCCATCCTATATTTGCGCATTCCACTTTTTCTGCCTAAATGTAGAAGTTTACTTTTCTCTCTGTTGAAATTCATTTTGTTAGCTTTGGCCCAGCTCTCCAATCTGTTACAGTCATTTTGAATTTTGATCCTGTCCTCTGCTGTATTAGCAACCCCTCCCAATTTGATGTCATCTGCAGATTTGATCAGCATGCTCTCTATTCCTTCATCCAAGTCACTGTGTTACCCTGATTTCTGGGGGTTCTGTGAGGGACACCTTGATTCGCTCCAAGTTATAAAGGTTGGGGAAATTAGTGGAGCACTAGCATTAGCAAAACAAGGGGCAGGGTAACCCAGCAGGATCTTTTACCCAACTTTTATGGGATCAGGCCAGGCCAAAAAGCCAGACAAACATCAAATAAATGGATTTTATTGAATGAAAATATTCTCATACACCAACACACTCATTCACTCACACTCACAAGGCCTATTGGGAAGGAAAAGGTGAAAAATGGACAGGGGATATAGCAAAGGGATTGTAGAGGCAGTGATACTGCACCTATCTTGAAGTTTACGGTCCGTGAAGCGGCGAGAAGAACAGAGCTCAGCATAAAGATGACTGAGGGGATCACTCAATTAACAGAATCTGCTGGTCTGCTAGCATGGTGGGGAGTTCTCCGAAGAAACCCTCAAAAACTAGGACTACTTATAGGGCAGAATATACCTTGAGGGCAGGCTCTCTCCCGGGAAGAACAATGGCCAAAATGAAGGAATGCCATACAATGGCAAGTGGGTAGCAGTATTGTTTCAAGTAGGGTTGCAGTATTGGTTTATGTAGACGGACCTCGCCTTATAGGATTTTTCCAGAGACAAAGTTGCTCAACCTGGGGAAAACATGCTAATCCCCTCAAATTGGCTACTTGTGGCTGAGGATCCTTTGTTTATGTGGATGTGCATAGTCTGAGGTCTTCTTGGGCTACGTGGCTAGGGATTTTTCTGGTCTTGACCTGATTTCAGTTGTTCAGCCTCTTTGACTACGTGCCCATCTGTGCAACCTCTCTGGCATGGTATTTGATATCAAATTTATAATCCCTGGGATAGGGTATGCCAGTGGGATAACAATTGATGAAGATGTTGAATAGCACTGGGCCCAGGAGAGAACCCTGTGGCGCCCCACTACTCTCCAGGATGAAGAGGAGCCACTGGTGAGCACCCTTTGGGTTTGGTGGGTCAACCAATTACAAATCCACCTAACAGCAGCCCTGTCCACCCCGCATTTTACTAACTTCTTTGCAAGAATGTCATGGGGAACTTTGTCAAAGGCCTTACTGAATTAAGATATGCTACATCCACAGAGCTCCCTTCATCTATCAAGCTTGTAATTCTATCATAAAAAGAGATAAGGTCAGTCCAGCATAACTTGTTTTTGAGAAACTCATGAGTGCAGTTCTGTCAGATGAGGACATGGGGGAGGAATCTAAGGCCCTCGTCCTTTGAATTGCCACATTTTGAAGCCACTGAAGCCAAAGTAATATAAGTAAGGGCAGAAGGAGAGGGCAATTAAGTCCAGGGGCTAATTATCTAACGACAGCTGCCCATACTTTCTAGACAGTCCATACCACTGAAGAGGCACGTGTTTCTCCTTTGGATGTTTTTAAGCAGAGGTTGCATGGCCCCTGTTGGGAGTCTTTGATGTGCATTCCTGCATGGTAAGGGGTTGGAATGGATGGCCCCTGTGGTCTCTTCCAACTCTGTGATTTTATGATTCTGAAGAAAGATACATAAGATTGCACTGAAAAACCATGGCGAGACTTACGGTAGCTTCCGTTTTCAGCACTACAATGTTATAGGGCTTTATTCCACCTTCAACATCCTGTGGAATCCTGGGGTTTGCAGTTTAGGGAGGAGCATTTAGAATTCCCAGCCAGAGAGCTCTTGGGCCTCAGTAAACTACAAACCAGAGAGAGAGAGAGAGAGAGAGACTTGTCTAAGGTCAACTAGTAGGCTTCCATGGCTGAACAGAAATTCGAACCCCAGATTCCCAGACTCCTAGTCCAACACTCAAACTACTACACCTCACTGAGTCTTATTTTTGTACTACCATTCCACCCACACTGCTGTACAACACAGCAATTCTGTGTCTGCTGTAGCCCACTGAACATTGTTTCATGATGGCAGGTTGCAGAAGGCATGCTGTGACTGATCTGCATTACCTTTTGCACATAAATACCTGCTGCCTTTGATGCCATAATGCTTACAGAGTTTGAGAAGGATGCAGCTAGGACAGCATCTAGTCATATTGTTACAGATCAATGTGTAGAACCTGAGGACCTGACTATGTAAAGAAGCAACCAGGGGGACTGAGGCCCATCTTAACATGTTCTAGATCAGGGATGGTCAAAGTGTGGATGTTGCTGGACTCTAACTTTTACTATTCCTCATCATTTCCAGTGCTGGCTGTGCTTGATGGGATTTGTAGTCCAATAACATCTGAATGTCACCCGATTCTGAAATCTTCCCATTCTACCAGTTGAAATCAGATGAGTTGGGATCAGGCGTGTAGTTACAGTGGGGAGGGGCAAAATGAAGGCATTGCTCCCTCCCAGATAAGATTTGTCCTCCTAAATGAAATTTTCCTTCAGTCTGCAAATTTCAAACATTGCAGTAACTCAAAACTTCAGTTGATCATTTTGAAATGCCATTTGGGCATCCAAATAAAAGAAATAAAATTCCCAAAGGATTGTAAGTTGCAGCAAATAGAATTCTGGCTGTGAATGATTTCCATTGTCTCATTTTCTGCAATGCAAGAAATGTGGGGACTGAATGGGATTACGCTCTGCCAGAATGATCAGGCGTATGGGAATTCTGCATTTTGCCCTGGCTGTGAAAATGCTATTACAGCTTACCAGTGAATTAGCACCATACCTGCAGAATGCAATCCTAGACTCCATTATACATGCAACAGTTAGATCCAAAAGAAACTCCTATTAGGCGCTCTACAAGAACTCTACATGGGGTTGCCTTTGAAGATGACTCAGAAATTTAAACTAGTGCTACTGACGCTGTATATCTTATAGCACATGTGTCAAACACAAGGCCCACGGGCCAAATCCGGCCTGCTAGGCCACTTCATGTGGCCCTTCACACCTCTCCTGCAGGCTGCAACTGGGGAGCAGAAAATGGCACATTTTGGATATACTGACCAATTCTATGTCACTTTACAGAGGTATAGGGACCATAAGCTACAATCAAATAGCTCCAAAATGTCCAAGAAAAAAAAGTTGAAGCAGAGGGAAGGCAATTTAAAAACCAGTAATAATCGAATGCAGAGGCAATTATTTAATTTGATAAAAGAGTAAATACGTTTATACAGTCTTACAGATACAATTGGCCCTTTGAGGGCAACCATAATGCTGATGAGGCCTAAGATGAAATTGAGTGTGACACCCCTGTCTTGTAGCAATTGCATATGGGCACATGGTTACTACTTCCCTTCCTTGGGGAGCTAGGCTGGCCCCTCCTTGCTCTCTTTTCATAGGCAGGGGCAAAAACATTCTTGTTTAAGCAGGGTTTTAATATGTAAGGAAAAGAGGGTTTTAATTTATCAATACATTCTTAATTTTTTTTAGATTTTTAACAATTTTATATTTTTAAAAAATGTTTTTAATTGTTTTAAATGTTTTATTAATATTTTTAACTTTTTTGAAAGCCAACTTGGGTCCTACTCTGGGAGAAAGGCAGCATATGAATATAATAAATAAACAAACATTGTGTGTCCAGGCCTAATTCAAAGTTCTGTTTCTGACCTTTGAAACCCTCTCTACCTAGTCTAAGGCCTGGTTGTTTGAAGGACTGTGTTCCTTCCTATGAACCAGCTCTTGCTTTGAGATCAGCATCCACAGTCTTGCTTGCTGGCTCACTGGAGACTGGAACTAGGGACATGGCCTTTTTAGTGTTGGCCCCACTCTATGAAAGCCTCTTTCAAGGAGAAAAACTCACCCTCACTCAATCTGGACATTTCAGTCTTGGCATTCAAATAGTTGTTCTGAATAGCTTTTAATTAATGTGATTTTACTGGGCATGCTGTTCATTGATTTTTTCGGAGGGGGGAATCATTTTCCTCTATCTGAATTATATTTAAGAGTACTGTTTGTGTATTTTCTAAATATCACCATTTTCAGTATAATGTTTGTTATTATAATTTGATGTTAATGTTGTTTTCTACCTTGACTTTGCCTTAGAAGTAGACCAATAAATATTTATTTTATTTTATATATATATATATATATATATATATATATATAAATAAAAAGGTGGTATGAGCTTACCAGTTCTGCTCAGAAACTCAGCACAGATCTTTCAGAGCTGACAGTATTGAAATCTTAATTGAGTGACCTTGATGGAAGCAAGTATTGATTATAAAAATGCATATTAATTTTCTGCCCCAACCTGTCATATCTACAACTTTCCCGTAGTGTTATTCAGTCAGCCTTATTTTGACACATATTACAAGTCAGGTTTTGAAGAATGGATTTCTGAAAGCCAAGAGACAACATTAGTATTCTCCATTAAAAATAGTAATATTTGAAAAAGTTAATGAAATTGCAAGACAATATGGTAGAGAACAAAATCTCATCAGTGTTGAATGGATTCTTCATTAAAAAAAACAAAAAACTAGAAGAGCCAACACAAGTTTTTCCAGGTATTTTGATCTACAACTCCATTTAGCTCCAGCGTGCTCCTCCAGGCAGGGCAAAAGTATCAGGAGGTTGCAGTATTTGCTACTGTGGTTCTTTTTAAAATATCAAAATGATGTTTCTGGTGCCCAAGACTATTTTCCAGCAATTCCTGGTACCAGTTGCAATATTTTATTCTTACTCTATAATAACACTAAGACACATCAGAACAATATATACTCTTCTTTTCTCTTCTCTTCTCTTTGATTTTTATAGGGCTATAGTGATAAACTGTATCAGTGAACTGGCACACTTACACTATAACTCTAGAACTTTTAAAGAAAAAAAAATCAGAGGAACAAAATTGCTGTTCAAACCACAGGACCATCTCAGCAAACCATGCTCTAGTTTTTTTTTTAAAAAAAACTAATTTTGGAAGAGTTCTAATGCAGATTTTTAAAAAAACTGCTACAAATAGCTCCTAAAAGAATGGAAAAAGTAGACTTGTAGTTAGTAACAACCAGCAAAATTCAGCAGAAGCCAAGGGGCTATCCTGTGAAAACTTAATGCTTCTTCTACATTGTGAGAACACATGCAATCTGGAAAAGCTCAGAGATTATGAGAGTTGTAGTCTAAAGCAGCATGGCATAGTGGTTTGAGCATTGGACTACAAATCTGGAGATCAGGGTTTGAATCCAGCCGTGAAAACTCACTGGGTGACCTTGAGCAAATCATACTCTCTCAACCTCAGAGGAAAGCAAAGGCAAACTCCTCCCCCAAAACAAATCTTGCCAAGAGAACCCTATGATAAGTTTGCCATAAGTGGGAAACAACTGGAAGACACACAAGAAAAGGAACCCACATTAGAGAAAACTCAGAATGATCCCACACTGGAATACGATGGTGGGCAAATACCCAGAAATCCTAGAAAGTTTGTAAACATTTCAATATAACTTTTAAAAACAAATGGCTTTTGGTGTGCAGGTGAAATAAATTGTGTCAGTAACCCATTGTTATATTCCAAGCATCTAAGGCAGTGGTTCTCAACCTGTGGGTCCCCAGATGTTCGTGGACTTCAGCTCCCAGAAGCCCTGAGCATTGACCATAGTGGCTGGGGCTTCTGGGAGCTGAAGTCCATGAACATCTGGGGACCCACAGGTTGAGAACCACTGATCTAAGGCCACTTCCGCACTAGACCGTTACAGTGCTATTATTCCACTTTCAACATCCTATGGAATCCTGGGGTTTTTCAGTTTAGGGAGGGGACTTTGAGGCACCTCCCTAAACCACAAACCCTAGGATTCCATAGGATGTTGAAAGTGGAATAATAGCACTGTAACAGCCTAGTGTGGAAATGGCCTAAGACAGTGGTTCTCAACCTGTGGGTCCCCAGATGTTTTTGGATTTCAGCTCCCAGAAGCCCTGAGCATTGACCATAGTGGCTGGGGCTTCTGGGAGCTGAAGTCCACAAACATCTGGGGACCCACAGGTTGAGAACCACTGGCCTAAGAGTTGTGTATGACAATGGTGTGGCCACACACCATCAAATTTTTCGCTGCTGGGACAATGAACTATCTTGCAGTGGGCCCTGAAAGTGTGTGTGTATGTGTATGTGTAAACACTTTCAGGGATCATTTCTATAGTGTCTGACTGGAGAGGAACATTTGAAAATAGTCTGTTCTGCAATGGAACCATCTAGTTCTCATCTAGGGATGAGGATTGTAAAGCCTCTCACTGTTGCTGAACTTTAACTCCCCAGCAGCCCTAACCAGCAGAGCCAATAATGAGACAGATGCAGTCCAAAAACATCTGGAGGGTCACATGATTCCCACCTTTGCCTTAGATTGATAACTGATGTATTTAATATACAAAATATACAAAAACCATCTGGGAAGATTGGGGGATCATAAACGAATAAAGAAGTAGCTTTATTTTTGGGAAGGAAGCATCAGAGTGAGTTAGTTTGATTTCATGCTACCTTGTATGTTGTTAGAGTCCTCAGCACATTCCTCAACCTCCCCCGCATCTGGACTAGGAAGAGACTACATACCTATATTGTGCTTGGTATGTTCAGATAGGGCACAGATGGGCCTTTCACTCTGCTCTTTAAATGGTGACCCCATTATCACTTTCATCTCCTCCCAGTTCTCTTCCACTCCTGACATCTGATAGAATTGCTATTCCTCTGCCCTGCCTGGATTTGCAATATTGTCTTGGAAAAAGAAAACCCACAAAGTGCAAATCCACCCCCACACCCTGAATATACAATTGATGCCACCCACTCTGCCAACTCCATCAGAGAAGCCAACCTGTGCTGCACCCAGCAAAAAGAGAATATATTGTGTTCTTTGAAGGAAAGGGACAGGTTTCACTCCCAATGCATGGCCACCCCTGTGCACACCTTTCCCTTCACATTATGACCCCCAATATCTTCTTTATTAAATAAAAAGGGTCTCCTCCTAGGGGAGGGGGTCTATACATGAGGGGAATGTACCAAAAACCTCATTTGGACGCTATCCAAGAGGTTGGAGAAGGAAGCACTCCACACTCAGACCACAGAATCTCTGTCCCATCTTCCCAGCTCAGGTTTTATCTAAGAACAGCCTATGCCCTCACAAACTCTCAGCAGTGATGATGAAAAAACCACTTAATACTCAACAGTGGCAGATTCTTTATTTCTTCCCTCCCTTCCTGGCCTGTCGTTCTTTTGCTCTGCTTTGACTGCTTCTTGCTCAGAGGCAACAATTCACCAGGTTAGCATTCCACAGTCCCAGAGCCCCCCTGGGTTTGTTAAGGCTCTCTTCAGCACCAAGGTAACAAGACAAAAGATTTAGGATTATAGCCTACTGCACATGCTGTTGCTTGTGAACAGCTGCTAAAAAAGTGGTGCAGGCGTCCTTTTTTCCCTCCGTTTCTCTACCATGAACAATAGCCAATGCCTATCTAGAAGCAGATGCTGGCATTTGGGTGCTATAGAATCATACTAACAGCATCTTCTCTTACCCTTAAACAGTTTGTACGTGGAGCTGTGTGGATTCTACTGTTATGCAACCACAGATAATTCATGCATGGCTTCCTGTTGAGAGTGAAAGCATGATGAGAAGAGGTGATAGAAGTCATAAATCCTAGTTCTGTTCAAAACCATTTTCAGCATGTCATCTAACATCATACCTTTAACTAATGCCACAGAACTGAAGCCAAGTCCAGCATATGGTCATCCTCCTTTCACTGAGACAAATAGTGGCAGCTTAGACACTCCCGTGCCATTAGGGCAGTGAATCTGCTCCCTGTTTCTGTCTGAAGGAGTAATCTTTAAAGTAGATTCAAAGGGCTGAATCTGTTTTAGAAACAGAGTTTGGCAACCTGTGTAGCTCTTAGACTGACTAAAAACCTAGGCCATTTCCATACTAGACTCTTGCAGCGCTATTATTCCATTTTCAATATCCGATGGAATCCTGGGCTTTGCAGTTTAGGGAGGGGCCTCAAAATGTTGAAAGTGGAATAATAGTGCTATAACAATCCAGTGCAGAAATGGCCCTACTCTACTGACATGGGAGCCACTGGAGATTAACTTGTCACTTGTTCATTTTCTTACTTGGACAACATGATGTCATTGAGAGCAAACTGGTTGGGACACTGTTTTGCCTTGCTTCTGCTGCCACTTGAACCAGGAGCTGGTATCGAGGGGTTGGTTAGGGCAGTGTTTTCTCCTGCCTCCCGCTTCCATTGCCATTTTGCTATGAAGGGGAAAGTGCTATTGGAATTAAGTTGGAATTAAGTGATGTAGGAATTAAGATCAGGAGTCTGATCTCCCTTTAAGTGTTTTAAAACAGGGTCATTCAACTCTAGTAACTTGTAGCTAAGCAACTGTAGCAGGTAGGTGGGTTCTTGGGGGAACTGAAGCAGAGCTTTTAGAATTTCCAAGCAAAATCAAGGAATAATGATGGAAGTAACTTACATTAATTAATCAAGAAAATAGAATGAATGGGTAGATACACTTAGGGCCTTTCCACCCTATACTGTTACAGCACTACTATTCTACTTTCAACTTCCTGTGGAATTTTGGGGTTTGTAGTTTACCGAGGCCAAAGACCTCTTTGGTTGAGAATTCTGAGTGACCCTCCCTAAACTGCAAACCCTAGGATTCTGTAGGATGCTGAAAGTGGAATAATAACACTATAACAGTCTAGTGCAGAAAGGTCCTTAAAACTTCAGTCTTGTAGTTAATTCTGAGCAGAGTGGAAACACTGAATCAGTTGGATTTACCTACACATTGACTCCCCATTCAACAGTTGATTCAGTGGGTCTACTCTAGTTGGAAGTTACCAGTTCTAGTCAAAGTATGACTGCATTTATTTATTTACTGTGCTTTGTTTGAGGCTGTATTTCCAAATTGTGCTTGTGTTCTGTTCAAATATACATTGCCTATATATATTGATATTAATTAATATTAAACATGAAGAAATACAGCACAGACTTGTTCAGTATTGTACTACTGATGTTTTCTCTTGTGGAGGGGAAGGGCTGGAGTCTGGTAAGGTAAATGCCAGGCAGCTTAGGTCCCAGGAAATCCAGTGTATTGTTCTCATTTTTCTCTTTTTCAGTTTTACATTCTAGCATTGTACAAGGAACTGTACACATGGTGGGGGGATGACAGGGCCCAGGGGCACTAGGGTAAGGAACATGATGACAGCAACATCTTACCTTACCCAAGGCTCCTCTTTACAGCGCCAGGCTGAGGGATCACTGGGCAGCTGGAGCTAACCTTTTTTATATAGTAACATTGTGAGAAGCGCATCACCAGGGTCTTAGTGAAGCCATTTGACCTGACACCTCCTCTGGAGAGGGGGAAAGCAGCTAGGCCCAAATGGTGACATGGGTTCACAAGTGAGTCCTGAATGACTGAGTAAGCTTACCAGTGACTTCCACTTTTAAAGATTCAAGAAGCTTTGGCCTAAGATAAAACAGAAAAAGCTTAAAGGGCAAGGCATATAATTCTTTCTTAAAGGGAATATTATACAACTCTAGTCCATTTGGTCTTATTCTCCAAATTTGATGTCACTTTCTCTCTCTCATCACGCTATGGATTCACACAGTGAGATGAGCTCCCATACAACCAAAAGACTCCAGGTATCCCCATGGTTTCAGTGGGTTATTTCTAATCATTAATTTCCAGAAATCTGTAGCTCAAACTAAGCATACTGATTTCTGTTACACACAAAGCTGTTGAATGTCAGGTGCCATTAAGGGCAACACAGATAGAGGGCAGACCTGAATAGACACACAGTCCCTTGGCACAATTCTATGGGGATTTCTCCCGTGCAAAGCTGATGAAAGGAATGATAGGGTTCTTGTTCTGCTCCCACTTTATTTCTGTGAAATTGCTCAAGAAAACTTGCCAGTGCATTGATTTCATACAGGAAAGGGAGACATGCCTTTAGATTTTCTGCTTCAGACATCAAAATATTTCAGGTCAGTCCAGGTCACACAAGGTGCCAAACCTTATTTCCTCCTAACTCTTAAGAGGCTGTCAGACAATGTAGCAAAATAATTATGCCCTTCTCTGTTGGAGATGGGCTGCGGTGATTAATAAGTCAATAGGGGTTACTCTGAATATTTTAAGAGTCCTTTTACAGGTCAAGTACAGCTATTGTAACATGTGGAGACCCTCTCATCACAAAGTCCCTTGATGTAGTGGAGATATTAGACTCCAAAGCAAGCACATGAACTTAGACAGTGTACTTGAATCAGAAATGAAAGACAATTAGATCAAATTCATCCTGAAACCAGTTTAGCCACTAGATAATAATACCCTTGCAGTACAGTTAACATGGTTACAGCTCTTTCCACCATTGTTCTCAAGGCATTCTTCTATCCCCTGGCCTGCAGTGGCATGTGATAACATTTTATTGTTAATTGTGTTATCTCAGCCACGAAATACAACATGGTAGTGACTTTGCTAGAGCATACATACTTGCCCAATCACTAACAATAAGTGTGCTCGAATAAGGACAAGTAGCCCAGGAATGTTCACATCTGTGTATGCAAATACACATGTGTGCATGCACATGCGCGCGCGCGCACACACACACACACACACAGTGGCTTATCATTGTGCATTTCTTGATCTCACTGGTTAATTCTCCTTTCAAAAGCTCCTGTGTGCAAAGAAATGTATTGTAAACCTCAGTTAATAAAGTAGATGTGTTCCTAACATTATTTCTTTAACAGAAAATTGGGCACCAGAGACAGAAATAATATGGAAAGAAGAGGGATACATTCTTACACCACAAAAAACAAGAGCACAGTGGCCCTTCCACTTTTGTTAGTAACTCTGCCCACACTCCCCCTCTCATTCACTTCCAGGGCTCCCCTTCCCATTCTCTTGCCTTTTGCCCTGGCACATGTGCCTTTCCTCTCTGCTCCTGGCAAAAGGCAAGGGAATGTGGAGGGAGGCATGCTTGCACCTTCCTTCTCTGCACTTGGTGCTCCCCTCTCCCATTCCCTTGTCTTTTGCCCTGGCAGGAAGAAGGAAGGCATGCACCCAGGCAAAATGCAAAGTAATGGGAGGAAGAGAATAGGGGGAGGAAGGCAGAGGTGCGTTGCAAATAATCAAATTTGCAAAGGTCAAACCCACAAATGTGGAGGAAGGACTATACTTCAATGTATTTCAGCAAACTTTTCATTCAGATCTAATACTATGCACATATGAAATTGAAACAACCAAATCAGGTAAACCTTGCTTAAGTGGGGGATGGGGGAACCTTTCTAGAGATCACTTGAATGCTTCTTCCAAAATGCATCCCAGGATGGTTTTTTTCTTTCATCAGCTTCCACATTTCTTATCATTTCCATTTTGGTGGCAAAACTAATATATCTATGTTTTTCAAAATATGCTGGAAGAACTGGTAAGATAGGCTTATCTGCTTTCCTCTTTTCTCTCTGGAGCCCAGGGCAAAAGTGATACTGTGAACCAGTGAATGAGAACCTAACTGTGCCCTAAGAAATCCAAGACATCTATTTGCACAGTTGTACAATGTGACCAATACTCAGTCCAATAAGAGGCATCTCAGCCATTCTAGAACACATATTCATTGGATAACATGACTTACACATCTTCCAGCTGGTTGACTTTGCTCACTCTCACTTCCTTAGGATAAGAGAAGGAAGAGGAAGGATATAAAGAGAGGAAATAAGACCTACTACCCTCAGTACACAAAAAGAACAAATTAGCTGCTGCATCCTGGTATTTGAAAGAGGCTAGTGCTGGGTGGGTGCCCTATAATTTGCCTGATGCCACCTGTGCTTTATGTTGTGACTCACACATGAATCACTCTCTAGTTGCTAATTCACACCATCAGAATCACTGTTCCTTTCTGCTGGGTGGGTGGAAGAGAAGAGGCCAGGGTGTGTAGGAAGAGGGCTAACCAGGACGCCCTTTCCTTCAGGAATGGAAGCCAAAGGGATGCTTAGATTGCCACCTTTATGAAAAATTAGAACTACACTGGCACGGCAATTCATCACCTGTCTTCACCTACCACTTTTGTTCTGTTCTGGCACTCATCTATCCCTCTGTTATTTGGGAGAATAGTAACACCAGGGATATCTTGAAAAAGTGGCTTACAACAGCTACTCTTTCAGTTGGTTTTGTGATGCAAATGCAAAATCTACATCAGCCAGAATGCTTTTACATTAGGAACCTCTGGTCCTTTGCTTTTTCTTTCACAGGAACAGTGTTCAGAGAATACTACTCTATAAATCTCCTCAGGCACTGCTTCATTGTCCAGGGATAGTTAGTGTTCTATATGGGTTTTTCCTGATTTATATTTTAAATCTTTTTGTCCTTTACTCAGAGAAGATTTGCATAATAGGGGGCACATGAGTTGCATACCTTACGGTCCTTGGAATCTCACCTTTGGAAAGCTAAATTGTACAGAAGGCATGTATGCATGCCTTCCTTGCAGAACAGAATCATGGACACTTGATTTACAAGGCTTTGGAGCTTCTAGTAAATTGTGCTTTCCCATTATTCTACAACAACTTTGGTGGGATCTGAAAAGTATGGTTCTATTAAACCAATCTACCCTTCCCAGCAGATCACTTTCTTTCTGACTTTCCTCATCATATATGATTAACCTCCCACTCCTTTGCCACTGCTATTGTTCTCTTTAGCATGCTTTCTAGATTGTTAATACTCAGTTATTGTGGTGACAATAACTGAGGACTACCGTACTTACCACCTAACTAGTCCTGTGTAGCAGAGCCAAATATACAACGAAGCATAATGAAGTGCTAGGTCCTCCTTTTTTTTAATTAAAATTTTCCCAGATACAATAAAAAAAATTAAACAAAACAGCAAAGTAAGAAGCAGAAAGATAGAATAGAGGAAGAAGAGGAAGAGGAGGAGGAGGAGGAACAAAAGAAACCTGCGTACAGGGGAAAAAATAGATAAATGACTTCTGACCTTGTTTTCAATGGCTCTATAGCTACAAATAGGATAGTGTTGCCCCATTCTCTAAGAACTAGCTCACACACTTGGGCCTTTCCTCCCTACACTGTTATAATGCTATTATTCCACTTTCAGCATCCTGTGGGATTCTGTGGTTTGTAGTTTCCTGAGGCCAAAGAGCTCTCTGGCTGAGGATTCTAAATGCCTCTCCCCAACCTGCAAACCTCAGGATTCCATAGGAAGTTGAAAGTGGAATAATAGCACTCTAACAGTGTAGTGTGGAAAGGCCCTTCTTCTGCAAGCTAACTCATATTAATCCCCCAAAACCAATAGTTATTAAATAATGTTCTTTTTTCCTCAAAAAGTCTGTTAAGGATCTCCAATCTTTAAAAAAAATCTCTGATGCTTTTCTTTAATCATATTCAATAATTTATCAATGTCAGCTCATACCATTTTAACAGCCATTTTTCCACTGTAGGAATTTCTGGGTTCTTCCATTTTGGGACATATAACAGTCTCACTGCCATGCTCATATATTGAAACATTCCTCCATGGTTCTTTCCCAGCTGTTCATCCATGAGGTGCTAGGTTCCTAAAGTATTCTGGGCAGAATAAAAGGGCTGCAGCTGGAAAATTATGTGATTATTAGACGTACATTTCTTTTACTACGCAAGGAAGCACAGTTTAAATTTACTGTTTTTGCAGATCCTGCATCCAAAGCATTGCCACAGTTAAGCCTCTGCCAGGGGTTATGTGTTCTCACAGGGCCTTCTAAAGGTGATTCTTTGCCTGGATCACCACTGCCACCAACTCCACTCCCTACAGCACTTCTGTCACCCAGGAGCATAGAACAGCCCTAGGAACGCTGCTGCTACAATTGCAGTACCACCAGCTTGGAGGCTGAGGACAGATAACAGTGAGGGTGCAATCATTCCAGGTGGAACAAGCAGTTCATAAGGGGGGATTGTCATTCTCACTGTGCCACTGCCCTCATGCCCCAAGCCACACAACATCTTGGGGCAGCCCTTCTGAATACAGCACTGATATTACCTCTTGTGTTCTATACTTCTTGTGTTTTATCACATTATACACTGTATCATTGCCAGCTACTGATGAGAGGTGTTTCCCCGGTCAGGCTCAGAAATGGGGACAGAAAAATAAATTAATCTGAAAAAACCCTAGGGAAATGGGAATTTTCTTCCAATGAAGGTCAGTTCCTTGGGCCTTCACCTCAAAGATAATGCAAAACAACTGGGCAGGCTCCATATGCTGAAACTGTTCTTCAGCAGGTAGCAGTATTCTGTTGCCAAGACTAGACCATCTAGAATAGTGTTTCTTAAGCTATCTGATAGGGGACCAGCAGTTCTTTCCCCCCAAAAGACCAGAATCTGGCACCATTTTTGTGCCCATTGACTATAACTGTTTTTTTTTCTCTCTCCTGGAAACTTGTGGATTAGCTGCTATTATCTTACGGACTGTTACAGAGCCACAGACTTCCATGTTGAGTAGCACAGTCTAGAAGACAAATTAAACTGGAAGACAGTGGAAAAAGTAATATAAGTACTTTCCACACAAGTCAGGACTTGAGAATACCCTCAATAAGACCTGACTGCCAACCACAGAGTTGCACTGAAGCAGAAACCTTTAAACTATAATTTCTGATCCTAGAAGGAAAGGGAGTATGATCAGAAGAAATTTCTCCTGCGGCTCCCAAAGAGCATTTATCACCTGGGGATAGACTGAGAGGAATAGTATAGTCTTAAGATGAGTAAGGGAGCTTCTCAGCTCAACATGACACTTAACTAGAGGTCATAACAGTTATATTTGGACTACAGCCCCAAGAATCCTCCAGCCACCATGGTTAATGGCCTGGTCTGGGTGGGTTATCCTGGGAGCTGCAGTCTCCAACTTAACCACCACCACTCCACACACCCCAAGCTCTGCAATAAACCATGATCCTCTGCAAGATCTTTCCTCCAAAAGCTGCTAAAGCTGAGGACAACTGACCTATCTGGCTACTCAAAGTGGTGATACATGGACCAGTCCCAGTCTGTGGTGAGTTTCCGGGAATGTAAGAATCAGTGTAGTCAATGGGTCCAAACATGGGGCCAGTTTCCTGGCATACTGGGAAAAAATTCCTGCGAGTCCCCCACACCAGATAGCTTCATAAGCTTCAGAGGACATGGTACACAAAACTCACATGGCTTTCCTGCAGGTGTCTTCTCTCTGGAAATTACCCCAGAACGCCATGCTGTTGACAGCCCCACACAAGGGAATGCATTGTGATAATTCTTGGATGGCTGCTTCCCTATTCCCTTGTGATAAGTTTGCACGCTGCTCATTTTTTCAACTGGCAGGAAACAGTAGATTTCTGGAAGTTTATTCCTTAGGGACGTGATCTGAAAAGAAACTAATAAGGACTCCTCTTTTCTTGATTCTTGTCTTGAGTCCTGTGTAAATAGAAATGGAAGACCTGTGTATATCTAATTTGTACCAGCTCCATTCCTGAGGATGTGATGGATATGAAATGAGCCCGAGGCTTCTTGAACCCTGTGGAAAACAGCAATAGGTCTTCCATAAAAATGACTGTCTGCCTGAAATATAAATAATTGGTGTGTGTGTGTGTGTGTGTGTGTGTTAGCTGCCATCAAGTTGGCTTCAACTTATGGCAGCCCCTATGAAGCAGAAACATCCAAGTCCCTCTGTTACCCACAGCCTTGTTCAAATCTCACAAACTCAGGGCCCTGGCTTCTTTGATTGAGTTTACCCAGCTGTAATGAAGTTTTCCTCCTGCCTCCTACTTAACTAAGCATTATAGGAAGGGGGTCAAAAAACAAGCTACCTAGCTCAGAGGCTCATGTTTCTGCTGAGATGATAGCCACGAGGAAGACAATTTAAATAGATGGCCATGGGCTTGCATGGACCTGTGAGGACCCAGCTTAGATTCCTGGTTCGTATCAAATGTGAGAGAAAGAGATAAAAGGGAATAAAGGTTCTTATTTTCTATCAAGGCTATTACTTAACACAGCTACTTGACCCTCTATAGTACTGGTACTTAAGCCAAGAGTGGGTAGAAGGCAAACCTATGAGTAGATATCCAGGTGATTTGTTGTAGATGGACAGCAATTTCTGGCTTACAAAAGCAAGTCAAATTGTGCTTGTTACTTATTTCGTGACCTCAGTTACTTATTCCTTAGCTTCCTTGCCTGTAAAATGGGAGCATTAGTTGGTTGTTGCATTGTATAACTATTCTAGCTTTCCCTCCTTAACATATTTTCTGTGGTAAGAAAAAAGAAAGAAATAGTGGTGAGAAAGCATGGGCAGGTTACCAAGGGAAGACACAAATGTCTACACCCCTGTAAAATGTCATGAATGAAGGAAAGTGAGAACACCATTAAAAACACTCACTGGAAGCATTCCAGGTTCTTGTGCGGTTCTACTGACCACTCTCTGTTGGAGTTCTTGAGCCTTAGGAACACAAACACAGATTTCTATTTAAAAAATTAAGTATGGCTCATGTAGTAATTGACTCCACTGTGCTCCCCATCCTCTAGCACCTGATTATTAGAGGACTGGACTTCTAGTAGATCCCACAGGCTTGAAATCTGCCCTCCTCTGATCTACAGCAACATAAGGAAGCTTCATGAATTCATAATTCATCTTACTACCCGCGTCTTAGCTCACAAGCCAACTTGAGCACATCTCTGTTTTCACTGGAGTGGATACAGAGCTTAGCACATTGTGATGACACTAGAAATACATAGGGAGAATGAATTCATAGCACTGTAGGACTCCATCACAGCAGTATGTTTTCAGGTGACTCTTCTGGAGAAGGTGGGGGGAAATTCTAATTAATTCACCCTGGTTCATTCTCTAAAGACAAAACAGGAAGATTCCTGGATGAAACTAATGAGACCTCCCAGTAAGAGGAGTTTGCTTATTTTGCTTGGCATAGTAGGTGGCAGGGGGAAAAAAACCCTCTTTGAGCCTAAGGTGCCACCATTCTTCATACCAAGACAAATATTTCTTTAACAGTAAGTTGAGGAGGCCTTGGCTTCAGTGAGAGGTGTGTCATACTGGTTTGAAGAAAGAAGGTGGCTGATTACAATAAGGATTTAGAATCAGCAAGAAGAGCACCCTCAGCCTACAGCCACACCATAGACTTAGGCCATTTCTGCACTACACTGTTCAGTGCTATTATTCCACTTTCAACATCCTGTAGAATTCTGGGGTTTGTAGTTTACTGAGGCCAAAGAGCTCTCTGGCTGAGAACTCCAAATGCCCCTCCCTAAACTGCAAACCCCAGGATTCCATAGGATGCTGAAAGTGCAATAATAGCATTATAACAGTGTCATGCAGAAATGGCCTTAGAACAGTTTGATATCATGTAACTGTCAGGGCTCCCCTTAGAGCAGTGGTTCTCAACCTGTGGGTCCCCAGATGTTTGTGGACTTCAGCTCCCAGAAGCCCCAGCCACTATGGTCAATGCTCAGGGCTTCTGGGAGCTGAAGTCCAAAAACATCTGGGGACCCACAGGTTGAGAACCACTGCCTTAGAGAATCCTGAGAGCTATAGTTTCGTGAAGGGCTGAGAATTCTGCTAATGATCCTGACCCATCTCAGAGAACTACAATTCCCAGTTCTTTAGGGGTTGGCACTGTCTTTTCTTGTACAGCTTTTGTAAGCAATTTCTGTACACTGAAATTATCCTGAAATATTGCTGCAAATGCCCTCCTACTTCAGGCCAGACTGTCATTTATTAGAAGCAAAGCCTTCTCTGCCGTGGCACCATCTTTCCCTATAAAGCCTTTGTAAGCAAATCCTCTTCTTGCTTAAACTGTCGTATTTCATCCAACATATGGATTGCAACATTCTATTCATTTCCTTGTGCTGCTGCTGTGCCGCTAATTGTCTGTGTAATTGTTCTTTATGGTAACCATTTAAAGTGATTTTTTAATACTATGATATTGTTGTGTGCCTTCAAATCATTTCCAATTTATGGTGACCCTAAGGTGAACCTATCATGGGGTTTTCTTGCCCAGATTTGTTTGTTGGGAGGGGTTGCGTTTGTCTGCCTCTGAGGCTGAGAGAGTGTGACTTGCCCAAGGTCACCCATGGGCAAACAGGGCTCATAAGTCAACACTCAAACCATTATACCACACCAGCTTTCCATGATATGGTATTGGTATATATTACTCACACTGCTGCTTGGAAGGTCTTTGGTGTAGAAACTAAATCACCATCATCATGAGTTCAAAACACAGCAGGAAGTATAACTTAGCGGACTTATGTGAAGGGTGGGAGAGGAATTTTCACCCTCCACGGGGAACAGAATGAGTTGCTCTTTGCCCACACCCACACACCCATCCAGGCAAAGGAGGGAAGGGGGAGACAGAGCATGCCTACAACATAGCACAGTGTGTGCTTGGCAGAAAACTGGTGATCACTTCCAAGGACATGCCTTGCTTGAGTGAATCGTGAGCCCTGAGAAGCACGGCCGTTCGCTGGCTGAATGTTCTGTTACCCTTGTCTTCCACAAACAGCCCCCTTTCCCACCCACGCTCCCCCTTCTATGCAGATCATACAGTGGCTCTATATGGAGAAGTGGAAGGGGGAGGTATAGCGTGCTCCCAGCGCTCGCTGAATCTGCCTCAACCAATTGGCATCCGCGGTGCACCTGGTTGCCAGGCAACACAGAGGATGCAGAAAGAGAAACTGCTCCTTCCAGTAAACAGTGAGGTGGGGATGGGGGAGGGAGGGAGAGACCTAAAAATAGAGAACGCATAAAAATAGTTGATTAATACACCAGGACAGTGGGGCATCTACTGAGCAGGGTGGCTTGGGGCAGAAAAAGCACCCTGGTTTGCAAAGGATCGGTACGTGTGGAAATACGTCTATGCCAGATTCTCGGCTCCTCGTACGACAAGAAGATTGAACAGCTTTGAAAAGACCAGATCCTTCCAGTTCCTCTTGCTTCCAAAGTGCTGCGACTTTTAGTGCCCTGTCATAGGTATGTGTGTCTAAGCACACAGATCTTGCCACTGATTAGTATGTGTAAAAGGTTCTGATTGTGTGCATGCTAACCCACTACACTATTTGTATTAAGCCAAGGCACAAGACATACATTTTAATCCAGCATCTAAAGTTATTTCCAATTCTCTTCAAACAGAGACTGCCCAATTTTTTCTTCCAACAAAAGAACATCTTAAGAATTATAGAATCATAGATGAAGGGCAGTTGCTTTTCACCCAGCATACAGAAAGTTACTTTTTAAAAACTGAAGGATCAAACTGTCTTTTACTTTTTTGCTGTCAGAATTCCTTGGGGTCACTCCAATTAAAATCTACAGTTGTCACAACATTTGGTAAAGCTTCATTTCAATATTTACAGACCTGTCCTCCTGCATTTCACCTCACTATTGAGGCCATACACACCTCACAACTTCCACATCAGGACCAGTTTATCCCCTACTCATCCTTCCAACTCCACGCTGCAACTTGCCTCTTATAATCTTGTCCGATTAAAAGATCTTGAGGTCTTCAAAATGCACACACATTTTCCCTTTTGATTGGCTTACACTAATACGGATTTCAAACTGTTTCTTCTAGTCAAACTGTTAGTGTTGTTTTTTAGTGTTCTGCATAATATTTTTCATTCCATCTTATCTTTCAGGATTCAGAGCATTTTGTACCAACCCCTAAATAATATGAGGAAATGTAGAGTCGAAGGCTTTCATGGCCAGAATCCATTGGTTCTTGTGGGTTTTTTGGGCTTTGAGACTGTGTTCTGGTTGTATTTTCTCCTGACATTTCGCCTGCATCTGTGGCTGGCATCTTCAGAGGAAGGGTGAATTGGAAGTGGAGTGGAGAATATATATGCCAGTCGCCTCCTCCAGAGGGGAGGGAGCAATTAGCATAACAGTCCTGTTGTGTGTATTGAATACTTGTTCCTGGAAGGAGACTTCCTGAGCCCAGGTGGGGCTCGTTAGGGCTCGTTAGTATCTTTTGTGTTTTGATTTTGGTGTTTTTCAACATCGGCAGCCAAATTTTGTTGACCTTCCGAGTCTCCTCTTTCCTGTTAAAATTATCCAAGTGTTTGTGGATTTCAATGGCCTCTCTGTGTAGCCTGACCTGGTAGTTGTTAGAATGGTCCAGAATTTCTGTGCTTTCAAATAACATTCTGTGTCTGGGTTGGTTTATGGTGTGTTCTGCTACTGCTGACTTTTCTGGCTGGATCAGCCTGCAGTATCTTTCGTGTTCTTTGATTCGTGTTTGGATGCTGCGTTTTGTGGTCCCTATGTAGACCTGACCACAGCTGCACGGTATGCGGTAAACTCCTGCAGAAGTTAGGGTTGATCCCTCTTGTCCTTTGCTGAGCGGAGCATTTACTGAATTTTCCTGGTTGGTCTGTAAATTGTTCGGAGGTTATGTTTCTTCATGAGTTTCCCTATTCGGTCAGTGACTCCTTTGATATTTGGTAAAAACACATTCCCTTCAGGTGGCTGTTTACTCCTGTGGTTTTTTCGGGGTCTTGAGGCCCTTCTGATATCTGAGCTGGAGTACCCATTAGCCTGTAGAGCCCAGTTTAAGTGATTCAGTTCCTCATTCAAGAGGTGAGGTTCACAAATTCTTTTTGTACGGTCTACCAGAGTTTTTATTGTGCCCCTTTTTTGTCCTGGGTGAGGGTTGGAGTCTTTGTGTAGATATCTGTCCGTGTGTGTAGGTTTTCTGTACACCGTATGGCCCAATCGATGGTTGGGTTTGCAGTTCTTGTCTGATCTCAGAGGCTAAGCAGGGCCATCCCTGATTAGTATTTGGAAGGGAGACTTCCAATGTATACCAGGCGCTGTAGGCTATATTTCAGAGGAAGGAACTGGCAAAACCACCTCTGAGTATTCTTTGCTAAGAAAACACTATGAAATTCATGGAGTTGCTGTGAAGACACACACACACACACACACGTATTTTATCATTGCAAGAATCCTAATCTTGCAGCAAGAACATTGCTTGTGTACCTACAACTGTTCTGTATGTTGTGTGCTATCACTGTCAAGTAAGTCTATCTGAAAGTGCAAAGCAGAATGTGTCAAGCCCAGCTGTATACTTGAAGGTGTGCACTGTACTATAAACCACCCCCTGTCAAGCCACCCCTAGTTTCCAACAGTGCACAGGAAAGGAGATGGAACTCCTAATCAGTTTTGTGCCAGTCTAAGAGGGCAAATCCTATTTTGAACCTCCCTTTGGCTCCTCTGCTGGAAGCACAGCTCCTCTGCTGTGTAGGAACAGCTGTGGGAGTGAGAACAGAGCCTGTGGAAAGAATGCAACTTCAGTTCCCAACGCAGAAGCTTTGGCTGTTTTGACAGCCAGCCCAAATTACACCTGCAAACAGACAGAGCACTTTTCCTACATGGAGAGCAAGGTAGAATGATCAGTATGTCCTATAGACTATGGGCCTTTCCACACTACACAGTTATAGTGCTTTATTCTACTTTCCACATTCTGTGGAATTCTGGGGTTTATAGTTTACTGAGGCCCAAGAACTCTCTGGCTGAGAATTCTAAGCGCTTCTCCCTAAACTGCAAACCCTAGGATTCCATAGAATGTTGAAAGTGGAATATAAGCACTATAATAGTGTAGTGCAGAAATGGCCGGAGACTAAATTTTCCCCCATATTGGTTCTTGTGGGTTTTTCAGGCTTTGAGACTGTGCTCTGGTTGTATTATCGTTGTTGTGTACCTCCACATTGTTTCCAACTTATAGCGACCTTAAGAAGAATCTATCACAGGATTTTCTGGCCCTGAAAGTGTGTGACGCACACAAGGCCAGCCAGTTGGCTTATATGGCTGAGTGGGAAATTAATTTTGGTCTTCAGGGTCCATAGTCCAATGCTCAAACCATTACACCAAGCTGGATCTCATACCTCACTTCAAACATTACAGCATATACACTTTCTTCTATACTAAGAAATATTTCTGCAGAAACAGCCCAATTCTGTATAACTTCCTCTGTGTGCTTATATGCATTTAGTCTATACTCTCAATGGCTTTGAACTCTGAATAACCAGTGCTGATTTTTCTCTGCCAATCAGATCTGAAAGAGACTCTCTTCCCTTATTTGAGTGATGACAAGGCGTGATTTAGTTTTCCCATGCCCAATGAAAACAATGAGTCAGATAGTAAACCTTAACATAGATTGGTTCTCAGATGTCATTTTGTTAATTAGTGGCAGTGATGAAATGATAATCCCAATTCAAACTGCTGTCCTCTAGTACTCTGAAAGAGTTCCATATAATTAAAACAAACTGTGGCTCAAAGAGGTGACTCTTCAAACTACCATTCCCAGAATGCACAGCTAGCATGGCTCCTGTCTGTGCCAGCTGGGGGCATGTGGGAGCTGTAGTCCAAAAAGTAACTTTTCCGGCCTCTGAAACCAATCCATATAAGATAACATTATTGAGCAAGAAATGCTCTGATCCCACTGTCACTATGACAACCATGCGTTACACAACAAGAATGTGAAATTATAAACTGCTATTCACCCTCTTGGAGCTAGGAATAGCATCAGATGAGAGACTGAGTTCTGGTTAGGACTCCTAGTCCATGATCTTGACCATTTTTGTAGAGGTGAATGTATCTCTGTGAGCATCCTCATGCTGGATGCTACTGGAGGTGGAACAATACCTTGGAAGCAGATAGCCATCTGTCACGCTCCTGCTAAAGGAGTCCTCCAGTGAGGAGGAGTTTGAGCACTCCAGAGCCTGAGGCAGGGGAAGAACTCCACAAGGACCCTTAGAGTAAAAAAGGCTGTACTGTTGGATGGGAGCAGCATGTCCCTGGAATAAAATGAAGAGACAGGACCCTATCCAGTGATGTATTTTAAGTCTTTTACTCCAAGTCTCAAGTCAAGTCTCAAGTCTCTACCTTCAAGTCAAGTCTCAAGTCAAGTCTCAAGTCCTTGAAGATACTTTCAAGTCAAGCCTCAAGTCTGGAAGCCAACTTTATACCCTAACCAAAATTCCAGAATTATTGGATAGAGTGAAATAAATTCAGTTTTAATCATTTAAGCAGAGTCAGCTCTCCACATTTGCAATTTTGCCATCTGCAGCTTTGGAAGTGGGGAATAGGATCTTATCGTACTCCCCATTACTGAAGATCCAAAAGATTTAGAAGGAACAATCCTTCTTCCTCAAACCCCTTGCCTAACACATTTGCTGTTCCCCTCTGAGAAATGCACCCTGTACTCTGGGGGTGAGTCTTGTCTTTTGCTCGTAGGAAACGTTTTATTTATTTATTTATTCAGGGTTTTTTTTAATTTTAAATTTTTATTTATTGAAAAAGTAGTATAAAATTACAAACATATCTATCACATACATATAACCCTATGCATTCTGCGGGCGAGTCTTGTCTTTTGCTCTTAGGAAATGTTTTAGAAGGTTCCTCTGATATGAAGTGGAGACAGCCTGCTGAGCAGACCTCAAGCCCATTGCCTAACCTGTTTGCTGTTCCCCTCTGAAAAATGCACCTGCACTTTGGGCTTGAGACCGATTGTCATGTGACTAATAGGGGAACAGAAATGAAGGTGTTGTTCAAAGTCGTAAGTTTTCTGGATGAATGTGTTATGTTACTGAACCAAGGGCAGCAAGTCAGTCATTAAAAATATACAAGTCTCGAGTTGAGTCAAGTCAATGCATCATTTATGTCCGAGTCAAGTCAGACGTCACTGAAGCAACTTAAGTCCGACTTGAGTTCGACTCTATCGACTCGAATTTACATCACTGACCCTATTCCAGTCCACAGGTGTTGTGCACATGCTTGTAAGAAGCTGCCAGGAGGGGTGTGTGGCTCCAGGAGAAGTCTCCTTGGGAGTAGGGAGGCTCCTCGGGTTAACAGCTCTTCCCAGGTGAAGGGGGCCTCCTCTGAAGGAGACTTACAATGAAAGACATGCATGTGAATGGACCTTTGGCAGCTCAGCTATTTAAAAGTATGTATGTCTCCGTGGGTATCCACATATGCCTCAGTTGTGGCTCATTCAAATGGCTGAGAATGATGCCCACCTCAATCTCCAGATCTGGTCAGCTGTTCCTGCAGACTTTGCTTCTCTTGCTACCTGCTGCTGGAATGTGACTTCACTGCTTAGACTATCTCTGCCTGCTTGTTTGCTGTTCTAAAATGGACTGGTTCCAGTCCCCGGGCTGGATTCTCCCCATGGCCAAGCAGGGAGAAGCTGTCATTTGCCTGGACTGATAGGTATAAAGAGAGGTCTACATCACACAATGGAAAGGAAGGTGTAAATTGTTCCTGGACTCTAGACTGCTGATGTGGGATCACAGCACTGAAGTTTCTCTTTGAGAAAAACAAATCCCTGCACATACCAAAGTCTGATGCATGAACGGATGTATGGCTAACTGTGTAAGTGTGTATGTCCACATCCTTTAACAGAAAGCTAGTCTTAAGTACAGCAAAGAAAATGTAAGATTGGAACTCTTCTCCCTGAAATACTCTTTTCTGCATGCAGGAAGTTTATATAAATCTACAGGCTACCTCAGTTACCTCTGACAATGAAGCTCCTTTTAACAAAATTCCTCATTGCATTGTAATAATGTTATATTCCACTTTAACAGCTTTGGCCACATCTTGTGGAATTCTGAGGTTTGTAGTTTAGTGAGGCACTAGAGTTCTCCGGTTTAGACTTCTAAATGCCCCTCCCTACATTGCTAATCTCAGAAGTCCTTAGAAGGTTATCATGGCAGTTAAAGTGGAATACAGAGCTATAAAAATGTAATGCAATAAATTCCAAAGTCGTTTTATGGCAGCCACACCCAGTTTTCAGTCTAACTGGACGTTTGTTTGTTTGTTTGCTTGTTTGTTTGTTTTCAGCATTGGCGTTGAGAGAATGGTAAAGGAGGGCTAGAGAAAGACAGACATTCAGTGCTGGGTTGCAGTAATGTGATGCAGTAAACAATGCAAAAAAGCTTGAGTTCAGAAAGATGAGATTCTACTCTAGGTGATCCTGTGGTAGCTGTGTGTACTTATGTATGACAGTCAAGGTAAACAGCTACCTCCAGAATCACTCATGGAGCATGTCTGAAGAGCAAAGCAGAGAGAAAGGGGCAAAGCAGACTAGTCTGCCTTACCAGCTACCCTACCATGTTGAAAAATGATAGGCCTATAAGTTTTGCCACCAAAATGGAAATCATAAGAAAAGTTGAGGCTGGTGAAAGCAAATTATCATCCCAGGATGCAGGTAATGAAAATACATATTCTTCATTAACTGAGGTATAGCTGCAATCATACATATACATATTCCCGCATGAACATGCAATCACATGTTCTTTACCTACAAATCTTTATCTACACAACCTTTACCTACAAATCTGATCTGGGGCGACTCCCCTTGAATGCTAAATAATTGCTGATAACATTGCTTTCATGTTATTAGTGAGAGTGAAACAGAATTTCCACATAGTACCTAAGACAGGAATATATTATACAGCAATCACTTTTCCCAGTAGCTGCTAGTAGCTCCCATGTCGGGAGGTGGTGCATCCATTCCAAATTCTGGCTACCTTTAAAGGAGCTATATGAGCTGCTACACCTATTCAGGAATAGGATTTGGCAAACCTTGGAGGGCTTCTTTACAGCCTGGATTAAAAGATGGAGTGGATACAGGGTCCCGTTGGCATGGGAGACGCCAGATGTCATTGTCTTTCCCCATTATTTCCCAAGATCTTTCTGTAATGTTTGTTCACAAGTAAATCTCACTCAGTAAAACTCCTGTTGAGCTCAGCTAGAGGATCAGTGGTAAAATGCCCATTGAGTATCTTCTTATAGCTGCCATTATGATGTCAGTGTCTTCTCCTGTGGAATTTCTATTTTTTTCATGGTGAAATAGCCTTTGCTCTTACTCTTTGACCCTGATAAGAGTCTTGCATGATCTATGCAGAGCTCTCATTACTCACAGTTCCACAAGGAAAAACAGCTTCATTTGGAGCCAGCATGGGGCCTTATACCAACAGCTGGTCCATCCTCCTTTCCAAGCTAAAAGAAGTGAGATTGGCAGGATAACAATAGGAGAAAGGGATGAGTAAGATATTACCAATTACCTTGGAAACACATGCTCCCAAGTCCCTGTGCCAGAGAAGGCTGGCAACTCAAGCAGAATCACATCCATACCCCACCTCCAAACTCTCCCCTCTCTCCTGCTAAAAGAAGCATGGAAACATATTGCCCCCACACACCAAAATTCTTCATTTACAGACATATGCCAGAGATCAGACATAATGCAAAAGTTACACAGATTTTGTACACATTCCTTGCTCTGATTTGCCCACAAATGCTAGGCTGCCAGTCCCAAATATTCACACATTTGAACAAGGACCTCAAAAAATCAGGGTACAAAAGAGACACAACCTTTAGGTATCTCCCCCCCCCCACCTCAAATGTGTGTAAGAGAGAGTGAAGTCAGGGAGACACAGAATAGTACAGTACATGTATAGATAGCATCTTTATTTCTGGAAAAGTTGCTAGCTTCCTTTTTTATATATAAAAAAAGATAAAACCTAAATATGCTTTCAAAAACTGAAACTTTAAAAGAATATTTTAAAAGCAAGAATTGACAGCCTTGCATGCAGCACAAGGCATAACTTCGCAAACGCAGCTATCCTCTCAGGAAAACAGAGGTTGCTTCATTTCCATACACAGAAAAACAGAACAGGAAAGACCTGATATAAAGCTACATCTTTCACACATGCACACATGCCCATCATTTATACATCCCAATGTTCTGCTGTCATTTTAACTATCTTTGACTTTTATTCCATGCTTTCATGGTCAGATGATTTTACTTTTAGTTTAAGAGAGAGGGGCTATTTTTTTTTCTTTATTGCAGAAAAAGGAACCTTTTCCTTTCCTTTTGCTTCATGTTTCTCCCTGAGGCCATTGATCATTGAAGACAGGGCTTTCTCGGTCATATCTCATTTCTGGAATGCCCCTTCAAGAGAGGCTCCTTGCCAGAGAGATGCCATCTTTGTCACCTTTCAGTGCCAGGTGAAAACCTTTTATTTTCACTTACAGTGTTCATTCAGTTGTTGTGGCCCAAATCCAACTGTTAGTCCCAACTAGAACAGACATATTTAATCAAAGGAAGTAACATATATGTTGACTTACCATTCAATTATTGATACAAAGGGTCTGTTTCAGTTGGGTCTTGCAATTGGATTTAGGCCTATACTTTTTGTATCTTTCTAGTTTCTTCCATGATAGTGAAGGTTCTTGTAGTTGTAATACATTTTGCACAGATAATTTTTAATTGTTAGCACCCTTGGGACTCAAAAGTAGGGAACGAAGATATTAAGTAAAAGAAAGCTATATTCATTCATAACAACCATGGGTCCTTTCATACTATACAAATATAGCACCATGATTCCACTTTGAATGCCACAGTTCCACCCTACTGAATCCTGGGATTTGCAGTTTAGGGAGGGATGGTTTCGCCAGACTACAAACCCCAGGATTCCATGGGATGCAGCCAGGGCAGTCAAAGTGCAATCATGGTGCTGAATTTGTGTGCTATGCAAGGGCCTCATCTTTTTCAAGCTTGCAGCAGGAAATGAAGTGGTATCCTCTCATTTTTGTAAATGTTACTGCTCTGACTGGCCTGATTATAAAATTGACTTTGATTTTTCCAAAGCCCAGCTAAACACCTCCCAACAAAGAGTCTACCTTATTGTTTATTTATTTAAACAACAACAACTTAAATAACAATGAAAGGTTTACACTCACTAAATATATAAACAAGGTGACTCAAAACAGAGGGCACAAGGTTGGGAGAGTATACAGATTAATTAATAGATACATCAAGTGCCCAGAATACTTAATTCTAGCATCATGATTGGCAAGAGAAAAGGGTCTGGTAGGCAGGAAAGAGGGTGACACAATATAAACCGAAGCAGTTCTTTAGGGATTTGTAAAAGTCATAATCATTCATGAAGCAGGATTAGAGCATTAGAGTGGACATTTAGGGCTCTTTGGTTGCTGTGTGATAATTCTACTGGCTTGGAAAGCAACCATTTCCCTTAATATGGAGAAAAGGGTGGAAGAATTGCTGCACCGTGTTTAATAGGCTTCAAAGAACAGAGTTAAACTAGAAACCTATTAATAATACATATGGGACTACTTTGTGTATTCTACAGACACCATCTCTGCTATTCAGTCTTCCCTCTCTCCCCCTCTCAATCCCTCCCCTTCCCTTTTATAAAGCAATTCTGTTCTCATACCATACCAAAGGGAGGATTAGAGAATGGCTACTGTATTCTACATGTGGCCAGCTCTAAAAGGGTGAAGGAAAACCCACACACCCACACACTCACTATAAAACAGACTGAAAACACAACAGGCCCACCGCAAAGTGCTTGGAAACACCAACTACCCCACTCCACTATTCTGGGGCTGTTCTGGTGAGACCAGTCATATGACACCCTATAAAGTGGGAGTCAGTAGACTCACAATGAAGGGGACATGCCAGTAGCGTAGAAATGTGGGGGCGGGGGGGCCATTCACCCCGGGTGGCAATGTTTCTGGGGCATCCTGGCCTGTAGCTACGCCCCTGTGCGCCCTGGCCACACCCTCACGCTGTAGCCCTGCCCAGTCCCACGCACCCACCCACCCCACACTCCAAGCTCCGCCACTGGGACGTGCCCTCAGAACACACATCTGCTGCCGGCTTATAACACAAAAGGCAACAACAAGGTAATCCCTCTTCATTAGCCCCAGTGGCGCAGGCAGTAATGACTCTGCTCCTGCTAGCCTCAAGGCATCCCTATGTGCAGGAGCACGAATTCCCATATCATGGTTTTGAACCACAACACATAAAGAAGAGGAAGGAGAGCTTACATGGTATAATACTCTGGTAACTCCCTGGGCTGGATGGTTTGACAGAAAGGCAAGACTTGTTTGATAGGTCGCCAAGAGAAGGGGCCAGGACGCAGAAGGGCCATCACAATTTCACTGCCATCGTCTTCACTTCTGCATCACTGTTGTGGAGCCAGCAAAGGTTTAGAATCCCATAGAGAAGCGGCTGGGAGCATCTTGGTCGTTGCTGTGGCAGCTGGGGGAAGGGGTGTGCTCTCTCATCAACACTTCAACTGGAGCAGTTTCCCTAGGCCCCATACTGGGGTTCAGTGCTCAAGGGAAAAGGCATAGCTTGTTACCTTTTCATCCCCAGCCACTTCCTAAATGTCCTCTTTTTTCTGTTATCATCAACAATTGGTGTGTTAATTGAATAATGGAGTAAAACAGAGAGCATCAGGCTGTTAGTTTCTGTGAGAATGCCAATACACATGAATTTACACAGTAAGCTATTTTTTGCTGCTAGTTATCTAACTTTATCTATTATTTCTTTGTTAATGTGTTAAATATCTATGCCATCTCATCTAGACCAGCTCACATAATTCCACAACAGGAGCCCTGTTTTTGGAAGTGCTCAAGGGCCTCAGCCTCCTTAATCTGAACACGTCCCTCGTGATGTGCCCAGAGGATGGTGTGGATAGAAGAGCAACTTACAGAAAACAAAGTCCAACAGAGAGGAGAGGAAGAAACATCTAGATCCTGGATGCACAAGAGGTGTTTCCAAGGAGGTAAAAGAAAAGAACTAGATTGAGAAGGAGAAAGAGAGAGACCAACTCCCTTTGTTTTGCCATCTGGAGGCTGATTGAGATAAAAATGAATGACAAGGAGAAAGACTGAGCTGCGAAGAGAAGCTGCTGCTGGGAAGAAAGATAAAGAATTAAAATCCAGAATGTATTTATTTGGGAGAGATGGAAAGACTATGACCCTTTCCACAGCACCCTCCCATCCCACCATGGGGATGGGAGAAGGACAGGACCACGATAACACTTCTGCATGACATCCCCACGTGGTACAATTGCACGTTAAATCATTGATGGGTTTTCTCTGTCAATGACCTGAGATTGCGCCACCATCCTGCACTTATCTGTCCTGTGGAAGGGCAGGAAGTGCAATGGCGGCAATTCCTGCCCCAGTACAGCCTGGGAAAGTAACCAGCTGCACTGCAGAAAGAAGCGGCATGTCTATTGTGCTTCCTTCCATAGGGAGCTGGTCTGTGTGGAGGGAAGCACTGCCATCACACTCCCTTCCCAGCAGAGCTGCTGCCAGGATCGCCATCAGACACTGCTGCAAGAAGGTCAGCTGAGGAAAAAGCCTATGTTTCCAGCCATATTAAGTCCTGTTTGAAGACAGATGCATACTTGTTACTGCAGTTTAGACCTCCTTGAGGACACCTCTAAGATATCATTTTGATATCAAACCATTCGGCTTTCTTCCACCACCCCACTCCACATGTTTGCGAGGCCACTGGACAAGCATGCAAACAAGCACGGCTGATCATTGCTGGACATTCCATTCTCCACCCAGGCAGGCCAGACACAGCTGGTTCGTCGCTTCAGGGACCTCTCCAGCAAACACCTTATTACATATGCGCGATACTAACAAAAGCTTCCTGCCCTGAGCAGGCTACTGGACAAAGGTTGTGCCGTCCACTGGTAAGCGCTGCACATTTGCATACTGGCCACACTATTGTTAATTCGGCTCTGATTCCATCATGCAAAGTTGTGATCCTTCCAAGACATTGTCTCGCACCCAAAACTCATTGTTGTTCCCTGAGTAAGGCATAGCCTGCAGTCACCATTCACCCTATAAAAACCCCTGATTCCAAGACCTTCCACGGATCACTCGACCCGCTCCAGAGTTCCATCCCGCCTTGCTGCCGTTTTGAGCTCCCCTCAGCTAATCAAGCTGAGCTTCTTCTCCACATCCCGGCTTCTCTCCTAAGGTCCAGGTCTACGAGACAGGTTTCGTATCACCCATTTCCCTCTGAAAACCCCTCTCTCTAACTCAATTTCTGATTCCGTAGTTATCCGTGTGGCTGTGATGTCTTTAACGTTTGTCTGTATTCAATAAAACATCACTTTTATTACTTTAAATCCATCTAGCTGCTTGACTGACCTGACCCCATAGACGCTGGGTTGCAAGATCCTGCTAAGTTACCCTGCCTCTCGCTAGCTTAAGTGAGTGCTCCAGCTAATTTTCCCCAAGGTTGTGTTATATTGTTTGGTTATTTAGGTGTCCCTCCCAGGACCCCCAGAGAACAGGGTAACATACTGTTCTATGGCCTAGCAGGGTAGTTGGGGCAATAATTCATTTTTAGAAAGACCACGTTAGACTCAGGCATATGAGAAACAATGCTAGTGCTTCTGTGGGAGATGCAGTATGCCACTTCCTCCTGGAAAAAGAAAGACATTGTACATGGTCACTAGAGGCCACTGGTGGCTTCCATGTTAGTGGAACATGAAACCAACTCCAGATGTTAATCTGAACTTTACAGGAACTAACCAAGGAGTTGAACATTATCCCCAAAATAAGTTTGGCTCCCTGGATAGCATCTTTAAAGTTCGAACTAAAACATGGAATGGCATTTTGGCTTCTAAGCTCAGATGTAACTTCTGGGACTCTGGAAAAAAAGTTAATTGCTGTATAGTTTGTAGTAAGAAGTTTTATTACACACACACACACCCGCGCTTTCTCCTTCCCTTTACAGTGAAAAGAATGTTCCCTGCTGAGGGGATCTCTTCCAAGGGTGCCAAGCAAAGAGGAAAGAGAGGAAAGGTCATGGAAAGAGAGACCCGTGAGAGGCACATTCTAATCCTGGCTTGCTAGGCTGGGATTCTGTGGTGCTGGTGCAGAGAATTCTCTCCTGTAGAAAGGCCCAGAGATCTCCAAGGCTCTGCTTCCCACCCCCTCCTTTCACAGATGGCTGCCCACTTTATCTGCAAGAGTGCTCTGCCAATTCCCGCAGGCAGCCATGCAGAAAGGCCAAGCTCCAAAGCAGATGTGGCGCTGACAGATGGAAAGCAAAGGTTTTACTTCAGAAAGAAGGGGTATACTGGACCAATGAAAGAGAGTTCTGTGCACACCCACATCTGTTTTCCTACTTCAAATACATAACTGGCATGTATATTTTCTGTTTACCAATACAAATGGCCAATCCAAAACAAAGAAAACCCTACAAGAAAAGGGTGTGTGAGAGAGCTTTACCTGTCACTCATCCCCTGGTCTATTTCAATTTAGTGACCTATTTCCTGCCCCCCATCTTCCTATGAATTACATATTAACGAACCCTCTCAATATCTTAAGTTCCATTAGGACCACTATTCAAGATTTTTTCTCTGTGTGGGGAGATTTCAGTGTGTCATGGTAGATTCACATAGGGCCCCAGGGTGTGCAAATCTTGCACACACTGGACCTCCAGCAGCATGCCTTTTGTTCCTTACTTCCTGAGTCATAAGTCCCCCACGAAACCAGGTAGATTAGCCTTTGTGGACCAAAGTTGCCATCTAGGCTGCCATTTTAGCTTTAATGCTGACCCAAAAAAACACTGGAAATACATCAGGTCATATAAAGCTCCAACATCCATGTCAGCACCTCAGTATAAGCAATTTGTATCATTGGGTAGCTCTGTAGACTTCCTGTCCTAGCCTGCCTCACCCAGAATCCAACCACCAGCCAGTTTCTGGCCATGTTTTCTTTCTCTGTTCCATTCAATTCTCCTCTGCTTTCTCCAGATCAGGCATGTGCCTTCAAGCACATCAAATGCATAACATCAAAATGCTTCTTGCCCTTCTGACCTTTGTTTGATGGTACCAGAACCTAACCCTGCAAGTAATCTGACTGAGACCTTGACTAAGGCCAGATGGAGGGCTTCTCCTGGATAATGTCAAGACTAAGGTGCTCCACTCAATGTAGGGGTGATGGAAACAGTGAATGTGAAAAATGTTTGTTCCAATTACTTTGTACTGTACAACGGAGAGAGCTAGAGAGATAAATCACTCCTGAACAACAGTTACATGATGCACAAAACACAACAGGGGGAGTTTGCCCTTCTGCCTGCCTTGCCTGGTGTACCTGTTTACACTACCAAAACTATTTTCTCTACCCATGAAGCACTGGCTGCTTTCAAATCATTCTGACAATGAACACCCTAAGCTCCTAGAGTGACCTTTCTTAGAGAGTAGCCATCCCACAGAGAGCCAGAAGATTTCTCTCATATCTCCAGGGAAGACAAAATATTCTGCTGACATATGAGCAATCGTATCGACCAAGCATCATCATCAACATGCAGCTGAGACACTACTCACTTCAGGTTATTGGAGAATGGCTGTCCCAAAGGATTAAGAATACATCTCAAGTCTGGAGCCTGCAGACATTTTGAGAAGTAGCCTTCACCTATTTTTCTAACATGTTAGATCCTGATGAAGACATTCATCAGGCTGAGCAGGAAACTGTTCTACCTGACATGATTTAGTTGCTCAACTGCAAGTCATGGTGGGCTAATTGGCCATGCAAACAAGGCTTTGTAGTCCTTGACCATTTCTAGCTCATTTTACCCTTTTCCAGGCATGAACTAGGTCAGCTGGAAGCGGAACCTCATCTTTCTATCAGGTACTACAAACTGCGATAATAGGTAATTAAAATGCTATATAGGAAACTTCTGCATGCTCTTCTGAGACATCTGGGGTCAAAGCTCCATAGTTCAAGTGATGAAGCCTGTAGACTCTGCAAGTTCAACAATTTGAACTGTTGGGGTGGCCAACCTCAGTGAGTCTAGGCATCAATCTCTTACCTACAGAACCTTCCTGAGGCTACACAGACTGGCACAGTGCTGCCCACCTTTGCTACAGAGGACGACGTGATAGGCACAATTAGTCCAGCACTCAAACTATTACACCATGTTGGAACAAGAACTACAGGTCGATAGAACAGAACAGAAGAAAACTGATTTGGTTCATATACAGCATAATTAACTGGGCCTTTCCACGCTGCACTGTTACAGTGCTATTATTCCACTTTCAACATCCTATGGAATCCTGGGGCTTGCCTTTAGGGATGGGGCTTTAGAATTCTCAGCCAGAAAGTTCTTTGGCCTCAGTAAACTACAAACCCCAGAATTCCACAGGATTTTGAAAATGGAATAATAGCACTATGACAATGTAGTGCAGAAATGCAACTGCTTCCTGATGGAAAGCAGGGCAGAGATTTCTTGGACATCACATTAAGCATCATATTCAGCATCACATTAAATCTCTGTCATGTTGGAAGGCCATGCCTCCCCATTTTTGGTTCCCTACTCCATTAAAATAATACAAAAAGGAGATAGACGTTATGCTGTTACAAAAGTTAGTTTTGTTGCAAGTCCTTCAATTGTTGAATTCTATAATTTCCATTAGAGAATGTCTTGTGCTAGCAGCCAGCCCAGGTTTACCACTCTCCAATTAGAGTCTTTTATCAACAGCCATGAGAAAAGTTTATAACAGTTTGTTAGCCAGTTACAAATTGTTGTTTTTGCAGTCTGAATCTGTAGTAAATTCAGAGCTATTGTCCAGTAGCAAAGTCTGTACACCAGGTGAGAGTCAAGGTTTCCAGGAACACAAGTAAAGGATCCAAATGTGAGGCGTGTTGCTTCCACTGATAAGATGAATTGTCTGCAATGGCTTCTTCCTATCTCTCTCCATTTTTTAATGGGCTGACAGCCTCCCTCAGCTGTTTTGGCTAATTGATATACCTTTGCTATATAAATGCTCTGAGTTTCATGGGCTCTCCCTTTTTCACCCATGGTCGCTGCAGTAAGTATTATCCCATTCATGTCTCTGGCCCTTTCCGCAACTTACCTTTTGGTGAATCCATTCCGTGGGGATTCCAGTGTTGGCTGTCCTGGGAGGGGAACACAACAGAAGCACTCCCCTCCACACCGGCTGCCTGCTGGAAAGGAGAAAGCGTGGTGGCCCCATCTCTCCCTTCCACAGCACAGCCTGACACTTTCCTAGGCTGCACTGGGGGAGGAAGAGCAGCCATTGCATTTTCTGATCCTCTGCACAGCAGATAAGTGCGTGAGAATGGCAGGAGGGCTGCGCAATCACAATTCATTGATGGCAAAAACCTGTCAATGATTTACTCTGTAATTGCAATGGGTGGCCACAGGATTGTGATGGGATCGCAACAACATCATGAAGAACTGTCTTTGCAGTCCCGTCACAATCCTGTCACCATTGGGGGTTGAGAGCAGGCTGTCATGCCCTGCTTCCAGGACCTACATTCTAACTCAGAGACTGAAACAGCAGAACCGGCTGAACAGGGCATAGGCTCCGGCTCAGAAACAGTAATAGCAGAACTTGCTGAGCAGGAGGAGACAGTACCACTACCCACCCCAGAGACAGAACAGGGGGTAGTGCCAGCCCCAGCAGGAAGCCCTGTTCCTTCTGAGATGAAGAATGACTTACCAATACCCACCTTCTCCTAGTGCAGGCACCAGAGGGAACTCCTACGCCGCTCCCAGCAAATTTGTAACAAACAACAATTAATCAAGCACAAGCTGCACTGATCTTTGAACCTATAAAAACTGAGCCATTCCTTCCAGAACTTGTCAGTGATTAACTGTTTCTCCTGCTATGTCTCTGCCTGTTGTACTCGCTTGTTGTTCCTGTTTGTTCTTCCTGTTTTCCTGCCATGTCTCTGGTATGGGATTGTATCGACTGCCTTTGATTTCTAGATATTTCTGGGACTGGTGCTTGCTTCAGAATTGTGGCCTTTTCCGCACTTTGTTTTTAAAATGGGCAGCGCATCCTCCAGCGAGGACGTTTGCACTTGGGGGCGAACTGGGTCCGGACTACTTTCTGTAGTTTCAGACTTCAGCCCGTTCCGGAATGACCAGAACTGGTGGTTCTCCGTGCTATTGAAAGACCACTTAAAACAGCTCTTTCAATAGCCCGGTGCACCCCAGTCCGTCGCTGCACTCCTGTGTAGATCTGCAGGCCCGCACCAGCGCAAGGCTGCAGATCTTCTGGGGGTGGGCTTCTGGATGGCAAGCTTCTCTGGTTGGTGGAGACCCTCCACCAACAGGAAGCCTCCATTTTCGTCCCCGGAGCAGTGTGTAGCGCGGGGATCAGCGGGGATCGTCGGATCAGCGTGGATTGTCGGAGGGAGCGCGCCAGTCTGGTGAACAGACTGCCCCGTTTTCTTCCCAAAGTGTGAAAAAGCCCTGTGTAAGGCTGCTTCCTTATTAGAGTAAACTAAGTAGTTACTTTGTTGCTAGAACTGTGTGCCTCCAATCTTTATTGGCCCTTTGGCTGGCTGCCCAGACTGAGCGTGGACACAGGCTGTGGAAAGGGCCTCTGTGCTGTGGCTGGGTCCTGGGATGGAGGCATGACAGCAATAGTAAAACAAATCAAGATATCTAAAGGCACCAGATCTCATCTGATCTTGAAAGCTAAGCAAAGTCAATCCTGATTAGTACTTGGATGGGAGACTGCCAATGCATACCAGCTGCTATAGGCTATATTTCAGAGGAAGGAGCTTGCAATACCACCTCTTTGTATTCCTTGCCAAGGAACACTCTATGAAATTCATGGGGTTGCCATAAGACCAAGAATACAGTGGGGCTATGGATTACAACGAAAAGGTAGAACTACTCAATATTTATTTTGCTCTAGTTTTTTCTCAAGGTCTGCAGCAGCAGTGACCTTGACAAGGGATCTGGACTGCAGATCAAGATTGATAGGGAGGTAGTCAGGAATCATTTAGCTAACTTTTCCTCCGTGCCATCACTGGATCCTTGGATGGAGCTCTGGATGAAGCTCCTCCACCCTTCATTTTGGCTGAACACCCAACTTTGCTCCTCCTCTCCTTTCCCTGTGCAAAGAAAGGGGAGAGAGAATGGAGCACTCTTAGATGGTATTTGTAAACTGGCCTCTCAAGATTGGGGAAATCTCTGCAAAACTTGCTGAGAATATGGCTTTTCCCTCCCCCCACATTTAGTGCCTTTGCAGGCTAGATGAGGAACCTTTGTGAGTTGGGTTAGAGCTGACACCAGTTCTGCCCTAGACTCAAGGCACCACCTCTGAGAAACATGTTTATATTGCATTGGAACCAACTATGCTAATTAAAGATGCAGACTACCATGCTTCTTTTCAGCCACAAGGAGAGATCAGTTTTTGGAACTATGTCTTGATGGACCACTAAGTCACAAAAGTTGTGGCTCTTCCTGTGACTCTATCTCACTTTCTTAACATCATTAAGCTTGCATTTGAGGACACATTTTGCCCAGTACAATTCAAGAGCTTCTCTATCTTTAATTTCATACACTTATTTAACATTGTACACAAACAACTAAAGCTGGATCACTCTCCAAAATGATCCTCCAGCTTCCTCCAAAGTGGCCTTGGTTAGAGACACGACCTTGGACTACATGGGTCATTAATTTGACATAAGCACTGCAGTTATAATTAGGAGGCTCTGACTAGGCTGTTGGTCATGCTTGATCACCATCCAGATAATTGGGAACTAAGGGTCAGAATATGCTATTTCCCCCTTGGTTGGCAACAAGTCTTAAATGTAACCAAAGAGCTACACTATCTTCCCAGTACTAATAAGCTCTATACTTGCATTAGTCAGGCAAACAAATGTATGTGACATCTTTATTACTATTATTTTAGCAGCCTTCCTAGAACTGTATTCGCTTACAGGGACAAATGCAATTAGAAGTCATTTTTTTTAAACAACAACAGCAGCAGCAACAATGTAAGACTAGCTATCGTCCTTCCTAAGGTTGGGGAGCTAAAGTGGAATAAATATACATAACTGTCTTTTAAAAAAAAATCCAGATGAAAAATGAGTATCTTTTCAGTAGATCCTGCTATACAGGCAAGTGGCTGCAACAGGCAACAAAACATGACAGCATCAAAAGGAGAATTCTATGCCTGGGGTTTGTTAGGAGAACAGTGAAGTGTTTTTGGATAATCTGAGAGTTACCAAGGGAATCTAAAAAAATCAAAATGCCCTAAAAATAGCTTGTTCCTTCACAACAGATTCAATGTGTATACGTCCATGGAAATCTTTGCAGTTACTTCTTGGGTTGCATGGAAGCAAGGAGGCCCTCTGCTTCCCCAGAGCCTTCCTTATCCCACAAGGAAAAAATGAGAATGACCAACGGTAGCAAACAATAAACTATGGATGATGAAGCCATTGTTAAGAACAAAATGCCTTGCAGCGTGGGTGCATTGTCTAAGTGACAAAGCTTGCATTAATGCCGTTGAAAGCTGCTCATCCATCATGAAGTCTATGGACATTATCTCACCCTATAAACCCTGCACTTTCAAATGAATGGAAGAAAAGGGTTTTTTTGTGTGTGAGAGAGAAAGAGTGTATTCGAAGTGTAGATTTTGCCAAGGGTAGATATAGTGCTTGCTTCTCTGAGTAAATATAATGAAGTTAAGTGCCTGATTTTGAAATCAGCATATAGAATTGAAGCCAATCAAGTCATCCATCTTGTGTTATAAGTAAAAAAGCATTCAGGAAATGTTCACAAGTTCTCTCCAAAAAAGAAAAGAAGCTGCTGCCAAATCTTCAAGCTTTTTCCTCCAATAAGATTTAAAAAAATGTACAAATGAGATCTATGATTCTCACATCTTTCAAATGAGGACTCCTATTTTCTTCGATAGTCATAATGCTTGGTAACAGTAAGGTTACTGTTAATAGGTTAACTATAGCAAAAGTACAATGCATTGCTTTAGACTTCAAATAACTTAGAAAAGCTCTGGAAAAAAGATCTGAGTGAATAAACTAGTGCTTTTCTGTGCACTGTCAGAAAGCGGGCTGGATGATAGGAAAAAAAGAAAGAAAAGAAAAGGCATTGCCTATGTTCAAAGTAGAATCTTATTCTGTACTCAGACATCACCTGTTTTTTGAGATTTCACCACTGCCTCTTAGCTCCAGAGGTGGTGAGGCTTTTAGACTGGTACACAAAGTGGCACAGAAATCATGTCCTCTTGATGCCCATAGGTTAATCTACATGGAGCTGAACATGCATCTGAGCCCCATTTCTAGCCCTATGTTGACACATAGCGTTTGCTGACTCCCAAGTCAATCCCCCATTTCTTCCTGCTCTTACAGGTGAGATGTGGGATAAAAAGGATTGTGTTCTAGTCTGATTCTTTCTCTTGAACTGGTTTTTGTTTTGGTCCTTTTAACACACGGTCTGTGCCCCAGTTTTGTTTCAGCTTAGATCCTGCACCAAGGGATGGGCAGGGAGCATATTCATCTTTTGTTTTTGTTTTTTTTTCTTTCCTGATTGGGACCATGCACACATAGACACCACTGCAAACTGTTTGCCTCAGACTGGTGTAGGCAGCGGGAGGCGTACATGTTTTCCAGCAAGGACAAAGAGGGGGCAGGTACGGAGGTGCTGCTGTTTTGGGGTGATCTGGGTGGAGTGATGGCTGACTGGCTTTGGGGAGATGCTTTGCTGTTGTTAATGCTTCTCGCAAGTCAGACCGTGAGCCTTACTTTGCAACATTTTGAGAGAACACAGAGGTCTTCATCACTGCTCCTTCCCGCATCCACTGTTTTGAGGGGTGAGTAAGGGCCTGGGAATTTCAGCCGCCTTCCTCACAATGCTTCGCTGCAGGAAGAAAATACACACTCTTACTCTCTCCACTTTTCTTGTGAAAACAAAAGGATGGCTGGAGTGAGATACTTTACCCGAGAGTAAGTACTCCTGAAGTAAATGGAACTTACTTCCAAGAAGACACATACAGGCTTATACTGTGTAAAGCCAAGATAACGTAGAGGGACCTGAACAAATGAGGCGGAGATATAACAAATAGATACATTACAAATGAACAATTTGACAGGAGATTGAAATCTGCCCATATGTACCTATATAAACCTAAATATAAATTTTAAGAAATCCTGGAGGCTGCAGCTCATCCCAGACCATGGCCATTTCCACAGTAGATTGTTATAGTGCTATTGTTTCACTTTCAACATCCTATGGAATCCTGTGGTTTACAGTTTAGGAAGGGGCCTGGAATAATAGCACTGCAAATTTTAATGTTGGTCTAATTAATGAACAATTGCTCAAGCCTATGCAAAATCAAAAAGAAAATATAATTGTAATTGACAGCGGTGCTACTAGTCATTACTTTAATCGGAGAGAAATGTTTGTAAATCTTGATACAAGCATACATTTTCCTGTTTATTTAGCAAATGGCCAATCAGTGGTTGCAAAAGGGAAAGGGACAGTTCTTTTGCAAACAAAACTTGGCGCCAACAGGATAGAGACTTTAAGAATTCATGATGCTTATTTTGTCCCAGATTTGAAGGTGTCTCTTTATAGTGTCAGAACAACTACAGCGAGAGGAAACAGAGTTATTTTCAAAAAGGAAACTTGTTTTGGTCTTCATGGCAAAAATTTAATTTTTCGAGGAATCCTAAATGGTGACTGTTACCAAATGCAAATTTTGGATTCATATGCAAATAGCGTGATCCAGTGTAATCACAAAGACTGTTTAAGTTTATGGCATCGCCGATTTGGACACAGAAATTTAGAACGCACTGAGAGATTGGCTAATCAAGAGCTTGCTATAGACTTTAATTTTAAAATATGTTCAAGCAATGAGAGACGTGAAAAATGCTTAAGGGCAAAAGCTTTCAAAGCATCACATTCGTCAATTGCAGAGAGACAATCCACCAAACCACTGGACCTTTTATATACTGATCTTTGTGGTCCATTCAGCCAAACGTCTGCAGGTGGAAATTCTTACTTTATGACTATTATTGATGATTTCAGCAGATATACATACACTTACCTTCTCAAAGAGAAAAGTGAAGCTTTTGAAAAATTCAAGGAATACTTTAATCTTGTCTCTAATAGATTTGGCTACAAACCTAAAAGCCTACGCTCTGACAATGGAAGTGAATTTGTTAATGCAGAGTTTGATGAGTTTTTTAAGGAACATGGAATTGAACATCAAACTACACAAGTTTACACACCAGAACAAAATGGAGTGGCAGAACGAATGAACAGAACTCTCAAAGAGATGGCAGTCACAATGCTTTTAGAGGCTAACATGCCTAAATGCTATTGGTCTGAAGCAATTATGACTGTTACATATTTGTGCAACCGTCTGCCAACCAAATCCAGAGATGCAACTCCATTTCAGTTATGGAATGGAACTAAGCCCAAGTTGAATCATCTCAAAGTCTTTGGAAGTAAAGCATATACCTACATTCCCAAGCAGAAAAGAGACAAACTTGACTGTAGAAGTGAAGAGGGAATTTTTGTTGGTTATGCTAGAAATGGTTACAGAATTCTGAATCCAGATGGGCGTACAATAAAAGTAACAAGTGCTGTTTATGTTGATGAAAGATCACAGCCCAAATCTAATCCAAACCAAGATGTCTATCCAGATTTGTTTGCAGTGGAAGGAGACTCCCACCAGCAACCAGAGTATGTGACACTGTACAATCCTCCAGATGTCTTGCATCCAGAAGGGGCTACAGATGTGGTGACCCAGCCAGAGGACGCGGAACCGGACGGCGCTCAAGGAGCAGACCCAGGTGTCCAAGTCCAGGTAAGAAGATCTGAACGCAGCAACAGAGGCGTACCACCTGATAGATTGTCTTATCTAGCCACAGAGGAGAAGATTCCACAACCCTCTGACTGGCAAAAGATCAAGGGACTACCAAAGTCAGATTCTCAAAAGTGGGTGGAAGCTGCTGTTGAAGAGATGCAATCTTTATATAAAAATAAAACATGGACTTTGTCAGAATTGCCCAAAGGAAAAAGGGCAATTGGCTGTAAATGGGTCTTTACCACAAAGCAAGATGCAGAAGGGGAAATTCAGAGATATAAAGCCAGGTTAGCGGCAAAGGGATTTACACAACAATTTGGTGAAGATTACAACGAAATTTTTGCCCCTGTTGCCACACACGCAACTGTGAGAACTCTCCTAGCTGTTGCAGCATCTAAGAAAATGCATGTTCAGCATCTTGATGTTAAAACAGCTTTTCTTTATGGACAATTGGATGAGGAATTGTACATGGAACAGCCTCCAGGATTCCAAGTTCCTGGGAAAGAGCATCTTGTATGCAAATTGAACAAGAGCATTTATGGCTTGAAACAGGCTGCCAGAGCATGGAATGAGAAGCTAAGCCAACTTCTTATCAAACAAGGCTTCACTCCAGGCACTGTTGACAAGTGTGTTTACAAAAGATTCAGAAACAATAAATGGACTTATATTGCATGTTATGTTGATGATTTGATCCTGTGCAGTCAAAATAAAGCAGATAGTGAGGAGATAGTCAACAATCTCAAGAAAGAAATAGACATCAAGAATTTGGGAGACATCTCACACTATCTTGGAGTACAAATAGAAGCAGTGATGGAAGCTTCTATCTTAACCAGAAACAGAAGATAGTAGATCTTCTGGACTGCCTTGGACTAAAGGATGCCAATATTGTGGCAACCCCAATGGAAGTGGGTTTCTTAAAGGACACTAAGAAATGTGAACCCTTGAGAAATGGAGACAAGTATAGGACTGCAGTTGGAAAGCTACTGTACATAGCTAATTTCACCAGACCTGATATTGCAAATGCTGTTGGTATCTTATGCAGAATGGTTAACTCTCCTACTGAAAAGGATCTCATTGCAGTGAAAAGAGTTGCCAGATATTTGAAAGGAACTGCAGAGTACAAGCTGATGTTACCAGCCTGTGATCAACCACGACTGGTTGCCTATGCGGATGCTGACTGGGCTGCAGACCTAGCAGAGAGAAAATCAACCAGCGGAAACCTGATCTTCTATGGTGGAGGAGCTATAAGTTGGTCAAGTAAGAAACAATCTACAATTTCAGATTCTTCCACAGGTGCTGAGTGTGTTTCTGCAAAAGCAGCATGTGATGAAATAAAGTGGCTGCATAACTTACTTCTGGACTTAGGCATAACAGAGCCCAAGCCAACCATTTTGATACATGATAACCAAAGCTGCATCAAACTTTCTGAAAGTGAGAAGCCACTCAAGAAGAACATTGACATTGCTTTCCATAAGGTGCAAGAGATGTGTCGCAATGGAATTGTTCAGCTAGAATACTGCAATACATAAATGATGCTTGCTGATATTCTTACCAAGCCTCTACCAAGAGACCAGTTCCAGAGACTACGAGAAGGCATGAAGATCTTCGATGTTGGTCCAAGAGAATGAGAAGGGGACTGTTGGAAATCTCAACATTCTCCCCCACATTTTGTTGTTAGAACAGATGGGCAATAGCCAGATAGGGCCTCCCTTTCTGGCTATTGCCCATCTGTTCTAACAACAAGATGGGGGGGGAGAGAATGTTGAGATTTCCAACACAGTCTACTGTGGAAATGGCCCATGTGGCTAAGACAGTACTGGATTTCATGTTCTTGAGAGATTCATGTGCACGCTGCTGGCATGCTCCTTACTTTGATTTTACTCTGGGTTCATAAGACCAGTTAAGAGTTAGACTAAAAACATTAGTATGGCATTCCAAGATCTGGCCTGGATCAAAAATAAGCTGAAGTGGATTTAAGAGGGGCTCAGAACATGCTGTCATGTAGATTTTGTATGTCTGCTTTCCCATGTTCCTGAGCACCTTTCCTCACAATAACTCCACTTTTTAATAACAGGTTTAATATGGCTCTCTTTTTCTTCTTCTACTACTTATGCCAAGCACTGTGAATGCTATTTGAATTGTGATTGGTGAAATGACTTGAAGGCACAGAACAACAACCACCACCATGTGTTGTAAATGCCATGTCTGGGTCAAGTACTGGCTTTGTTCAATTTGCTGCTCAGCCATGAACTTAACTAAATGTTTTTGAACACATCACCATCTCTTGGCCTAATCTCCCTTGAATGATTGTTTTGAGGACGAAATGGTCATTTATGCCAGCATGAGTTCTTCGGGGAAAACGAGATAAATATATTTTTTCTTATTATGGTCAATCAAGTACAGAATATATGTCTGCTGTTTTATTCTACACTATAATTCTGCTATTCTTCAGTGTCAGTAAAGCTGAATGAGGGTTTTTAAACACACACACACACACACACACACACACAAGGGGCCTTTCCAGCCTACACTGTTATAGTGCTATTATTCCACTTTGAACATCCTGTGGAATTACAGGGTTTGTAGTTTACTGAGGCTAAAGAGCTCTCTGGCTGAGAACTCTTAAATGTCCCTCCCTAAACTGCAAACCCCAGGATTCCATAGGATGCTGAAAGTGCAATAATAGCACTATAACAGTGTAGGACAGAAAGGCCCTAGGAAATTAATTCTCTTGTTTCACGTTTTAAAAAGGGCTCTTCCTTCTCCAGCAATGTTTCTGAAATTTAATCACAGATAGGAAGGTTAGTAGGAAAGAGTCAGTGTGTTTGGTTAATCACTGATCATTTGAAAAATCTAATTCAATAGCATCTGTGTTAGAAGAGAAATAAGTGAATTAATACTTTGATGTTAAGTCGCCATTTAAGTTAAAAGCCTGCATTAAAAGCATTACAAAATTAAGCTAAAACTGCCATCTGTGATTTTATTCCTCCTCTCCCTGCACCTTTGTCCTTCTCTTAAGCTTGGGAGTGAAGGAAGTAGGTGTATGAATTTTTCAAAACTCCATTTCTCATCCACCTCACCCTTCTCTTACTTTGTCACCCCGTGCCCCCGCCCAACAGTCTCATCTCTGCATCCATACCTTTTTCAGTTCACTGATTCCCAGCAAAAGTTCCAGGGTTAAGAGATTCAAAGTTCTGTATCCTGGGATAGATAAGGAACCAATGTGGAAATCTAGTGCAGAACACAGAACTACCTCCACCTGGATGCAAAGACAACTAGCTCTTGCAAGCTGTCTTTACTACTTGTTGGTTTAAAATCTTTAAATACTGGAATAAACTAATGTATCATATTCTAATCATGAATGAAAATCTTTTAAAAAAATTCTTGTAGCCATTTGCCTTTGCAGTGATTTGAATCTTGTGACCTTTGCAGTGATTTGGATCTTGTAATTCCTCAATGCTTGAGGGACTAACAAGAAGAAAGAGGCAGTTATTAAACATTCCAGGTTTTAGGTAAAGAACCAGCTGGAAATTGTGGAATTTGTTCACTCTTTGGAAAAATGTATTATTAATTAACAACTAATAACTTAATTCTAAGGCAAGTCGATTAATTTGAAATTCTAAGGCAAGTTAATTAATTAACATTTAAAAAAATAATTATGTTTCCCCTCTTCATTAGGAAGTTTCTAAATTCATTGATTTTGATTAGTTCATGTTGGTGGGTTTTACAACCCTTGGTCCCTTCTGGCTCCTTGTATTCCTCATTTTCTGGCCAATAGACAGTGAATAGCCTCTTCTGAAAGCTCCCCAAAGTGGTGATTCGCTTTTTAAAATAGGTTGCTGTTACACACATAAACTCTCTGCAGTGCTTTTCAAAACTAGAAGTGCATTTTTGACTACTTTAAAATAAATTTTCATTTGACATTTTGGGAATTTTGTGCTGCCCCCAGAGGGTCTCAGGGGCAGAAAACTGACTCCTGGATCTGCTGCGTTTGCCAACCATGAGTTAGCACTTGTTGCTGTGTGCCTTCAAGTTGTATATGACTTATGCGACTCTAAAGCAAACCTGTCATGGGGTACTTCCTGGCAAGATTTGTTCAGAGGGCCTTTGCCTTCCTCTGAGGTAGAGAGAGGGTGAGTTGCCCAAGGTCACACAGTGAGTTTACATGGCTGAGCAGGCATTCAGACCCTGTTCTCCACAGTCCTAGGGCAATGCTCAGTCCACTATATTACACTGATTCTTGGCTTAGCACTTTAAAAAAAAAAGGTACATCCACGTCTATCACACAGACTATGCAAATAGTACATAGTCTTGTGGACTATATCCAGTGCACAATTCCTATAATCTCTGTTGGCTTTCAAATCAATACATTTCCAGGCTTAATTCAAAATACTCATTTTAACTTATAAAGCAGCTTGGGGCCCCAATACTTGAAGTGCACTGTCCTCTATCTTCACCCCAGTTGTACACTGAAACCATAATCTGAGACCTTCTTTAAATTAATATTTCTGCTAAGAGATCTCAGAAAGTGGTGACAAAGGAGAGGGCCTTTTTAGTTGTGGTTCTTGCTTAGAGAATATTCTCCTAGAGGACCACCCTGGCTCTGCCATTGTCATCTGTATCAGGACAGGTTACAAAATTTCTCACATATTTGCCGGGATATGATTCCTCAATTGGTTAAATATTAACCTTATGCCAAATGATTACCTTATTTGTCCTTGGGGAAAAATATTGATTTATATTATCTTGTTCTTATTGTTTCTAGTTTAGGTATTTAATCTGTGAAGCTTCTAGTACCTTTGTCAGAAAAAAAAGAGTTTCTACAAAATGCAAGCAATAACAACAACAACACAGTGTAGATGAATTGCAGATCAATATGACCTAAGGGAAAGTAGCACGCCAAAGATTCATGCAGATAAACCCTTTCAGTTTTACTGGGGGAGCCAAAAGAATAAAAATGCAGTCATTGGTTCATACAGACTGCTGATTTATATACAGTATACATTTTAACTGAGCAGAATGGAAAAGTTGGAAAGTCTTAAAGACACAGAGAAATTTTGCAAATGTAGTGGTAAACACATTCTTTAAAAAAAATAACAGAATGTGCAACACCTCCTGTTGTTAACTACTGTCAAGTTATGAATTGGAGACCTCGAAGTCACTCTTTCATTAACAACCCTGCTCAGGTCTTGCAATCTGCCTGTGGCTTCCTTGATAGAATCTATCCACCTGAAATGCAGTCTACCTCTTTTCCTACTGCCTTCTACCTTCCCAAGCATTATTCCCTGTTCTAGTGAATCATGTCTTCTCATTATATGTCCAAAATACAACAGTCTTGGCTTAGTCATTTTGGCTTTCAGGGAGATCTCAGGCTTGATTCGCTCTAGGATTCCTTCATTTGTCTTTTTAGCAATCCACGGTATCCACAGAACTCTTTTCCAGTACCACATTTCAAAGGAGTTGTCTTTCTATTAGCTTTTTTCAGTGTCCAGCTTTCACAACCATATATAAAAATTGGAAATACTATGGCATTGACCATTCTAACTTTCGTATTTAATGATATATCGTTACACTTCACAATCTTGTCTAATTCCTTCATAGCTTCCCTTCCAAGTCCTAGTCTTCTTCTGATCACTTGACTGCATTCTCCATGTTGATCAATGACTGAGCCAAGGTATAGGATTTTTTCATTATCTCATTGTCTTCACTGTCTAATTAAAATTATGTAAATAATCTGTGGTCATTATTTTTGTTTTCTTAATGTTCAACTGTAAACCTGCCTTTGTACTTTCTTTCTTGAATTTCTTTAGTAGTCAACTGAAAACCATTCTGTTTCTCCATATTCTGTCCTAACAGTGGCCCTTCTCCTGAATACTAGTTATCCATTAGGTTGTGGTAAACCATTTCTTTAAGAGCAATCCATAATTTTTCATGATCTACACAACAAAGGCTTTGCTATAATCCAGAAAAGTACAGACTGATTTTCTTCCGAAATTCTTTGCCATTATCCAGTGCATCCTTGCAACATGATTCCCAATGCCTCTTCCTCTTCTGAACTCAGCTTGGACATCTGGCAGTTTCTCATTCCCTAGATGGTAAAAGTCTTTGTTGTAGAATTTTGAGCATCACTTTGCTTACATGGAAGATTAATGCAATGGTCTTGTGGTACTGCAACCTCTGGTATTCCCTTTCTGGGAAACTGCAACGTATATTGAACATTTTCAGTCATAGAATCATAGAAATGTAGACCACAGGGGCCATCCAGTCCAACCCCCTGCCATGCAGGAACACCCTCAAAGCACTCCCGACAGATGGCCATCCAGCCTCTGCTTAAAAACCTCCAAGGAAGGAGACTCCACTACACTCCGAGGCAGCAGATTCCACTGCCGGACAGCCCTGACTGTCAGGAAGTTCTTCCTGAGGTTCAGGTGGAATCTCCTTTCCTGCAGCTTGAATCCATTGCTCCTTGTCCTGGTCTCTGGAGCAGCAGAAGACAAGCCCACTCCCTCCTCTACATGGCATCCCTTCAAATATTTAAACATGGCTATCATGTCCCCTCTATGGCCATTGTTTCCTTTTCCATTTTTATTAGCAGATTTTAGTTAGAATAAGAGCAAATTCTGTCTCTGTAGCTTGACACAACTCTATTGTTATGCCATCTGTTCTTGGTGATTTATTTCTCCCTAGTACTTTGAGTGCAACTTCTACCTCAGTTTCTAAAATTGTGGGTTCATCTTCAAATGATTCATCCTTGAATGAATTTGTCATTCTTTCATCTCTTTTAAATAGTTCTTCAGTGTATTGTTTCCATTGTCTTTTTATTTCTTCTTGATCATGTACTGAGTTCCTCTGTTGGTTGTACAGCATCTCCATTCTTGGTTCAATTCCCTTTGATTTCTCAGATCTTGTGAAAAGGTCTCTTGTTCTACCTTTTTTGTTGTCATATTCTATGTTTTGACATTAATACTTCTTTTTGTCCCTGCTCACAAGTTGGCGAACCATCGTGTACAGGGTTCTGACACTATTTCTGGCATTTTACTTTTGGTTCTCATCTGTCCTTAAATACTTGAAAAATTTCATCTGTCATCCAGTGAGGATTTTCTTTATTTTTGGCTAGAGATATTATCTTTTTGCATTTTTCCCTCACAATGTCCTGGCTCCAGTCCAGAGTTCTTTTGGCTTCCAGTCAATTAAGTTTAATAGTGTTCATCTATTTTTACATTATCTTTACATTCTAAAAGGATGTTCTTCGGGCTGTATTTTGGCACAAGGATTGATTTAATCTTTGTCTTTAGCTTTACTGTAGTTTTTGTCATTAGCAGTTCATGGTCCGTGCCGCAATTTGCTCCCAGTCCTATTTTTGCAGAAAGAATAGAGTTTCTTCACCTTCTGGTTCCAGTTTTATAGTTTATTTGGCTTCTCTAGTATATCCATATCACATATATCATTTTGTGCTAAGGCATGTAAAACTAACATGCTCAATAATAAAAAAAATGGAAAAAATATATATTTGGCTTCTATAGTGGCCAGGAGTTCATGTTCATGTAGTCACACAGATAAAATCCTTCAGGTAGTACTCTAATACCCACTTGTGTCAAGACTAAGCCCCACTGAAATCAGTGAACATACTTCTGAGTAAACATGCATGGGATTGAACTGTAAGGCTGTAATCCAATACATACCCACTAGGTTTTAGGTCCCACTGAATGCTGTAGGACTCTCTTTCCAACTAAATTCCGTATATCGCAATAATAAGCATATATGGGATTCCCCTATAATTCTTATATATGCATGTTATGTACCTTCAGGTTGCTTATCAACTTAGGTGACTCCATGGATTTCACAGGATTTTCTCAGGCAAGGAAGGTATACAAGATTAACATTTGCTTTCTAGTGCAGCAATATGATCCACCATGCCAATTTTAATTTGCAGATGACATACCAACATTGTTATTGTTGTGCCTTTAAGCTGTTTCCAACTTAAGGCAATTCTAAGACAAATCTATCATGGGGTTTTCTTGGCAAGATTTGTTTAGAGGAGTTTGCCATTGATATCCTTTTAGGCTGAAAGAGTGTGACTTGCCATTTTAAGAGTTCACATCATTTTAATCTTGCACCTTTTAAGTTCCATTTTTTATGGCTCCCATTTTTATATTGCATGCAGACTGCAATAATTACATTTAGTCTTAATTTTTTAATTCTTAATTTTCTTCTCCCTAAAATGAAACATTAACTGACAGTTAAAATGAAACATTAACTGACACACAATTCAGTCATATGAATATTTACTGTTGAGTGTAATTTCCAAATAAGTGTACATAGAATTGAACCCTGAGGAATTAATAACACAAAAGATTTCCCAAACGCTAGTATGTATGTTTATAACAAGATAGCAATATATAAATTAAAAAAAAGTCTCCAGCAAGTGATTAATTTCTTTGGCTTCAATATACTGCTATAAAATATGCATCACATGGAGTGCAATATTTGATTTGTTGGTTGAATGCTTTATTAAGCTGCATTAAAAAATATGCTATCAACTGGTGAGGTTATTTTTTTTCAGAAAACAAAAATAAAACAAAGCAATTTCATTTGTTTCAAACTGTTAGATAATCAATTTAGCATCAAAAAGAGGTGTGCAGCTTACAGTTCTGAAGAATGAAAGTTTGCAAATTGTCACATTATGTTATCACTGCAGAGCTGAGCAAACTTCCTCAAGCGCTTATCTCCTGATGCCTTTCCAAGGCAATTTACTGATCTTAACTGAGAAAGTGGTATACTCTGTCAAAGAGCTGGCTATGAAGAGACTAGAACTCTGTGAATAGTTCATAACCGCCAACTGTCAAAAGAATAGTCTGTTAGCATACAGAAGATAAATAATAAGTGTTCATCATTAAACCAAAATTTACCATAAGAATGCAACAAACAAACAAGCTTGCAAAGAAGCTGGTAAAATGTGGGTTAGACAAAGCTATTGTTAGGAGGATTTATAATTGGCTCACTGGCAGAACACAAAGGGTGTTCATCAATGGCTCTTTTTCGTCCTGGAAAGAAGTGATTAGTGGGGTGCCACAGGGTTCTGTACTGGCCCAGTGCTATTCAGCATCTTTATCAGTGACTTGGAATAAAGAGCATGTGTAACTGTGATTTAGGTACCTAACTTTGAGCACTAGATATCCCTTTGTGATCTCAAATAATTTGACCTTTCGGTGGCACCTTGGCTTATAGTGTTTGCCAGGATCCTGAGAAAAACAGTCACAAGGAAGCAGCTGTTTACAACTTCCTCTCTAAAGCGGGCATTTCAAAAAGCCGTGACTTGAATGTTATCTGGGATCTGGATGCTATTCCTTTCATCTCACAAGATACCTGATTCGCACCCATAAATAACAGACCATAGAAGTGCCATTGATTGACATTTGGGCTGCGTGACTGATATGTTTTATTCCACTTCTAAGCCTTTTGGTGCATTTCAAAAGTTAACTTTGATCTCAAAGTTTATGACATGAATCACAGGCATAAATACTCCTGATTTGTGACAAGTGTGTGTGCCTTTCTTCATTTTCATCCCGTCTCGCTGCCAGTTTGCACAGCGAGCCCCAAGAGAATTCCACTTTCTCTCCATATACTCAGGACTTCTGAACAGGTCGTATTGCTTATTCCTGACTTCATTTCTATTTCCTATTTCTTATTTAGCTAGTGTGTGATTGTTGTCTTATTTGTTTTATTTTCCAATAAAACATTATTTGGTTTATTCTGAATTGTTTTTGTTCACTGATCTGACTCCGTAGACGTAGAGCTTAAAAGGTCCTGATGTTGCCCTCCCTCTCGTAGCTAAACAGTGGTCTAAGCTAATTTTCCCCACAATTTGACAGCTTTTGGGAATCCCTTAAGGGAGCCCTGACAAGGAGGGTAACACATGCTCATCAAATTTGCAGATGAGACCAAATTAGGAGGAATAGCTAATACCCCAGAAAACAGGATCAGAATTCAGAATGAAATTGACACAGAGAGCTGGACCAAAACTAACAAAACGAATCTTAACAGGGAGAAATATAGGGTACTACATTAGGAAGAAATAATGAAATGCACAGATATAGGATGGGTGATACCTAGCTTGAAAACAGTACGTGTGAAAGGGATCTAGGAGTCTTAGTGGACCACAAACTGAATATGAGTCAGCAGTGTGATGCGGCAGCTAAAAAAGCCAATGCAATTCTGGGCTGCATCAATAACAGTATACTATCTAGGTCAAGGAAAGTAATAGTACCACTCTGTTCTGATTTGGTCAGACCCTACCTGGAATATTGTGTCCATTTCTGAGCACAATTCAAGAAGGATATTGACAAGCTGGAACAAGTCCAGAGGAGGATGAACAAAATGGTGAAGAATCTGGAAACCATGTCCTATGAGCAGTGGCTTAGGGAGCTGGGTATGTTTGGCCTGATGAAAAGAAGGTAAAGAGGTGATAGCCATGATAGCCATGTTTAAATATTTGAAGGGATGTCATGTTGAAGATGGAGCAAACTTGTTTTCTGCTGTTCCAGAGACTAGGACATGGACCAATAAATTTAAAATACAGGAAAAGAAATTTCACCTAAACATTAGGAAAAACTTCTTGATGGGAAGAGCCATTCAATAGTGGAATAGTGTGGTGAGTCACCTTCTTTGGAGATGTTTAAACAAAGGCTGGGTGACCATTTGCTGGGGGGTGCTTTGAGTGTGTATTCTTGCACGGCAGGGAATTGGACTCAATGGCCATTGTCGTCTCTTCCAACTCTATGATTCTACGGATGCCCAGCTTTCACGGAAAATAGGAAGAAGCCCTGTGGAACAACTAAGGAAGCTTCAGCAAAGATCTAAGGAATTAACAGCATTGCCAGTTACAATATCACTAATCAGAAAAGCCTGGAAAAGTTACTTGTTAACTACAACTCCCAGAATTTTGCAGTGGAATCTCTTGGAGTTGTGGTCCAAAAAGTATTCTTTTTCCCAAGCTCTTCTAAGCAGTTCTCCAGCGTGAATTTCAGTTTGCGTGTGTGTATTTTACCATCCCTTTGGGGGCTTTTCACACTTCACCATCATGATTCCACTGCCATGGCAACATCCTTGGGAATCCTGGGCTTTATAGTTTGGTGAGGTACTAGAGCTCTCCAACTCAGAATTCTAAATTCTCCTATCTAAAGTGCAAATTCCAGGATTCCATAGGATGGAACCACGGCAGTTAAAATGAAACCATAGTGCTATAACTGCACAGTGTGAAAAGGCCTTTGGTGACAGACACAACTGAAGGGAGCCAAGTATGCAGCTCCAAAGAGTCAAGACAAGGAGTTCTGTATCATGCCTGTGAATTCTGTATCCTTCTGAACCTACAGCAACTAATCTAGAAATGCAGCTACCTAGGAAAGTCTAATACTGTGTGTGTATGATAATTGTTCTCATTAAATGAGACAGATGTCTTAATTAGGCATTAAGGTGTTTGTGAGCAAGTGACTCTCTCAAGATTACTTAACCCATAAACATGTCAGTGGATAATTTCATTGAGAAGAATTCGTTGTTCTCTCCTGTGGTATCACAAAATAAGTGGACAGAGGCACTATAGGGGAGGGATAAAATTTCAGCAGAAGGGACCAAAATTCAGCTAGAATTCAACAATCCACTGCTAGTTATACTCAAGGATAACTTTAAAGAAAACATTTCATGTATTTTAAAACCACTGCAATAATTTGTTGAAGCACTTCTCAGTATTGGTGGGTTCAGTCTTGATTTGTTAACACTGTCTAAATTTCTGCCAACTCACTGAAATCAGTGGGACTTTAGTTAGTCGTAATGGAATAATGAGGTGCAGGAGTTCCATTGATTTATATCTTATGGAGGAGAAATCGAAGCCTCCCCATGCAAAATAAACAAATAAACCTTCTTTCACAGAGTGGCATTTTGTTTGAAGCGCTGTCAGAGGAGGTGTCCAGTATTTGAAGGAATATCCAGTCCTAAATCCTATTTAAAAGGGGAAGAACCATATAGGAGGGAGATGAGGGGCACTGAAGTTGTCCACCATCAGTTACAACAGAGACAACCAACAAAGATAGCACCAATTTAACTGGTCACAATCTTCCCCATTTGGAGGAGATGCCCTGTACTGTAATTCTCTTTAAATTGTTAAAATCCTTTCTACTTTGCATCTGTATGCATGAATTAGTATATGCAGTTTAATGCACATTCACATTCTCTTTTGGCTACTTTGTGTGTGAGAGACAAAGAGAGAGTGAGAGAGAGAGAAATACGCCTTTCTTTTTGTTGCTGTGTAAGCAATACTCTGGAAGGCGTAATCCTAGAAAATGGATGAATTAGAAGGAAAGGGAAGGACCTGAGAACCAGTCTTTCCAACCTATCCAAATTAAAGAAATGGAATACATCACCCTCTCTTCAGGTGTCCACCTCAACTTTCTCTTTTTCAGACTAAGCCAGTCTTCATAACTGCAGGAAAATGTATGGGACTAACCGGACTTTGCTTACCAAACTCTTCACTCATTCCTTTTTAGACTGCAAGGTTCAAGCTCTGCAGCACAGATTAATTTAAACGGGGGTGGGGAACTGTGTCGCTCCAGACCAGTTTTGGACAAAAATGCCCATAATCCTTGACCATTGCCTATTCTTGTTAGGGGTGATAGGAGCTATAGACCAAAAGATTTGGAAGTCCATGGTTCTCTACTCCAGATTTAATCAAGGGATATGAACTATGTGCGCCTCCAAACGCTGTTGGACTGCAGCTTCCAAGAATTCTAACTACCACAGCCAAGCCTGAAGAACACTGGGAGCTGCGGTACAACCACACACCCCCATCTGCTATCGACCCCCCCCCCCCAATACGCCTCCTAGCTTTTCTCGGTTCTCTTCATAAATCCTATTTTCAAACCCCGCCCCTTTCTGTCCCGCTCAGGCCCCGGCCTTCCTTCCTATTGGGCAGAGCTCTATCCAATCACAAACCTGCGATCCGACGCCCCTCCCCTTAGCCGACGTCCCTGAGGTTTCGCCCCACAGCCCGTTTCCCCCTGAGGTTGGGGATTCGCCGTGCGGGCGGAGCGAAGGCGGGGGGTTCTTTCTCGCGTTTCTCCCCGCGCTTGAAATGCGGAGGATGTTGAGGGTCCGTGGTCCGCTTCGGGAAACGGAATCCGTGGTGGATTATTCTTGCCAGCCACGAGCGGCCAGCCGGCTCCCTGCGAGGCTTCAGGGACACCAGGCCGTGTTTCCGTGGCAACAGCAGCGCGCGGGCCGGCCTGCTCCGAGCGGCGGCGGGAAATGGGCGCTCGTGCTGCGCAGGTGGAAGCACGCGGGGAAAGGCGCCGGGGAGCCCAGCTTTCTGGGCATGGTCGAAATATTCTGCGACCGGGCGACGCGAGTCGTCGAGAGCGAGCTGGTGAAGCGGCTCCGGACCCCGAAGGACGAGGAGGAGCGGAAGCAGCGCGTGCGCGGCATCCTCGACACGATCCGGAACTGCGGCCACGTCCTGGAAGTGGCCTTCCCCATTCGCAGGGACAGCGGCAGCTGGGAAGTGATCAAGGGATACCGGGCTCAGCACAGTCAGCACCGCTTGCCCTGCAAAGGGGGTGAGGCCGCGCCGGCCCGTTTGGAACAGTCCTCAGTTGCGGAGTTTGTTCCTTTTTTGAAGCAAGCGTGCGTGGCATCTTAAAGGCTTCGCAGAGTTATGCTGCAGTCAAAGGCCCTATCCGCACTACACTGTTACAGAGCTACTATTTCACGTTCAACATCCTATGGAATCCTGGGGTTTGCAGCTCAGGGAGGGGCATTTAGAAGTCTCAGCCAGAGAGCTCTTTGGCCTCAGTAAACTACAAATCCCCGAATTCCACAGGATGTTGAAAGTGGAATAATGGCACTGTAAGAATCCTGTGTGGAAATAGCTGTAGAATCATAGAGTTGGAAAAAAGCACAAGGGCCATTGAGTCCAACTGCCTCCCATGCAGGAGCGCACACTCAAAGCAGACCCAGCAAATGGCCAGAATTAAGCTCAGAGAGTGGGTGTGTTAATGGCAATGGCACTTCCCATTGCAAAGGCATAGGATTTTGCAGGTGGAACCTTTCATAGACTAAGTCCACTTGATGAAACATATAGCTGTGTTCTGGGATACAGATAATAGTCCAGAAATGCCACGGTTAATTTGCTTGCCTTTAATGTGCCACAAGACTGCACGTATATTTTACGTGTTTGCATGTTTTGTTGCAACAGACTAATACTGCTTTCCCTCTACAATTCTCTTTGAAAGAGAGTGAATGAAACATCTTCCCCACTGGAAACACAAACCAATCGCTCACAAAAGCAGGAGGCAGCAAAAACACTAGATGGAACATAATGCCAGATCACATGGCAGGGCTGGTAAGCTGTACCTGGCTTTGGGAAAAGCAGTACAGCCTTGTTTTACCTGTTATGGCATATGTGATGGCCCCTTTTCCAAGCCCTGAAAATGTCCATCTTTTAAATCCAAAGCTAGACCATTTCCCTCCTAACTCCCTAGTGCTCTGACATTCCCTTTTATCAATTCAATGACTCACAACTTCTACTTTTCTTAAAGGAAGCTAGGTCTTTCCTGGTGAGTGGATATTCTTTCCTTACATTATTTCCCATGTTCCTTACTTCTCTTATTAATTGAACATTGCTTCTTTAAAAAAATTGGGAAAATGAGAGATTAAAAATGCCACATTTGCCACTGAGCTGTTCACTCACCACTTGAGTGTTGATTTTAGTGTTGATTTTTTATTTTTTCTGAGAACCTATTGAGTGGAGTATAACTCCACCACCAGGTAACCTGCAAATTCTAAAGTATGTTTCAAACTTATGGCAACAGCTGGAAGGAGCTTTCTCTCTAAAGAAACTTTTTCCTAAAAAGCTGTGTTTGTTATTGATCACCGAAAGAGGTTGTAAAACCTACCTTTTTTTGTCAAGCCTATGGCCAAACTGATTCGGGTTTTTTTTCCCAGTTGCTGTTAAATGCATACTTTTTGTTATTTATTGCATATTATTTGTCATTGTGTTTTTATTTTTATTATTGTACATTGGTAAGCAAATAGTAGGAAGGGCACACGTAAATAAGTTTTAAACAAAGAAAGATATTTTGCAAGACCTTTCTTATCTGATTCTTTCCAGTACAGACAGCTGTTTTCTGTTTCCTTGCCTGCAAAAATGAAGAGAGAGTTAATAGCAGATGTAGAATTCCTTTCAAATATGGTGTGCATCCTGCTTCTTTTCTCTTATTTGGTTAATGCTACCATCTAGCTCAGTATAAAGGCACTACTGCCTGTTGGACTTTCCTCCTAGTGTTGTGATTCTTAGCACTGTCCACAATTTTTGTGTGGTCAGAAAGAACCTGGCAAAAGTGAATGTGTTCACTGAAAATTAATTTTTGTCAAAAGCCATAGAAACTCAAAATATATTTGGGAACAGATTGGGCCATATGCATTACTCCCTGTCTTAATGAATCAGTCTTCATCTAATACCAAATATGCCTGCAATTAGAGGCTGGCTTGTTACATCATAAATCACATGTTAGGGGTCTTTTTTTGCTAGCAGGCAAATAAAGAAATAATAGACAAAATAGCAGGGAAAAGTTTGTCCACCGTTACATTTAAAAAAAAAGTTAGACCTATCTCTGTTGAGTTTTATTGGATCATCTATTAGTGTATGAGTTCCTTCTTCAGCAACCCCAGTGTTCCATAAACAGAAGAGAGGGCATAAATAAGGCATATAATAAAGAAATCTTTGCAGCATTTAACAGCACATGGCTGCTTATGCTATTCATTTCATTTTGCAGTGACCTGTGGCTGGAAAAAATAAAAGCATCTGTCTCTAGATAGCTACACAAATTACTTTTATAATGGCCTGAGCTTCCATATTAATGGGAATGCTCCTTCACAGAATGATTATACTAATCTTTGTCTAAGGATGCAGATTGAGAGCTTGCCAAGAACTGTAAGCTGTTTTTTATATACCTGCTTCTCTGTCCATAGAACTGGAGTGGGAGTGGAGGACTATTAGTCAGTATAAATAAATAGATACATTTGTGTTGCACACACGTTGACTATGTGCCTGCTTGTTTTTTTCTCTGCCTTCCCCCAGGGATTCGTTACAGCCCATCAGTTAGTGTTGATGAAATAAAAGCCTTAGCTGCTTTGATGACGTACAAGTGTGCAGTGGTGGGTAAGTAGCATTTAGCTTTGCTCAGATGAACTACTGGGATATCTTCTGAATGCCAGGATGTGACTCTGTTAAAATATCCCATTGCATACTTGCAGAAGGGTTTGTGTGTACTTCAGAAACATTTGTTTATACAAACTGTTATAACTGTGTAATGCAGATACGTTTCAAGGAATTCTTAGAAGAAAAGAAGTAAAACAAAGGATGTCTATACTTTTTAATAAGCTGAAGTTGGGCCCATTTGTAAACCCACTTGTTCTTTTGGAACACATTTAGAAAGCCACTTTACCTTCTGGGCCCTATTTTTGTCCTTCTACAATAGAAAAAGACAAGAATATCACATAAACAGCTAATTTTGATCAGATTTATGCTTCATTTGTAATATGGGACTTTCTCTATATATACATACATATTGGTAGTAAAAGTTTGGATAGGATTTAAACATGATATATATGGAATGAGAGAGGAAAACTGTTTTTTTAAAAGTGGCACACAATGTGCTCATCCCAGAAGCTGCTCAAAATGGGACAAAAAAGAGTCTCCTACTCTGCAGTTTCCCTGGAGATTTGTTATATGTTTGAAAAACTTTCACCTCCACTTTGAAGCACATAGAATGCATAGTGGAGTTGTCATTGTTGGGATACTTTGAATTGACAGAGTGGTGAACAGAGCATGTGAAATTGGTGAATGACTGGAATCTGAGAGAAATGTACTACCCTGCTACTATGGGGTCCTCTGGACTGCCCGACAGCTCCATTAAATTTGAGAGCTTTCGGTTTCAGGGTTTCAGACATTTTAATGGTTGTTTCCACTGTCTTATGCAGTCATACCCTAAATATAATGGTTTTTTGACCCCAGTATGTTGCTCGTTGTGGTGTAGTTTAGTCATATCCCAATCTGCACATTTCTTTTCAAATACTCTTTTCTCCTTTTGAGGTGTCATTAAGTAGTGGTGTGGGAATAGTTTTCTTCTCATCTTCCTGCCATCCCTGCTTTTTGAACTCAGCACTTCTCCCATGATCCTTCCCCATATCCATGTTCCCTAATTTGCACATTTAATAAGTCTGAAAAAAATACAGAAGTCCTCAGTCTGATAACTGGAATTGTAATGAAGAAACAAAGATAAGCGGAAAACCTGTGACCAGTGTGACACCCCCGTTTCAAATGCCCTCAATCTCATTAGCCAAATGTACTTGAGAAGAACATACACATCTGTGTGACATTTATCTTGGTCTGTTTTGGCAACTCCCACTACAGGAAAAAAACAACACTCAAACCTTGCAGTGGGTTTAAAAAGCTGTTTTAATATTGAAAATTGGCAAAAATGTTAGAACAGAAAGAACGTCATATGGGTATCAGACATACAGGCTGGTAACTACAGCTCTGACTCTTAACTGTTTTATGAGATCAGACTGTGTGGCCATCTAGCCTGGTGTTCTCTGACAAGCAGCAGCTTTCAAAAGTCTCAGGCTGCGGTCTTTCCCACAATCATCATCATCATCACCACCACCACCTCCTACTTAATCCTTACTTTAAACTAAAGATGCCAGAACTTGAAACTTGAAAGTTTGTACCAGGCTGGAATCTGTCGAGTGAAGTAGAAATGACACTATGACCATGCCAATTTTGCTGTTGCAGTACTACAAAATACATGCTGCTTCAGATTGCGGTTGCTCTTGTTATACATGAATAGGGAACATAGCTTTTCCTTGTGATCCTGTTTCAGCTTTAGGAAGCTCTTCCTCCAAAATTATAACAAAATCCAAATATCTTCCAAACAGCAGCAAGCAAGATTGTCGTATTTTGGCACGCTTTTTGCTGTCAAGGAAGAGTAGGTTTCTCTTATTAACATGCAAACTAATTTTTGATATATTTTAACTTCAGGGTTTTAACCATTGCTTTAGGTCTGCAGCACAGAACTTTTGTCATCTGGTGTAGTGCGGGTATTCTGTGTGGGTTACATTAGGTTCAAGGAAGTAAAATAGCCAGTTGCTAACTTATATGTCTGGTATCTTCCAGATGTTCCTTTTGGTGGGGCTAAGGCTGGTATCACTATTGATCCAAGGAATTACTCAGTAAGTGTGTACTCTATCCTTTTAACTTTCTGGGAGATACTTACCACAGATTGCTTCCAGCTATGTTTCAGATGTTTGCTAAATAAATAATATTTCAGATGTGAGCATCTCTTAGGATGATTCATACATTACAGAAGGGCTCTTTCAGATAGGCTCACATTGTGCCTTATGTGGAGAATTAAAGTGTGTGAAAGAAACCCTCAACAAAAACATCCACAATTTCCCATTAGCAATTCTTGTGGTCATGGTGTTTACTTTTCAGTGACTGCAGGCACAATATTCTGCAAAGAAGCTATGGCTATATGTACTTGAGTGAGTTAGTTCAAATGCTGCAAATGTCTATATAAATTTTGCTATGGATAGTCAGAGCAGATCAAGTAGAAACTTTTTCTAATGTATAAACTAGTCATTCATGTCAGGTAGGACTTGCCCAATTAATGTTGTCATTGTTACTGTTATTGACATCAGATTAACATAAAAAGATGAGCAACTTTGTTACCTCTGGGGCTACATGTGGTACCAGATGGCTATACACACACACACGGGCACATATTCTTCCCTCATCTCATGGGGCGGCGGGGGGGGCGGCGGGGGGTGGGGTGGCCTGTGGGTTGCTCAGCTGTATGGCAACCCAGTCTTGGCAGCATTGATACTGATGCAAACATGCCCTTTACAGAGAGCAAATGTACAGGTGATGTGAGGAGAAGCAAGCATTAATTGTGAAATACAAACTGGAGAGCCCCATCTAATGACAGCTCAGATCTTCAGAATTAGATCTGTTAAACCCTGTAGTAGCTCCTAAGGCAAAATGACCATGGTGAAAGATCTCCACGTTCATCAGGGTGCTTTATTCTGCAAAACTATGTGGGTGCTATAAAACTATATATACATTAACTGTTAATATGTCTGCAGCAGTCTGTAGTAACAGCTGTATGTTGATGTTCTTATACAGGAGAGTGAACTGGAGAAAATAACAAGACAATTCACAATAGAAATGGCCAAGAAGGGATTTATTGGTGAGGGCATCTTTTTTGCACTTTCTCCTTCAGAATTCTATTAAAAATGGCTGGTTTATTAGCTATCCCATATGCACAGGGAGATAGTTTTTTTAAATTTATTATTAAAATGTTTATATTCCGCTCTTCAACATGGGATCTCAGAACAGACTAATGCCTGTTGTTGTGAAGGACGACTAGAAGCAAGATGTTGAGGGCTGGCTAATATGCTTGTTAAAGGATGGGAGGTATTCCTAAGATTTTATCAGAGCTTTGTTATCTTGTTATTTTGTGCAAGAAAACTGGGAGAAAAAACAGACTTTGGTGTCTGGTTCAGAATTTAGGTTTCTTATAGTTTCAAAATGTGTTGGAGAAGCATGATTTCCAGTAGCCTTGGGGGATGGGGGTATTTTGTTGCTTTGCATGTTTCTACCTTTAGTCATGATTAAGTTACAGAAAATGACACTGCAGTTCTGTATCCAGTTACTTTAGAGTAAAACCTACCAAACTCAGTGGAACTGGTGTGGCAAAATGCCTATTTGCTCAGTTCACATAATACGTGCAGATCACATCATTCATATTATTTGCATACTTTTTTCTGATTTGTGCATACTGCATGTAGAGCCTTTGAGCTCATTTCTATTTTGCCTGTCATTTCTATATACAGATTGTCCAGCTCTATCCTAATTTTAATATCTTTAGATGGAGTATAAACAGTATAAGCTTTTATGCCACTGTAGCATAGTATCCAGGGCACATCAGAGACGTCATGGTTAATCTCTCTCTGACAATAAAATCTGAGAGAATTTTTATGGGAGTTCTCTATGAAATTTGGGGCAAGTCAATCATCACCACTACTGAAATGTGTTTGTGAGGGTTTTTTTCTTTTAAGCGTAACATTGCATGACAGATGCAGAATCCTTAAACTCCAAAATAACAATCTCAGTCTGATCTTGCTAAAATAAATCCACATTTTCACTGTTAATAAATAATCAGACTTTTTCTTCAATATTTAAATGTCTAAATGTAATATCCACTGCCCTTCTTTCCAAATGCAGTTCATATCCAGTAGTCTTCTCTAAAATTGCCAGTGTGGACACAAGGGCCTATTATTCCAGGCCTAGATCTCATAAACTCAGTGAATGGCACTCATGTTTCAAAGAATGTGTCCTCTTTTTGTCCCTTTAATGCCTTATTCCTTTCAGTTAATTTTTCAGTTAAAGCCAGATACCATATTTTCCTCCACCAAGCAAATGTATTTATTTTTTCTTCTGATTTCCAGTATTTGGCATAATGAGATAAGTTTTTTATGCTTAAGATTCTTACTTTTTCTTGAAAGGAACATGTATTGAAATACATTATTTGTTGTTTAGTGATTTGGGTTTTGTGGTTTAGTATTTGATAACCAAAAGCTGTTATTTTAGGACATCTGAGCCATAAATGTAGTAAAGTACCTTTTTGATTGCATCCTTGCCAATTCAGGGAGAAAGTTTTTTTTATTAATATAATTTTACTAGCATTAAATGCCATTTATAAATGGCTTTATATACATTCTCCTTTAAAAAGACTGATGTTTCCTTAAATGCATCTCTGGACCATGTACTATTTCAATCTTTTTCAGTTATTTCAGTATTTAAATCAATTTCCCATGGCAAATGTGTTGATGTGTTGAGCTTTAAGATTGGGCTTAAACTGTGTTGAACTTTAAGGACTGGAGTGTTCAGAGTGTACAGAAAAGCTATATGTTTTTGGCTGCTAGCAGTGTCAAATGGTAAGAGGCCTGTACTCTCCCTGGTGATATATGTGTATGTCAGGTAAAACAAGCCTGCCAGAAGATGACTATTCTAACTTAATTGAGAGAAGAAGACTTGATGGATCTATTGTCTTTGGCAGGTCCTGGAATTGATGTAGCTGCTCCTGATATGAGTACAGGAGAGAGGGAGATGTCCTGGATTGCTGATACTTACACAAACACTCTTGGATACAGGGTAATATTGATTCTTAATATTGATAAAAAAGAAGCTCAGTGTGTGAGTTTCTGAAAAGCAGCATCTTGCAACTTGGTCACTCTTCTTCTGCAACATGGCTTGAAGGCAGGGTGAGAATTATATGGCTCCCTAGGTGTAGCTGAACTGCATCTCCCAGCGTTCCTTCCTACTGACTATGCTGGAAATTCAGCAGATTTCCCCACAATTCCCACCTGTTTCAATGAATGCTTCAGACTTGGCTCTAATTAGTAAATTTTAAAATTTTAACCCCATTGGAATACTCTGACTACATGTGCTTGTGCAAGGGACATAGTTATAAGCAGTCTGAACTCTATATAGTAAATGTGAAGATGTGATCCCTCTATCATCTGTTGTTTCATATGTGGAATTGTAGGATATCAACTCTCATGCTTGTGTGACGGGGAAACCCATCAGTCAGGGAGGAATCCGAGGACGAATTTCAGCCACAGGCCGTGGAATTCTACATGGGATAGAGAACTACATCAACAACACAACATACATGGATCTCATTGGCCTCAAAACAGGCTTTTCTGGGAAAACGTTTGTGTTGCAGGTAAACATGAGATTGAGCTGCTGCAGTGTTGACACAGTCTCCTCTTTTTACAGGATTGGGAAAATTCTTTAGTGCTTCATGAGTTAAAGTTAGTAATGTCTTTTTAATTAGTGGATTATGTCTTTGTTGCTTTGGGTTTATATGATTATGTAATCCTTTGGTGATTTTGTTAGTAGCTCAGCTGACAGTTTCCATGCAAATCTGAGAAAACTGGTAATGAATCTTGTTGCTGTGAAGATGGCCACAGCCTACTTGGGCAATTGGTTTAACTGTTATAGCTGATGAATGACCACAAAAAGTGTTGAATATGGTAAATATTATAAAGCTAATGTAATATATTAAAATAAGACACATTCCACAGGTCAGGAATGGACGTCAGCATTGCTAGTTTTCATGTATGTTTATTTTATATGTGTATGTTTGCTTGTATGTTCTTTAAAGGGAAAGAGAATAAAAAATCTGTATGACAGCTTTTTCAGTATTCTGGTATACAGCATTATCTGATATTTCTTTTCAGTACTTTTATGTTCAAGCAAATTGTTGTATATATTGTAATGTTGGTATGTAAAATATAATAAAGAATATATAGAAAGTGGAGCAGAGAACAAATAATGTACCTTGGATCACGGTAAGCCCATTGTCAAATTTGTTCAATCAGAGTTTTAACTATGTTTCAACTTTGTGAAACTGTTCCTATACGTTAATATACTTAGAAGAATTGCTCTGGTCATTTTTTTACATATGTAATTGGATATGGTCCTTCAAATAACCTGAGGCTGAGCAATATAGGGCTTCATAGGTCATAGCAAGCACTTGGGGAGCTCACCCCTTGTTTTGAAATGGATCACACTCCCACATGTGTGAATTGGTTTCAAAATCAGACTGCATGATGAATTTAGTGATACTGCAGCACATGTGGATTAAGGTCCTTATTAGGTTTAGGGGAGGCCAGTCTAGCACCCATACATAGCTGAGGAGGTCCAGGTTGCTGCTCTTACAAGTATCTCATGTCTTTAAAGGTGCCACAGCCTTTTGTTGGAAAATAATAACATAGTTGCCCCCGTAGACTTTGCAGAATTGTTTCTGCTGCTGCATACTGAATGATTAATTGGCCAGTAGGACATTTTTGCTTTGGGAGAAGCTCTGTTGGATATCAGCTTTCAGTCAGAATGCCTATCCTTCTAATAAATTTCTCTGTAGGGTTTTCAGCTGGCAACTTTCCAGTTTCCCTTCAGTTTGAGAGAAATATGTTTGTCCCCTGAGCAATTTTTCCCTCAAGTTGAAAAACTTGGCTAGCAGAGCTGAGCTTGTTCAGAAAACTGTCTCTAAGTCACCTCTATTGAATTAAGTTGCTGAGCAATACCCCAAGGAATATTTCACTTACTCTAATTAACTTACCAAGAAAATTAAACTCGGAGAAGAAGCCCTCTAGGCCTCCTCTTTGTGCATTGTTTTCCCTTGTCCAATAAATCAAGTTCCATTTTTTCTTAAAGAAACCAAAGAGGGGTACAGAGCTATGAGGTATGAGCCAAACAGTGTGTGAATAGTTGCTCCAAGGGGAAGAACTCAGCTACTCTTGAGTTCTTTTCCATCTGTAATCATCTATTCTTGGCTTTTATGCCAAACTAGAATAGATTGTGTAGTATTTTTAGCTTTTGCAATCATCCTGAGGAAATGCTCTGTCATAGTTGTCATGTTTTTGGTGCCCTGAGCACTTTTTCTTTAAAAGGTTCATGTGACTTTTGTATCTGATACTTTGATAAAAGTTAGGATGTGTGATGTAAGCATTGATTGTTGTTTCTGTAACATTAACAGGAGACAAGTAAACGTTGCCTGCTTGCGGACAAAAGGAAATCTTACCTGAGCAACTCAGAACTTCTGTTTTTAAGTGACTAGTTTAATGAAAGGCAAATAAAACCTATGGAGTTTGAATGTATATAGGGTGAAACACTTCTGTTAGATACCTCTCAGGGCTCCTGCTGTAGTATAAAGGAACTTCCATTTGCTGTGCCCTGTGCGCTACTACTTGGTGACCCCAGTTTCCCTGAGATTCAAGCCAGCTGTACTTTGGCCTTTCAGCTTTAGCTTTATTTTCTAGGGAAGGTCAGCAGTGCCTTCCTCAATAACAAAAGCTTTCATGTTACATAGGGAAAGTGGGATTGTTGCTTATGTACAGCCAATATTCAAACATGAACCACTTTGCCTCAGTTTTCTATTCAGTTGTATGAATCAGAGAGTTGTTAGCACATTCGGAGTAAACCAAAGAGGAGTTTGATAATGTTAAGGAAAACAAGTGGTAAGATCACTGCAACAGACAGGAAGGCAAACAAAGTAAAAGTTTGTGCCTACACTTGATTTTTTTTTACCAAGGGTATTGTGATTACCTTTCAGCATTTGATTACCTTGAAGAATGTTTGTCAGTGCTGTAGAGGTTGGTTTATTACAGTTTAAACCTACCTTTATAACAAGGGTTTCCCGCCAACTGAAAATGCACCCCATGTTCCCCATTCTGTCTTCAGGGGTTTGGCAATGTAGGTTTTCATTCCATGCGATACCTGCACCGTTATGGAGCACGCTGCATATGTGTTGGGGAACAAGATGGTGCCATCTTTAATGCTGATGGGATCGACCCCAGGAACTACAAAACTATAAGCAGGTATGTTGAATCCCATAGGAATATATGGGTCCTATGCTGAGTGTTCATCTTTATAAGGAGTATTGAATAAAATAGTCCAGTTTGTCCCATGAACTTCACTGATTAACAGTAACGTAATATGACTGTATCCTTCAATGTCACCAGCCAAACTGCTTCAGCTACAGAAGGGGCCATTTGATACTGAAAGGAAACATTTTTTGTATTTGTGCTCTTTGGATGTCAGGCTAAGCAAGCTGAAATGTCCTTCTTATTCCAGGAACATGGTACCATTGTTGGCTTTCCGAGGGCCAAGGACCTTGATGGTAGTGCCCTTGAAGTGCCTTGTGATATCCTCATCCCAGCTGCCATTGAGAAACAGTTGACAAAGGCAAATGCTCATCACATCCAAACAAAGGTAGAGCTTTGAGTGTGTTGGGATTTTTTCTTTATCACTCCAGGACAAAATGAAACCAATAGGACCTGACTTATTTGTCTGGGAATGGAATTTGATGTTCAGCGCAAGCGGGTTCTTTTGAAACAGACTGAGGCCCTTTTTGCACCTTACCTGGTCATGAGACATCTCGTGTGGGTCACAGCATGAGGCCCACGCCTCTTCCTGCCGCAGCATAGCCACGTAGTTTCCTAGGCTGCACTGGGCCAGGAAACACAGCAGTTGCACTTCTAGGGCCTCCGCAGACAAGATAAGTCTGCGATGGTGGCATGATTGCTGGTCACTGAGGAGGAAACCTGTCAATATTATGTGATGCAAACGCGCCGCCTGGAGACTGCAACGATGTCATGTGTAAGAGTTGTCATGGTCCCTTCCTTCTCCCATCCCTAAGGCAGGTTGGGAGGGTGGAGTGGAATGGGCCTGAATCTGCCTGCTGTGAAGCACCCTGTGGAGCTGATGCACTGTTATGCTTCCATTAAACAGGTCTTAAGCATATAGCCACCTAATGGAAGGGTTGGCATGACAGATTGAATTTGTTTTCTATACATGGAGTACATTCAGAAAAACTGTACCACTTATAAAATCAATAAACTCTTGTGGCCCTCAAACTTTTGTGCCTTCAAAGACTAACATATTTATTATGGCACCTTCGGGGGCAGCTTTGGAACTTATAATAGACTACTTTTTCCTATTTGGAAGTACCTTTAGGCAGCAGATGACAAGCCACTTGCACTAGTGACTCCTGAAGTGATCTGGGAGAGGTTGGCAGGGTAAACCTGGAAATCTAAACTCTTCCTAAAGAGTTGGAATTTGAGTAATGTTGTCAAGCTCCTCAGTTCTGGGGATCAGGGAAGAGAAACAGGTAAAAGAACTTTTTGTTGTTATCTTTTTCAAATCACATTTGCAAAATTATGAAAGTAATAGAAAGTGAAGGTTAAGTTAGGCTCTTTCCAACTCTTATGAGGAGAGAAATTATAGTATAAAATTTGAATTTCAAGTTATTGGTTCACAAGCTCTGTGTAAGAAAAAACTAAAACACGTATGATAACAGTATGCAGAGGGATCTTGTGTCACCTTTGAGACTAAATGAGAGAAAAGTTATTAGTGTAAACTTTTATAGACTTAAGTCTTCTTCATTATATGGATGGAGTGAAGTCCTAGGCCCTCCAGGCATCTGATGAAGTAGACTTAAGTCTGCAAAAGCTTATTCTACCACTTTCTTTCTCTGAGTCTCAAAAAGTGCTGCAAGATCCCTTTGCATATTGATCCAGACTAACATGGCTATGTCTTTGAATTCTATCTCGTATGACAATTTATAGCTGGTGAACATGTAGCCCCATAGTCAGGGGAGATGTGTGGGTCCTACAGAATCTCTTAATTTAATGCAGTATTGAAATTGTGATGGTGCTGGCCCCGTTCACCAAGTTCTCCATGAAAGTCTCCTATGTTTTAAAGATGTAATTGAGAGCAATGTTACAAATCTGAGAACTTCTCTTAGTCTTAGGGGCTATTTGTTGAGTTCTCATATGCCAAGACAACTGATAACTGGTATTTAAATAGTAATAAATTTTTGAAATAACATATTGCCACATCATTTCCATACCCTGCACAAATATAATTTATCAGGACAGCTTTTCAAGGTTTGATAGTATTTTAGGTAAAGTGGCCCCTTGGCTTTCACAAGGGTTTGGGGTGCAGAACCCTTGCAAAAGTTTAAAGACTGCAAATAACCACCCCCTCACCCAAGTGAGCACTCCCCCTCCCATTTTCTTGTTTTTTGCCTGGGCTGGTGTGCCTTCCTTCTCTGCATTCAGGCAAAAGGCAAGTGAATGGGAGTGGGCAGCCCAACAGGCAGAGAAGACATGCGTCCCCCCACCACATTATCTTGCCTGTAGCTCAGGCAAAAGGCAAGTGAATGGAGGGGGAAACACTTCCCCCACTGCCATTCTCCCTGTTGTCTGGCTGCCCTACCTTCTTTCTGAGCACCTGGGTGAAGGGCAAGTAATTGGTTGATCAACCAAACCCAAAGGGTGCTCACCAATAGCCATTTGGTGAGCTTTTCATCCTGGAGAGAAGTGACTAGTGAGGTGCCACAGGGTTCTGTCCTGGGCCCAGTGCTATTCAACATCTTTATCAATGACTTGGATGAAGGGCATGCTGATCAAATTTACAGGTGACACCAAATTGGGAGGGGTTGCTAATACACCAGAGGAAAGGATCAAAATTCAAAATGACCTTGACAGATTGGAGAGCTGGGCCAAAGCTAACAAATGTAGTGTTAAAGACTGAGAGAAATGTAAGGTCCTACACTTAGGGAGAAAAAGTGGAATGCACAAGTATAGGATGGGGGACACGTGGCTGGATAGTGAAAAGGATCTAGGAGTCTTGGTAGATCACAAGCTGAACGTGAGTCAGCAATGTGATGTGGCAGCCAAGAAAGCCAATGCGTTTCTTGGTTGCATCAATAGGAGTATGGTGTCTAGATTGAGGGAGGTAATAGTACCACTCTATTTTGCATTTGGTGAGGTCTAATTTTTGGAATACTGTGTCCAGTTCTGGGCACCTCAATTCAAGAAGGATGTTGACAAGCTGGAATGTGTCCAGAGGAGGGCGACCAAAATGGTGAAGGGTCTGGAAACCATGCCCTATGAAGAATGGCTTAGGGAGCTGGGTATGTTTAGTCTGCAGAAGAGAAGGTGAAGAGGGGACATGATAGCCATGTTTAAATATGTGAAGGGATCTCATGTTGAGGAGGGAGCAAGCTTGTTCTCTGCCGCTCCAGAGACTAGGACCAGGAGCAATGGATTCAAGCTGCAGGAAAGGAGATTCCACCTGAACCTCAGGAAGAACTTCCTGACGATCAGAGCTGTCCGGCAGTGGAATATGTTGCCTCGGAGTGTGGTAGAGTCTCCTTCTTTGGAGGTTTTTAAGCAGTCTGGATGACCATCTTTGATGTGTGTTCCTGCATAGCAGGGGGGTGGACTGGCCACTGTGATCTCTTCCAGTTCTATGATTCAAGTGAGTGGAAGAAGAAAGGCTTGCGTATGTGAACCTTTCCCCTCTCATTCTCTTGGTTTTTTTCCTGAGGCTCAGAGGAGGAAGGCAGTGCACCTGGGCCACAGAATGGGAGGGGGAGAATGGGGAGAAGTAAATATGTACCTTGTGGATAATCAAATTTGGGAAGGTCGAACCCACAAAGGTGGAGGGAGGACCATACTATTATTCTGATATCTCCTGCCTTTTTTTATTTTTGTGCCTCACAGATAATTGCAGAAGGTGCCAATGGCCCCACAACCCCTGAAGCCCATGACATCTTCCTTCAGAGAAAGATACTTGTTCTTCCGGTATGTCTGCTCCTTGCTTGCTCTTGTCTGCTCTGTTCCCATTGGTAACCTATATAGTGCCTTGATGCTTGGCTCTCTGGTTCAGCCAGCACTATTGAGCATTGCCTTCTGTAGCTTCCTGAACTTTACTTTAGAATAAGGCAAACTTTTTAAAGTGCTGTTATGCTGCTAAGCATAACTTAGCCACAACGTTGTGAAAGTGGAATTGTGTGGAGTAGTCTGGAGGTTATTACAGTTGGCCCTTCATGTTTGCAAGCTTGACTTTCATGGATTTGATTATTTGTGAGCTTCATCAACCTCTGTCCCACTTCAGGCACTTTTCCAAAGGAACCTTCCGTCTCAGCAGCTCCAATCAGGCTTTGCAGCCCTTTAAGAACTCACCTCTGGTCCGCCTCCATCAACCTCTGCGTGGCCAGCTAAAGATGGCTTGCAGACTGAGTTCTTAGCACCACAAACCCTCTGCTGATGCCACCCACCTACCCAAAAAAGGAGATGATTGAGAAAGTGGAACTATAAGTCCATCATGCCAACCCTCCTTTTCCCTCTCTTTTCCCTGATCTGGTTTGGACTCTGGGTGTCCGTTCTCCTCCTCATGGTTCAGCCCCCTTCCCACAGATACACACATTTTGAAATCTGTGATTTTTCTACTTTTGTGAGGGGCCTGCACCCCTAACCCTAGTGAATGTGGAGGGCTGACTGTAGATGCAAAAAGAGTGCTTCTACCATCCTCATTTTAGGTTTTGTCTCTGCTTGGATTAGGCACTGCGATTAGGTTGCTCAGGTTGGTAGAATATAAGCAGTGGGGGTGGCTTTCTCAGTTACCTTGCTTTTATTTACCTGTTATGTTCTCTTCAGCATTATGCACAGCAGCTCAGATGCTTAAAAATAGACCCCATCCATAACATCAGATCCCTGTTTTATGTGATGTAAATATCCACAGTCTTTTGTGGAAAGCATTAAAATACATTGGACTTGAAAAAAGAATACATGTTTGCTTTATTTCCACTGAATGCTAAAGACTGTGCCAGTCCTGCTGTGGTTCTGCGAGCACCTATCCCCAAGTAAACGAGCTGTCTTCTAAATTAGTCTTTCAGAGGTGATCTGTTCACTTCCTTCAAAACAGTTTGGATCAATGGTAATAGCATTTCTCAAGGATGTTTTCATTAAGCAGCACAGAGACGGGTGAGCAAGCAGACATTATATATTTGGACTTGCAAAAGGCTTTTTGCACATTTCCTCACAAAAGGTTACTGAGTAGACCTTAACTGCTAAGTCTACTTAAGCTTTTGGTAAGGGAATGTGTTAAAAGCCAATTTCAAATCCAAGTATATAATGTCTACCTGATTAACTGTTCTTTATGTCTTAGGAGTCTTCTGCTGTCAGAGATTAGTGTCTGGTTACACAATAGGAAGTACTGTAGATATAGGAAGGAGTACAAGGCCAGCTCTTGCCATAAGCCAGGGATGGGCAACTGGAATTAGCGCCCCAAGAGAACTTGGAAGGCTGTACCTCACCATACCTTCACTGCAAAAAAGTAAAATATTTGGCCTAGAATGCCCTCAAACACCATCTAAGAGGTATGGAGGACATTGATGCCATGTTTTTGCCTCCGTGGAACTATTTTAGATCCAAGACAGGCCATTTCTTAGCAACAGGAAATGATGGAGGACATTTACTGTTCACATTCTGTTTTAGAAAAAGGCTTCTCCTGGGCCTAAAATGGCCAGTGTGTGTGTGCATGCGCCTTCAAGTTGTCTGTTGACTTAACTTAACCCCATGAATTTCATCGGAGGAATGCAAGAAAATGTGAAAATGCGCTCAACCCCCAGAGTGCATTTTAGGGGAAAACATTATTTTTCATCTGTTAGGGCCTAATGTAGCCCCTAGGGTGTGTTTTGCCCACTCTTGTGAATGGAAAAGTAGTCACTGAGACTCCCATCATATTAACAAAAGGTCTGGAGTGAGAGGTGGACAGCTTGGCCCCTGAGCTTCTAGGGTGATGCCACGTTACTTGGTGAAATCCCAGTCAGTATGTGAAGAGCTCTGAGAAGACCTCGCCAGACTGGGTGATTTGATGATTAATTGGCAAAAATGGTTCAGAGTGAGTGAGAGATGCACACTGCAACAATCACGTATAAATTGATGGCTTTTGAACTGGCAGTGACCAACCAGAAAATATATCCTGTGATTATGGTGAAAACATTAACTCAGCATGCAATAGCAGTGGAAGAAAAGTGAATTCCAAGTTAGGGATTAATAAGAAGAGGAATGAAAATAAGATTGCCAGTATAGCAGTATTCAGTTTAATGCCAGCTGTATTTGGAATCCTATATGTGGGTCTGGTTGTATCATCTAAAAAACAGCATTGTACAGCTGGGAAGTATTTAAGAAATAGCAGCCCAAATCATTAAGGAAAAGGAGCACTTTCCCCTGAGAAAAAAGTAAAGCAATTGAATTTTTTCTAGGTAATGGGAACGTGCTAGATGTTTATAAAATTATACATAATGTGGACAAAACAAAGAGAGATTTCCTTTCCTTTCACACAACGCTAGAACTTGGAGTTGATTAGTAAAATTGATGAGCAGTAGAGCAAGGACAGAGGAAATTCTTCTTCATCCAACACATAATTGTTTTATGGAGTTCACTGTACCTAGATCTGGTAGCAGTACTTCTAATGTAACCTTCTATGATTCTATGGCTTTATGGGAGAATTAGTAAAAATCAAGACCTCTCAGTGAAGACAAGTCTGTCAACAGCCATTAGGCAGAATAGCTAAATGGTGCCTCTGTATACAGAAGCAACAGAGTTCTGAAGACCAGTTACAAGGAAGAAAGTTAGTACAGCAAGGCTATTTCCACCTTTTTTTTGTGGGGGGGCGGGGTCCTAGAGGCACTAATGAGCCAATGTGGGAAACCAAATGCTGGTCCAGTACTGCCAGATTCATTCAGGAGCAACCCTTGTTCACAAGACCACCAAGTGATCCAAATTTTCGTAAGAGTAGGAGTCAAAAGCAGCCTCTTCCTTTTGGTTGGCTCTCACTCCTGATTATATATCTGTTAGTAGTTCTCTTTCCCCAGCAGTAGTTCCTCAGAGCTAGTACCACTTCTTCCCTATGCTCCCAAATCCTCTGTTTTTCTCTTTTCTGTGGTTAAAACATGAGAATCTTAAGAAGCCATGAATTGTATTCTCCCAAATTCTGTTCTTCAAAGGTATCACTGTGTCATAGGAATAAAAGGAGAAATTGAGATTTTGTTGTCTCTCTATTCTGTTAGAAAGAGATCCATGGAAGTCTTGTGTCCATATTAGCAGCTCATAATTGTCATAATTTGGGATGTTGCAAGTCAGACGTGCAGACAGTACCAGAACAGCCTCAGATTGTTGCTGAAATGCTCTGGTGCTTTTCTTTGAGGGCTTTTTCACACCATAGCAGTATAGCACTGTGATTCCAATTTAACTGCCTTGGCCGCATTGTATGAAATCTTGGGTTTGTAGTTAGGCCAGAGGTACTAGAAGACTCTCTTGCTGAGAATTCTGAATACCCACTTCTATACACACACACTGCAAATCCTAGGATTCCATAGGGCAGTTAAAGTGGAATGGGCAGGGCTGATATGAAGGAAAATTTTTGAGGAAAAGTTGAGGTATAAATAAAGACAGTGATGGATGATGATGATGTCAATGATAAAAAAAATAGTTGGCAGAGAAATTCATGAAACATTGGATAGATGGATTATGTTCCTGCAGCTATGTTGCCAGGAACTAACTAGAGCTACTTTTCTGTTTTTGGTCAGGATTTGTATATAAATGCAGGTGGGGTGACAGTCTCCTTCTTTGAGTGGCTGAAGAATCTGAACCATGTCAGCTATGGGCGCCTCAGCTTCAAATATGAACGTGACTCCAACTACCACCTCCTCATGTCAGTGCAGCAAAGCCTGGAGAAAACATTTGGGAAGACTAGTGGAGAAATCCCAATTGTGCCCACACCAGAATTCCAGGCTAGGGTGGCAGTAAGTCATAATATCCCTAAACATACTTGATCTCTCCTCCCTGCCTGCCTCCCCCCTCCCTCTTTTTTTTTTTTTCCTCCTTGAGGATTGCTCCTAAGTGAAGACCCTGTTTCACTTGCTTGGGACAGTGTAAGGCATGATTATATTTTTGACTGGGTGGCTGGATGCCACAGGCCTTTCTCCTTTTTTGAACTGTGGCAGAACAGTCCTTGACCAGGCTGTATTCTGATGGGCTGTTTTCTAATGGGCACCTTAAGTTAATCTCTGATTATCACAAACCTCAGGATTGTACATATTTGCCAGCGTGCGGGTCCAGTTCTGATCCAGCTCAGCTTATTCAGAAAAGCATGAAGCTTCATATGGCTCCAGTGTGGATCTATGAAATACTTATAAATAATAAGAAAAGTTTTCAGCAAGGCTTCATAAGGAGTTTATGTATGTATGCTGTATCTGAATGGATGGCATGCATGTATGTATTTAAATATTTGTAATTCATCCTAGATCTAAAAATCTCAGGGAAATCATGTGACTTAATATTTTAACAACTTTAAAATTGTAAAAATTATTTTAAAATTTTGAAAGTATGGGAAACAATTTAACAAATTAAAACAATTTAAAACCAGTTAAGTTTAAACTTGTGCAGTTTTGGATGAAATCAAGGCTTTAGTAAAAAGTAATCCTTTTACTTGATTCTGAAATGAACGGTGTAGGCACGAATTGGGTTTCTAAGGTGAAGGTATTTCACAAGGTGGACACCACAGTAAAGAAGGCTCTCTCCCATATTCTCCCACAGTATATTCTCTTACTGATAGCACATAGAGAAACACCCTTCCAGCCAACCTCAGTTTTTAAGCAAGCATATACGAGGAGAGGAGCTACCTCACGTACCATGGTCCCAAGCCATTTAGGATTTTAAATGTCATCACCAGCACCTTAAGCAGAAGTGTATTGGCTGACATTGCAATTCCTTTAGGATCAGTGTTGTATGGTTTCTGTGCAATGTTGTAGTCAATAGTCTGCTGCTACATTTTGTGCTACCCTCAGCTTCTGAATTATCTTCAAGGACAGCCCCATGTAGAGTGCATTGCTGTAGGCTAATAAACAAGTTAATAGCACCTTAATGACTGTGACTAGGCTATCCCTGTTCAGGAAAGGCCACTGCTAGTGGGCTTGCCAAGGTTGACCCCAAGCATTCCAAACCTCAGAGGCAACCTAGGTTTCAGGTGACCTGCTTTCTAAGGGAAAGTACAGTCCTTTCCAGGGCAGGTAATATGCCAATTTCCAGACCGAAGAAACACCAGTCCACAAAGTCTTACTGGGATTCAGCTTCAGTTGGTTGACCCTCGCCCATCCCATCACAGTATCCAGGAACTGGTCCAGTACCTTCAGTGCCCCAGCTGATTTCAGTGACAAGGAGAAGAGCTGTGTGTCACAAGAATAGTGAAGGCACCCAGGAATAAGCTTTTTGGTGGGGGGTGGGAGAAGCAACATCTTGTTGAGTATGATATACCAACTCTGTGTACAATATTTTTTATGTCCGTTTCCAGAAATTAAAGGAATACACATGTGATTGTCTCATTTTATCTTCATAGCAGTGTTGGGGAAAAGCTAGACTCGTAGCAGTGTGCCTTGTGAATTACACGGCTCACAGTTAATGAAAAGTATGTAAAACTCATGTCTTTTTCAAACTTGTCTATTTTTTATAGGGTGCCTCAGAGAAAGATATTGTGCACTCAGGCTTGGCTTTCACCATGGAACGTTCAGCCAGAGTAGGTGCCCCAATGGAAATTTCTCTGCTTATTCTCTCTCTGTTTTTAAAAAAGATTCAAGGCAAATCATTATTGTCACATAGTGGATGTTTCCTACCTTTTGCTGATTTTTTTTGTTTGCTTCTGTAATACCTTTAATAGCATGCTCAAAAACAGTCCTCTAATTCTTTGTGACTACCACCTTTGAAACTTTGGCTTAGGACAAGAATACTGACTGGGGTCATCTTTGCTTATGTCTGTATTCTATTTTTTTAGCAAATCATGAACACAGCTACAACGTACAACCTAGGCTTGGACCAGAGAACTGCTGCTTACGTGTGTGCCATAGAAAAGGTCTTTAAAGTTTACAGTGAGTCAAGTTTCACTTACTAAGGCTACCTGCCTGCAGTCATCTTTCTGTTGGTACAGAGTATATGTGTTTCCAAAGAAAAGAAGAAAACTCACCATGAGAAAGTGAGCACTAGGTGTCGCTGTGGAGTCCTATAAGCTTTCTGTTCTGTTTGTACATCCTTCCTCCTCTTTCTGTGCCCAGTATCCTTGCTGCACAGTGGTAAGCCATATTTGAGCAGTTATTTTTTTACGTCTGCAGGTGGTGCCAGCAGTCTGGAGATGCTGCTGCTGTTTTACTGAATTGCAGTGTAATTGTTGAAATTAAGTGTCTGCTGGAATGTTGTCTCTTATCCTTTGTTTTATTCAGTGTGGCTCTGATTTTTGTGTGTTTGGGTACCCTTGTTTCAGATATTTTACACAAGTCACAACTTTTGGCCCAAATCCCTTGCTTCTTGAGCTGTGCCAGTGGTGCCTTTACATCTGCTTGATGACATCTTCTGCAGAGGATAAACATAATTACAAGTTGGTCTACCTCACTTCTCCGTGCCATAAAGATGGAGGTCTGAGGTCTAGCACAGATTTTATTCCTTGCATACATTTCCATCACATTACATTATTTCAAATGCCACATTACATAATCCACACCTACAGCTGTATTTTCAGTGAGTTGCTTTTTCATCTTTTTGTGCCTCCTCATGCATTCGCAGAATTTTAAGTGTTTTCTTATATAGAAACAGTAGAAGTGACTGTTACCTGAGATGCTATCTTTTTCAGGATGCATTTGCACTAAGCAATGTGTTGGCTAGGAGGCCTGGATACCCTGAAGGCACCAGATCCCATTAGAGCTTAGAAATGAAGGTCAGACCTGTTACGGTAATACTTGGATTAGGGGGCTACCAAGGGATACAATGTGCTGTAAGCTGTGTTTCAGTGGCAATGGCAAACCATCTCTGAGTATTCCCTGCCTAAGAAAACCGGATGAAATTCATGGGTTCACTGTAAATCATCAGGTGACCTAAAAGCGCACACACACACACAGTTTTGACAACATTATGGCCTGCATTCTGCTCCATAATGTAAGCTGCTAAACCTGTCTTGTTATTACTTTCTGCCTGACTTAAAGTAGTGGTAGGAAGATCAAGATTTCTGTACCCCATCCACCGGAGCTTACCTTCAGGTTCATATTCACACCTTTGGTTGCAGCCTTTGTTCACCACCATATGCCATCCAAAGATTTCTTCATTGCACCTTTGGTTTGAAGACTGTTGATGGATTGAAGAAATCTTGGAAGATGGTCTGTTTTTTGGTGTCCAAGGCTACTGGGCAATAACCTTTCAAAATAATCCTCTCCTAGGGCAAAAATCACTGTGCTATGTTGACCATTGTGATAGAATTGTTGGAATGAAAACCTTAGTCTTTGGTAGACAAGTATCAGAATACCTGTAGTTTGGCTATGCTCCCTTCAGTGATGGGTTTTGTTCTATATTGGTAAGGTAAATGTAGAATGTTTTCTGGAGGATTCAGCTCATTGCCTGTGTACATGCTGGGTTGGGACGGCAGGTGTAGATGGAGTGCGTGTCTAGAGCCAATATCGTATACTGTTGCACAGATGCAATCTAATCAACTTGCCTGTATTACTGTTGTTTGTGTGGTGTTACCTCTCATTTTGATGAGCCACTCTGCCTATTGACTAAGGGCTACTGTTACAAGCTTAAGCTTCAACGTGAGCCAGAGGTACTCAGATCACTTTGTAGCTATGACTTCCTGCGTGAACATGACAAAGAAGAGGAACCTCAGTTTCAGCACAGATCTAGATATGGGAGTTGGGTTAATTTTAAAAGCTGCTGGCAAAACAGCAATAAGGACATTTGGAAAAGAGTCACATTGTGACTGTGGTATCTTTTTTTTTCTTTCAGTTTAACAATGTTATAAAGATTATTAGCCCTATGGAATTGCTGGTCTGCCTGAAGGCATTGTTAACCTAATAGTGCTATCCCAGACAAATTTAATGGCAGGAGGTGTAATGTATAATGGGCAATTATCACATATAATAAATGCCCAGTTCTTTAGTTGTTCCTCAAGGCTGTAGATTCATGCCTCACTTTGTGTTACGCCAAATGAACATTTCTGGTTTGGGGGTGTAATGGTGATGGGTGGGAATGTCAAAGGTCAGATACAATTTGGGCCATATTGCTTCTAGGTGCATTATAATGGATAACCCCTGTTCTGTACTGGCACATAATTTGTCTGCGCATTTTTGCCTGCAGTTAGACGGTATCCCTCACTCAGTGGGTTAAAAGCTGTTTGCAATCAAAAATGTCTGCCAGGTTGTTACTGACAACAGGTGGGACATTGCTTGGAACAGATTTACAGTGCCATATTCTCACTGGAAAACAGGGGAGGGGGCTGGAGCTTTTGTCTCCAGTCATTTGATCATGTGGCTGTCTCAGCACCCATGCTCTCATGCAGGTTCCATTTTGCACCACCTCCCAAATTGGCAGGCTGGACAAGGCTGCAATTGAATCGTACATTGAATAATTCAGAAAATTTTAGGATTCCCATATAGCAGCAGTGTGATGCGAATAAAGAAAACTAATTAATTGTGGAAAAATTGATTCAGTGAATCCTTCTAGCATAATTCTAAAGGTAGTTCTTTACAGAACTCTCCCCCACATGTCTGTAGCCTCATAGAATCATTACCATAAAAGTGCAGACCTAATAGAGATCTTGGTGTCAGGCTTACATCCTAGCCTTGTTGTTGTTGTTAACAGGCAAACCTGTGGATGAAAGACCTCCAAGTTGCTCTGTCATCAGCCACCCTGCTCAGGTCTTTGCAGAGTCAGGGACATATCTTGCTTGCTTGAGTCTATCCATCTGTGATGCGGTCTTCCTCTTTTTCTACTGCCTCCTACCTCACCAAGCATCACTGTCTTCTCTATTGACTCATGTCTCCTCATGATATGTCCAAAGTAGGATAGCCTCAGTTTAGTCATCTTGCCTACTAGGGAGAGTTCAGGTTTGATTTGCTCTAGAATCCATTTATTTGTCTTTTTAGCAGTCCAGGGTATCCATAGAAGCATCACATTTCAAAAGAGTTTTCTTCCTGTCAACTTTTTTCACTGTCCAGCTTTCACAACCATACATAAAAATTGGAAATATGATGGCATGGACAGCCCTAACTTTAGCATTCGATAATATAGCTTTACACTTCAGAATCTTATCTAGTTCATTCATAGCTGCCCTTCCAAGTCCTAGTCTTCTTCTGATTTCTTGATTCCTGTCTCCATTCTGATTAATAACTGAGGCAAGGTATAGAAAATCTTGAACCATTTCAGCTTCTTCATCATCTACTTTAAGATTACATAAATCATCTGTGGTTTTGTTTTCTTAATGTTCAACTGTAAACCTGCCTGTGGACGTTCTTTCTTGACTTTCTTCAGTAATCATTCCAGACCTTTGCTGTTTTCTGCTGGTAGTATGGTGTCATCTGCTTATCTTAAATTGTTGATATGCCTTCCTCCAATTTTCACGCCTCCTACCTCTGACTCTAATCTTGCTTTACATATGATATTTCAGCATACAAGTTAAATAGATAGCATGATAAAATGTAGCCTTGCCTAACCCCCTTGCCAATTGGAAACCATTCTGCTCCTCCACATTCAGTCCTAACAGTAGCCCTTTGTTCTGCGTACAGGTCAGTCAAATGTTGTGGCACCCCTGCCCTCCTTTAAGAGTGATCCATAGTTTCTCCTGGTCTCCACAGTCAAAGGCTTTGCTGTAATATATGAAGTACAGGCTAATTTTCTTTTCAAATTTCAGAAGGTCTGGCTAATCATGAGCCTTGTGAAGGTTTAACAGCCTAGAGTGTCTTTAGTTGGTAGTAGGTGTGCCAGGTTCAGGCTGAATGCTGAAAATCTTTTTGCCTTTTGACTGTTGTCTGTAAAGGTGGAGGAAAAATACTTTACAGCATCTTTAGTAAGTGTATCACTGGAAAATTACCAGTTCTTCAGGTGACATGTTCCTCCTTGTTGGGAAGAAATGTCATTTTCTGTCACCCTGGGCGTCACTGCTCTGTCGTGCTGCAGAAATCATCCTGGAAAGACAATGCAGTCAGCATGGCAAATGATTTGGCGCAGGGGGAGGCACTGTTGGCTGTGCTTGGTTGCTCTTGAGATGTGTGCTAGGAATACTGTATAGTGGCTGATGAGTTCTTCATCCATGTGCTGCCAAAACTAATGTCTGAATCCAGAGGTATTCTCTGCCTGATTTGACTGGAACTTTAACACACTTGAGCTTCTCCATTTTGCTTAAGAGGAATAATACCTAAAATTGGCCCATATTGAGCATCATGCTGACAACCAATCACCATAGCAGTGCAATTTCCCCCCTCTTCTCCTGCCAGCAGTCCTGCAGGGAGCCTCAAAACTGGTTTTGGTGGAGTTGACGGTCCTCTAAGGGACATTTAGGTGTTAAGGAGAAGGCAGGTTATACATGAATACTATATAGCATGGCTGCTATTGTTTCTAATTAGTAGATTTTGTCTTCTTCTAATACTACATTATTGCACATTTATTTAGTTTGGCTTTCCTATATGACCCTTGCAATCTGCACATCTGAAATTGGGGAGCACTTCTTATAGGAAGTGCTTTCCTATTAACATAGGAAAAAACAATTGCCAGAGGTTGAGCTGCACCATGGCACCTTGGGGCTGCATTCTTCTGCCCCATCCCTGTGCCAAAAATTCTTTTTTACTTAAAAATGGGGAAAAAATGCCTCCTAGGGCTTGTGAACTTGAAAACGTGTACAGAGAATTTGAGTCTTTTTTGTTTTCTTGATAAAGGTATTAACACAATATGGACTTTAAAATCTTCCTTTTGGAATGTTTGTGGTGTTCTGTATAATTCCTAAACTATTACCTGTATTTTAGTACCATGGATCCATATAGTCTTTGTTCACCTGTCTTGCCAGTTTAACACCTCTGCTGCTGCTGTTCTTTCTTCCTTGCTGCAATGACATTGCATGGGTACTCTCTTACAGTGCCATAGAACTGTTTCTCTAAAAGTTTTTCTTTTCTCAGTTCTGGTGGATAAGAGGGAATAAGCCACATGACTGAAAGTGTCAAACAAGTAAATGAAACAAGATTGCACAACCAGGGAAATCTGTCTTGACGGTAACTTTGTTCTGTCTATGTGGTGATTTAGGCAATGATGCACTAACATCTGCTTTGTACTTTATCCCTGATTATTGTGAGCTAGTCTTTAAGTTAGACTTGTCATTGAGATTGGCATCTGCACAGAAGATTTCCAACTCTTCGAAGCCTTTTTGTTTAGATCAGAATATTACATGTGTCATCAGCACCATCATATTGTGCACTGTGAGGATTCCAGCCCCAGTATCAGTGGCCTTCACAGATGAAGGATGACTTCTCCATTTCCTGGTATTTTTTTAAATATATTTTCAACGCATTTTGAGCATTACTAGTGAATAGTTAGTAAACTAGTTAGTGGCAAAATAGAAGTATAAATAGCACAGGTAATGAAGAAAGGAAATTACTGTTTGTTTTATTATTGCTAGAAGGTAAACTTCCAAATCATGGTGAATAACCTGTGGAACCTCTTGTTCATCAGTCTTGGGACTATTTTATTCAGTATTTTAATTGATGCGTCCTAGCGGGGGGCTGCTATAGGGAAGGGTCTTATGGGCTTAGTCGTGTAGAATAAAATAAGCAGCTTCTTGAGGCAAAGTGCATGAAATGCAGCAGGACTGAATGTGAATTCACACTTGTTATTGAAGCAATGGTTTTTGTTGCCGGCTGAGGGCCTTGGCTGAAAATGCAGAGGAGGTAATTCATAACTACTTAATGGAGTAATAAAGTTTGACATAAACTTCTGCATCAGCAGGATTTGTGAACACTGGACAGAATCTAACATAGAATCATTATTTTGAAGAGTTTTGGAGTTATTACCTAGCTCTCTGTGTGATGTGTGTGTCAGTTTAGTAGGAACTATAGTAAAGGCTAGAATTAATAGCTACATACTACTACATAGTATTACATAGTATGTTGAGACATCAACAAGGAGAATCAGACTAATTTATTCTAATGGAATTGTGTAAAAATGTTGATTACTGTATAGTAATGTTGATTACTGTATAGAAAGGAGCCAGCCAGACTGGATGGTGGTTTGAGCTTTAGAGTAGGAGTCTGGAGATGAGGGCTCAAATCCCTATACTTAACCTGGGGTGTGGGGAGCAGGTGAGGAAGGGGTGGGGGATGCAGTGCGGAATAGGTAGAGAAGTAGTACAGGAATATCTGGCTAAACTAGATGAATTCAAGTCTCCAAGGCCAGATGAATTATATCCAAGGATATTAAAAGAACTGGCAGGAGTCATTTCTGAACCACTCGCAATAATCTTTGAGAACTCTTGGAGAATAAGAGAAGTCCCAGCACACTGGAGGAGGGCAAATGTTGTCCCCATCTTCAAGAAGGGAAAAAAGAGGACCCAAATAATTATCGCCTGGTCAACCTGACATCAATACCAGGAAAGATCCTAGAGCAGATCATTAAACAGTTAGTTTGCAATTACTTAGAAAGCAATACCATAATCACTAGAAGTCAACATGGATTTCTCAGAAATAAGTCATGCCAGACTAATCTTATCTCTTTTTATGACAGGGTTACAAGCTTGAAAGATGAAAGGAATGCTATAGATGGAGCATATCTTGATTTCAGTAAGGCCTTTGACAAAGTTCCCCATGACATTCTTGCAAAGAAGCTAGTAAAGTGCAGCCTGGGCAGGGCTACTGTTAGGTGGATTTGTAATTGGTTGACCAACTGAACTCAAAGGGTGCTCACCAATGGCTGCTTTTCATCCTGGAGAGAAGTGACTAGTGGGGTACCGCAGATTCTGTCCTGGGCCCAGTGCTATTCAACATCTTTATCAATGACTTGGATGAAGGAGTAGAGGACATGCTGATCAACTTTGCAGATGACACCAAATTGGGAGGGGTTGCTCATATGCTAGAGGATAGGATCAAAATTCAAAATGATCTTGACAGATTGGAGAGCTGGGCCAGAGCTAACAAAATGAATTTCAACAGAGGGAAATGTAAGGTCCTGCACTTCGGGAGAAAAAATGGAATGTGCAAATATAGGATGGGGGACACGTGGCTGGATAGCAGTACGTGTGAAAGGGATCTAGGAGTCTTGGTCGATCACAAGCTGAACATGAGTTAGCAGTGTGATGCAGCAGTCAAGAAAGCCAACACGATTCTTGGCTGCATCAATAAGAGTATGGTGTCTAGATCAAGGGAGATAAAAGTATAATAGTAACACTCTATTCTGCATTGGTTAAACCTCATTTGGAATATTGTGTCCATTTCTGGGCACCTCAATTCAAGAAGGATATCGACAAGTTGGAACGTGTCCAGAGGAGAGCGACCAAAATGGTGAAGGGTCTGGAAGTCATGCCCTATGAGGAACAGCTTAGGGAACTGGGTGTGTTTAGTCTGCAGAAGAGGTTAAGAGGATACATGACAGCTATATTTAAATATTTGAAGGGATGTCATGTCGAGGAGGGAATGGGCTTGTTTTCCACTGCTCCAAGGAGCAATGGATTAAAGCTGCAGGAAAGGAGATTCCACCTGAGCCTCAGGAAGAACTTCCTGATGGTCAAAGCTGTCCAGCAGTGGAATATGCTGCCTCGGAGTATGGTGGAGTTTCCTTCTTTGGAAGTTTTTAAGCAGAGGCTGGATGGCCTTCTGTTGGGAATTCTTTGATGTGTGTTCCTGCATAGCAGGAGGTTGGACTGGATGGCCCTTGTGGTCCCTTCCAACTCTATGATTCTATGATCTGAGTGACTTATGCAAGTCACATTCTCTCAGCTTCAAGGGAAGACAGTGGCAAACCGCTGCTGAACAAATCTTGCCAAAAAACCCACAAAACCCTGTGATAGGGTCACCTTAGGGTTGCTGTAAATCAGAAACATCTTGAAGGCACACTAGAACAACGTATAGGCAGGAACATATTAAAAAAATCAGAGGATGGGAAGTGGGAAGGGACTGAGGAATGTTTGTCTAGAAGGCAGCAATAATGGAAATAGTGGAAGAGTTTTTACCAGATTTTTTTTTAAGGCTTGTAATCAAGACTGTGAGAATTATTTCTACAACAAAATAATGTAAAAATTAGCTGCCACAGGTGTTTTTTATGGCTATTTTAGCAATAGTGCTGATGTTGGATGGGCAGTTTAGTGGAGATGAACAACCACTGAAGAGAGCATATACCTAAAAAAAGATGTGTTCAGCAAATCTTTGTTATGCGAAACCTTTTCATTTTCAGAACTGTAGGGTATAGAATGTCTTCTGTCATTCGCAATCTCTCATAAAAACAGCTGTGGAGTAGGCTTTTCCTCTCATTTTTTCTAAACATACAGATGGAATTAATTCAGCAAAACCTCTACATGCTATCTCTCATTTATCACATGTGCAACACTTCATGTTATGAAAGGCCAGGGACTCATAGTTTCGATAACCATATATACAGGCTGGGTGTGCATTTGTTTGTACTGTTCCATACTGGTAACTGCTTGGCACTGTCACAGTTAGGTTAGTGAGTTGTGACTGGTTGGGTAGTTGCAAACAAGGATAGAGCTCCCCTATCTTTTAAATGTTGTGTATGAAAGCAGATTTTGGTAGAGATGGCTTAATAATGTCAGAGCATCTCTCCTGTATCAGGCCAAAGGATTAACTATTACTCCAGCATGTTTTTCACAGTGGACAAGTAGAGGCCATTGGAAATGTCACAAGCCAGAAATGAATGCAGTTAACACCCTTCTGCTCATTTTCTTTAGCCATACATAATTTGGAGACATACTGCTTCTGAGCCTGGAGACAGAATGTAGTCATCACGATTTTGTCCCAAAAGCTGTCTAGAATAGAGGCCGTAACCAGCCTTTATGGTAGGAAATTTCATAAATGATCTGTGTACTGTGTATTTTATTTGGTTTGGTTTAAGTCTCTTCCAGTTGGCTTCATTGGTAGAGCTTGGCTTCAAGTTTTATGAGGGAAGGAGCAAAACACTGTACATGGTATGTAAACATTGTATTTTCCCTTCACTTTTATAAACACTGATCACACCCTTTACTCTTTCTCTACCTTTTCCTTAAAAATCTCCATTCATTATGCTTTCCTTGTAGGGAAGGTGTTTTAGGCCTTTAATAATTTTGGTTGGCCTTCCAGAAAATTTTCTAGCTCTGCAATATCCTTTTTGTAAAGTTTATACCAAATTCTAAGTGTTGTTGAACTACAGATTGGTCTGATGAAGGGATTATGACACTACCAGTTCTATTTTCAGTTTGTTTTCTATGATTCCTAGCTTGTTAAAGAAGGGTGAGAAAAGGATGCAGACTGCTGAAGTGGCCTTGGTCTTTTCAACTGTTTTAAAAGCTATTTTGTTCCAATGATTTTTACTTGCCCATTCTTAGGGAGGAGAAGTTCTACTAGTTTTGCAGCGGTTTAGTTTTTCTTTGCTAAAAAGCAGTTATATCTAGGAAGTACTGGTTGCACTGTCTCAGGCCTCTCAAAAGCAAATAGCTGCAGGTTAGCCAGCCCAAAAAAGCTGCCTTATTTACATCACAAAGCAATGGCTCCCCTCTTCACTTGTGAACAGTGTGAACACAGACAAGCAGCTACAGAGAAGAGTTGGCTTTATTCATGGACACAGGGGCAGCTGTGTCACTGGCAGCTGCCCCAGGATTGCACACACAGCGACAGTGGGAGGTATATATCCATGCCACAGTCACAACATAGAGCGCTGGGGGCAGGAAAGGGAGGGCACTCCTTTTGTCCGGGATACACAGACACAACTTCTGCACTGTCAAAATCATGGAGTCTCTGTTACAAGAACAGGGGAGTCAGGAAAGGGAGAAGTCACAAAGGCGTAAACAATCCATTCAGAAATATAAAAAAAAGTTCCACCAATGGTAATGGAGCGGAGCTGGCGTGATTCACGTGCAAGCAAATGTACAGCAGGCCCCGGCGTGGGGTCCCAGCCGAGGTGATGGAATGCTCTGCTTTAAAACGGAGAAGGTACAACATGCTTCTTACAGACACAGGGAAGCCTGGCCTTACTGTGCTGGGAGGGAGACAGGGCAGTAAGGCTGGGCTCACAAAGGCGCGCATACACAAACCACTGCGGCCAGGGTTTGTCTTCAGAATTCTTTGTTTCTCTTAATGCTAAAGACCACGATACATAAAACACAGATCCCGATGAGGTCCCTTGGAGCAGAACTGGAGGAAGAACTCATGACAGTGTAGGGTGTGGGGGCTCCTCTCCATCACCATCTGTGTCAAGGCCTTTCTTTGGAGAGGCGGAGGAGGGTGGGGAGAGGGAGGGTCATTATTGTTACTGTGCTGCTGGTGGAAGTGTCGGGAATGGGGATGGCCATTATGCTTCCGGCTCATATTCCTGATATTCCTCCTGGAGAGAAAGAAAGAGCATGACTTCATGAGATGAAAGGAGGACATGGGCCCAAGCAACTCTGTGCTGGGGCTTATCAATAGCCAGCTCAGGGATGCATGGACAATTCCATGTACTCATGTAGGCTCTTGGCTATCTACTTTTTCTTGGCTTAGGATGAGCAGCTGCTTGTGTTACAACCAAATACTAACAAGCCCCCACATTTGGCCTTTCCTTTGGGTTCACTGCATATCGGCCCAATAAAAACTGTTATGAATACAGCTATTTTGTTCTCTAGGACCCTACGGAAAGTTTCTTTTTTCCTTTTGAGTGCATGCCTATCCTGTACTTCAGATTTGTCCTGGATTGAAGGAAACAGCTTTGTACTGAGGTGTTGGTCCCTATAGCTCAATATTGTGTATCCTGTCTGGCAGTCGCTTGCCAGGTTTTCTGCCAAGGATTTAACCTGGACTCCTTAGTGTGTAAAATCTGTGCTTTATCACTGGAGCTGAGGGCTCTCGTCCTTTCTCATATACTGCTTGCCTGTGCCTTGATCCTGCCATGGATCAGCTGTTGGTGAGACACATGGAAGCCTAAGATATTTCTATTTCCAAATCTTCCCACCTCCAGTTCTCCACCTAATTCTCCTCTACTCACCTGAGGTGGCTCTTCATAGTTTTCTCCCTCAGGTTCCAACAGTGGCTCTATCAGTGGTTCCTCCACAGCTTCTTGACCAACTTCCTCAGGCTGACAGAAAAAGAATTACACATTATTTATGGTAGTCAGTGTTCCTCCAGTCTGAAAGCCCCATAAATAAACAAATTTGAGTATTGTGGGAACCCAGGTATTTCATTTAAAGTTATCTTTATTTATTTAAGTTATCTAAGACATATATGTGATATGCATTTTACAGTCATCTTTTAGAAAACAGCAAAGACCAGCCATTTAGTAGCATTGAGCATTCCTTATGCTGAGAACAGAGAGATGAAGAGAAGGACATACCTTGCAGCCCTTGTTTTCTATGATTGCTGATACTAGAGGACCACATGAGAGAGGACAGACATGCATTGTTCTTCCCTGAAGTCACTAATGGCTAGTCATATGGTTATAAAACCTCTTGCCTCTAGGCAGCCAACTGGGAGTCTGTGATAGTATTTGTGGGGCTGCTGGTGGTGGGGATTTTGGCTTTGCTGAGTCACATTCCCAGTCTGCAGCTTTTGCCTGTATCATGTCTGTGCTATATTCACACTGTCTGTTCCAATAACTCCAAGCAATGATTTATACCTTCCCAATTTCTCTCCTGGATCCTTTTTCTACTGCAGCTACCATTCTAGATAGTTCCCATGGGTCCACTGACACTTTTGTTTCTCCCAGGTTCCTTTTAACTTTCAAAAACCTGTTTGTACAGAGAGAGGGTGTCAGGCCATGGCATCGTGTTGTCACATGAAAAGGGGAACAAGCATTTCTCAAATTCTTCTACTCTATCCACAGACTGCCCTTCAAATAAGTGAGCTGATCAGAGCTGATATCTGATGGTCTGGCTTACAAATGTTTAGATGTTTATGAGAGGCTTGACTGTTTTATTTCCCTGTCTTCCCTTCCACTGTAATGGCTTCCTGAGACTATAGCTGGCAGATGTGTGATGCTTGATTTATCTGTCACCAAGTCCCACTACTTCTCTTTGGCTTGAGAAAGGTGTCAGTTGTGATTGGGACAGCATAGTCAGTTCCTTCCCCATCACAAAACAGGAGCTGACCCAAGGCAGGGGAAGAGGAGGGAGGCCGCTGCACAGTACCCTTCCCCCATGCTGAGTAGAAGAGAGTGCTTGCTCCTGCCCGGCTGTGCTGGCCTCATTTCTGCTTCAGCTGTTGCTATTTTAAGCTAAGCTGGAAGCAAACAGCTCAGTGGCAGCTCGGCTGCAAGATTCAAGAGCCCTTCCTCAGATCGACCAGCCCTGCAGCTGCCAGACCACTTCAATGCATGCTGCCTGCCTGCTTGCCCACCCACCCGCTGCTGAGAAACATAGTCACTCTCCAGCTTGCACGTAGGCATGCCTCTGAGCGCCTGCCAGCACAAACAGACACATTGATATTTAAAAAAAAACCTGAAACACATGAATGCACACTGATGCATGACACCAGCATAGATAAATACAAATACATCTTTTGAACATGTATGGTTGTCACTAGCACAGAGATGTACAGACAGACTGGATCTGTGCTCACATATGCAGTCATCTCATGTTATCATATGATGCACGTATGCATATTTGCTCTTGTGCATGTCGGTTCCTGCACATACTCTTCATGCTTTCTCCATCTGAGAAATGTCAGGATGCACAAGTGTCCTGGACATTCTCATGTCACTTCCACCCAAGCTTAATGTCATTCTGTCTTCTGTTGCTTGCCCCTTATCCACTTGTGTTCCTCCAGGTAGCAGGGCACAGGAGAACCCAGCAGTATGGCCACAGTTCTGTTTGTGCAATGGGATTGACAAGCAGGACCTTGTACCAATAGCAGATGTCTGTCCTGTCTACTAATTTCCCCAGCAGGGCTTCAGAATAAGCTGCCTTTCCTTTCTATGAGAGAGACCATGGGCTCCAGATGGTGTCTTAGTAACTCTCAGAATCAGTGGATGGGTATATGGGATGCTCACCTTCAGGTCAGTTGGGAATTCATCTTTCTTGACCAAGCCTGTGGCAGCTGCGATATTGCCAGCCCCTGAGAAGACAGCTCCACCCAGCTGGGACGCCTGCTCCTTCGTCTTCTCTGCAACTGTGAAACCCACAAGAGAAACATCAGCTATCTTACAGGACTGTGTGATTGTTCTTTACACTGGATTCACAGTATGTGGCTTTTCCACAGCCTTCATTTAGGACAATGGACCTTGACCTCTGTAAGGTTATCCAGTAGGGCTATCATAAGTAATGGTGAGTAAAGCTGACAGATTGATCACTTCCTTGGCTATATACCTATGTGTTCCATGGGATAAAGCAATAACCCTTCCTTTACCATAGGACTGGCATCCTTCTCTGCTTCACAGTCTTATTTCTTCCCAATCGGGTAAGCCCATTCCCTTTCCCATCCCAGGCCTTCTAATAGCTCATGTTCACCAAACCACCTTGTTTCCTGTGGCCATATGCTGGGGTTGTATCCTAGCCAGTCTCTTCAGCTGGCTCTGCAGGCGCGTGAGAAGCAGACTTCCCAGGCTTTGTCCTGGGCCCAGTTACATAAGAGGCTTTAGCGACATCACTGGCCTATTAGCCTGTGATCTCTTTAGCACAGCCGCCCACTCAGTGACCAGGCAATGTCGATCTGTGAGAAAAGAGGGGGTGGGGGGTGGGGCATGTCTGACCCAAAAAAGAAAACCACCGAGTACCTGAGGCCACACCAGCAACACCTTCCCGAGTTTTGCTTCCTACAAAGAAAGAGAAATAAATTATTAACAATCAAAAGAGCCAGTTGTGTGTAGCTTTAGTGGGGTTGAAATGTGCAGTGCAACAGGCATATAGGATAAAGGGTAGAATTCACTCCAGCTTATCAATACCCATCTACATTGTCTTTCCTCAAAGAAAGACAGGGTTGGGGCTTTTTGGTTTTGTTTTGTTTTTAATCCTAGAGGAAAATTTATCTGCGACAGAACACTTCTTTATACAGCCTGTCTTTCATCCCTCCTGTCCACATGGAGCTGTCCTGTTTCAATTTGCCTTCTGAAGGAATAGAAGAAGCCATTTAGGACATCAGTCATTCAGGAAAAGGGCCGCAGCAGAGAGTTATTTCCAGTGGTGTGCCTCTTCCTTAGAACACCTGCCCCTGGCCATCCTGCAGATGCCTATGAACTGAAAAATTAAGTGCATCTAAGTGCCCAGTCCCTGAAAGGAAAGGTTCACACTCCTGTCATTGACTGTATGCCTCAGATTTGCCCATTGTTTAATAAATTAATCATAAATTATTTTAATGTATAATTATCAGTGTTGTTTTCCCCCCGTGAGGTTCCAGCTTAAGGTTGGAAGTGCTTGCTTCAAGAGCCATTCTAGCCAAATGAGGATGGATTAGCTTCTTTTGGGGGTTTTCAAATAAGAGACTTTCATGTTTGCATTGGAACAAAGCACACTTGATGTTGGAGCAGTTCCAGAGATCTGGTAGGAAAAAATGACCTTCTGTTAACACATTCACCCCCTCGTACAGCCACAACATTACTGGGAGGAGCAAGTGATGGGGAATGGATAGTAAAAACATGGTGTAGTCCTAAAGCAGATTGGAAACATTTGAATGGATTCAAATAGGCGGAGAGGTGCTGCAATGCATCTGTTATCTTAGGATTTACCACAGGCATGCTAATTGAACAAAACAAAACTGGTGTGGTAAGACCTTATAAATAGAGGCAAGGATTAACTGAAGGACAGGGCACACTGTATGTCAGGGAATCAGGGCAAAGGATGACAGGGCTCCTTCACCTTTAATACAGAAGGAGAGGGAACTGTGACATACAAAATGTTCTCACTACTGAGAAGGTGATGAGTACAGTCCTTCCTTGTCTCCAGCCACTGTAAGGTTTATGTGGAGGGGACAATTCTGGAAAGAGGGTTGCTGAGAGTCGGGTTCCTGTGCCTTACTCTGGTATTATCAAGGCTCTGTTACTTCTACAAAATAGGTAGGCCATGCGTCAGGATTACCGTCTAGGTTCCAGTACCAACCTAGTCCGCTGACTTTAAGGACCAATTTTAGTTCATTGGGCCCTTTTAAAAAAAAAGCCATTGAACTGGTGCCTCTATTTAAATAGTGGTTCTCTAAGTAGGGACTTTGTGTAGTGCCTTCTTCCTGCCTATTGTCTTGGAGCTTGACTAAATTTATTAATTAGGTACTTCTGTCCATTTTTTTCCAAGCAAAAAGCTATTACAAATCAGTTTACAGCACAATTGAAAGAACAGCAATACAATTTAGCTTTGGCCATGCACCTCACTGACCTCTGATCTTTGTTGCATTGAACTCAACCCTGTCTCTTTTGGGCTGCCCACTAGCTTCTGGTGTTCTGAGATGGGGCAACTGGTTGGGTAAGCCCCAGAACTTGATCACCTGTAGCATAACTACAATAAGGGGCCTGGCAGTCTGCCCTAATGACTCCATGTTACAGTGGAGAAAGGTCATGGCACAGAGGTTAAATGGAAAAGAAGGGACTGAAGAATGTAGTGCTCATCTTGAAATAAATCTGTCTTGCTCTCCTCCTGCACTTGAAAAGCTTTACAACAATGTGACAGGAATTATTACACATTCTGCTGCTGCCTTTCCCAACATGTACCCTTCAGGTGTTTTGGATTACAACTTTCATCAGCCCTACCAGCATGGCCAGTGGTCAAAGGTAGTGAGAATTAATAGCCCAAACATTGTGAGGTGATGGTGTGCTGAAACAGGCTTGCCTACTGGGAAGCTCAAGTGTAACAATAGGGAGGAACTAATTATATAACTGTAATCATGAACTGGATTGTTGCATTCTTCAGGCTTAAACAAAATCCATCCCTCTGCCTGTATTATGCAAAAGGGAGGGTGTAAAGAGGTGAAAAATATTAAAGAGGTTACAAAATGCATTACGATGACCCTAATCTGAAGAGGTGGGTTTATATCAACGAAAGCTCATGCAAAAATAGAAACCAGTTAGTTTTAAAGGTGCTATCATACTTCCTTTTTTTCCCCTTCCATCCTCCTTTTTTTAAAAAAATCTAACCATCAATATTCTCTTCGGCATATTATAATGAACACATCTCAGAAATCTATTGTTCAGGCCTCACACACCTCAGTTCTGTGTATTTCTGCTCAAGTAAAGGCAACAATGCAGCAAGCTTTCTGCACTGCAAACCATTACTCAGTAACATGCAGCAACTTTTCAGGCTTTAAATATCTCCATCCCTCATTGGCAATAACAGCAGACAAGCTTATGGAACCTATGGGGAAAACTCTGCAAGCCAGAGGTTCCCCATCCTGGGTTCAGGCCTAAAGCTCATGAAGGTTTTCTGAGCCATAGTATGAGAGACTGCAAGTGGAAGTTCACAATAATGCCCCACTTTCATGTACAATACACACCTATGAGGAAGAAGGCCAGGATATAGCATTTCCCTCAAAGCCTGTGAAGCGCTGCTGGGCTAGATGTTGTATGGAAAAGCATTAAAGAGCCATTCCAGTGGTTAGCCTCAACTTGCGGTAGGATTACCATCTCAGTAAGAACTAGACCTCTCAGATTCTTAGAGATAGCATGTTTCTCTGCAGCCATTTATATTGCTTTGTTTAGTTGTGGAACTTGCAGTATTCAAACTAAAATAGACTTAATCCCAGGAAGTATTTAACTGTTATTTTAATGGTGATGGGAAAGAAAGGCTTGTCTGGCTAAACCTTAAGGCAGGGGTGGGGGAGTAGGGGCCCTCTGAATTTTGTAGGACTGTATCAGCTTTAGCCAGCAATGCCAGTAGTACATCTGGAAAGCCACACCCCTTTCTAACTGCTACACTACAAAAATCAATGATTTGTATTCTAGTTGAACTGCAGCAGGCTTCCACAAAGAATCTTGTATTTGTTGTTTAGTGTGCTGAGACTTTTCTGTTCAGACTTGCTTGGTCCATTCATAGGCCTGGAGTTCTGATGATTCCCTGCTGAAAGGGAGCAGTTGGCCATCCTGTAGGACAGAGCGAGAGAGCTCCCTCAGTCAACAGAGGCAACAGCAAGATGTAAGAAGAGACAACTGTGAGCGGCATAGCTTGCCAGATGCCCCCTCAAAAGATTTGCTCTCTTAATGCCACTGCTAAAGGAAGATTCAACTGCCAGCCTAGGCAGTTTCTGTAGGTAGGATGGATGGGGATGACATCTTTTTGTTCAGTTCTTACAACAAAATGTCTTGGCCCAGCCCCGACTGACATTAAGATTGTCAAATATACCAAGCTAAGGAGAGACTGTTATAACTTCCACTGAGTTCAAGGGAACTTTCTCGTAAGTAAATTCAACAGGCTGTCGTTATATACAAATTTACTTGGGAATAAACTCCACCGTGGAATAGTGGTTTGAGCATTGGACAATGACTCTAAAGACCTGGGTTTGAATCTCCATTCAGCCAAGGAAACCCACTGGGTGACTTTAGGCAGGTTACATTCTCTCAACCTTAGAGGTTATCTAAGGTCCCCCTCCAAAAAATCCCACAAATATTGCAAAGAAAACTGCTAGATAGGATCAAATTAGGATTGCTATACATTGCAAACAACTTGAAGGCACACAACAACAGCAACAACAAACATTACTAAATTCAGTGAGACTTCTGAATACACATATATAGAACAGCAATGTTAGCCTGCAACCCAGAGAACACTTAATGTTGGAGTGAGCCCCCTGAACTCGTGTGGCATGCCTCAGATGAAATGTGCAGGAGTGGAGTATAACCTGCTCAGGCCCATGCAGATAACTCATGGCTGGATGCAGGTTTTAAGCTGTTTGCAGCAGAGACTTTTTAAGGTGTTTTTTTTCCCCTTTTTTGTTTTTAAAGAAGGAGGGCTATAGGTCTTCCAGCCATGGCTGCTGTGCAAAATCTGGCATAGCCAGCATAGAATGGACAACACTGAAAGGATAATACCAATATTGAGTGATCAGAATTAAGAAAGACTGAGAGCACAGCTAGGTTGAATTCACATGAAATCTGACTAAGGTGTCTCCCATTTCTTGGCACATTTGCATTAAGAATAATGGAAACATATTTGAACATGCAGCACAAAGATCCTATTGCAGAGAAACAGCCAGTAAGCAGAGTGAGGAAAATGCTAGCCTAGGGATAAAATAGACATCCCATAGAAATACATGGATTGAAAAGATATTGGCAGTTTTTTGTAAGGGACAGCAATTTTGCAAGAGCAATTTTCAGCAAAATGGAGGATGTATCAAACTCCTCCATGTACTACTTTTCTGTTGCCATACACTGCCCTCCCCCATTCAAGACACATATTTCACAAACTTGGATTCCCATATTGGTGGATGTGGACAAAGCTAAGGAGCCCTGTTCAGATTCTTTCCCGTTCCAGCACCCATTCCTAAAGCTAATTTTCTCTTAAAAGGCCCAACTGTTGGAGTTTAAACCTGTGCTTATCCAAGTGCTTTCAGACGCCATCATTTTTAGGCAACCTGGGCAATGATAAGAGTTTTAGTTCAGCACTACCTGGATGGCTATAGAATTATACCCTTAGCTTAAATGGATATTTATGATATAAATGCATAGCTTGCTGCTTGACTCAGAGTTCTCTGGGTCTGGCTTTCTAGTCAGGCAATCCTGAGAGGCAGCCAAGAGATAATGAGAAAAGGAGTCCCATGAGGAATCTCCTTTAAAGTCATCTGGGAGAGGAACAGGCAACCAGGGTTCAAATCTCTGCTCAGCCATGGAAACCCACTAGGTGACCTTGGACACTCTCTCAGCCTTAGAAGGAGGCTATGGCAAACCCCCTCGGAACAAATCTTGCCAAGAAAACCACATGATAGGTTCACCTTAGGGTCTCCATAAATCGGAAACAATTTGAAGGTACGTAACAACAACAATAGCATAAAATAATATAACCTCATTGCAAAAACAAGAATAAGTAATCAGCCACTGAAATTTCAGGAAGTATGGCACTATAGTGCTCTAGCCACAACACAGGCCATTTCCGCACTAGACTGTTATAGCGCTATGATTCCACTTTCAACATCCTAGCCAGCTCCTCCCGAAACTGCAAACCCCAGGATTCCATAGGATGTTGAAAGTGGAATCACAGTGCTATAACAGTCTAGTGCGGAAATGGCCATAGTATTAGTAGGGAAAGGTCTGACACTGGACCTGAAAACAAGGCTTGACAGAAGCCCAACAAGCTAGTAAAGCTCATTCTAAGGAAAAGAACCGTTTTGTCTGTGTTGTTTGTTTTAAAAAAGGTAGTCATACTGATTCATGAGGAAGAAGCAACAAAAGACACAGTTGGGCAATGCCTTAATAGGACTAATTAAAATGATACCAAACTTTTTGAGTTCTACAGAACTCTTCATCAAGCGAGGGTTTAAAACCTCTGAAACTCCTCCAGGTCTGGGTGCATCACTGAGAGTGCAGTCACCTGATAGCCACATAGCTCTGGTAAGCATGTTTGTCTGATGCGTGCAGTTGCAAACACCTTTTTGTTGCATTTGCATCTTGCTTTTTTACATGTGCACTTGGGGAAGATCTCTCTATCTCTTTCTCAGGTATATATAAACAGATGTGATGACTAGGGAGGCCTATAATGTCTTCCCAGAAAGAATGAATGAGGCAGGAGAGAATGGCAATTGATTTCATTTATTTATTTATGTTTGGTATCCATTTATTTCACTTAGTTGCTCCTCCTTTAGAAATATCAGAGGCTTGCGCTGGGTGGGCTCTTGGGCAGTTTCCTATCCAAGGAAGAGCCAAAACTGCTTAGCTCTAACAATCTAACAGCAAGCACCATGTGCCCTAAGGCACAGAACTTTATTTTGGTATTCAAAGAATCATTCAGTGGTACTAGCTGCAGAGCAAGAGGCGTGGAATGAAAGTCCTAATCCAACTGAAGTCAAGGTCGACACTTCTGCTGACTGACAGCTTTCAGCCACAACTAGTTTTGCATTATGTGGTCAGCTATTCTGTACAGCAGCCTCATCCAACCTAGTGTCCTCCAGATGCACTATTGGCTATGCTGGCTGAGGATGATGGTAGCTGCAGTCCAACTTACCTGGAGGGGACAGGATTGAGGAATGATGTTCTACTGGATTTCTTTGTTTCACCCCTAAAGTCCACACTAAGTATCCCTTCCAAGTACTTTATTCCAATAGCTGCGCTAACTGACCACCTTCAAACAACATCGAAGAGTACAGTGCAGCCACAACTAGAGAGATTCATGTCAACTGAACAGATGTCTGTTATCATAGATGACCCTGAGGGAAGGCTGGAGACACAAAGCCAAAAATCCAAATCAAACCAGTCTGGGGACATCATAACAAGAGGCAACTATGGCCACTAACCCTGCAAGATGGTACTGGCAGAAAAACATTCTAGGCAGATCAACAAGACAAACTGGCAGGAAGCATCCTCATGAAGATGACTCCACTGCAGCTATGGAACTGCCTGCCCTACAATGGAAGGAACCCATGGATCTGCTTTCTTGGTCTTGTCCAGTGAATAATTCTAGATAAATTATTTCTAGCACTTCCTGACTGAAATTAGACAAGTCTAGAATTTTTCCTTTGCAGGAGGTTGCTTATCAACAATAAACACACACATGGGGCATGGCCTCCAGATACTTTTCTTCAAGGTAATAGTTCTGATGAAAGTATATTGAATATTCCCCATAACACAAACTGGAATATTTAGTACAGAGCTTGAAAATGTTATTTTTTCAGCTTCCAGAATCCCTTAGCCAACACGGCGAGTGACCATGCTTACTGGAAATTACAGACAAAATTTTCAGTCTTCCATGCTATTATGATTCCCTTATCAGCGGTCAGCTGATAAGGGAATGGGGTGTGGAATGTGGTTGTGTTAGTATTATAGGAATGCTTTGGTTAGTGTCTGTGGCATCTCTAGAAATAAAGCAGGGAGTGTTCACTTCGTCTCCTCCTCCTCATTTTGAAGTCTTAGGGCAGGAATGGGGAATCTGAAGCCCTCCAGATACTGTTGGGCTCCAATTGCATCAGCTCCAGGTAGCAAGGCCAGTATTCAGGGGATGACGACAGCAGGATCCAGTAAAATCTAAAGGACCATGGCTCCCTATCTCTGACCTAGGACACTGGCTGTGGACACATGATGCAGACATTTTCTAGGCCAGTGAAGCACCTGGATACGAAACCACTTCGAATGACCCTTTATATCAGGGGAACAGGAACCTCGGCCCCTCCAGATGTTTTTCATTTCTATTTTCTAAGCCCCAGACAGCATAGCCAGTGGCGAGGGAAGATGGGAGCTGTAGGCCAAAACAGCTGAGAGGGGCAAAGATTCCCCAGTACTCTATATATGCTATTTTGATATCCATAATGGAAAAAAATATGATATGAATGTTTTAAATTAATTAATCTTCTAATATATAAAAGTCAAAGTTTGTTTGTCTGTGTCAGGCAAAGACCTCATATGACTGGCTGCCCAAGAAGGTTCTCTGGAATCCTGGATTTGCAGTTTCGGGAAGAGAATTTAGAATTCTCAGCCAGAGAGCTCTTGGGCCTCAGCAAACTATGTCTGTCTTGAATAGGCTGGTTGCTACGGAGATGAGGCCTAGCAGCAAGGAGGAGGGTAATATATTCACTCAGGAACCCAATCTCTGTATGTTAATAACTCTGAATGCAGATTGGATTGGGGAATATGTGGAAAAATTACTGGTACTGGACAAGACAGTTTGGGGAGTTAGAGATACAGGATCTTAAATCTTTCTAACAAGTATTACCTATGAGAAAATAAAATCCCAGGCAATGCCAGGTATATACAATAGTGAATTAATAAAAATTAAATTTAACAAATAAATTCTTTTAAAATCTTCGTTTTCTTAGGCCATTTCTGCACTACACTGTTAGAGTGCTATTATTCTACTTTCAATAGCAGTGGTTCTCAACCTGTGGGTCCCCAGATGTTTGTGGACTTCAGCTCCCAGCCACTATGGTCAATGCTCAGGGCTTCTGGGAGCTGAAGTCCAAAAACATCTGGGGACCCACAGGTTGAGAACCACTGTTCAATAGTCTGTGGAATTCTGGGGTTTGTAGAATTCTCAGCCAGAGAACTTTTTAGCCTCACTAAACTACAAACCCCAGAATTCCACAGGATGTTGAAAATAGAATAATAGCATTATAACAGTGTAGTCTGGAAATGGTCTTAGAGGCAAGGTATCCAAAGCTGAAAGGGCAGTTATTTATTAAAAAGTAAGGGCCAACAAGAATCTTTCCCCACATTTTCTAAAGGCAGTTTCTTATTCGAAGACTATGTGTGCCCTGGTTTTTAACAATGTTGAAAGGAGTGCAGCCAAGACCTCTCTGGCCCTGTGCATTGGAACAGGCTATTGAGCTACTTACATTGGTTTCTGGAAGCCTTTGGCTACAAATGGCTAGGGAGATGGGGGAGGAGCAATACTTTATTCAACTTTTACTTTGTGTGGTAGGCAATCATTTGGAAAGTCTGACCTGTCAAGTTTTTATGGCTCAGAATTCCAAAGAGCCTGCTGGTTGAAAACTGTTACACTGTCTCTCTGTTCCAGGCATCAAAAAGGGTAAAATGGAGTCTGGCTGACATTCCATGTGATGGAATAAGTCAGGGATTTGGGCATTGGACTACAGCCCTGGAAACCAGGGTTCAGTTACCTGCTTGGCTGTGGAAATCCACTGGGTGACCTTGGCCATGTCACACTTAGGTCATTTCCGCACTAGACTGTTATAGTGCTATTATTCCACTTGCAACATCCTATGGAATCCTGGGGTTTGCAGTTTCAGGAGGGGCCGAAACTACAAATGTTGCAAGTGGAATAATAGCGCTATAACAGTCTAGTGTAGAAATGGCCCTAGTCCCAGACAACCCTGGAATAGGTTCACCATAAATTGGAAATGACTTGAAGGCACATAGCAACAACAACCAAGCTCTGATGAAAGCTCATCAAAGTTGTGCCAGGTTTACTGCTCCTGGGATTTATTGAAACCAATGCTTCTGTCAGCCACTTTCTGTGCTGTGAGATGATGAAGGAAATGTGTAAAAAAAGTGCTCTATATATTTATTCTTGGCAGTCTCAACCTTTCAAGAGCAGTGGCAGTTCCTTGTTAGTGGAGCAATGAATCCATTCTGGCTAAACTTATTTTGAGGATAGAGTTGAATACCTTGAAGTTAGGACTAAAACCCAGAGCAGTTTAACCCCTCATGACATGCAAACCATCAGCCGCCCTGATGAAAACCTGAAGGATGCCCCCCATTAGCTTTTCCTTGTTCTGTATGGGTTATCAGAAGGCAAACACCTAGGCCATTTCCGCACTACACTATTATAGTGCTATTATTCCACTTTAAACATCCTATGGAATTCTGGGGTTTGTAGTTTACTGAGGCCAAAGGGCTCTCTGGCTGAGAATTCTAAAGGCCCCTCCCTAAGCTGCAAACCCCAGGATTCCATAGGACGTTGAAAGTGGAGTAAACGCACTATAACAGTGCAGTGTGGAAATGGCCCTAGACTCCACAGGGCGTCAATGCAATGAAACTACACAAAGATGCTTCTACTTAAAACAAAGTGACTTGCAGTGCCATGACTCATAGTTTGTTTTCAACATTATCTACCATATGGGAAGGCCAGAGTGCAGTGGAATGTGCAGGACCATTTGCCTGTGGAGGGGATGTACTTTCTGGATGCAGTTGACACACCTGCATCTAACTGAATCCACAGTGATTTGTACAGAAGATCACTTTAACTATCAACCCTTGTCTGAGTATACAAATGTACTGTAATTTAGAGAATCCATAGGGGGCCAGGACTCCAGCCTTGCAGGAAACCATATCTGGAGAGCTCTGACCTCCAAATGCAAGTGAAAGATGCATTATGGTGACATAGTGATGAGTTTGATGTGTGCATGGGCACTGTTGGTCCTCTTTATGAATACTCCATATACACAGATACTGGGCCTCTGTGCTTATGTATATTATTTGTATCTCACTGGTGTGGATGTTTGCTCCACCCAACTTTAACTCTACTGCTTTTCATGGAATCAGCCTCAAGAAAGGCTGAAGAAGTGGAAGTAAACAAACTCTCTCTTACAAGCAGACATTTTAATCCTCCTCGCTATGCTGCTCCCTTCTGGACAATTCTGATACAGCACCTTACCTTGTCACCAACTTTGCTCCCCTAGGAGTGGACCTCCTGGGCAGAAGCATGAAGTGACCTGCTTTAGCATCACCATGAGAAGAGCATAGAGAGAGAGGAAGGCTGAAACTAGTATACAAAAAAAAAGTGCCTGGTAACTTTTTAATGTGTTGGCCCTAATTTTGAGGAGGAAGAGAATGCCATTTAGACTCTGTGTCAGGTAACACAATACCTTGAGTGGCTTTGGTTTCTATTTTAATGCTTTCATTGCCCTTATTTGTTTGTTCAATGAGCCTTCCAAACCACTGATGCCCACTGCATCCATTTTTTTTTTCCTCTCCAGGGATCCTAGATCAAACGGGGGCATGCAGCAGTGGTATCTCAGTTCATCATGTAGGGCAGGGATGGGCAAAGAGCAGTCCTAAGTATTTTGAAATGAATCTCCCATCTGCCTTATTCAGCATAGCCAGTGGTAACGGATGATGGGAGCAGCAATCCCAGTTCCATCTGGAGGGCCATACATTCCCCACCGCATTTTGAGCCACAGCTTCTTCCCTTTGCTGAGCTTTTCTGCTCTAACTTTGCTCATAATAAAGGAGCATGCCTACCTTTACAGGGCCATATGGCATTCTTGTGTCCTGGAAATGCAGCAGACCCCAGCACACACACACACACACAGACTTCCCAACAGGAAGTTCCATAATGGGCCACAACCAGAAAAGGGGTTCACAGTGTAATAGAGTGTGGCTGAATGATGGCTGGAGGCTGCTGTCAGAGCCGTCACAGTGAGTCATCACTTGGCCTGCTTAATCCGCTATGATCTGATTTCCCTTAACAGGTCCCACAGGGTCACTTTAGGGTAGGTGCACAGAGGATCTCAGACAGGCGCCATCAGGAAAGGAGAGCTCCTGCCCACTACCCGTGCCACCTTGGAATGGTACAATTGGCACAAGGCTGGTTTTACTCCCTTGGATGTTTGCCAGCAATTGCCCTGGCCAAAGCTAAAATCTCTCCTTGGCAAACAGCATCATCATGTTGACAGCCCAGAGGCCAGGCGACAGTCAAGGATTTCACACCTTTGTACTCTGGTGGACTGGGCTGACCCAAGATTTTGTAAACAACCACCATTCCAGTATCCCTTTGAGGCTTGTGTCCCTTAGGTCCAATTTTTCTCCTTACAAAAAATCCTAATGGCACACCTGCCTTTAGGGAGATGCATCATCCAGAACAGCACAGATCAGTCATTAGAACCAGCATTACATTCCTCCTCTTCTTGCCTAGTTTTCCTTGTCCCCCCCCCAAAAAAAACAGAACCAGAGAAGTTGAGCAGTGAAAGAACATGCAATATTAAGTACCTCTAACAAGAAAAAAAAATCTAAAGCCTATTGGTGCCAATCCTGCTGCCCCCCCCCACAACAAAAACAAATACCAGCTTCAGAAGAGAGTTTCCTTCAGGTCTGCAGTCAAGGAGAAATGGGTTACTTTCCTCCTCTATGCCTACTTAGATCCTGTTCAATATCAGTGCATGCATGTGTGCGCGTGCGCACGAACACACACACGCACAAACACATGCTGACGGTAACTGCATTTTAAAGAAGGTGACCATCAATTTGTATGTCAAGTCTGAAAGTTTTTATACTAAAAAAACTATATAAAAACATAAAAGATTGTATGATTTTAGAACCAGATTTTATATAAAAAGAACCTGAATGTGCAGAGACACATTTAATATCAAGAGCTGCCTAGCTCAGAGGCAGGCTCATAAATGGCCCAGCAGCATCAAGGTGCTGAGGATGCTTCCAGGTGAAGTTTTTATTGTGTAAACCAGGGATGGTGAGAGTGCGGGCTGCCAAAGCCATTCTTGCTGCTCCCCATAGGCTCCTTCACTCTTTCCTTCCCCTTTCCCCCTTTGGGGCAGAAAAGGGGAAACTGGAAGCCTCCAGGCCAAATGATTCCCAACCCCACACACTTCATTTTAGCTTCTAGTACCCTTAAAATGAAATAAAAACTTTAATTTGTTTTCATTTTTGTTGGAAAACAGAAGTACTGCTAAGGGAAGAAATCTAATGGAGAGAAGTGGGAGTGGTGTGGTCCCTGAGTCATTCCTGGTTGCCCACCCTTGGAGGTTTAAATAACAGCACCTTCAATTGGTACCCCTCCTGTGTTTTCCCACTACTTCTCCCACTTTTTTCTTACTAGAAAAAAAATTAGTACAGTATAGGGAGGAAAACCTAGAGTAAGTGCACAGTGCCTTTTGCCAATAGAAGCTCTCTGTGCCTGAAAGCACTCCAAGTTGAATAAGGTAACCTAAACCTAGCAAAAGCCTTACTAGCCTTGCAGGCACTAAAAATGGAATATTGACTGAAGAATTCAGCTTCCTAGTCATCTTGGCTATTAAAAGTCAGTTTCTAACCTCTGCAGCTGTGAGGATATGTTTGAAAGTATATGGATAACATGTGATGAAATATTAGAAGTCGGTAGAGTTACTGTATAAGATCACCATGATCAGAAAATGATATTTCAGTGTGGGGTTTCAGTGCCCTTGTTTCTCCCCTTGACTAGCAGAACAGAAGATTGTTAGGCACAATAAGAAAATAAAATTCCTGACAGCATAATTTATTGAGGCTTGTAGAATTCTATTTTTTCTTGCTGCAAAGTAAGGTGCCAAGGTTTGCCTCATGACCTTGGGTGAGTGAGTTCTATTTTCTTTCCCCTCACCCATCTCCCAATGCACACATAGCCCTAGGAGAAAAAGTCCCTCTCTGCCTCAGTTCTTATTCTGTAAAATAGGAATAACAATGTCCTGCCTCACCAGAAGAGTACTGACAAAGGGGGGAGACTCAAAGGCTGAAAAAAACAGCAGTGCTTCATAGAACCCTTGAGGCTGTTGAACTATCCTGGATAAGAGAGGGTTTAGTGGTTTACTAACACAGAAGTCTGCTTAAGCTGATGCTGATCTGGAGCCTGGATAACTAACTTTTTGGGAAAGCCCCCAAAGTAACTTCTTCAAGCTCTGTGCATGGGGATCATCTGTGACTGCTCCAGTTCATAAAAGATTTCCATAGCTACAGAGAACTCCCTCACTTCTGGCTATTTGAAATTCTTTAACTTATGGCCAACTGTGGCTCTTCATAAATTATGGCATTCTAGTTTCCATCAGCTGATGGAAACTGCGACAGGGCCAGTGGATGGAGATGATGAAAACTGGAGTCCAACCACATTTGAAAGGCGACTTGACCCTCACCGAAATGTTAGTGGCAGATTGACCTATGGAACTTCTGCATGATGACCATTACTATTAGGGAATTCCTCTGCCTGTCTTCTGTTTTGGCTTCAATGAACTCTGGGGATGGGACCGCAGGGAGAATGTCCAGTGAGGCCAGTAGAGGAGAACTGGTGATGTACCTTCCATCTCAAAAAGGGGTTTTCCAGTTGCACTGAGAGAATATTTGCCAGTAGGTTTTAGAATGAGTTCCTAAAAGTTGTGCAGGTAAAAATAATGAAGCACTCAAGTCATTCTAGTATGCCAGGGATGGGGAACATGTGACCCTCCACAATTCCAGCTCCTAGCAGCTTGAGCCAGGAAAGCCAAAGGTAAGGAATGATGGAAGTTGTAGCCCAAAAAAATGGGGCGGGGAAGGCTGCTTGCTCACCAGTTCTGCTGTGTTCTTCATTTTGGACTGAAGCAGGGATGAGCTGCTGCTCCCTTGCTCTGCACATCAGTCCTGGTCTCTGTAGCAGATTTGGCCAGTGGTGGAAAAAGAGTTGATTGGAGTTCTCACCCCAAAGCCAGCCTCTGTTTCATTCCACTGTCCTCTCCTGGCACAACAGGAGAAGCTACGAGTTCATTTGGCCTTCAGAGTGGTTGCTCTCTCCTGCCATTCACCCTCCACTTTGCTGATCTCATGGCTGGTTCTCCATTTTGCCCAACATCTCATGGGATCTCTCTTTTTATTATTTACAACCAGCAGTTCATAAGGGTAATAACTGAATCATTATAACAGATTGTTTTAAGGGACTTGAGTTGCTTTCCTGGGACATTCCAATTAAGAAAAGAATGTTATACAACATCAATAAAGTGCACAATCCAAATTATTAAGTATGCAGAAACCAGAGGTGCCTAGAGTAAGATCCCTGAGGGATCCCATGCAGGCCCAGCGGTCTTCAACATTTTCCTTTAATAAGTGATCTGGAAAAAGGTATTAAAATCCTTGGCAATGAAACAGGCCAGAGATACCAAATGGCTTGAGTAGTAATAAATGAGAAGGACTCGGCACTTCCAGCAATCTGGATTGCTTGCTATGCTGGGCCCCTTCCAAAAAAACATGTTGATGCAGCCAATTGGAAGGTCACCATCGAGGGAAGGAACGCAAAATAATAACATACCTAGAGAATGGAAGACTCTGTCCTGGAAAGCAGCAGCCACAGCCCCGGGAATCATACCACCACAAATCACAAAGACTTTTCTCCATTAAATAACTTCACAGTATATGGCATCTGTCCCCTCATTTTGTTCCCACACTCACTACAGTTTGGACCCCCCTCCCCCAAAACACACACTGGTCAGGGAAACTCCACATGGATTAGTCGAACTGTGTGACTGTTGAGCCTGCCTGTCCCTTTTTGCACCGAAAAATCTATGTATTACAAAGTGTGTTTTCACTTTCTTCTCTTATGTTGTTTGCATGCAGACATAATTGTCTAATTAATCACAGTCCTGTAAGTGAGATGAACTGTCTGCTAAAAAACAAGACCTGACTCTCCTGCCAACTGGATTCCTTAACAAATAAGCCTTATTCAGGTCTCCTCTTCCTCCTCATACTAGATAGATCCACCATCTTTGTCCCATTCTTGTGCATCGCCACCCTCCATGCTTCAAAGAGAGCAGGGACCCATTTTATATCTTGATTTGATTAATATCCTACTCTTCTCCCAAACCTGGAAACCAAGGTTTCTGGAATCTTATGCAGAGCCTCCCAAGATATCAGATCCATGAGTCCTGTGCCCAGCCCTGCCACACCTTGGAAGGAAGGTGTCTAGTTCAGAAGCTGCCTATTTGTAGGCAGGCTCTACAAAAAACACATCAGCATTCAATACCACAAGAGGAAACACAAAGACGGCACACTCTCCTTTGCAGCACCCCAATCCCCATCCAACGCAGAAGTGGGAAAACCTTTGGCCTTCCAAATATGTGGGACTACAACTGACATCATCTCTTATTATTGGTAACATCTACACTGTTATAGTGCTCTTATTCCACTTTCAACATCCTGTGGAGTTCTGGAGTTTGTAGTTTACTGAGGCCCAAGAGCTCTCTGGCTGAGAATTCTCAGTGCCCCTCCCTAAACTGCAAATCCCAGGATTCCACAGGATGTTGAAAGTGGAATAAGAGCACTATAACAGTGTAGTGCAGAAATGGCCTGGGTGAGCTGCAATCCAGCCCATTCAGAGCAAGGTTCGGCGACTTGGGGTCAATTTTCTGCAGCTGGGTCCCTCTGAGAGCCACGTGGACAGCCATAAAACAAAATCAGAATTCTGCTTCTGTTTTTTGAGAAACATACTTTTTGGTGTTAGTGGTGTGTGTGTGTGTGTGTGCAATCTATTGAAAAGGTGAACAGCCACTCTTGGAGGCTTCTAGAATAGGCCATTCAATCTTTTGGGATGAGCAGAAAAAGGATGGTCTGGGGAGTCTGGAGGAGCAAAAGGCTGCAAAAATAGCTTTGGGTCTACACACTGCCCTCTCTGGATCTAGAAGTGCTGATATATGCATGTTGTTGTGTTTGTTTTTATTATCATTATCTTTTGTCTTTGTTTTTGGTGTTGTGTCTTTATATACTTAATTAAAAAAACAGAAGTCCTAAAGTCATCCATTTCTGCTCTAATGCTTGGAGTACCAAAGGAACATACTCAGGAATATAACCGAGGAGGTGGAGCTACTTAGCACATTCCTCTTTTCCCAACAATGTCTAGGGGAAAACATGCCAGCATAGGGCTACAGAATCCATTCAGTGCATGAGGAAGCCCCAACAGAAAGACAGGTTTAGCCTCATTTTATGCATGTCTGCTTAGAAGAAAGCACTTGGATGCTCATTGGGCCTTATCCCAAGCTGAGCGAGCACAAGATTAAAATATTCCTTTGGTCTTTCAGGGAGAATCACCAGATTTAAGGCCAGGTGAAAGCAGAAATGAGGAAGTAGAATGCCCTGCAACTGCGGCCCAATGTAGCTAGAGTTTTGTAACATTCCTCCAAAGATAATGTCCATGCATGTAGTAAATTAGCATATTGGGAAGAGAGTGACACTTAACCATCTGATCCTACATACTCATCATCCAGATGCAAATCAGTTTGTGTTTTACACATGGAAGTAGTTCATTCAAAAACATGCTCTGACATGTAGTCAGAAGCGCTACAATCCAGTAGCCACAACCTCATCCTATAAAATAGGTAAAATATCTTGAAATCTGGGTCATAAGCTTTTAAAACATAAACTTGTCCCTTCCAACATACTTCCTTCCTGCACTCACTCCTAACACCAAACCACTTTTCTGCAGCTGAGTCCACAGAAATCTCTGCACCAGTTGCATGTCTGCTGCCTGCTGCTTCTCCAAAGACAGTCTGTTGTCATCTTTTCCTATGTACCTTCAATCATGCCCTGCCACCAGACGGTCTTTTTCTTAGAGTCAGTTGCAGGTACTACACCAGATCTTAGCTCTGAGGAAATGAAATTTCCACCTAATTCCAAAATTTCTCCTCGGAGCTTCACATCCTCCTATATGCATCTCTGCAGTCTTGTAACAGTCAGGACTAGCCCTACCTTTAGGCAAGAGTAAGGCAAATTACTTCAGTCAGAGATACTGTAAAGAGCCAGCTAGATATCTGAAAGAATGGTGTGCCTACACCATCTTAGGGAGCCTGCTGCCTCCAGGTAAGGTGGAAAATGCTCTCCTGTTTTCGCTATTCAAAAGAAAAAACAACTGTCTGTCCAGTTGGCTTTGTACATGGAATAGAAAGGGATGCCATCTTGTTCTTTGCCTCTGTCAGCAGAACATCTTGAGCTGGTTCTGTGCAGAACTCAGAAATATGTGGACTAGATTGTTACAGCTAGTTACTCTTGTAAGCCCAAGGAGACCTCATTTATAATGGGGTGGATGAGTGGCAATAGGGAGCCTCTTCAGGGACACTTCCTGTAGTTAAGTATTCTGCCTCAGAGTAGCATAATTGCTAAAGCCTACTTTGCCAGGAAAGGCTGGATTTTATAATTTGTACAGAAACTACAAGAAGAGTATATACTGGAGTTTGAGAAGCCTGAGACACCACAAGGGCAACTTAAAACAATCCTGGGAATTGCAGCTTTAATGGCAATATTGGTGCCATCAGCTCAGTATATATAGAAGGTCAGTATTTGGGTATGGTTTTCTCAGACAGAGTGTGATATGAAGGCGGGCAACTTCAACTTGGTTGCTCTGAAACAATCAAATCGCCTCCTGTTGAGATCTAGACTCGCACTAGCTTTTCCCTTCAGTTTGTGGGTGGCGGAGGATCCATTAGGACAGCTACCTGGAGCAGAGGGGTAAATAATTGCCTCCTTAGGATTAGGTAGTGCTGGCCTACCTTAAAGAGGTGGTATATTCAGACAATTCTTAATGGAACCTGTTCTGAATACATAAGATGTTGGTAACTTTAGGCTAGTGGCAAACATGCCCTTCCTGAGCAACATCATTCAGCAGACAGTTGCCAAACAGCCCTAATAGACCAACTTTCTGGATCCATTTCAGTTGGGATCTAAGCTGAATAAGCTGCCTCAGTCACTGTATCTGGAGAAGGGCAGAAGGAATGAGACCCTGTTGTTCTTTATGGTCTCTTATATGCTTAAGACTTAGCAGCTTTCGATATCATGGACAATAAAATCCCTTTGGAGCAACTGTCTTGAGTTGAAAGTGAGATCTGGGCATGCAAGGTCCTGCTCCTAACTGGATGGTCAGCACTTGAAAGTGGTATTTAAAGAATATTGCTCAGTCCCAAAGATTCCACACTGACCATTGACATGCAACTGCTGAATAAGATTCACCCAGAGTTTGGAAGTGCACTGTCATTAGTACACTGAGAACTGGTAACTCTCTTTCTTTCTTTTCTTTTCTTTTTTTATTTTCAGCTGGTGAAGTGGTCTATGCATTGTGCTGGTGCCTTCCCATTGACAGTTGCCCATATGGTCCAATTCTTCTATAGTTCAGATGGCCACAGGTGAGGGCGCAACTAATACTAAGCAGCAATATTGGAAAAAATACAAATCTTTAAAATGATGTTTAGAAATCATACACCTGTGCTAGCCATGTGAAACCATCAAATTAAGTGTGCATATCTGAATTGACATAATCTAGTTTGGATTCAGAATCTTAATTTCTTGTTGCAAACTGAAATTTGTAAAAGCATGTAAGTGAATCTATATCTCGTAATATTTTTTCTTTAAAGGAATCAGTACAGAGAAGAACAGGAAAAAAAAATCAAAAATATTGAGGATACACATGGAGCAAAGGCTTAAAGTGGGGCAGTAGGGCAACTACTGCAATGTTAGCTTCTCCCAGAAGGCTGGGGGGAAGATACAAAAAATGGGGATGCAAGAGGTGCATAGTAGTATGAAATGTGCTGCCACATGTCATACCAGTTGGAAGGTTTCTAGTGTAACTGGCAGACTTCCTAAACTTTACATGCAGATTACCATGAGCCAACCAAGCACAAAAAAATCATATGCTTTACAAAATGGAGGGCAAAAGGGACAGACGATATGGGAAGATGGGATGGAAAGAAGACAGAAATAAGCCAAGAAAGTCAGAAGGCAAGGTGAAATGAAAGAGAAAAGACCTGCCTAGATAGGGGCATGTCAAATTCACACAGTTACTTCAATTCAAGCCCACTGTGTTCTTTACCTCTTCACCTCTTCTACCACTCATAGCGGGGGGGGGGGATAAACAGAATGTGAAGAAGGAGGGGAAAAATGTGTTACTCTTTAGAGTAATGATACCCTGAGGTTGCAATCATATAAATTTAGCTGGGAGTAAGTCAGGGATTTACTCTCAATAGACACACCTAGGATTGCCCTGTATGCTACAACTGCTTTTTCCTGTGAACATCACAGGAGCAGGACCTGCTTTTCTCATTCCTTGGGTACTTCTCTCCATCATATTGTAGCCAGGATCCAACAGGGTTGATTCTCTGTTGGAATTGGGGGGGCATACCGACTTTCTCCCTCAACCTCCTTGGTATCTTCAAAATCTGCTTCAGAGAGCAAGGACCCCTCCCTCCAAATAATACATTTGGGGCAATAGGGAGGGGAGGAGAAGAAAATCTAATCACACTAGCACAGAACCACTGGATTTAGACTGACAAAGCTACATTTGGAATGGGGGAGAGAGGGAGAACCAAAAAGAACTTTGTCTTGCCACAACTGCATAGCATGTGACCCTCCCTCAATTAATGGACCATCAGCAACTTGTATTTGCATCCTTGAGATCTATGTGAACAGCACATGAGTTAGCAACACGTTTTTCCTTAGGTCCACACTAGTTGTTTGTGCTCAGCTGACAACTACAAGCTTTTGTCATGGTTTCTGCCTGCTACTCTGCAGGGAGGCCAGTCTCAACCTGAGCTCTGTAATGATTTGGATTGGCAGAAAACAGAAATTTAATGCAAACAGACCTCAGCTCTGCATAGGACTCTTTTCTCTGGCTCTAATGCAGAAACTTTGGGAACACTCCTTTTAGGGATTACAACTCCTTGGATCCCCCAACTGGCATGGCCATGAATCGTACTCCTCCCAAAATTACTTTTCCAAGCTCTGTTCTAAGATGAGCCCACTACATGTTATCCAAGAACACCTGGATTCATAAGTTGGATGCTTGGAAGTAAATTCTTTACGAGTCTATGAGAGTGTGTTGAGACTGTAGGATAGTACATTCCATATCACACCCTGTTGGCACAATTTATGACTTTCCCAGAAAAATTTGAACTTCATTAATTACGGATTTTTCACCTCATCTCACTGTGGACTGTTCCTCCACCGTTTTCAGAATCCCTCTTTTTTCCCCCTAGAAGCACATTTACACATTTACATTCCACCCACGCACTGACACCCCTGTTAATTTTTGCCCTGCTAATTTATTTTAGCAAGTGCTGCTAGACATTGTTACTGTCAGTCCCCTTCTGCACATCATGGCTGCTTACAGTCTCATCAAGAATGTCAGCTGCCATTTATATATTTTATTTATTTTGCAAATTACATCAGATTTATTCTAATGTCTGGCTGCAACTGTACACATTCCCTGCTTTGTTTTGTTTCAACCGAACCTACCATTCAAGGAGGAGGATGTACCTCTATATACAGGGGAACTGTAAAAATGAGTTCCAGGCTTAGGAGGCACAAAGTGAAATGCTGGTGAGAAGATGGAAGAGAACTGTTGGAAGGAAGAGTTCCTTCAACATGGTTTTTTCATCATCATCATCATCCTGACTGATTGGAGAAATTTGGCTTGTCCAATCAGATGTTAGGAGGTGATGCTGGTGAATCTATAAAATCAGAGGTGGCCCATGAATGCAGAGCAGCTATTTACAAATATTCATCTGCCAGGCTTTCATGCTGAGCTGGCTAAAATATCTGCCACCAATATGCCTTTTCCATATAGCATTTCCCAAAGAACATCTTATTTATTTACCATTATACCCTATTTGTGCTGTAGCACAGCAGAAGAGCCCCAAGGCATGAATCTCAAAACGGGACTTGCATCTGAGGAGGAGTGCATCATACCCAGGAATAGCATGAGTCTCCAGTTAGGAAGAGAAAGGTGGGAAGAGGGGAGCACAAGTTTCATAGATTCCTCAAGGACTCACTGACCTCTTTACATTCCTCTTCCTATTTTAGTCATTATGGCCTCTCTGAACCTCTGTAACTGAAGCCCCAAGATAAACACAGACTGCAGTATTTGGAGGTCTATGATATCTAATAGGGAGCAACTTTGTGCTGAAAATGTGGTGTGGGAAGAACAGCAGGCTCATTGATTCTATAACACAGAATATGGGGTTTGAAAGTTGGACTATGACTCTGGAGTCCAGCATTGAAATTCTTGCTTGGCCATAGGTGACCTTGGGCAAGTAACACTCTCTCAGCCTCAGAGGAAGGCAAAGGCAAACTCCCATTGAACAAATCTTGACTGGAAAACCCCATGATGGGTTTGCCTTAGGGTTGCCAAAGTTGGAAATGACTTGAGGCACACAACAAGAACAGATACAGACATGCATTACTCTTGATGATTTTCATTGAACCAAACCATCCTTTAAAGACGATGAGTAAGCCATTATAGTTCACAGAAGTCTTTATTAAGCAAAAGGATACCATTTGTATAAATATCGTTTTGCTTGATCAACAGTTCTGTGAAGCCTGAAAGCCTGCATGTCATTCTTAAAATACTGCTTCATCCAAAAAAAATCCCATCCATTTTATGCCCTTCATTTCTTCACAGAACCAGCAAGATGAGACACAAATAAAAGGAATAGCCATGCAATATTGGGTTCCTGGCTGAGGTTTCAAGAATCTTGGATGCCTTCCCAAGTATACCATAGACATACTGTGTCACGAAGGGCACACCATTCAGTCTGTGCACCTTGATTAGAACATAATGACCATTCTGGCCTGCCTGTGGTTAATTTAAATAATCCAAAAGTGCTGGGACTTTTGGATATACAAGGACCAGGTAACTATATTTCCCTAGGTGAACCCTAGAAAGTGAAGACTTTCAGATCTCAAAGACAAAGTGTGGCCTCCACGGAGACTTGGGGTGAGACTGGAATGAGATGCAGAAAACTGTCCCATAGGATCAGACTCTAGTGTCTGCTGTCACCCTGGTCAACTGTACCCTCCACCTTCCTCCGCTGCCCACTGAACACAACATAGGGCCAGAAGGGAATGAATGGGGGGGGGCAGACAGGATGCCAGATAGCCAGCTGGGATGAACTGCCTAGAATGGTACAAATGGAAGCTTCCTTCCTTCCTTCCTTCCTTCCGCCTCTCTCCTGCTGCCTCTGCCAAGCAGATCTGTGTCTCCTGCGAGAGAAAGGGAGCACAGCAAGCCAGGCAGCCCAGCTCCGCAGCGGGTGCCTGCAGCAGCTGCGGCTGTGGCCACCTTACCGACATAGAGCACGCCTTCTTTGGTCTTCTCTGCGGCCACGGCTACCCCTTCCTTGGTCTTCTCGGCTGCAGCGACAACCCCTTCCTTCGCCTTGGACAAGCCCTTCATAAACACATCCATCCCGGCACTGAGCTCTGCGGGGAGAGAGACAAGATGCCAGGCAAGATGGCTTCAGCAGAGGGTTCTGCCGTGGCGGCGGCGGCGGCGGCGGCTTCCGCTTCCACCAAGGAGACCATCGCAGTGCTGGTTAGGGGTAGGGGGTGTAAATTGGTCTCGGGGGTTTGGGGGAGACAGACGGGGAAAGCCGCCCCTAGCATCCCTTCCACCGGGACTGCAGCCACAGCGGGCAACCTAAGGAGATGCGCTGTCCCCGTTCTTCTGACGGCCAGGCAAGATCTTACGGCAGCCCCAGCCTCCCTCCCGAAGCCCGAGGGAGTTGCCCAAAAGGGTAGAAGATGGAGCGGGGTGGGGGGACACGTCCCCATGGCAGATGCTCGGGGTCCAGCTTGCTGCCCTGGGAAAAGCCGCCGTCTGCTCCCCGCTTCCCAGATCCACAAGTCTGGCATAGCTGTTTCTGCTGCAATGGGGGCTCCCCCTTCCTCCACCCCGCCGCCCCGCTCCCATCCTTTCCCGGCTGCCGTCTCGCCCTGGCCTACCTTGCCTGCCCAAAGGGCTGCGGCGGCGGCGGCGGCGGCGGCTCCCTCCTCGCTATGGGGGCCGGCGGGCGGGGGAGATCGCACCTTTCCTCTCCCTTCCGTGAAAGCATCCGCGCCCGAAGGAGGCGAGGGGAAAGCGCGGGGCCGCAGGGAACTCCCGCAATCCGGATCAAGGCAGTCAACACGGGGACAGCTCCGTGTCCTTGAAACCGGAGGGCAGGAGGGAGCCCAGAGAGGAGGCTCCCTAGATCCTCGGGGCCGCGGGCGGAGGGAGACATCCAAGGCGGCGCGTCGCCTCCGTCGATATCTCGGTTCCCAGGGGCAAGGGGCAGAAGGCCGAGCGGCGGAGCCTCGAATGAAATGAAAAAACCGCTCTCCCCCGCCCCATCTTCGCCTTGCGCAGTTAGACAAGGCCACCGTCATGGCCCTCCCCGTCCAGCCCCGTCCCCGTCGAGGATCGCCTCGTTCCCTCCGCACCCGAGCGACAGGGAAGGACGCGGCTCACCTGCGATCGGCGATAAGCGCTGGACTCGGGTGCGTCTCCGCCGGGGGGGTTCAGATCATTCCGGGCCGGAGCGGGCAGGCGGCGGGCGGGCAGGCGGGGGCGGCAGGGGAGTCAGGCCAGCTCTGCCATGGAGCAGCCCGGGGAGGAGGAGGAGGGGGAACGAGGAGACGAGACGCCGGCGCCTTCGCCCTGCCGCGGCTCCCCGTGCCAGTGCCGCCTCTGCTGAATATGGCAATGAGCCGCCGCGTGCCCTGGACCCGCCCGACGGGGGGATTTCATCATCGCGCGCAAGCCGTTCTCCCGCCCCTCTCGGCCCTGCCCGGATACAGCGGCGGCGGCGGCGGCAGCGGCAAAAACAGGAGGGGGACCCCGGCGCCGCGAGGCCGCCGGCCGCCCGGCCCGCCCGGCCGCCCGGACTCCCTCGCGCGTCCCAGCGGAGGCGGCGCAAAGAGGAGCGGAGAGGGCGCGTTGTGCCGCCGCGCGCGGCAGGGGCTCGCGCAGCGCTCAGGGCAGTCGCGGGTGAGCAAGAGAGCGCAGGCGGCGGCGGCGGCTGATCGGAGCCGAGACTGGAGCCGGCCTTGCAGGGCGAGGAGGAGAGAAGAGGGCCGGAGGGGGGCCCGAGGGAAAAGGCGGCAGGTGGCCGTGGAGTCGCACTCGCCCTTCCCCCGGCTGATCCTGTCCCCTCCGTTTCTTGGTTGCCATCACGAGGTGTGTGGCGTCTCCTGATCCAGGCGGCTTGGCGGAGAGCCGTGGGTTATTCTGGCACTTATGCGGAATCTGCGCCTGTGGGTTCCTTCGTGGGCTTGTTCCGACTTTAGTTGGCCAGAGAGAGGAGAGGAATCTTTCCCCCATTTCACTGTACCTCGGGGGGGGGGGTAAGCAGTAGGAAGTCCTCCAGATGTTGTTAGACTGCAGGTCCCATCATTCTTCACTGTTGGCGTCGGCGACGCTGATTGGAGGTGGAGAAAATTGATTTCCAGCAGTATTCACGGAGCCCCATAGTTTTCTTTTTAAAACTATGCCATACTCGTCTGCTTAAAAGTAAGTCCTACGGAATTCTATGGGGCTTACCGCAGAGTCCCAGCCCAAGGAAGTGTTTGGAAGAACTGCAGCTTAAGACCTGCCATCCTGAGGATGCTTCCACTCCAGACAAAGCATTTATTGTGCAACCATGCTCCCTCCTTCCCGATATTTTATGGAGGACCAAGCAGACAAAAAGAGTGTCTTGTATTTTCCATTTCTCAGTCTCTTCCAGTTTTTGCTTTCAATCTGGGAAAGAGGGAGCTCTTTTGAGTGTGCCTGAAGCAATGGTAGGAATATAGTTTGTAATTAATGAATTATGTTAATCATACATTCAGATTTTGTGCAAAGATGCCGTTGTTTTGTTTCCTATGTGTGTTTTTATGCAAATAAAGAATAAAATAAAAATAATGTCACAAGAGTCCAACCCACTTTTGATTCTGGTCCTGCCTGCTTCTGGATTTGCTCTGCTGATACTAATGTTCACTCCTTCCCTCATCCTTGGCAGATTACCTGTGAAGGAATGTGGTTCTGACAGGGAAAAAGAGTGATCTCAATGCTGTCTTCTTGAGACCATGGATGATTAGGATCATAGGGAGTTGTCTTACAGTGAGTCAGGACATTGCTCCATCTAGCCCAGTATTGCCAGCTCTGACTGGCAGTGATAGCTCTCCAGGGTTTCAGGGAGGTTTCTTTCCTAGCCCCTACCTAGTATGGTTTCCATGATTAGGTAGCTTTTAGAACTGCCAGCTTTAAAAAGTGCATGAGACAAAATCCCGAAGAGGAAGGCATCAAACATTGTACTTTAAAAAGCCAAGGAGAGCTATTGGGCTTTGTGTATGCCTAGAACAAGCAGCAGTCTGTGAAAGAACTGGGAATTCACAGAAAATTCTCACCACCCTAGCCACTGCACCTGGCAAGGTCATGATTCTGCACATCATCCTAGGTCCACAGATATCTGTCCAAACTGATTCTCAGCATGTGATGGTGGGAATAACCTTTCCTATAGCACTCAAGACAGACTAAACAGTACTGGTTCTGCATGGCAGCATGTCTGAAAAGAAGCATGGATCTGGATGTCCTTGGCTGAAACATTAACTCACACTCAATCAAAAGCTATTCATGCTAACAAAATATTAAACCACACATCATATAGCACTCCTTTAGGATTGACTAATAGACCCATTATAGGCGGTATGTGACTTGTAAGTAAGGTAGCACCTGATTTTATTCTGCAATATCAGAGGCAGGACACACTGTATGAAGTAAGAATGAGGACTCTGTAGCTACCAGGATCTGAAAAGATTTCTACGTAAGAAATAATGATCTTTACAAATGGACTGACACAGCCAAGGATGCCACCTCAATGAGTCTGCAAGACCTGAGTAGGGCTGTTAATGATGGTCTCTTGGAAGCTGAAGCTCACTTGACAACACATCAAAATAATATAATGGCTTTTATGGGTGTAAAGAAAACAATTGAATGGTTCCCATCTCTCTGGTATGTTTGCTCCTCAGTAATGTTTTGTCATTTGGGGATTGCATATAGTGTAACTTCATGTGGTATGTAGTGTTTTGTACAGAGTGGCACTGCAAGATTCATGCAGACCAGCACCTGATAAAAACATCATAGGAAACTGTTTACTATCAGGATCCCCATTGCGCTCCTATTATCCACTGTGCTTCTGCTGCATATTAAACCATTTCAGCTATTGTACTATTTGTCATAGACTCTCCTGTGCTTATATATGTGTAAATGTCATACAGTCTGTTATAATATCGCATAACAACTTGTCCCTGAAGTCACAGAAAAGCTTTTAGTAAGCTGTTGGATGGCCCCTGTGGTCTCTTCTAACTCTAAGATTCTATGATTCTATGATTCAGTCTCACTTTTCAACAACCCCCCTCCCACATTTGTAATATCTCAAAGATCTGTAATTTCATCTGCATAAGTAGTCATTGTACTGATATAAAGTGCATGCAGCTCATACCAACATTGAGTTCCTGGTTGCTGCAGTCTGTTTGCTACTTGGCAGCTGTCCTTCTGGTGGCAAGCTTCTCAATTCTGCTAGGGTGGTCTTTGGATGTCAGACTGGCAGCCTGCCAGTGGGGTTCCTGACCAACTTGGTAGCAACTACAGGATATCGGGCTCTATGGCATAGCCTTCCAACAGTTCTGGGTCAGCTCTGCAGCACAATGAGATGGCAGATTAGGACTTCACGGAGCCCTGTTTGTAACAGGAGGGTACCAGTGCGGCTTATGCATTGGTGTTTCAGGGTTACTGTAAGGCAGGAGTGGGCAACTGTGGAAGGGAAGGGAGCCACATTAGCGTCCCCAGGAGATCTTGAAAAGCTGTGCAGTGCCTGCTTCTGAAAAAAAAAGTTGGGGTGTTTATACCATTTTTGGAAGCATCCTGGGCCATCTTAGGCCCAGAGAGGTCTTTTTTAACAACAGGAAATGAGCAGAAGCTACTTCCTATTCACTTCTTGTTTCAAAATAGGCCTCTCTTGAGGCTAAATTGGCCTACAGGTGGCCCAAAGCATGATGGAAGTGCCCTCCACATAGAGGGCATTTTGGGGCAAAAATTTGCAAAATTTTGCAAAAATGTTGTTTGACTCCATGGGCAGAGGGAGGCAAAAATACCCTCCACACCCCGAAGAGGGCATTTTGGGGGATTCTTTTGAGCCCTGGGGGCCAAGAAATGGTACTGGAGACCACACTTTGCCCACCCGTGCTGTAAGGATTCTTGAGATAAGATACATATTCCTAAGCACCATGAAAACCCCTTCCTCCATTCCAGATTGTTGAAAAAGTCAGGACAGTTCTGATCCCCACTGTGACACCTCCCCTAAGTGGAGTGCTCTTGCTGTCTTGAATGCATGGATTGCAGAGGCCCCAGGATGTACCAGCAACAATATATCTTTTGTGTGCAATTGTACATCCAGACACTGCTGCTTGGTACTTCTGAGCATCAGCCACAAACCACATGCTCTGGAGAAATGGCCTCTGTTCAGTTTTCCTTGGTATCTTTTGGGACAAAAAAAAAAAAGTTGAGAGTTCCTTTGCTGCGGGATGAACAGTGAACAGATAGAAGCTATGGAAGGAAGGGAGCCTCTTCCTATGCTGTTATTAAGCAAGGACAAAGGCCAAATTTAAGCAATTTCAAATATCGGAAGTCTCCAGCTGGCATTCTGACGGTTCTGAATTCTTCCCCAGTCTTGTCCTAGGACCAGACAGAGGGGGCATGAGACACTAAACAGAATGCCCTTGCTTTACGCACATCTACTGTGAGCCACAAACTGCTTTAACACTGTACCCATATTTAAATTTGTCTGTTGCTACTGTTCATGGGGTCACCATAAATCAATAGGTGACTTGAATGCACTCACACAGACACAGACAGACACACAGACACACACACGTACTTTGGCACTTAAAACAACCAGACTATGAAACTAAGGCCATTTCTGCACTACATTCTTGTAGTGCTATTATTCCACTTTCAACATCCTATGGAATCCTGGGGTTTGCAGTTTAGGGAGGGGCTCCCAGGATTCCATAGGATGTTGAAAGTGGAATAATTGCACTATAAGAATGTAGTGTGGAAATGGCCTAACTTAAGTTCAACCCTGTAGTGACAAACATCTTTATTACAGAGTAAAAGTGAGGGATTAGATTTGGAGGAAGAAGGTGAGAAAACTAGGGGAACTAGGTATGCAAATAGCATCATATTACTAGCAGAAAATAGCAAGACTTGGAATGACTACTGATGGAAGTTAAGGAAGAAAATGCAGCAGCAGATTTACAGGTGAATACTAAGAAAACAAAAATAATGTCCAGAGATGTGTTACTTAACATAAAAGGGGATGATGAAAATATCAGAATAGTTACAGGTTTCCCATCCCTTGGTCAATCATCAATCAAAATGGAGACTTTAGGGAAGAAATGAGAAGCAGATGAAGGCTTGGAAGGGCAGCTATGATGGAACTAGATAAGATTCTGAAGAGTAAAGTTATATAGTACAATCAAATACCGAAGTCAGACTCACGTGTGTCATATTTCTGATTTCTATATATGTCTGTGAAAGCTGGACAGTGGAAGAGAGGAATCAACTCATTTGAAATGGGGTGCTAGAGAAGAGTTCTACAGTTATCATAGACTGCCAAAAAGACAAAATGGGTCCTAGAGAGATCAAGTGTGAACTCTGCTGAGAGTTCTGCTGAGAGGCCAAAATGACTGCACTGAGGCTATCATAATTTGGACACATCATGAGATGAACTGACTCATTAGGAAAGACAATAATGCTTGGCAAAGTAGAACCAGCAGGAAAAGAAAAAGTCAGCATCCTAGTAGGGTAGACTCATTCAAGGAAGCCATGGCCCTGAACTTGCAAGACCTAAGCTGAGCTGTTGATGACTGGAGGTCTCTTTTTCATGGGGTCATCATAAGTTGAAGCAAACTTGATGGCAGATATAGCGGCAACAAAACAACAGAAGTTGAATAAGTAAATATAAAGGTAACATTTTGTGGCTTTAAATACAGCACAGTATAATGATTAGAGGAACTGTGGGGAATCTCCAGCATGTGAGTCAAGGATAGGACCCAGCCTGCAGACTCCTCTCCTAAGCCTCATCCCCTTACATCGATGGTGTTATAGGAGCTTGGGTTTGAACAAAAGCACAATGTATGACATTACACACATAGGCCTCCTCTCTGCCAGTATCCGCATTCTGTGCCTAAGCCTCATCAGTGATGTAAATGCTGCCAGAGTATTGTTACAGCATGTGTTTGCTTCCATAACAGGTGGTCTTCTGTGCCTCCACATAGGCTGCAACCCACACATTTCTATGAATCCAGAAGAGTTACTGAAAATTTTGTAAATATGCTACAGTACTTGGAGACTAAACAAGGTGCAGGGGAATATGTTAGAACAAGTGCCACCAGAATCCCTGTGGACACATGTTCACCCATTTTGGCAGACCTTTTGTTTGTTTATAATTAAATGAATTTCCGGGGGGGGCTACTGAAAAAAGGGCTTCTTGGCCAGATGTGGCCCATGGGCCACATAGTTCCCACCCCTGGCTTACGCAGTTTGTTGAATGCCTGAATGGAGCCAGAGGTTTATTTATTTGCTGGCAGAGCTTCCTTCTGCCTTCTTCCTTTTGCTTAATTATGGGATTCTAATTTTTCTCTTTCTGTCTCTAGGCTCTTTCACCCTAACAGTTATAGTTCTGTGATTCCACTTTAACTGCCCTGCCAACATCCTATGGAATCCTGAGACTGGCAGTTTAGGGAAGGGTACTTAGAAGTCTCAGCCAGAGAGCTCCAGTGCCTCACCAAATTATACACCCCAAGATTCCATAGGATGCAGCTGTGACGATCAAAGCAGAATTATAGTGCTGTAACTCTAAGGTGGAAGGACCCTGTATGTATGTATATATTATAAACTATTTTCCTGCTGTGAGGAGGAGTGATAATATTATGACCATGCCTTGAATTCAGAAGTAAACAGTTTGGACTATTTGGAATCTGATGACCGCACATATTTTCAAAGAGCAGGGTTGCCACTTTAATCTCTGGTAGGAATTCTGCTTGTTTTTTAAATAGTTCCAAAACATGCAGCAACTTAATGAAGTAATTTAACTGTAGAGGGAGGCAATGATGGAGAAAAGCTTCTCCGGATGAATTCTTGCCTATCATGCTGCTTATTAATAGCTTGGAAGCCCTGCCAGGTGAATGAAAAGGCATCAAATCAGTCTGAAACACCAACATTTTATTTTTTTTAGAATCTAATTTAAATATGCACACATAAAATACTATATTTATATACCCCCCATTTGGGGATAACTTTTAATACAGGACTAGCCTGATAAATTTTTAACTTAAAATATCTTTGTTGAATATATACTGCATAATGTGAGCATGACCTTCTATTAGAAACTTACTGACCACTATATAGGCTTTTAGCTTCCACGTTTTTTTCTCTATACTTTTTATTAACCACAAAAAAAGGAAACAGAAAAAGAATATATACATATACACCCACAGAGAGAGAAATAGTAATAAATCTGCTTATTAACTGTTATATAGTAATACAGCAATTAGTACAGGTATCAATATATTCTCAACATATACTACTGTAACACCAAAATTTGGATAGATAAATAAAATAATTAGATGTAAAAATAAACAAATGGTCAATATATATCTTGTCTTTTAACAGAAAAGTTCTTCAATCCTTCCTAATACTGTTTTGGACTCCTGAGTAACATATTCTAGTACCTTTTATACATGCATTTTAAGTTAGACTAGTAAATTGTTTCTGTTGTTCCTAAACCTTTAGTTAGATATCACTTAACCCATACAAATATTGCACATTCTATTCCACACAGATTTTAAGTAGTTGTGTTGAAGGGGTTAAATCCAATGCCACTTGAATAGGAAAAATAAGCGAATTGAATTGTGCCTCTGAGTAAATTGCAGATGTCTGTCTTATCTCAAATTTTATAGAATGGCCTTGCAACAAAGGTCTGGGAATTCACAGGGAGGCACCATACTCCCTACCATTATTTTGTATCATCTTCTAAACTAACTTTTTGTTCTCTTCTGTACACGTGAGTGCCAGTCAATGATGTAATGGAAAGTTAACCAAAGTTCTTTGTTCTTCTGTGATGGGCTGGCTAAGTAAATGATTGATTGCTGACATAGAAGGCAAAAGGTATATAGTGATGCTACCTCAATTAATTGACACAACAGTTCTGGGATAACTGTTGCCCTTGTGCAAGGTATTGTAATAAAATGGCTTTTTGATTTTTCCCTGAAACCTGGTCGTCTCCACTTTTCTGGCTACAACAGTGTGAATATGTATATAGACATACATGTATGCACCTGTATATATATGAAGACACTAAATACCTGTGAGTTGATTTAAGTATATATAGATACATTTCAATTGATAAGCACATTAAGAATCTCTTAGTCTGCTGTGGAATTTATTATACAATAGCATTTTTGGTGAGTAACTAAAAGTTCTAATTCATCTAGCCATTCTTTAGTTCCTCTGATCCCAAGGAACTCTCTATCACTGAGGCCTACTCCTCTTTCACTTTTTCCTCATCTTGCCCTTTAATTATATGAGTTAATATATCCATGGATTTCATATCAAGAAGTTCCTGGTACCACTCTTCAGTCTCTGGGGTATCACTCTTTTTCCATTTTTTAGCAGAAAGCCATAGTGCCTCTTCAGACTACAAACCCAGGGTTCCATAAGATGTTGCTATGGCAGTTAAAGTGAAATCATAGCTCTATAATCGTGTATGGGCCCTATATAAGATGATGCTACAGCTATCATCAAGACTATTTTGCAATGATTACTATCATTTCTTCATATACACTTATGCCTTAACAAAGTATCACAATCTCTCTTTTAAAGACATAGGGCCTTTCCATACTACACTGTTATAGTGCTATTATTCCACTTTCAACATCCTGTGGAATTCTGCGGTTTGTAGTCTGCTGAGGCCCAAGAACTCTCTGGCTGAGAATTCTAAAGGCCTCTCCCTAAACTGCAAACCCCAGGATTCCCTAGGATGTTGAAAGTAGAATAACAGCACTATAACAGTGTAGTGCAGAAAGAGCCTAAGTAAATAAAAATGGATGAAATCAGGGTTAGTCTCAATGGCATTACAGGACAGAGAATGAGTTCGTGCATTAAGATTTAGGTGCTGCTATCTATTGTACTTTCTATTTTATTATTTGATCATCCATTCATTCATTCATTTTCTATGGCACCATTCTTAGAATTGGTCATGCATGTACAGAAACAGGACCCTGACTTTTGAGCTGCTCTGAGGCTCCAAACACCTTAAACCAATCTTGCCTCTGCCATTAGACAGAGTGAGGCCACTGTCTTGGGCAGCAGATGATGAGGGAAGGGGAATGATGGTGAATTTGCATCTTCTTAGCTAGCATACTGCCCTCAGAAACAGTGGAAGTCACTGTCCAGATTTTTTCAGTATAGTAGGAGAGGGAGAACTTGTTCATTACCCTGAGGCAGCAGAATATTTTGGACAGGCCCTAGGGACAACTTCTCTTAGTTTTGCCTTCTTTATGGGCATGGTGGGGACTGGGACTGGTCATGGCATGAGCACCAGAGCAGTGGTGAGAATGAGATCCACCAAAATCATCCTACGAAGGGATCTACCCATCCTATCCCAGCTTTGAGATGACAACAATACAATTATAAAAATTCTGCTGTACAAAATGGAGACTTCTCAGCTGATAAGATGCTGCAGCCTGTTTAGATGAAGTAGAACTGGGCAACTCCCTAGAGAGACAGTGTGGGATAGTGGTTACATTGTCAGAGTGATGAAATATAATGAGTGCCAGGCCCTTCTCTGCCTGACCAACCTCACAGAGTTGTTGTGAGGATAAAATGGGGTGGAAGAGAACTATATATGTTGCCTTGAATTGACTGGACAAAAGGAAAGATATACCATGGGCCCTCCATATATGTGGGGGTTCTGTTCCAAGAACCTTTGAGAATAATGGGATTTGTGAACACTTATGTTCCATTATATTTGATGGTTGCAATGTGCACGTGGGACACATGAGTTCGTCCACATGCATGTTGCTGCCATTTTAAATATTGGGAAATGACATTTCGCATAAACACAAATTTGCACATGTGGAGCTCATGGGTGAGAAGGGTGCATTGTAAATATAAATATATAAATATTTATAATGTACAAATGTAAATATACAAATGAATATAAATAAATATGTAACCATATAAATACATACATAAATATAAACAAACAATAGTCTTTCAGATCTTATTTAAGCTTCCATCTCCCATCACCCCTAGCTAGCATAGCCAAAGATGTGGGATTATGGGGACAGCCATACAAAAGTCTATGGGAAGCCACAGCTTGTCCACCTTTGCAAGGAAGGCTGTAAAACAGAGCCAAATCAATGTGGATAGAATCCACAGCGACAAGACTCCTTTATTATAGGCATGGAATGGAAGACAGTATATTTCACAACTCTTGTTTCCTACTTATTAGCGATCATGCCTTCCATAACACCTTGGCTCCACAGGGACAGTCTCTCTGATATCTCCATTTTATTTTTGTCTTCATTTTGACATCGGGGGGGGGAGATATTTACTGTAGTTCTCTTAATCCCATTGATTTACCCTCTTTGAAGGAAGTGCTATGGAGTTGGTCTGGCCCTAAACAGAAGGCAAGCAACCACTGCACTGGTGGCAGCGGGACCTCATTTAGGTCTAAACATTGTGTTCCAGCCCACAGAAGGAGTCAGTAGTTATAGGTTCTACAATGTCAGTGACTCTCATGATATCTGTAAGGATGAAGAAAGGAGCTGGCTCTTTAACAAGTAAGGTTTTCTAGGTTAGAGGCGGTTCTCAAAGGTGCCTTCCAGATAAAAAAAGAGATTTGAAGAAGTGGAGTCTGTTGTTTGTTCTAGAAGATGGCAGCATCTATGATGGTAAGTAGCACAGATTTCTGCTGACTTTTCACTCCCTGCCCCTTAAATTGTAACTGTGAGCTGCTGCATCCCTGAAATATAGTTCTGTGTCTCAAACTCCTTGTTCAACTGAGAGACCTTATTGGCCTTGAGGGAAGGAGAGAAACTAGGCTGAGTGGTTGTACTTTGAAACTCTCAACGATTTTTGACTTCTGTGTCTGTTGCAAAATCAGCTTCTTCCTGCCCCAAGGCTGTAGTTCTGTGCACATTTACTCAGGAGTTAAATTCTATTGAATTTAGGAAGGCTTGCTACAAAGCAAATGTACAACGTTTGGTTGCTTATTGGAAGATTTCCAGTTGGTGGTTTAGATTACCCAAATACTTATGCCCAGAAAGTTTATTATCAGAGCTTGGAAGAATTGCCTTTCTGGAGTACACTTCTCAGAATTTTTGGATGCTGTAGCCCAAAAAAAGCAGCACATCCAAGTTTTGTGTACTGTGTACTGATCAGTCCATGGGGGAAAGGACTTCTGTGCATAAACTGCTTTGGAGGTCTGCCTATAGCTTACAGTACTTTGTCAGGAACTGTTCCTGTTTCTTTAATACTCAGAGGAGAGGCTGATTCAACTGAAGCTCTACCCATCATGCATTGCATATTCGAGGTGGAAAAGTGTCATTTAACTGATTTAAAATTTGTATTCCTTGTACAGCTGTTAAAGATATTTTATAATAGTAGGTGAAAGTAGCTAATCGCAGGTTTTGGTTTTACTTAATATTTGTGATGTCATGGGTTTGTACAGAAAAATGTTGCTTGATTTATTGTGTATGTTTGAGGTAAGTAGCTGCTGGAAGGTGCGGAGAGAAAGGAAGTGTGGAGTGAATGTTGATTGATGGAATATTTGAGATTTGAGATGGGACAGTTGGTGAATGACAAAGTTTGAATTGAGTTAGTTTAGCCTGGGATTTGAGAAAAAAGCAAAAGAAAATGTTTGAGAGGGGTTTCAGGCCATTTCTGCACTACACTGTTATAGTGCTATTATTCTGCCTTCAACAACCTGTGGAATTCTGGGGTTTGTAGTTTCCTGAGACCAAAGAGCTCTCTGGCTGAGAATTCTAAAGGCGCCTCCCTAAATTGCAAACCCCAGGATTCCATGGGATGTTAAAAGTGGAATAATAGCACTATAACAGTGTAGGGTGGAAATGACCTAGGATTGGAGTTAGGAAAGGAAGTTAGAGTTGAGTGACTGGGTCTGATTTAACCTGATAGGAGAAAGTATGGTGTTTTAAATGTTATATATAAATAATATGCTGTTTTATGTTTAACTTTTGTAAATAAAGTTCTGTTTTTATTTTTATACATTTTTGGCCTCCAGAATCACTATCATTTGGAGAGCTCAGTTTCAGACAAGATGCCTGGGGTTGCAGCATTGAAGGTGGAAGGGTGGTATCCTGTTGGGGTAAAAGTAGTGTAAATAAATCCTCATAGGAACATTGAGGACATTTATACTAACCTCACAGTTGATATCACACAAGGGGAATAGGAAGAAGTCCTTATGCATTGTAGAGATGGGGATCAGGGAATGCTCCCATACTAAGTGTTTTCAGAGAACACTGGGAAGGCTTCTCATATGGTTGGGTAAGTATAAAGATTCCCCCCCCACACACACCCTGTTTAGCCTCAGTGGTGGGATTGCCTAAGGAGTGGCACTGGTGAGATATAAACTGAACCTCCCACAGTCTTGTCATCTCTTGTCCTCAGAACTCTAGATGCTTTTGCTTATACAGTTATACCTCAGTTAATGAAACAGATGTGTTCTTGGGCATTACTTCTTTAACAGAAATTTGGAACCAGAGGCAGAAATAACATGAAAAGAATAAGGATAGATTCCCCCTCCCCACACACACAAGTTTGATATGTTTCAGTAAACTATTTATCCTAAACTAACAATACGCACATCTAAAACAGGTCAGATAAAACTTGCAGAAGTAAACAAAATAATTGGAAACTTCTAGAGACCACTTGAGAGCTTCTTCCAAAAGGTATCCAGGGATTTCCCCCCCTTTACCAGCCTCTACTTTTCTTATGATTTCCATTTTAGTGGCCAAGGTTGCAGTTCTATGCTTCTTTAACATACTGGAAGGATCTGGTGAGGCAGAGCTTACCTGCTTTTCCCCTTTTTTCTCTTTTGCTGTTCACACATACATGCTCGGTAGGGGATTCTGAATGCAGCCAATGTTTACCTTGTCTGTCCTAGGCAGGTCTGTACAGCTACAGTAGGATTAGCTGGAGCAGAATTCAACTCTTTTGAGTTCAAGTTTTACAGTTTTGTTTACTGCAGACATGCTGCTGCAACACACCACCCAAACTCTGTGTTTCTCCATCCCTTCTTCACCATCTTCCCAGTGCTGATGCTGCTAATGTGCTTACAGCTAGATAGAGACCAAAGAGGAAAAGGGGGGCTTGATGTGTCTAAAAAGAATTTGTAGAATGGAGCTTCTTTGTTAGAAGCTTTGTTAAACAAGGTAGTCCTGCATATGTTCATCTTTAGATGTTGCTTGAAGGCAATTTAAATATGGCCAGGATGGCTTGACCCAAAAGACCTAGCTGTGAAAAAGCTGGGCAATTTGTTTTACTTTTGTTAATGGTCATCTGGTAATTCTCTTTACCCTTTCAACTGATTTCTACATGCGTGTGTGTTTTTGTGTCTCTCTTTTTGCCCTGAGAGTGGCTGTGTGAAATGAAGATGGGTACTTTTAATGTGGGGGGGGGCACTGGCAAGGCTGTCTTGTTTCCCCACAGTTCTTAACTAACTGTGTGCCAAGCAAAGCTGGTCAAAGGCATTTTGCTGCCTAAGACAGAATAGCAAATGATGCCCCCAAATTAAAGTTCATAGTACACAAAATCATCTGAGTTGTTCTGGCGCTCGTAGACAGCTAACACGCGCAAGCCACTTTTCTCATCTCAAACAGTAAAAGCAGAATAATAAGAAAGTACAACAACAATTTGCTGCTCCTTTATGACCCCTCCCCATCTCCTACCTAAGGCAGCCATCTCACTCTCTCTATTTGTAGGGCTGTCTTTGGTGGTAAGAGACAGAAAGTAGCTTTGGCAGTGAGTGGTTGACCTTTTTGACTCCTCAACAGGCAAGTGTCCTTACTAACTCTATATCCTGTCGCCTGGAGCCCGTTGAAGGCACCAGCTGCTGATGGCTCAGCCTGTTCCATGTGGAGGTTGACCCCTTTGTCACAGGGGCCGTCAACTACTTAATTGGGCCCTGAGCACATCAAGCTGGTAGTGCTCAGGGCCCCAGTAAAGCTGGGAAAAGCTCCTTTAACTTCTGCAAAGCTGCTTTGTGAGAGAGCACTTGCTTCTCCCATTCCAGGGAACAGATGCGTAGACTACCTACTCGGGCTGTTTGTTTTTTAACAACGTGTTCTGGATGAAAACATTTTCAGAGAGAGAAAGAAAGAGAGTGAAAACACAAGCTCAAACTCAGAGTGTGCACTTTCTTGACAGAGGTGGCTCTTGTTTTGTCTACAGGGCTGCAGTGCAAAAAAAAATTAGCCCCTCCATTTGACTCTCTCTGATGTCTGACCTTGCCTGTGCTCCAGCTGTTATGATTTGGCAGGGACAGTCATCATCTGCATTTCCATTTTTTCCACCTGCTTTTAAAATGGCCTGGTTTCTTTCTGCTCCTCCCACTTTCCCCTTTTGTCTTCAATTAGTTTGTCCTAAACTCAGTAGGGAGGAGGGGAGGTGGAAGACTCCTCGTGTGAGGAAGTTCTGGGGCTGTGGCTATCGGAGCGCCAGCGTGGTCTGGAAGCAGGTTGCTAGTTGCACCTCAGGAGAGAAACCCAGCCCAGTAGTCTGTGGAAGGGGCTTATGGCTGGGAATAAAATCTATATAAAAACAAATACTTGGAGATATTTTGATTCCTTCAGTGAGAGCCTAGAAAGGAGTTAGCAGAGTCCCTCAGTCAGCCAGAACATGTGGCTGTGTTGGGAAGTTTAGTTCTCAGTGGGAGCCTAGTGGGATGCAGAAGAGTAATTGAACCTTAGTACGATCTGGTCAGAGAGTGTGGCCTAAATTGGGGGTTAAGCCAAAGTGCTGTTGTATAATAATTGTGCCTTTTGTGAAAATCTACAGATATAATTGACCTGTTTGTGAGCAGGGAGTTAACTGTTAATGTTGTCTAAAAAGTACATTGAGGAAATGTATTAGCATTGACCTGTGTATGGCTACTTTTGTTATCTTAATAAATGTTGCTGTTTATTTTTGTAAACACTGACTCGGCTTGAATTGTCTACAGTGATAAATAACACAGAAAACAGTACAATTAAATTATTAAGTGGTTCCAAATAAACATTGAAAACCCTCACTCTTTTACGCTAAGGTGGTGCTATAAGGAGGGAAGGCAGGGCTGTTTGGTAAAGACAGGGTGCCTTATCAGATTGGGGATTGTCATTTCAATCTGGGAGAAGTAAGGGTCTGTCACACTTGCCCTTACCGGTAGTCTCAGGCAAAAGCAAACTGCGGCAGCTTCTCCTGTCTCAGTGGTTCTCAACCTGTGGGTCCCCAGATGTTTGTGGACTTCAGCTCCCAGAAGCCCTGAGCATTGACCATAGTGGCTGGGGCTTCTGGGAGCTGAAGTCCACAAACATCTGGGGACCCACAGGTTGAGAACCACTGTCCTAGCTCATGTGTTCTTCCTCATTAATGATATTTACCATCATAATCATGCTCTGACGTTATTTGGGCAGATGTGTCCTGGTTTTCATCTGTGAAATGGCAGAGGGTGTGGCTTTGTTCATTCCTTGCCTAGCTAAGTATAGCCTGTTACACAGTGACCTTTTGCCCAGGACTAACCTGCAAGAGGCAGTTTTAATGCCTACTGTTATAATGCATGATCTGTTCATTCAAATGTCAGGTAAGCACACGTGAAGAGCAGCAGAAGCACAAGGCCAGGAGAGGAGAGATGGTTGTGGAGCAGATCAGGAAGCACCCTCTGCAGAACAGGTAGTAGCTGAGCATCAAAACAGAGTCTTAACATTGACTGGCAGTAATACAATGTTAATAATTTCTGTTGTAAACTTGCCTTTGTGGAGCAATATTGCAGCTTTCCTTTCATCCAAGAAATGGCCAAGAGAAGTTTGCTGTGATACCAGAGCTGTTTATTGCCTGGAAATCTTTGTTTTGATTTAAAGAAACACTTGCTGTTTCTGGAGAGATCATTGCTATTAAGCATGAAAACTCTTATGTGTCCGTTAAGTTCTCATGCTTCCCATTTCTCACTGCAGTGGAGGAGAGCAACCAAATCCCACAAATAATTTAACCAGTTTTACCTTTCTGGCATGAGACTGTCTTGTGTTTAATGAGGAATATCTCTTGAATCTGTTGATCTCTTGAATATTGCTTTTCCATCTCCAATCCTTTCTGTCTGGAATGGAAGCTTGGGAGGGGGGGAGAAGAGCTTTTATCCTCTAGCTGTTTCAGAAAGACTCCAATCTGTATTGGCTGAAGTCTACATCCCATTTCTTCTTTAGTGAGTCTATTGAAATTTAGATGGGCATGGGCAACACTTTCTAGCCAGAAAGGGGGATGGGTTAGACCTATGGCATGATATATTGGGGGTATCATTACACCCTAGCAATCTCCCTGATATTATGTTTGTGTTCATAGATGGTGGTTTAATTCTTCCTTTTATTTATCCTTGAAGGTGGGCCCTATGGTTCTACAAAAGTGACAAGAGCAAGACGTGGCAGGACAACTTGCGACTTGTCACCAAATTTGACACTGTAGAAGACTTTTGGGCGTGAGTGCATTCCAATTAGCATTCTTACTGAAACAGTGAAAGGAACAATATTTTGCCGCTGATCTTTTTTTCAATTCGTAGGGTCTGATAGAAGGCTGCCTGTGTTAGTCAGAGGAAGGATAGGGACCCTGAGGCTGCTTAGCTTGAAATTTCTAATGGTACAATAAGAATGCTGTTATTATCATCTTGCCAAAGTTTCTTCATTGCAAACAGCTAAGGAATTGAATTTGAAACTAGTGTATTTTATTGATACAGGGTTGGGTTGATGCTTTTCTCTAAGATGCACTTGAATAACTGCAGATTTGCAAGCAAACTCCTTGGATACATGAGAACTCCAGTGGAAGCTCCAGCTGTGTAACAGAATTCAGAAACCTCTTCACTACATGGCATTCAGGAAAGAACTTTCAGTGTTTAATCCCTCTTAAAGCACTCTTGTACATTTACAGATTGGCTATACATTTTCCTGAGGAACACCTGTGTTAGCAAAAAGAAGAGTCTTGTGACACTAAGATGAACCTAGCTCCACAAAAGTATATGCCACAATAAATCCTTAAGTATCCAAAGTGTCATAAGATGCTAGCTTTTAAAGGGATTTTTTTTCTTTTGGCTTGGCATGAATTCGCTTTCTCCTGGGAAATTAGCATCCTCATCAAACCACAATTGCTGGGAGAAGCAATGCCAGTTACCTACCAGAGTTGTGTGTGTGTGAGAGAGAGTGAATAGAGGGAGGGAGGCAGGAGATAGAATTAAAGTCCTAGCAATACCACTTATGTCCAAGCTTAGGAAAGGAGTTTGATATAACACACTGGTTAGAATTGTGAGACAAAGAGAAACAAATGTCAGCCAAAACCATTTCCCATTAGAGTCTGCACTATGCATTCTTTAGCACATATATGTGCAGGATAACATTTCTTTATTAGCACGTAAATACATCCTGACATATAACCAATAAAGGTATTTGCAATAGGTGGCATGTTTCTGTATTTAGTGCAAAATAGTTCTCAAGATGTTTTCCGGGGAATGTCATAAGTAAATTCCTGTAAGATACCCTACATTTCTGTTGGGAACCAGAGGCTATTTGTTAAAGTCCATCTGCTTAATTCCTGACGTGCTCGTCTCCTTTTGTTGAGGTGTCAGGCTGTACAGCCATATCCAGTTGGCCAGCAAATTGACTTCTGGCTGTGACTATTCCCTTTTCAAGGTAAGACCTGTTCCACTTTTAACACAGCAGACAGATGGGTAGTTTCTTCCATACCCCCTCTGGGAGGTAGATGGATCCTCCTGCAACACTAATGATAAAAATCCCTATAGTAATCTTGGCATGCAATTTGCCACACTATTCCTATTTAGTTACACACTATCTGAGTCCCCTATGGGAAGGTGAGCAACAAAGATTTACTCATTGTCTGCACTTTCCCATAAGCCCCAAAGCTATGCATGGCTTGCTAGGAATCTGGCTCATTGTGAGGGAATAAGAATGCCCTGGAAGAGAATGAGTTAACTCATGTGTAGTAAAGTGACAAGCATTTCTTGTCACTTGGCTTTTTCTGGGCAGGATGGCATCGAACCTATGTGGGAAGATAACTGGAACAAACGTGGTGGTCGTTGGCTTATCACATTGGCCAAGCAGCAGCGGCATACACAGCTTGACCGATTCTGGTTGGAGACTGTAAGTAGGCAGAATGCTCTTGTGCCCATATATCTTTCTTCATTCTGAACTGCAGTATTCTCCTGGCTTTCAGCATGGTATCTGGTCCAGGCCTAAGGTTTCTCTTATTCTGTCCTGGGGAAGTAGGAGTAAGTTGTTCTCCTCTTCAGCAGCTGAGGCCATGATAGCTTATAGAGAGTGACTTGCACCACATGATGGTATGGGGTAGAAGGAAGAGAAAACATTCAGAGATGGGCATTTTTTAAAATTACAGCTTCCAGAACCTCACAGCCCTTGGTCATCCTGGCCAACAACAATTTTTTCCTTCAAGTTCTAAAATATTATATTGTTTTAATAAGACTAATTGTTCATTACTTCCTCTCCCTTCCTCCTTTGGTGTCTGCTGGACTTGAATTAAGCTACTCATTCTGGTCCTTAGTCATGTGTCCTTGTAGGTGGGAAAACTTATAAGGAAACTTGACATAGCCACAGTGCATCATGCAGGTACTGACATATGGTTCCATGCAAACATCACAGCTTTTCTTCTGGTCACATTTTTGTAGCTGCTGTGCCTGATTGGAGAAATGTTCAGTGACTACAGTGATGATGTCTGTGGAGCAGTCATAAATATACGTGCCAAAGGAGACAAGATTGCTATCTGGACCCGGGAGGCAGAGAACCGAGATGGAGTCATTCATATTGGGTACCTGACAATGTCTTTTGTTGTGAGATGCTGAGCAATATATGTAGGAGATGAAAGTCCAACCTTCTGTAAGGCAGAACATATCCAGAACAAGTGAACATAAGTGGGATTCCATGGGTTTCTTTAAAGCATTTGAAGCCTTCATCTGTACCTAGAAGATACATGGTATGGGTTTGTGGAAATTTCCTGATGCCATGGTGATGAGGTCTTCATTGGGGAGAGAGATTAAGTATACTCATGACAGATACAGAGAAGAGGCAGGCTGAAATAAAACATTCTGGTCACAAAACAATATGCATATGGGATCTCTTTCAGGCGCATATACAAGGAGCGATTGGGCTTATCTTCAAAAGTGGTGATTGGTTATCAGGCCCATGCTGACACAGCCACCAAGAGTGGTTCCCTCATGAAGAACAAGTTTGTGGTGTGAAGCATCCAGCATGGAGCTTTATCATTGGCAAGATCTCTTAGCATACAGGATGATTGGAAATGGTTGTGATGGAGATGTCATTTATATCTGCTGTCAGTATTAAAGTGTTGCAACTAAATGCCTTCTGTCTTTGGCCTGAATTGGGGTTTTGTGGAAACCATTTATTTATGGCATAAACATTTGTTCTGTTAGATTTGTGTGAACTTCCTCTGCCCTGAGGAAAGCTCACTAAGAGCAGGAGCTTGGTGAAGGGAGGAAGGATATACCCAATTACCATCCATCCAGGTGTTGAGCTGGGAAAGTGAGAGAACTCATTGGTAGCTGGGCAGTAGATTAAACCTCTTATCTTTTCCTTTTCACTGCTGCTCTTATTTTCCCACCTCAGTTCAATCACTGTGTGGCTAGCATGGCCTTAAGAACAAGTGTGCAGCATTGGACAACTTATGACCTTTGAGCTGTTTGACTGCAGCTCCCATCATCTTTTACCATTGTCTATGCCATATAGAGCAGATTGGAATTGCAGCCCAGCAACATCTGCAGGGCCAAAAGTTATCTATCCTGAGACAAATATACAGTGGTGAGGAAAAGTGTGTGACCTCCTTAGGTCACATAGATCTTAATCTGACCTCATAATCCTAGTGAGAGCCAGTGGGGTGTAGTGGTTTGAGCATTGGACTACAATTCTGGAGACTCGGGTTCGCTTCCCTGCTTGGCTATGGAAACCTACTGGGTAACCTTGGGCATGTCACACATACTCATCTAAGATTCACCTTAGGGTTGCCATAAATTGGAAACTTACAACAACGTAATCATAGATAAAGGGCAATGAATAACCTGATTAAACAACATGTATTTTGAACGTTTATTTATCTAAAATTGTTTCAGTAGTCAGTATCTATGTCTGAACAAGTAGGGAACTTTAGATTCAGTAAATGCTGGCACATTCTTACCAGCAGTGACTTCAAGGAATCATTCCCATAACTGTTGGTTGATCCCTCATATCTGAATTTTGACCTATTTGTCCTTGCAGAAAAGTTTTAGCTCAGTGACATTTGAGGACTTCTTTACATGAACTTTACTTTGTCTACTAAACCATTTTGATGCAGTTCAGAGCCAGAGTCTGAGTAAATCTTCGTAAAACACAGAATTTCTTATTCCACACTCATTATTGTAGATCTGCTTATACATCTACCATCACTGTTGTGCTGCATGTCTGTATTTGGATCACCACACTTGATGGTTGGGTTGAGATCCTGCTGTCTGAACTCAGTGGTTTTCACCAGGTGTAGTATATCCCATAGAGGCCAAAAAAAGTCTAGTTTTGACATTGTCCAAAAGTCATGGGAGTAATCGATATGATGTTTAGCTAACTTCAGATGGGAATAATTGTTTTTCTTAGAGAGCTGTGGCTCTCTCCTCCTGGCTCCTTCAATGAGCACCATTTTGTCCAGTCTTTTCTTTGTTGTTGTGTTATGAACACTCACATTACAGTGGTCTGAACATTCTTAAATATTACTCTGGGGTTCTGTGTGACTACTGGATGATGCACTCATTTGTTCTTGGAAAGGTTTTTGTGGGAAAACTACTTCTGGGTGGAGTGACTGTGCCCTTAAACCTTCTCCACATGTAGACTGTCTGACAGTGAAGTGGTGGAGCCCTTGACCCTTAAAAATGATTTTGTAATTCTTTGTAGATTGGAGGGTATCAGATAATTCCTTTTCTGAGATCCTCAAATGGTTTTTGATTGTGACACAACATGTTCCCATACATCCATACGGTGAAGACAAAACTCCCAAGCTTGATTCTTTCATACAGTGGCGCCTCTAAACTCACCCCTGCACACCTGATTATAATTACACCCTTTAATTTGTACCTATCCTGATTTTATGTAGCTATTGTTCAACTCATTTATTCATTGTTTTATTTCACAAGAAAGATATGGAACTGGTTAATATAAGCCAATTTGGATGTTTAAAAATGGGCTGGTTTTCATTCATGAAGGTATTATGGTAAACTTGTGGCATTTCCACAACCAGGTTCATTATTTTTTCATTGACATTATATGGACATTCTGTTTTTGATGGAGGAAACATTGTCATCAGTTTCTCCATAAGAAGAAACATTTCTGTAAGAGTGTCTACCCACAATAAGTTCTTTCCTGAGCATCTGTGCTGACAGCTGCATAGAAGAAGCCTTGGGTCACATGTGGATGGCATTTATCCTTCATCTGGTTTCATTTGATCACCATGTTTAGTTAGAGACATAACCCAACTTCAACTGTTAGTGCTTAAATGTGTCCCTATCCTCCTGAAGTTGAATTCTGACAGGCTGATGTCTGCCTAACAGAGGAGCTTTGGGACTGAAAGGGTTTGCAGTGGCTGCTTCCAGCTTTAAAACAGCTTGCCTGACTGCTAGGGATGCTATGGAGCTGACTTGAAAGTCAATGAGGTGGCTTGCTGGGATTAGCCTGTGTAATAGAGATTGTATCGGGTTTGTTCCTGCAATTCAGAGCTGCTGCTACAGCTCCTGCTTATTAATTGCTGTGAATGTGGTGAGCAGCAAAATGTAGGGCTGTAACAAATAGCTCTGGATCTGCCATCTAAGTGTAGCTAGTGCCAGGGAATGTCCCTAGTGCTTGTTGTAAGCAATTTCATGCAGGTCTATATGGTAAGGTGGGGAGGAGACTAATAACTAAGGGCAGAAGACATCCTTTATTGCAGAGAATAGTGGGCTAACAGCTGCTTTATCTTCTGCAAGGGTAGCCATTAATAGGCCTAATGTAGATGTGGATGTGAAGAGGCTGCCTTAGCTTGGGAAGGTGTTCAGTGGTATGGGTAGGTATTCTAAAGCAGATCTTGAGAGAGTGTGGCCCACAGCTGCATCTGTCCCTGAGGTAATGTTTGTGGCCTCCAGCCCCACCCCCCCATTTTCAAGTTTCGTGACACTTTTTTTTTCTCCCAACCCTTTTTTTTTTTCCAGGATGTCACCTGGAAGTTGACCTATAATCATCCAAAGGGGAAAATGTGGCAAAATTGCCTCCCACTCCTTGGGAATGTTGGGAGGCATCTGGAGGCAAAGAAACCTAAGGTTTGTGGGAATGGAGTGGCCCTTCATGGTCCCCTAGGGGACCAATATGGCTACCCAACTCAATAGTTGCCCCCTAGCCTGCCCACTAGTTAGAATTACAGAGGTGGAAGAGGCCATAATGAACATCGAGTTCAACTCCCTGCTGTGCAAGAATATACCAACAAAACATTCTTTGCAGATGGCCACCAACCTCTGTTTAAAAACCTCCAAAGGAGGAGACTCCACTGCACTATGAAGCAGTGCGTTCCACTGTCGAACCGCTCTTACAGTTAGGAGGTTCTTTCTAATGTTTAGATAGAATTTCTTTTCCTGAAGTTTGAAGCCATTGCTCTGTTTCCTAGGCCATTTCCGCACTACATTGTTATAGTGCTGTTATTCCACTTTGAACATCCTATGGAATCCTGGGGTTTGCAGTTTAGGGAGGGGCATTTAGAATTCTCAGCCAGAGAGCTCTTTGGCCTTAGGAAACTACAAACCCCAGAATTCCACAGGATGGTGAAAGTGGAATAATAGCACTATAACAGTCTAGTGCGGAAATGGCCTAGGCCCTAGTCTCTGGAGCAGTGAAAACAGGCTTGCTCCATCTTCCACATGACATTACTTTAAATATTTAAACATAGCTATCATGTCACCTCTTAATCTTTTCTTCTCCAGGCTAAACACACACAGCTCCATAAGCTGCTCCCCATAGGGCATGGCTTCCAGACCGTTGATCCGCCTTGTTCTAGACCTTGAACTTTGGGAGATGATGAGCCATTTAGATAGTAGCATATGGCTAATACTTCTCTTCTTGGTCCCCTGTTCTCTACTGCTTTTCAGCTTCTTTTGAATTTCTGATATGTAAAGCAAAAAACAGAACACCAGTATGACATATCCTCTCTCCAGGTTGGCCTGTAGTTTCAGCCTTTGTGCTCCTATCACTCTCCTTGCGCTTTTCCCCTTAAGGTCGCCGAATCTCATATTCAGGCCTCAAGGCGTTTGCTATCCTGGGCAGATGCATATGTTGAACAGTGAGTTCAGTATGGCAAGGCATGACTGGTCTTTCTTGTTAATAAATCAAAAGATCCAGAAAACACCAACAAATATACAAAAAATCTTGACTATTTCCTAACCAATAAAATAAACATCTAGCCTTATGCTGGTTCCACAGACAGTGCACTATAACAGCTCAGATTCAAACAATGTAATATACTTTGCCTTGAATGCTTTCCACACTCTGCATTCCCAAAGCTCTACTGAAATCTCCTCCATTTCCTTCTTCCTTGCTGGCCCAATCTAACTCTTTTCAATATTATTTCTAACTGGCCCTGCTTAACCCTTTTTCCCAGACAAGCCTCTATTTTTTATGTTTGTTTCCTCATAGCTTCCACTCCCGTATTCCATGTGCTGTTCAGAGGTCTGACTTAAGAGCTAGTAACTAGAGTCCTGACGCAGTGTGCAGAAGCTTCAGGATGCATTTAAAATGAATTGATGGTAATCCCTTCTTACAAGCATAGATCCATTCTCTGTACTTCTCTTACTGGTAAGAATAGAAACCTGAGCCTTAGTGGCCTGTAGCACTCTTTTTTGTACCCAGCTGTATCAGTCTCAAACCCCACACATAGACCAAAGTGATAGACATGGCATATTTCATAAAGAATAATATAGTCATCATTGATTGTTCACTAGCTGCCTCCTTTTATATTTTTCCGCTCCTGTGTGATGCACTGTATTTCTGATGGAGAGAGCAGAACACAGCTCAAGAGTTAAAGACAAGTATGAGTGAACCTCTGTGTCTGCATTTTACATGTGCTTATAAAATGGAGGCAGATAAGAAAGAACAAAATATCCAAGACTAGAGTCTAGCAAGAATTCGAAAGACTTTCATATACAGTCTAAACCAGTGGTTCTTAACCTTTTCTTTACCACAGGCCCCATTAAATATCTTTTGTTGCCACGGACCATCAAGACTTAACTTCTATCTGTATGCGCAGTAGCAAGAAATGTCACATGCTTTCTCTCAACCACTTGACATCATTCAGTTGCAAGTTTTCACTATGTGCAGAAATAGCAAGCACTGAGTACATTTTTTGTTATGAAACAATGGTTTTGAATGGTTTGAGATAGCGTAATGAAACTTTGTACAAATGATGTCTATCACCAGCAAAAGACTCCAGCTCTTCGAGATCAGCGTATGACTGACTCTTTCTTTTTAAGTGTAAAAGCTCATAACATTTCTTCAGACTTTCATGGACTCCCTGTGAAGACATCACAGACCCCTAGGAGTCCGCGGTCCCCAGGTTAAGAACTGCTGATCTAAACTATTCAGACTGGATGAGACACCATGCATACAGTGAACAAAGGCTTGGATTGGTTTTTTCTTCTTCTCTAGAGCTTGGAAAAGTTATTCCTTTGATAACTTCCCAAATCCCCCAACCAGCATAGTCAGACAGTAGACATGCTGACTGAGGGATTCTGCAAGTGATAGTCCAGAAGAAACTCTTGCAGGCACTTTTTTAAAAAAAGAAAACAGCTATTGTGAGGAAGAGGCTCTAATTGATATTTGGGTGGATTTAGCTATGTTCTAGAGGAAGGCAATGGCAAACCAGCTCTGTGTATTCTTTGCATAAGAAAACACTATGAGGACATGGGTATACCCTCCAGTATTTCACAAATGAAAACCAGGATGTATGCAGCCAAGCACCATCAGAGTGTGGTCAGGATGATAAAAGTTATTAATGAGGAAGAACGCACAAACTAGGAAAGCTTACAGCAGTTTACTTTTGCTTGAGTCTGCTGGGAAGGTCAAGATTCCACCCCTCCTAAGAGAGAGAATCTATGTTCTCAAATAGGCTATGCTAAATAGATGTGTTTCCCATTATAACTGTAAAAGATGTCCATTATGAATATGTATAGATATATAACAGATGCTGCTGTGTATATAGAAACACTCAGAGATTAACCCCCTGGATGCCTGTGTGTCCAAAGATGCTTTTCAAAGAGATCTATAGTTCCTTAACAGATGAGAATGATAGCAGGTACAGGGCTAACTTATACTGAGTAAGATAATAATGTTCCTTTTTGTGTTAGCTAACAGAGAAGCACAGTAAAGAGATGCAAATAGTATAAAGGTTTAATCCTTATGAAAGTGTAACACCTTTTCTGCCATATACTGTGTGTTATGAATGTATTATACCTTACATACAATATAATGGAATGAAAGCAATCTGCTTAGACACTGACACCTCTATGGATCTCTGCATATGTTTTTATATCTATGGCTGCATATAATAAACAGCCTAAAAGAGTAATAGAGAGTCTGCTCATTCTCCCATCTATCTGTCTGTCTGTTCTTCTGTCTGTCTCCTGGAATTCCAATTCTTAAGAATGCTTAAGCGGAGTGTTGATGTTAACTCTGCCTGTCTGGAGTTTACTATGTCAGGGTTGGCAGGATTTGGCTCCTCTGAGCATGAGCAGAGTGCTATCTGTGAAGCAAGGCTTCACCACAGCAGAGAATCCCAGTGAGGCAGAAAAAATTCCAGAGGCTCATTAGTTAGGCTTAGAGTGCTGATTTATTGCCGCACTCTAAGATAAGGCTTAGCAAAAACGTGCTAGCTTTCCAGCAATTAAGACAAAGAGGAAAAACAGAAGACAACGGAGAAAAATCAGGCAACATCTCCCCTTACAAACAGTATACTGCCAATGGCATGGCAGGCCCAGCTAGGCAGTCTAACTGGCAGCTGGTCAAGGCAAACACCAGCATATTATGCTACCTTGTCACCTTGGAACAAGTGATGTGACCCAATCAGTGCTCTGGCATGTGGCCTTCTCTAATACACAAGACATAGCCATAACAATTCTGCTGGCTGTCTGGCCACACCGCCTCTTCCCTCTGCCGTCCACTCATAGGAAATCTTTGCCTGCCCAGCAGCAACTTTGACATACTGTTGCTCACAAGTTGGATGCCCAGGCAGCCAGAACGTAATAAAGGAGACCCCTGTCCCCAGACAGATACAGATTAGCTAACAAATGGCAGAGGACCCTCAGTCACTCAGTCTAAAGAGACAGGGATGGAAAAACATCTCTTTCACACGGCTGTTTATTGAAATGTTTAGATCTTACTGATTTACTTCAAATGTTATGCAATGTTTAAGTGTTTTAAAACGTTTTAACCTTTTAAATATGTTTTTAGCCTACTTAAATTATTTTTATTACTTTAAATTGTTTTAATCTGTTAGGACTGATTTCATCTGTATACCACCCTGAGATCTTCTTAATATAGAGATCCAGCATGCTAGAGAGGTTGCGTGGGTGGGTGCATAGACAAATAGGTCAAATGACCAAAACTAAGTCAAGGCCAGGAAAATCTCCAGTCACGTTTCACTAAGGAGACCTCAGGCTAAACACATCCGCATGAACAAAGGGTCCTCAGCCACGAATAGCCAACTTGAGGGGATTACTGGATTTTCCCCAGGTTGAGCAACCCTGACTTTGGAAAATCTTACGAAGGCGAGGTCCATCTACATGGACCAATCATGCAAACTACCAAGTTGCTACTGTGTGGCATTTTTTCCCTTTATTTTGGCCATTGTTCTTCCCAGGAGAGGGCCTGCCCTCGAGGTACGTTCTGCCCTATAAGTAGTCCCAGTTTTGGAGGGTCTCTTTGGAGTGAGAACTCCCCACCACGCTAGCAGACCAGCACTCTGTTAGTTGAGTGATCCCCTCAGCTGCCTTTCTTCGCTGAGCTCCATCCTTCTTGCCACTTCCCGGACTGAAGACTTCTGGATAGGTGCAGTATCACTGCCTTTACACCCTCTCCAATATATCCCCTATCAATTTTCACCTCTTTCCCTTCTCGATAGGCCTTGTGTACGTGAGTGAGTGAGTGCGTTGGTGCGTGAGAACACATTTATTGATAAAATCCATTTATTAGTCCATTTGTCTGGCTTTTTGCTTGGCCTGACCCTGTAAAAATTGGGTAAAAGATTCTGCCGGGTTACCCTGCCCTTTGTTTTGCTACTGCCAGTGCGCCACTAATTTCTCCAACCTTACATTTTTGGAGCGAATCGAGGTGTCCCACAGGGGAACCCCAGAAGTCAGGGTAACACAGGGTTCAATTCCTGCTTAGTCATGAAAACCCACTGGGTGACCTTGGGCAAATCACACACTCTGAGCCTCAGAAAATCCATGATAGATTCACATTAGGGTTGCCACAAGTCAGAAAGGACTTGAAGGCACACAACAGAGTATATTTAAATAAATAAATAAGAAAGAAAGAAAGAAAGAAAGAAAGAAAGAAAGAAAGAAAGAAAGAAAGAAAGAAATTTGTGGGGTTGCTGTAAGTCAACAGATAACTTAAAGGCACAAACACACACAGCTTTTTGAAACTGCAGTCCTGTTTCAAGTCAGGCCACTGATACCTGTTCTTTGCGCTACAAAAAAAAAGCTCTCCTTCCTGCAGTTTTCCACAGTACCAGACACAGAGCTCTCAATCCAGACTGAGACTGTAGTGGTGGGCAAAAGTTTGATGCATCCTATATTCCATCCCACTCCCACAACTGTATAGATATGGTTTATACTCGAGCATTTATCACTCTGTGTTGCACTCAAAGAAGTGGGTTTATATTCATGAAAGTCATGCAAAAATAAAAACCAGTTTGTCTTAAACATTCCCCTTTCCCCCTTGCCTTCCTATCCTTCTTTTTAAGGGAACTCTTTCAAAAGACATTTGCTAACCTATGGAACGAAAATCCATTCAGTTAATCCACTAGCAGTGTGATTGTGTGTTTTGACTCTGACGTATGGCATATGGTTTTCTTGGCAAGATTTATTCAGTGGAGCTTTGCCATTATCTTCCCTTTAGGCTGAGAGAGAGTGACTTGCTTATGGTCACTTGGTCATGTGGTGAGTTTTCATGGCTGAGTGAGGATTCAAACCCATGTCTCCCGGAATTCTAGTCCAACACTCAAAACACCGCACAACACTAGCCCTCAACTGCATACTGCCTACTTAAAAATAAGTCCTGATGAGTTTGGTGGAGCATATTTATAGACCAATAGGTAGAGGGTTACAGCTAAAGATTTCATAATTTGAACATTAATTCAAAAAGAAATTGGAAAGACAAGAGAAGCAGATAGCATTTTGTGTTAGAGACAACTTCAGCTATCTTCAAGGTTGTCAGTTCAGCTCATGACATGGTACAGTTTTTAGATTTAACAAACTATACTTTCTTACAATTAATTACAGAATCATCAAGAAACAAAACAGTGCAGTCCTATGAGTAATCCCAATAAGTTCAATGGGGCTTTCTCTCAGGTAAATGTATATATGATTTCAATCTCGCATCCTATGCTCAGGTAAATGTATATCTGATTTCAACCTTTTACCCCATGCTCAGAATTTAGTACATGGGTTTTATGCTGCACCATATAGTAACCATGATTGCAAGCTATTAAGTATATGTTGCTAAAAAATTGTGTTTTGTTGTAAAGTGTACAGGAGATTTCTCCCATAGGAAGAGTATGTAGTAGGAGATAAAAAGATACTGTTGAGTTTCAAAAGTGTGTTAGGCACACACACACACACAAAATGGCATAGAGCCTGAACACTTTGCCTAATCAAATAGAAATCTGCCATTAGGCAGGCTAAGTAGAAATTTGATGGCTAAATTGGAAGAAATGAAGTAACAAAATAAAAAATTCTTTCTATTAGTAAGAGGCAGCTGGCAAGACTTCTTAAAGTGACAAGAATGTAAAGAGATTGCTCAAAACAAACTCTGAACAATACCAGACCTCCATGTATATCCTTATTTAAAGTAGATGTACCCTGTTCTTCAAGGCATCAGATCCTATTTGGTCTTGGAAGCTAAGCAGGGTCAGCCCTGGTTAGTACTTGGATAGGAAACCGCCAATGAATAGCAGCTGCTCTAGACCATATTTCAGAGGAAAGAACAGGCAAAATTACCTCTGAGTATTGCCTAAGAAAGCCCTATGAAATTCCTGTAGCTGTCATTAGGTGACTTGAAGGCATATAAGCACACGCATGCACCTGCTCTTCAGCCTGAAACACTCCCCCAACTGGAAAATGGCAAATGATCCTATTCCCAACTTCTGAAGCTGCAAATGGCAAAACTGCAAATGTGGAGGGCTGACTCTACTTAAATTGTTAAAACTGACTTCATTCTAAATATAGGATGGGGGACACATAGCTGGATAGCAGTACGTGTGAAAGGGATCTAGGAGTCTTGGTAGATCACAAGCTGAACATGAGTCAGCAGTATGATGCGGCAGCCAAGAAAGCCAATCCGATTCTTGGTTGCATAAATAAGAGTATGGTGTCTAGACTGAGGGAGGTAATGGTACCACTCTATTCTCCATTGATTAAACCTCATTTGGAATACTGTGTCCAGTTCTGGGCACCTCAATTCAAAAAGGATATCGACAAGCTGGAGTGTGTCTAGAGGAGGGTGACCAAAATGGTGAAGGGTCTGGAAGCCATGCCCTATGAAGAACAGCTTTGAGAGCTGGGTATGTTTAGTCTGCAGAAGATAAGGTTAAGAGGGAACATGGCAGCCGTGTTTAAATATTTGAAGGGATGTCATGTCGAGGAGCGGGCTTGTTCTCTGCCCGCTCCAGAGACTAGGACAAGGAGCAATGGATTCAAGCTGCAGGAAAGGAGATTCCACTTGAATCTCAGGAAGAACTTCCTGATGGTCAGAGCTGTCTGGCAGTGGAATAGGCTGCCTTGGAGTGTGGTGGAGTCTCCTTCTGGAGAAGGTTTTAAAACCTTAAAAACCTCCTGGAGGTTTTTAAGCAGAGGCTGGATGTCCATCTGTTGGGAATGCTTTGATGTGTGTTCCTGCATAGCAGGAGGTTGGACTTGATGGCCCCTGGGGTCTCTTCCAACTCTATGATTCTATTCTTTCCAGAAATTCTGGAATATAGGTTGGGGTATAAAGTTGGCTCCCAGACTTGAGACTTGACTTGAAAGTATCTTGCAAGAATATGAGACTTGACTTGAGACTTGGAGTAAAAGACTTAAATATGTCATCTGCTATTTCTATACCATCTCTTTATCTTCTTCTATGTTCCAGTAAACAAAACTGTTAGCAAGGCAGGCGAGGAATTTGTTTGAAGTCGAAGTCTCCCATTGAAACTGCATCTCTCCTTTTTGAATATTTGGTAATTTGTTCAAATTGTCAGTTTGGTTTGGAGGACTATAATAAATTGCCACGACAATGCCACTGATGTTTCCCTTTCCTGTTATTTTTACCCAAATGCTTACAACCTACCTCCCATACTTCAAGTCATGGATCTTGCAGGGGTAGCCATCCTATACATATAATACCACTCCTTTACTTCTCTTTTTTTAAATAGATTGTACATTTGGCTCATAATATATGTGACAGAAGGGGTTTTAATGGAGCTGTGCTTTTATGTTTTTTTGTTATGTTTTAAATGGGTTTTAAACTGCTTTAACTGTTTTTTAAAATATTGTTTGCTTAACTGTTTTTTAACTTTTGTACTAATAGGTTTTTTTAGCTGTATTTTTAATTTTTAATTGAATGCAAGCCACCTTGAGAAAGGCAGGCTACACACAATCACACCTATACATAAATACCTCTGCCCCAGTTAACTATATGACATCCCAGTAATGACTTCCATGTTTCAGTAATTTTCAAAGAAGTAGCCATGCTATTCTTGGGCAGCATAAAAAAGAAGGAAGGTATAGAAGGAAAAAAAGAGAGAGAGAAAATGTGGCACCACCTTTAAGACTAACTGGTTTTTATTTTTGAATTATTTTTCATGGATATAAATCCACTTCTTTGGATGCAGTTCAGAGTGATAATGCATGCTCAGATATAAAGCATATCTACATTGTTGTGGGAGTGGGATGGAATGTAACAGAATCCAGAAAGATGCAAAATTAGTTGCATCTTGAAAGTTACGGGAACATGAAACTCATGAATGTAGTTAGTTAAATGAACTGCTTTCATAGTTAGGATCTTTTTCTTGACCATATTAAATCCATGTCAATTTCCCTGTGATTGTACAACCACAGCTGGTTTCTCCTTCTGTGGGAAACACAATGAGCAATCTGCTATTATCCTGTAGCAGAGATCCATTTGTCAGCTCCCAGACTGTAGATCTCTCTTCCTCTCCTCCCTTCCTACACTTTTATGTGAAAAATAATGTTTTATAGTTGGTTATCTTAGCACTTTGTGATCTGCATATCCCCTGAACATATTCCACCACAATATCGCACTACTTCATTTATAGCACTTGGACTATTTCAGATTAGTTGAGGTATGACTTATTATTATTTTATTTCTTTGAAGAATGTGTACTCTTTTAATATTTCTCAACGGCAATGTCAGTTCACATATGCATGCTCATAATATGTGCACTGAGGGCTGCGCTACACGACGTGAGGCTTAGGCCATTTCCGCACCACCCCAGTTATGGTGCCATTACTCCACTTTCAGCATCCCAGGGAGTCCTGGGGTTTGCAGTTTAGGGGGGGCATTCAGAATTCTCACCTCAGTAAACTACAAACCCCAGGACCCCACAGGATGTTGACGGTGGAGTAATAGCACTGTAACAGTGTTGTGCTGAAACGGCCTCAGGTGAATCGGCCACCACAGATAAATACAAACCAGACTTCCAAATAACCTGGGTGTGAGCCATTTTTAAAAAAGCTATACGCTTGACCTTTCCAGTTTATTGACCACCGTATTTCTTCTGTTATATTTCGTTATTGTTTTATTATCATACTACGTTTTAGGTCCGGGGAGAGGTTTCTGGTTAACTCCCCTGTCGGTGTAACTCCGCCATCCGCCACGACAGCTCCAAGGGGCGCCAAGCGGGAAGCGGAAGGAGGTCGTTTGAGACCGCGCTCGTTCCCTCAGCGCGCTCCCTCCCGGCCCGCGGGGGGCTCCTCTCTTCGCCGCCTACGTGGGTGCCAGCAGGGAGCCGCCTCGCCGCCCCTCTCGCCGGCGGCAGGCGGCAGGGGTCGCTCAGTTCCTCTAGGGGGCGCCCTGGACAAGGCGGAGCGGCGGCGGCGGCGGCGGGCCGGCGGCCGGGCGGGCGACATGGGGCTGTGAGGCGGCCGGGCAGCGCCCAGGCCCCGCGCCCGCCATGCCAGGCAAAGCCCAGCACTTCCAAGGCCCCCAGGTCAGCTGCTGCTCCAAGTACCTGCTCTTCGCCTCCAATGTGCTCTTCTGGGTGGGTGAGCCCGCGAACGAGCACGACGCGGCCCGCCCGGGTGTGTGGGGACGGGGGAGGAATGGGAGCTCGCCGGCTTGTAGCGCTCGTGTCTCGGGGTGCGGGCGTGGGGGACCGGGGGCAGGGCAGAGAGCCACGTTTGGCGGGGGGACCGAGGGCGGAGGGGCCGGTAGTCCCCCCGTGTCGGCGGCGGCAAGTCTGGGCCCCCCTTGGAGGAAGCGGTGGGGGGGTCTGACGGGAAACGAGAGGGGGCTCTTTCCTCTTGCGCCAGGACAGATTAGCCGGGGAATAGTAGCCATTTCTGGGTAAGGTGGGTGTCTCACTGGGGGCCTTGTGGGGTTGCGCCGCGCCGGACCGAAGAGGAAGAGTATGGGGGCCAGGTTCGAGGCGTGCTCGTCGTTTCCCTGATACTGGGGCCATTCCCGCGCTACACTCTTATAGTGCGGTTGTTCCACTTCCAACATCCTGTGGAATGAAACTGCAAACCCCAGGATTCCATAGGATGTTGAAAGTGGAAGAATCGCACTATAAGAGAGTAGTGCGGAAATGGCCTAAGAAGCTGAGGCGGCTAACTTGAAGATCTCAGGTGCAGTCTAGAGAAGAAAAAAGATGCATGGGGCGGCACAAAAAGGTACCTTTGGGCCCACACTTTTCTTACTCCACTGCCAGCCTCATTGCACAGAGAAGGGGAAACTGAGGCCTGTAATTTCAGAATTTTGCCTACCAAAACAGATTGGAAAAACAAAAACAATAGATAAAAGGAATAAAATCAGGAAAGTGGTCTAGCCTTCTGCTGCTCTTGGGTTGTTTAAACGACAGTTGATCCCTTTAGGGCAATTTGTAGGAATGATCCTGCAGTGGAAGATAGAAAGGGGCAGTTTTGGTGCCCTGTGGTTTCTTCTTTTCAGTTCTTATAGGCATTTATAAAGCAGAGCAAAATGAAATAGTAAAGGAAAACAAGTGAGAGGGGTTGGGAGTGCCAAGGACCCTCCTCCCCATGGTAGTTTACATGCTTCTGGGCCTCCATTTTTTTTTTTTTTAAAGAATCATATGTTTGGTGTGGCTGGGGGCTCCAAGGCTCTTCTGGGACCCCATTCCAAGACACACATTTTACAGTGGAAGGAATCTGCTAAACTCCAAGAGGAAGCAGATTGCTTTCTGTCTGTCTGCATTTCTGTCTAGTATCTAGTGCCTAACTGGTACAGGGAGAATAAAAAAGTCCTTAATTACACCTGCTGGCTGTGGGCATCCTACCCTCATCAGAAACAAATGCCTGAGATCTGCTAACTGGTTCTCAGGAAAATGGTTAGGAACAATTTTGAGGATGTGGATGATCAGTCCTCCCCGATGGTCTGCTTAGTGTCTTAGAAATTCATCCAAATTGAAGGTACCTCCCTTGGTCACAGAAGGAAAGAGGAGTCAGGCAGCGAATAGGTATGCTTGCAGACATCAGGCTGCTCAACAACTCAGCCTACTCAGGAGGAAAAGAATGCGGACTAGAGACAGGTGTTCCACAGTCAGAGAAAGTGAGTTCTCTTGGGGAAGAGAGAAAAAGTTAACATGCCCTTTTCCTTTAAAAAAATTATCCTGCTTCCAGACTTATGTGGTTTGGTACATGAACATGTGAGGCTGCCTAATTCCAAATTAGACCATTGGTCCATGTGGTCAAGTATTGTAAATAGGTATAATCTCAGGACAGAGGTCTTCCCTATTGCCCATGTATTTGAGGTCTTTAGGACTGAACCTGAGATCTTTATATGCAAATTATGCAGGTCTACCGGTGAGCTTTATGCTTTACACCTCTTCCTTTCAGCTTTTACTGCTTGAATGTATGTTAAAATACAGCAGAATTCTCCCAGCCCTTGCAGGAGAGAATTCTGCTGGCTATTAATGTTAACATCAGATTCTGTGTATTCTGTTAGATTAGATTCAGCAGAGCAGGCACCAAAAGTAGGCTGCTTTTTTAGACATGTACACAGATGTTCTTACTCTTGATCAAACTTGTATTCGTTGCTATGAACTGCATGCTCATCGTATTCCACCCACCTGCCTTTTGTTTGTTGAGCATCTTTTCTGTTTGGATCTGTTCTTTTGACTTGTTTGTGCTCGTGTTTTATATTCAGTAGCTCTCACGCACCCATCTCATATGCCTTCCCTTGCTCTTAGGTGTGTTTGTACAGGAGAGTTCTTAAATTTGCAGCAAGTGCTCTGCCATAGCTGATGCAGTGGGACAAAGCAAAACAAAAGTAGATGAAATGGAAATGCAGTTTGAGGGAAGTGGTATGACGGTGTGCCTTTGCCAACAATGTGAGCCAGCAGAGATCCCTCAGAAAACAGTTTAGCTTTTGTTTTCTGACTGTTTTCTGAAAAAGCTGGTAAACATCTGAGGATTTTAGCTGGGGAAGTTTGTCCATTATCCATCACTACTTCCAAGCTTTGCCTTTTTTCTCTTGTGGTAGTTGTGGGAGGTTGTGTTTTGGGGAACCTGCATTCTTCTGATGGGCATACTTTAGATATGCAGGATTTTTTTTTAAACTAGAACTCTGGTCCATCAAGTGGAGCCAGATGCAGAAACTCAATACGTGCAGAACTTAAATGAGCTAGCTGCCCTGCCTCGTGAAAATCTACTCTGTGTTGCTTCCTGCTGCAGCTTCTTTAATTCTGTAGTGTAATAGGAGAAGAGACCAGTTTTTTGTTGCCGTTGTTACACAACTGGAAGTCAAAAATCCTTGCCAATCCACTTCATATCATTCAGAGATTTACTAGCAGATCCATGGACCCACCCCAGCCTTTTGGGTTATTTCATGTATTTGTAGTCTACCAGCTGGCGATCTAAGGCTCCCTGTGATTATTTGTGGTTTTTCCCCCCAGTGGTTGACATAACCCATAAATATGTTCTGGTTAAGATAGCAATGCCCTGCAATCAAGATGCCAAACTTGCTGCTGAAACTGATATTTCCCTGTGACTTCACTTTATGTGGAGAAATACTTTTTGCCTGCTATACTAGATGGTTCTGTGTTAATAGGGCAAGATGTGTCTATGTGTTACGGCTATAACTGACTATGTGGTGTTCACACATTACATTCAGTGCCTAGATAGATGAAGCTGATGCGGATTTATTAAAAATATTTTTATCCCTTCAGGACAGCATACTGGTAAAATCAGTACAAATAAGTTAAAACAATTTAAAACAGTAAAAGCCCAGTTTAAATAGACTGAAAACATATTAAACATAATAAAAAGTTAAAAGAGGTTTGAAAGATTAAAATAGTTGAAAACAATTTTAGAGAAACCAGTGAGGTGCAAAGATTTTGATAAACAACCATGTTTTTACTTGGTGCCTAAACGGAATCAGCTTTGGCGTCTGTTGGGCCTCCAATGGGAGGGCATTCCATGATTCCACAGATTGCTGCTGTGTACAGTTATTCTCATGTAATGCTCACTTACATAAATTGCTGATCTGTGCACTTAAATTGTTATTCCTAGGTAATGGAATGTACAGGAGTTTCTTTGTGGTAATCCACTATTCTTTGGATCACTGAAGGGCCTTCTTTTGCTAGAATAACATTGACAGATAATTTGAGTTCTAGCGTTGTTGAGGTGTGTGAACAGTGGAAATGAGTCATGATTAGACCTTTACTAAATATATTACTTAAAAAAACCCCCAAGCAGCTGCTTATAAAAGTATCGCTGCTTCTCTGTACCAAATGTCCTAGTGTGTTCAGTGGGGCTTACGTAGGATTCTGCTCTCTTCAAAAGCTACCTCCTGTGTTTATACCAGTATAAATAAATGTTCTCCTGTTGTGTAGCATCTTTTTAAAAAGCCTCTGTCCATCAGAAACACTTATATGAAAGAATGAAAATGGAAAAGTAAAAAAAAAAGTTTATTTAATGAGGGGGAGAGAAAGGGAAAGGGGCCACAAAAAATTTGGATAATTATGCAATTTAAGATAAATTTCTAAACACATCAGATACAGCGAAAACAAAATAAAAGGTAGGAGATGGACTCCATTACATTGGTTATTGAGGACAAGGGGTCACTTTGGGTTTCTGATCAGAGGGCTCTCTTCTGCTGTACAGCCTTGCTTGGAAGAATGCAGCAGTAGGCCTCTGTTTGTCAGTCTCTGGACTCAAAGCTGCTGTTGGACGACTGTTGTGTGGGATTTTTTGGCTGTACTTCTCAGCTGTCTTCTCTAAGTTGGCCTTTTTGTTTATTCATCATGGCTACCCCTTGGGGTCACCCTTGCATTTTTCATCTCTCAGATAACTCCATTCTCCCACAGAATTGCCTTACAAAACTCCCCTCTCCCAATTCTTTTGTGGTAGCTATTCAGGGCCAGAAGGAGTTGTGCTGCAAGCATCCTAAAACAGGTAATGCATGGTTACGTAAAATGAACATGGCCTATTCAAACATCATTGAAAAGGTTAAAGTCACCATATGGACATCACACCAAATTGCCCTGGTTCACTGAAGCCATGCTCATGGTGTAGTTCATTCCCCAGTGTCCCTGTGTAGAACATGAACATCTGGTTTAAAGAGACTTGTGTGTGGTTGTGGGTGTGGTTGTAGAAACACTGTTATCAAGATTCTCACCTACCTGGAGGTGCTCATGATACAAGTATATGCATTCACTCTATATGTGGAGGGAATGAGCTATGTCATCAGCAGGTGGGGTTATTCAGTGCAGCATTCACGTAGTGAATTAATACAGGACTTACAAGTTTCTCAACTCCCACAACCTTTCATATGTTAATTCCAAGCTGGTGGAGCGGAATACTCAATCTGCACCTTGTATTAAAATAGGATTGAAGTACCCGTGTTCATAAATCATATACAAATGCATGTAAACAGAAGGTTTCTCCAGAAGTTCTGAAGTGGTATTGATTAGCATGTGACCAGTGGGAGCATACTAGCCCCGTCCCTCTCAGTCACTGTTTCTGAGGCCCTCTGTGCAATTTTAGGGCTTGAATTTCCAGAGTTTAAAATGGTGTGGAGACCCTCAGTTAAGAGAGAAAGCTTTCCTCTTCACAGTCCTATTGTCTATGTATAGAGAGTAACAAAACTGGTGACATCTTTAATTTACACAGTTTTAGACTGCCTCAGGAGAGGTATATTCTCACAGCCATCAGAATTACTGTGCATGCAAGTGTGAACATCCCTTGTGTTTGTTCAGTGTGACATGTGAACATTTCTCATGTTTGGTATAAATTGCTCTTAACAGGAGAAGATTCCAGAAACAGTACTAGTAGCTGTGTTTCAGCGAAAACAAAAAGACCTGATTTTTAAAGCAGGGGAACTAATACCTGGCCTGATCAAATTACTCTTTCTTTGGAAACTGAAGGAACATTCGCCCCCAACCACAGCATATAAGGAGACCAGTCTATTCAAAATGCAACAAAATGCAACAAAATTTTTACGTAGGACTATGTAGAAAGCATTGTGCTGCCGCTGGACACTGTATAGTAATAGAATAACAACAATGTAAACATAGATGCATTTATCTAACTAATCTGTTCCACATGTTGTTTTGTCCATAAAACAAAGTTCCACATAAGAATTTTATCCCATTTAAAGTGAATTAGAAACTCTCCAAGATAGCAGCCTATCCTGAGTGGCTGTGATTGTTCCAAACCCTATCTGTAATATTTAAAAGTCATAATAGTATTGCGTTATTCTGAATGTATACAATTGCTGTGGAAGCTGTGATTAACTATAATAGCTTTCTGTATCATATTTCCTGTTTTGATGGGCATTGGCCTTGTACTTCTTATACAGTGAATACAGCTGTTTGGGAAGAACTGATTTATGAAAATGTTACAGTGATCTAGCAGTAGTTTGTGTGGTTCACAATACAGATTAAATAAGAATGCTGTAATAAATGATAAAATCTATGAAATAATGAACTCACAATTTCAGATTTTGGAATCAACCCTTAAGTTGCTAAACTTTCCATCGTCTTGAGTTGAAACTGTCTTGGCTTGCATTTTCTGAACAGTAAGGAGAATGACAGGCGGGCTTCTTGAGATGAGGGTTCTCTAGCTGAGTAAGCCTAGAGAAAGCTAGAACTTGCAGTGAACTTGTTGGTAAAATGAGACTGAAACTGTCAGGATCCAATCTTCATTTAGCAAAGTCACACAGAGAAGCGGTAGAAGTTTTATCTAATGACTTGTGGCTTCAGACTGGTACTTGGAATAAACACAGACGCAGGTAGCTTTGAATAAAAGACTAAATACTTCACTAATGACTCTTCATTTACATCTGTATTGAGAGAGCCTGCTACCTGTCTAATCTAGTGAATAGGAGATTCTTCAGTTTAACTCACCATCCTCCTTGATGGGACTCAAACTCGGAGCATGCGAAGAGTTCAGGGAAAGCAGCCATTGAGAAAAAAGAGAGAGAGAGAGATATCTTCAGAGACAGAGGGGTCTTAACTTTTATAAGACCGATGACCCAAGCAACTGTCCTGGGTCACATGATCTGAGCACCAAAGGTATTTATGATCATGCAGTAAAAGACAGAGAAAGGCAAATGGAGAAGATCTGGCATGCAACAGAAAGGGAGGCCCTATCTTGCTATTGCCCATCTGTTCTAACAACAAGATGGGGGGAGAGAGAATGCTAAGATTTCCAACAGTCCCCTTCTCATTCTCTTGGACCAACATCGAAGATCTTCATGCCTTCTCGTAGTCTCTGGCACTGGTCTCTTGGTAGAGGCTTGGTAAGAATATCAGCAAGCATCATTTTTGTATTGCAGTATTCTAGCTGAACAATTCCATTGCGACACATCTCTTGCACCTTATGGAAAGCAATGTCAATGTTCTTCTTGAGTGGCTTCTCACTTTCAGAAAGTTTGATGCAGCGTTGGTTATCTTGCATCAAAATGGTTGGCTTGGGCTCTGTTATGCCTAAGTCCAGAAGTAAGTTATGCAGCCACTTTATTTCATCACATGCTGCTTTTGCAGAAATACACTCAGCACCTGTGGAAGAATCTGCAATTGTAGATTGTTTCTTACTTGACCAACTTATAGCTCCTCCACCATAGAAGATCAGGTTTCCGCTGGTTGATTTTCTCTCTGCTAGGTCTGCAGCCCAGTCAGCATCCGCATAGGCAACCAGTCGTGGTTGATCACAGGCTGGTAACATCAGCTTGTAATCTGCAGTTCCTTTCAAATATGTGGCAACTCTTTTCACTGCAGTGAGATCCTTTTCAGTAGGAGAGTTAACCATTCTGCATAAGATACCGACAGCATTTGCAATATCAGGTCTGGTGAAATTAGCTATGTACAGTAGCTTTCCAACTGCAGTCCTATACTTGTCTCCATTTCTCAAGGGTTCACATTTCTTAGTGTCCTTTAAGAAACCCACTTCCATTGGGGTTGCCACAATATTGGCATCCTTTAGTCCAAGGCAGTCCAGAAGATCTATTATCTTCTGTTTCTGGTTAAGATAGAAGCTTCCATCACTGCTTCTTTCTATTTCTACACTGCCTCAGACAGCAGGAGCAGCCACAACTGAGGCTCTTCAGTTGGACTGTGTTCCAGGCGGTAGGAGGTAGTCTGCTTAATTCAGATAAGAAGATCTGGAGTGACCTGAATGTTGTGCAAGTCCTGGGACTTGATTCAGCCTCCTGACGCAGTGCACTGAAGCATCTTTGATTACAGAAGATCCAGGAGGCCATCAGGCAGGGCAATTTTGAAAAATGGCTCATGCAAAGCTAGTGATGCTGCTGTTGTTTTCCTCCCTTGGATTTCTTGAGTGCCTTGTTCAGTTGGCATTGCACGGTCTGGTGGGTTGTTAAGCATATAGAGTTATGCCCACTCATAGATGAGACTATTTTCTGGGTCCATTTTCATAAGGATTCAGGCCTTGTCTAACTACTAAAGCTGCCCTGTGAGATGATCTGGAGCCCTGGTACATGATGCATTACTCTAAAACTGATCTACTTAGAGTGGTGGTCCTTGACTGGTGTTTGCCCAGAAACCATCAGCTAATGGTCACTGGCAAGTTTCCAAAAGAGAGAAAGAACAGCAGCAAGTGGGCTTGAATATGGTAGCAGTCCCTGGAAAAAAATTGCTTGCCCCCTACATTAGATAGTTTTAGATACATTGTTCTCAAGTGCCTTTATGCACCCAGTTCAGAGCCTCATCCAAATAGGCTGTTCTTAGGACAGTCTGGTTTGCACACTAGGCTTTAATGTTGCTGCTGGTTCTTACCTCTTGTATTTTGGAGGCGTACAGGCAACTATCTGACCTAATGCAACAGCCACCAGCCCTTGCTTCATTTGCTATGTGTTGGGGCTGTTTCAGTGGTTTCCGCTAGTGCATTGAAATCGAGCATGGAATTATTTGATCAATTTCCTTTTGTGTTAGAAAAGCTTGTTCTACATTTTAACATTTTGTGATGTATTGTTTATTAGAAATCTTTCCATAAAGTGTCTTATTTTTACAAATCCCAAAGAGGTTTACAAAATGCAATAAAACCATCTCAATAAAAACACAAGAATACCTGAGAGAGAGTTCAGAACAGCTTGTGGCTGGAGAAAGGCAAAAAAAAAAAAAAAAGTTTTCAGTGAATGCTTGAAATATTCCAGCATTGCAGGGACATGAGGGGGATGGACATCAGTGCAGAGAAAACCCACCTCAATTCACTATCAAACAGAAATCTTTAGCTGGCAAGGCAGATAATGGCCTGGGGTTTGGTATGAGACAGAAGTGGGAAACATGGTCTTCCAGAAATTGGTGGACTGAAATTTCCAGCATTTTTCATCTTTGCTTGTGCTGATTAGGGTTGCTGAGAGATGCAGTCCATCAACATGTGGAAGGCCACATGTTTCTTACCCCTGTTATAAGGGGTCTGTGAAGTCTAAACAGTCCAACCAGAGTTGTAGCATGCCTGAGAACTTTTATCACTGTCACAAGATCTTCTGGTTCTGTCTTGTAAACATTTGGTTCATGTTTCTTCTAGAATATTATATTTTTCTTCCTTTAGGTAGGGGCTTAGTTGTTTGTTGTAACACTTCCTTAGATCAGTATTCTTTATTAATGTCCTCCCTTATTTGTCTTCACCAAGAGTTATACCAGTATTGGACTAGTATTGTTACCATTCTTTAGAGATAACCACAAACCCAATTGCTAGAGATTGACGCGACTGCATAATTATTGTATTTGCTGGCGTATAAGACTCACTTTTTTCCTCAAAAAATACTGTTTGAAAATGTGGTGCATCTTATATTGCCGGTATGCCTTATACACTGTCAGATAGGATTTGCCAGTGTATAAATGGGGTGTGTCTTATGCGCTGGCAAATGCAGTATACAAACTAGAGGGGAGAAAAACTCACCTGAATTTGAGTATCATATTATGCATCAGAAAAAATGGTTGGACAGAGAAGATTGGCAAGAAAGTGAAACAGGCATGGTTCCCTATCCCTATGTCTTTAGACCAGAGCTTTCCAGACTTTTCATGTTGGTGACACGCTTTTTAGGAATGCATCATTTTGCGACACAGTAATTCAGTACATAATTCAGTAAGCGGAGACAGCCCCTCCACCTCAGCCTGGCCCACCACCACCCTCACTGATGTCTTCCTTGGCCTGGGGCAGTGGCAGCAGTGGTGGAAGAAGCAGCCCCTCCACCCAAGCTTGGCCTTCTGCCACTGCCCTCACCAGGGTCTTCATTGGCCCAGGGCGGTGGCAGCCCCTCCCCCCTTTATGTTCGTGTGACGCACCTACATACTGCAGGTGGCATACTAATGTGTTGCGACACACAATTTGGAAAGCTCTGCTTTAAACTGAGGGATAGAGGATCCTTGCCAGTAATGAGCTAATCTGGATACTGTCTGCGCTTCTGTTGTCACCTTCTGGCTTGCTTGGTTGCCTGCAGAATCCTTTGTGTGGAGACCTGTAAGCAGCAACATGTGTCATTTCCAAGTATGTGTCTGGTTTGAAGTAAGGAAATGAGGCTCTCTGGGATTGTCAGGGCACCCTAAAAGGTGTCTTGCTTTCCCTGTGACTGTAGCACCGGAAGTTCATTTTTGACATGAGGCATCACGTTGGGCCATCCAGTGACTCCCACCAGTTGAGACACCTATACACAGCTCTCCAGTGACTGAGGGGTATTAAGGAAGCAGCCAGTGCCATAGACAAAGCCTAATGAATGGGCAGGAAAGGAGTTCTGATCAACGCTGTTGCTGTTCTAGGAATATCTAGCTCCCACCATGGGAACAAAGCCGTCATTGTTTGTGCTGTGTCAGCTTTTGAATTGCACCAGATGCCTAGTCTCCAGCCTTCTGTTCCCCAAGGATGGCAAGTCAAGGGTCCATTCCATCAGGATGTTTCGCCACTGAAAACTGGGGTTGGAAAGCAGAATTCTCTCAAATCTCTTTTCTCCTATGGAAGCATTATGGTGGCACTGCAAATTTGATTTAGGAGAGAGGAGTCAGTTCTTTCATTTAAGGTCTCGCTTAGATGATGGCTCCGTTGATGAAGGGAAATAGTCTTGATATCTAGTACTCTTCCTGTCTGTTGAGAGATCAAGATCAGGAATCAGTAGTAAAGGTATCTGTGGCTTTGATTGAAACATGCAAAAAATATGGCATCCAAAGCCAAATGAGGCTGCTGGCCACTGAACTGAGAATAACTGGGCCTACCATAACATCTGTTTCCTGATTGTATATATGGTTGGAGGGTTGTACTTAGTGTATATTAAACGTTGGAATCTATGAGCTTCCAACCAGATCAGTGTGACTGGCAGCAGCCCTGTTTCTGTCAAGAGTAACATTGCTCTCTTTTGATGTACACTGTGTGACAGTGACCTTTCCTCTTTTGCAGATGCTGGGAGCTGCCTTCCTGGCTATTGGTCTGTGGGCCTGGGCAGAAAAGGTAAATGTGACTATTATCCTCAGAGACATAATGATAGCAAAATTTATGTTGGTTCTTCTGCTGTCTCTGGTATCCAGGAACATCAGTAGTGCTGGTACTTCTTAAAAACAAGCATGGGCAATAGTTTCCTAAACAGCTGTGAATTAAGCCAGTTTCTTTGATTAGCTGTTTCTCACCTTGACATCTGACCTCTGTTGCACCCCCTTGTGCTATTCATCCTTGACACCGAATACTAATGTGCTTATGTTATATTTGTAGTACGCTACTGGGGCATTTGATTTGACTGGCCATAAGAATGACAGAATGCTGACTTAGACAGATCTTTGATCTTATGTTCACAATTTCTCCTAAAACACAAGAATACTCCTATTCCACCTTACAGTTTCACTAAGATCACTGTTCCTTTGAAACACACAGTTCTTAATTTCAGTTCATTAAAGAAAATATTGGAATGAGAAGGGAAAAGGTGAGATAAAAAGTCAGACTTGTACATTGTTCTGAAACACATGCATGAAAATGAATTTCCACTTAAAATCAGCAGTGCTGATTTCCAAATAAGGAGTGTTTGGTGCTTGCTTAGAGCCAAATTGTCTGCTACGTAGCTTTACTCTCATTGCAAAAGGGAATGAGGGAGGTGTTCTGCTTACAACTGCAGCAGGGGCAAAGAATCATGGTATCAGGCTGGCTCCTACTTCTCCCCATCACTGACTATACAACTAGTTACACAAGGGACAAAATTCATGTCTAATCAGGCCTTTCTGCTTAAAATTTAATTTCCCAGTCTTAATTCATTATCAGCTATGAAACAGGTACACATGCAAATTATGATGAATGTAATACCCAGAGACAGTTGGTATTTTTTGGAGTGAGACAGCCATTGGAGCTCTAAAAACACAGGTGGAATTTGAGTATGACATCATCATCATCATCATCATTATTATTATTATTATTATTATCCTTTATTTATATAGCACCATCCATGTACATGGCGCTTTACAAATTTTAAATGCAACACCCTAAATAGATACATAATAAAATGAAGATATACAACAAAAAGGATCCAGATCCTTTCAGATCTGTTTCAGACCTTGTTTCAGATGCTGTGCTGAGTCAGCTACAAGCCACCCGCTCCTGGGAAGTCATGTGTACATGAAGCATGCGTGAAGCGGTCCTGTGTAAAAGTGCCAGATCACACTGTAGTGATAACCTGCTTCTCTCCTGAATGTTGAACTCTACTATTAAAAGTTCTGTTTACCATTCAGATAGGGGACTATCTTCCCTGGCTGCATATGCACTCCATTAGAACTACGTCACTTTTAATAAACTTGGCTAGTAAGTTACTTTCTTGCAGGAAAAGTCTTTCTCCTTCTATATCAAAGAATGGGTTGGTACTGCTCCACCGTCCAGCCCCCCAGCTCTCCGCAGACTCTTGCCACCCTGGACTATTACATTTGGGGGTCATATATATAAATATATATAAATCCCACTTCTTTTACCTTCTGTCTTTCCCCTCCCACTGTGTATATCCATTTTATTTATTTTATTATTTATTTAATTTATATCTTGCTTTTTTTCATGTGGGACCCAAAATGGCTAACGCCATAGCAATGTAGTTAAAATACTCCAAAGTACAAAAATTAAAAAAGCAATAAACACAATCTACATTAAAAACAATAATTTAAAATAGTTAAAGCACATTAAAATCTCTACCACATTAATAACCAACATACCTGTTGGACTACTCCAACCAGTTAAAAGCTGAAGGCCTGTTTAAATAAGAATGTCATTCCCTGCTGGTGGAAAGAGGGTAGGGAGAGGGCCACCTGATCTTCCCTCAACAGAGAATTCAATAGCTTGGGGAAGCTGCTAAGAAAACTTGGTAGGAAGATGGGCGGGGATAGAAGGAACACACACACACACACATACATGTATAGTTTGTTTTTGAAAAATATAACAGAATATAAACATTAAATTAAATAAAAGGAGAAAAGGTGTAAGAAAAATATTTTAAAAACAATGTATAAAATACATTTGAGTTATAGTTAAAATCCACAGTCTCCTCTGTACCCAACACTTCTACAACATTTAATAATATAACACAGTCTTCCCAATCTGAGCCCCTCCAGATCTGTTGGACTACTAGTCCCATCACCCCAGCCACCATGCCAATGGTTGGAGTGATGACAGTTGTAGTCTAGCACATCTGGAGGGACCCATCTTGAGCAGAATTAATGTCACATATGGTTTTGACCCTGAACTCTTTTTATAGTTATTATTGCTTATAGTCCAGGTGGTTGCTATAACAGTTCAGGTGGTTGCAGTAATAACTGCTAAGGTATCAGAAATGTTGTGCCAAGTTTGAGCCTGAATCTTTCATTGGTTGTGTGATAAGGGTCAGCCCTTCTATCTTTCACTTACCTTCCTTGGTCTCTCTTCAGGGTGTGCTTTCCAATCTGTCCTCCATCACAGACCTGGGTGGCTTTGATCCTGTCTGGCTCTTCCTTGTGGTTGGTGTGGTGATGTTTGTACTTGGATTTGCTGGCTGTATTGGAGCCTTGAGGGAGAATACATTCCTGCTCAAATTTGTAAGTCATTTGTTTCTTCCTCTTTCCTTTCTAAATGGTGTAGCCAGCATTCTGCAGTGGTTTGAGCATTGGACTAAGATTCTGGAGAACAGGGTTCAAAACCTCACTTGGCCATGGAAACCCACTGGATAACCTTTGGCAGCTCTCTCAGCCTCAGAGGAAGAGAAAGACAAACCACCCTGGACAAGTCTTGCCAACAAAAGTCCATGATAGTTTCACCTTAGGATCTCCAGACCTAAGCCAGAAACACCCCCCCAAAAAAACACCCCCCCAAAAAACCCTCTATTGATGTCAACAAGACTTATGTGTAGTATGCACATGTATAGAATGGTAATGTTAGCTGCAACCCAGAGAACACTTAACTTAAGAGTAATTCCCAACATTGCACAGTATGTTGGACTAATGCTTCCTTCATCCTCAGCCTACATGGTTGAGAAAGGCTCAGAGGACCTGAGAATCCCTACTCCATATGTCAGCTTAGGTGTGAACTCATTGCATTGTCTAACCAACTGCTCTCTCACAGCTTCAACCTACTTCTTTTATAAGAAGAGAATGATTGGCACATGTTATAGGACTGCTGAGCTGGTTTATGCAGAGTGCTTAGAAAATACATGTTAATTTTACTTAGTAATAATTTTAGTTCTAAACCAGCCTCACTGGGCCTTGGACATGAAGGCAAGAGGCTAGAGCAGTGCTAAATAACTTGTGGCACTCCAAATCATTCTGTATCACTGACTATGATGTGTAGGACTGACGGGAGTTGCAGCCCAGCAACATCTGGAAGGCCACATGCTCCCCATCTCGGGTTTAAGGACAGCTGTGCCCAAACATTGCTGCTTAGAGAGCATTAACAACAGCTGGGTTTTCCTTTGACACTGTAGAAAAGATTAACACAAGCTGCAGAAGGAAAATTGGATCTATTGCTTCAAGCAGAAAAATTTCACAGGCAGCCAGTGTGCCTAATTTAAGATAGAGGTATAGAATGAGGGATAAATTTTGAAACTGTAATACTCATACTTCATTCCTGACACTATTGCTGGATTTTTCCCTCTGACCCTTCCTAGGGGAAGTGTGACCCTGCTGGTACTCTTGGACCTCTCAGCAGCTTTCGATACCATGGACCATGGTATCCTTCTGGAATGCCTGAGAGAGTTGGGGATCGGGGGCACCGCACTTAAGTGGTTCCAGTCCTATCTCTCAGGTAGATACCAGATGGTGATGCTTGGGGATAGCTGCTCCACGAAAAAGGAGCTTAAATCTGGCGTCTCTCAGGGCGCTGTCCTGTCCCCAATGCTATTTAACATCTACATGAAACTGCTGGGAGAGATCATCAGGAGGCATGGAGCAAGGTACTATTAGTGTGCTGATGACACCCAGATATCTCTCTCCATGCCTCGGATAATAGCATCGACTAAGGGTGGCATCTCGCCTCTAAATGAATGCCTTGAAGCAGTAATGGACTGGATGAAGAAAAACAGACTGAAGCTGAATCCAGATAAGACGGAGGTACTCGCTGTTAGGGGCCCTAGCCCAGGTATGGAGGTTTGTCAACCAGTCTTAGACGGGGTCACACTTCCCCTGAAAGATTGTCTTCGCAGTTTGGGGGTGCTCCTGGACTGGCCGCTTCAGATGACAGCCCAAATTAATGCAGCGGCCAGGAGTGCCTGTTATCGGCTTCGGCTGATATGTCAGCTGCGCCCCTTCCTGGACCTGGAACACTTAAAAACAGTGGTGCATGCGCTGGTAACTTCACGGCTTGACTCCTGCAATGCACTCTACATAGGACTACCCATGTGCTTAGTCCGGAAACTTCAATTAGTTCAGAATATGGCAGGCAGGTTGGTCACCGGAAGATCTAAAACTGACCATATAACACCAATTCTGAAGTCCTTACATTGGCTGTCTGTTAGTTTCTGGGCACAGTATAAGGTGTTGGTTCTTACTTTTAAAGCCCTTCGTGGCTTGGGGCCAGCCTACCTGTGGGATCGCCTTCTCCCATATAATCTGCCCCGAACATTAAGGTCCTCTGGGAGGAATTTACTGCAGCCAGTCAGAACTAGGTTGGCTGCAGTTACCCAGAGGACCTTCTCTTCTATTGCCCCCAAGTTATGGAATGGCCTACCGGAAGAGACCCGGCATATTACCAGTCTTGACTGCTTTAAAAAAACGGTCAAGACTGTTCTCTTCCGACAGGCCCTCCCAGACTAGTGCTCCACTGCCTCCCACCAACTGTCTTCTTGTTTTTAATAGTTAATGTGTTTTAGGGGGTTTAGATGGGTTAGTGGGTGGGGAGGATGGGTTATGTTTTAACTGCTTTTAATGTATTTATGTACTGCTGAGTACCGCCTCGATCCGTTGGGAGAGGCGGGATATAAATATGATGATGATGATGATGATGATGATGATGATGATGATGATGATGATGAAATTGGGATTGGAGGCGGGAATACACTTATTAACTTAATTTCCTGCTATTGTAGTGGAAGGTACATTCCTGTGCAGTGGCCAGGGGTTGGAGGCAGGAATATAGTATTAACTTGATTTCCTTCTATTGTAGTAGGAGGTACATTCCCCTGAAGTGAGCAGAGGAAATGCACTGCAGCAGCACTGAAGGATGGATGTAGCATTCTTAGACTCCATGAGAATTTGGAGACTCCCCAGTTACGCATTTATCCTGCTTCCTTTTTTTCCTCTGATATGTGCAGTCCACCTTCTAACAAAATTCTTACAGCAACTTAAATTCCATGTGAGCAGTGAATCCTTGTGCGTTGTGGTCAGGTTGAGGGTGATCCTTTTCCTGGAGGAGGACAGTGCATTGTTTTTTAGAAAAGGCGGCAGCGCCCTTGGATGTTCAGGTTTCATTGGTCTTACACTTGGTTGACAACCTGCCTCTGCTTTGGCCCCACAGTTCTCAGTGTTCCTGGGGCTCATCTTTTTCCTGGAGCTGACGGCGGGTGTTCTGGCCTTCATCTTTAAGGACTGGATCAAAGACCAGCTCAACTTCTTCATTAACAATAATGTCAAGGCTTACCGAGATGACATTGACCTCCAGAACCTCATAGACTTTGCTCAGGAATATGTGAGTTGCAGAAATTACCCTGAGTGACATGCCTGCTCTCAGTTATGGTGGGGGCTTGGGTCATGGTGTTGTATGGAGAGGCCTTGTTTCTCACATGACAGACTTGGAAACCAAGTGGGACCATCTATTGCTTTGGTCTTGCTGAGTGTCTGAAAACAAAGCTTATCTCTGAAGGTCCCTTCTGACCCTGCAATATCAGTGAAAACTGAGACCTGCATCAACATGAAACAATGGTTTAAGATCTATTTTGGATCTTTTAATCCGTCCAGGGAGTATTTCTCTGGCATTAGCAGGCAGATCAACAGGGATGTATATTCTTCTCATGCACTGAAGACATCAAGAAAGAGTGACTGATCTAAGCTTGACTACATGGGTGGGAAACGTGGGCCACGTGTGACCCACTACAGCCAACTTCTCCTTCCAATCTTGTATCACTCTTGTGGTTTTGCAAAATTAGAAGTGGGCTTCTGGCCATTTCTGTTTTCAAAGAGGGGTGCTGGCGTGGCATAAAACTTGGACTGTAGATTATCTGGAGCTTCTTGACCCTCCTTTAGTACAAAGCATGAACTCGGGGAGCGCAGAAGGAACACACCATTACCTGTGTGATTCCTGCTCATGTGATAGTCATTCCGATAGTCGTAACTTAGTTCTGGTTCTCTTTTGAGTTACTTCCATGCTGGTGGCTTCTTTTACTACCCAGATGTTGCTCTCCAGGAATTGCAGCTTGCTCTCTACACTTCTGGAATGTAGTTACTGTTGGGAGTGTACACCTCATCATGTTCTAACCATACTAGAAAGCATGACATGGTCATTCAGATGGGGAAGGAACAGTTTACCTGAGTGCACTCTTCTTCCCATCTGTCCTTTAATTTACTTTTGAAAATTATAGTGAAAGTACTTTTAAAAAAATTAGGTGCTGTTGTGTGATGATTTCCGTAGTGGTGTTTTTTTAAGGTTGGCAAAAAGTGTCTTAGTGTTAATTAAAACATCAGCAAAAGAATAAAAATAAATAACATAGTGCTAAGATGGTGTCGGCTGACAAGACAGCATGTTGGGTTTTTTTTTTCATTAATCACTATTTAAAATTGTGCTGAAGTGCTTTTCCATTTAAGGGCTACTGTGTGAACATCGAAAAAAATGGCAAGAAGGTGTTATTTTTAGTGCAAATTGCAAAGGTGAATTTAAAAACTGAACACTGATAGAATGGCACATGGGGCAAAGGTATATAAAGGGAGATAGATGCTGATGGGTTCATCTGAACAGCTGGTTACAGTGCATGTTAAAACCAGAGGTGTTTGTTTTGTGCAAGCATTGCAGGGTAACCGCACTATGTCCACTCATATTTTTAAGGGTATCTACATTACTACATTATCATCATCAAATGTTTGTTTCCCTGTATTTTTTCCCCATCTCTTTTCAAACCCAAGAAAGAGCAGAACTTAGCCTGAGCAGTATTTTATCAGCATGTGCGTATTTGATTAATTTTTGCAGAATTTTTTGCCTCCGTTTTCTTGGGGGAAAAAAATCACTGAAATGTTTGCATAATATAGTTTTATTGAAAACAGAACATTTCAGTGTAGATGTTTAAACATCGATTCAAAAACATCATGACTCCTGTAATGCCACCTTTCAAATCTGCACTATTTTAGCATTGGGATGTGGTGATGGTTGTTTCCTGATCTTTTAAATAGTGCTAAACAGTTTTTAATTTATTTTTTAAAAAGCTGTAAAAAAGATGGCATATATAAAAAACTTTTTTTTAGTTTTAAAAACTAAACAGATTTTTAAAAAGGCAGGCTCAGAATTGACTATTTCAGGACTACACTAGTACAGATGTGACACAGGTGGGAACTAGATTCACAAAAATGCTGTACTCTACATTTGTATGTAACGTCCAGAAGAGCAGTGGTGGTACAGTCAGACCACCACATTTGCGGCTTTGACTTTTATGGATTAGATTATTTGTGAGTTTCTTCAATTCCTCTCCCCCACCTCAGGCACTTCTTTTCCAGGGCAACCTTCTCTCTCAGTGGTTCCAATCATGCTGTGCATCCCTTTAAAATCCCAGTTCTGGTCCTCCTCCTACACCAGCTGCAGCCTAAGCAGCTAAGGACTGCTCACAGCTCAGTTTTTCAGCACCAAAAACCCTTTCCCGGTGCCCCCACACATGCAAGGAAAGAGATAGGTGAGAGAAAGTATAGGACCACCATGCTGACTAGCCCCCTTCCTCTCCTTTCCCTGACCTGGTTTGGACTCTGGTGCCCATTCTTCCCCTAGTAAATGTGGAGGGCGAACTGTAGTAGGAGACTGCCCTCCTAGAAGAGCCTCATGTCTTTTCTCTTTCAGGAGGAAGGAATAGTGTTCAAGTGATCAGCACTTGCTGCAGTTATGCCATTGTTCCATTCTTTCTCAAAAAGCTGAATTTTCTGTCCCTTCCAGTAGAAACAGATGGACAATAGGGAGAACACAGGAAAATGGCAATTTTATGCCAGTGTTATTTAGATGCCCCATAAAAAAGTGAACAAACAACACAGAAGTACTCCAGAATAAACAGCTGGTATGAAATCACCTTTTGCTCTCTGTGGGATTAGAATGGTCCTTGTTCTGGGCTCAGACCAGAGGTCGTCTTGCCATCTAGTGGCTGATGTTGAAGATGCAGCAGTGCAGAAATGCTTCCTGCTACCACCTGCAACAGTCGGGGTGGGGTGAGGGGCTTTATGCTATCTTACACATCATGTAAAAGACACTTAACTGACTTTTGCCGTATAGCACTTTTGCCCTCAAGAGGCCCTTTCTCAGGAACAGTTCTGCTAGTTTTGGCCATGTCCATACTGTGTATTAGAGCTACGGATACATGATTGTTTTCTGCACATTTGTCCCAGTCTAATGCTGTACCTTGTGACTGCAGTGGTCTTGCTGTGGAGCACATGGACCTAATGACTGGAATCTCAACATTTATTTCAACTGCACTGATTCCAACCCCAGCAGGGAACGCTGTGGGGTGCCCTTTTCCTGCTGTGTCAAGGATCCTGCGGTAAGAAGCTGAGACAAGAAGGATGAGTAATCGGCCATAAATAACCTCAGGAACAGCCAGTGGTGGGGTGATGATGGTGGAGGATTCCTTGTTGCCCATCCCCTGTAGTCCTAAGAAAGCCATGGAGAGCATGCTAAGTTCAGATGTAACGCAAAAATAACTAGAGTGTGGTTGACTAGGGTGGGATATGGGAAATCGGTGCCTTCCAGATGTTTAGGACAGCAGTTCTCATAATCCCTGCCCTTGCTTCTGGGACTAGGGAGGTTGTAGCCCCATAATATCTGGGGGGCACAGGGTTGACTACCCTTAACCTAGTGCAGATTAAAGAGATAATGAACCCATTGGCCACAGATAGGTATAGTTCCATGCACTGTCTGTGCCATGGATGGGAATAAAGTGTGGAACTGCAGTTTGCAGCTCAGCTCTCTGGAGGGATGTGGAGGGCAAAGAAAATGCTAGAGAGATTTAAGGGAGAAGCAATGAATCTCTTTGGGGAAAAAGTGGCTAGAGAGAATTCCAAAGAAAATTTGATTACTTTTGTGTCTGCTCTTCCCCCCCCCCGCAGGAGGATGTTCTCAACACACAGTGTGGCTATGATGTTCGCCTTAAACTGGTGAGAGTCAGGTTGGTGTGGTGGGTGGAGCAGGTGGGTATGCTTTCCGGAATGAGCTAATGGGACTAGACGGAGCTGGGCTCAGTTCAGATTGGGGCAGAGATCAGCAAATATGGTTGGACTGATGTGTGCTTTGAATTGGGAATTGTGGCATTGGATCCAGATGATTGCACTGTGCTGAGACCATAGAACAAATAAATATTGAGGCCATTGGATCCAGGGCATGTGAGGGGCGGCTGACTAGGCTACCCGTGTATGAGCTCAAGCAATTTTCTCTGGCCATCCCGTTCTGCCTGTATGCTCTGGGCCTGTTCCCATGCACATTCTTGCCTTTTTACAGGAGCTGGAGCAGCAGAGCTTCATCCATACCAAAGGATGTGCTGGTCAGTTTGAGAAATGGGTCCAGGACAATCTCATTGTGGTGGCCGGGACCTTTGTGGGTGTTGCATTGCTCCAGGTATAAGCTCCTGTGATTTTGAGTTGTTGTTTTTTCTTCCCATGGCAGTGATTCCTAGACTGGAAAACGGTATCAAATGTAGTTGTGAGTTCCATGTTGTGCAGCAGGAGCCTGCACAAAGACATCTGAATTCTTTCTCAAGGACTTTTGCAGATCTCTGCACCATCCAGTCTTGGGTTAATCCTAAATGAGAAAAGGATTGTGGGGAAAACTGCACATAGATCAAAGAGTTGTTTGGTCTGTCTTCCACCCACTCCCATGCACACACTTGTTTCCAAGCTTGGAAAAATTACTTTTCTGATTACAGCTCTTAAAATTCCCAACTCAGGTATAGTCTGGGAATTGTAATCCAAAATAGTAAATTTTTAAAGCTCTGCATCATTCCTGTGGCATGCCCAAATGGCCACATGTTTTGATCTAATGAATCTTTTCCTGCTTCCTAAAATGATATAATGCGGAAGTGGAGCAGTTGTCATTGGTTACATTCAGGCTGTTTGCTTAATTATTTATTAAATCTTCTGCCTTTCTCCTGGCATGGGACTCAGGATGTCTTACAACATAGATTAGAACAAATAACAGCTAAATCTAATGAAAAAGTTATGATTGCTAACTTGACTGTTTATGAACTCCATTTTGGTTTGCCAGAGCACTGGAAATGACCAGAAAAAGTGTGTATGTGTGTGGGCTTTCAGGGTGCCTTCCTTTTTCTTTTGGGGTTTTACTCTGACATGCAGAAGATGGAGGGGGACTTCTGTTTTCTTACCACTCATATGAATTGGGGAGCTATTCAGTCACAAGAAGAAGGAGCCTCAGTTTGAGGTGAATGAATAAGATTGCTTCTTCTGTCACTACAGTGCTGTATTTTTTTTGCAGTGAAATCTAAAGGTCACTCCCTTGTCCATCAAATGAATCATTTGCGTCCTTTGAATATCAAGGGGTGCACTATTTCCATTTTCAGTGACTGTTGATTATCACGTATCAGAATGTACACGTGTGTGCATGTGTAGTGATCCTTAAAACAAGACTGGTCCTCAGACCAAGACACACTGGACTCCTCTTCTTGCAGGGTGCTTCTTATAGTAGGGTTGTGCTGATAAAGGGCCTGAAATACCCCAGATCTGCTCACAAATGTATTCTACAGCTGACAGGAAGTGATTACCTACTTTTGATTAGGTTTTAATCATATTGGCCCCCAGACAAAATCAGAGCACATCTCAAGATGGTGAAACAATCGTAGAATCACAGAGTTGGAAGAGACTACAGGGGCCATCCAGTCCAATCCCCTGCCATGCAAGAACACACATCAAAGCACTCCCAGCAGATGGCCATCCAGTCTCTGTTTAAAAACCTCCAAAGAAGGAGACTCCACCACACTCCGAGGCAGCCTATTCCGCTGCCGGACGGCTCTGACCTCCAGGAAATTCTTCCTGAGGTTCAGGTGGAATCTCCTTTCATGCAGCTTGAATCCATTGCTCCTTGTCCTAGTCTCTGGAGCAGCGGAAAACAAGCCCGCTCCTTCCTTGACATGGCATCCCTTCAGATATTTAAACATGGCTATCATGTCCCCTCCTAACCTTTTCTTCTGTAGACTAAACATTCCCAGCTCCGTAAGCTGTTCCTCCTAGGACATGGTTTCCATTACTTCAAAACAAACACAGTATGTTTTGGCCCATATTATTTTGGAATTTTTTTGCCAGGGCCTATAAAAAAAGAGCAGTACATAAAACACAGTACATAAAATGAGAGAGCCTGTGTGATGTAATGGTTTGAGCATAGGACTCTGACTCTGGAGAACAGGGTTCGAATATGCACTTTTCCATGGTGATCTCGGGCAAGTCACAATCTGTCAGCTTCAGAGGAGGGCAATGGCAAACTTCCTCTGAACAGATCTTGCCAAGAAAACCCCATAAGAGGGTCATGTTAGGGTCATCATGAGTTGGAAATGACTTGAAAGCACACAACAGCAACATAAAGTGAACTTTATATATTTAATAATAATTAAAAGGATAGATGTAACAAATGGAGGCATATTGCATTAGAACATATGTATTCTTACTAAGACTGATTGGTAACTATATGTTTTCTGAAAGTGTTCTCTCTTTGTGTGAGATTGTCAGTGGGTACCCTTTGTTTTTTCTCATTATCATTGCCATATGAGAGATAAGGTGCCCTCTTCCAGTTTTGTGTACCATGAAGGGTAATGGAGTGTGGAGCCCCTGGGAATTTTTCTTGTCTATGCTCCCTGGAGGGAATACAATTTGAGTATGAGACATTGATTTTAGTGGGGCTTGTACAGAATCACCTCCTGGTGCATCATATTCTATAATAGTCAAAGAAAAGCGAGTTGTATCGTTTACATTTTCTGCTCCAGGCCACCAAAACTTTCTGAGCATGCCCCACACGCCCAGTTGTAGCTGCCTTCTAAAATGGTCTGGGCAGAGAGCAAAGGAGGATCTGAGACTTCCTGCACTCTGCTACCATTCTAGAACCAGCCTCCAAGTCTCAGTTACAGTTTTTGTTTTATGGGAAGGAAAAAGGTATCCGAAACCACTCCCTCACTCCTATCAGGATTGGTGGTGATATGGTATTGAGGGCTGTGTAAATGAAAGTGAAATCTGTAGCCCACAGATGGTGCCAGGATTGCAGTATTCTCCCCCACCCCTCTCTCTCTGTGTACACCTCTTGTTCTTTTTTAATGCATTGTCTTCTCCTTTGTATTTCAGATCTTTGGCATCTGCCTGGCCCAAAATCTAGTGAGCGACATTAATGCTGTGAAAGCCAATTGGTGACACCAGAATGGGGACTCTACTGTCTTCCACAGACGCACACCACTCTGTAGAGGACTGAAGCCATTGTCCCCACCATGACCACTAGGTGCTGCTGTGCCATCAACCAGCTCTGTGTGTGTGCGTGCGCGCGCGTGCGTACGTGCTTGCGTGCATGCATGTTTGTAGCCAGCACTACCAGTAGTAATGGCTACTCTGTGTCCTTCCATAACTTTCCCTTCCTAATTCGGGCACACATGCCATATGACTTATGGGTAGTTATGTAAATAGTATTTATATAGGACTTCTGGAGGATTCCTTCCATCCCACTGCAAGATCTGTGGAGCCAGACGATTGTTGCATCTGCAGGCCAGAGACACAAGGGCCAAATGATAGAAGCGACTCTGGATCTGGGTAGGTTGCTGCAGGAGTCCCACATGGATGAAGCATGGGGCATATGGCTCAGCACTGGGAAACTCATGACCATAGTCCTGTCTGCTGCCTGGAGCAGCCCCTATATTTTGCCCCTCCCTGAAATCTCTACTTGAATTTTCTGTGCTTTTCTGCCCAACTGCTCAGGTCTGCTTTCCGTCAGTGGACTGGATTAAGCAGAGCATAAGGTTGGGCTTCCCTTTCCCATGCTTAGACATGCATTCTGGTAGCTTATATGGGTCATGCTGAGATGGTCTCTTCCCTCCCTCATGTGGGGTCAGGGGTTCAAACCAGAACGATTACGAATGGAACAAGATGCTGCTGTACATCATTTTCCATAACGACCTTCTTTGCTGTATTAGTTCTGCAGCTATGTGCGTCCAAAATGGAGTGCAGTGTGTCCAGACAGAATTTAGCACAGGTCCATCTACTCAGACCCACCAAGAGAGAGAGAAAGATAGGTTGATGGGTTACTTTTAAAAGGTGATGTTATACGAAAGATTAATCTTGCTTTGACCATATAGGGCTCCTTTGTATATTAGAGGGAATGATAAACTTAATTACTCATTTCTTTAACTCCAGGCTTAAGAAATGGGCTGTGATGGAGCAGCCATGTGCTTGCCTGGCAAATATGCAACCCTTGGATGCAATACTTTTTAATATTCTGGTCTCGTTATCTGAGCTGAACCCAGTTTGGACCTTGGTTATACCTAGTCCTGCCTCCTTTCAGTGTATTGCCTCTTAGCCCTACAGGGCACCCGTGCTTCATGGGTTGGCAGATGACACTGTCGAGAGGACTTTGGTACATAGCCGGGAAGGGCTTTGTATTTAAATTTGTATTTTAGATGACTCTCTTACTCTCTTGCACTCTTTGTCGGATGGGATTCTTCCCCCAATCCTCCAGACACTGCTGCTAATGAAACTGATTGGATCATTTGGGATTATGTTGATCTACTGTACCCAATAAAGCAACCCCCTACCAAATGGTTGTTGTGCTCTTTTTACCCTAATGAGTCAGGTTAAACTTTGCACAGTTTGGCTTTATCACATTATCTCCCTTATTTATTCACTGACTTTACCCAGAAGGGGGCAGGGACATGGAAAAGGGCAGGGATGTCCACCTTCCCTTGCTTTTCTGTTACTGCTGCTGGTCTGTTTCTTTACTACAGAAGATCGATTGAGGAGGAGGGAAAAAACATCATGGCTGTATAATGGCTTCTAACTGCTAGTGTAAGGACCCCTCTGAATTTCTTTATTTCTGGTCCAGTTTGTTCTCAGTATGGCTTCTTTCCTATATGAAATAGATGTAGAAGTTAGGGCAGGGATGGGCAGATTTTGGCATTGCCAGACCCACTTTGTTTTTCACAAGAGCCCCAAAGTCCATGGACTACAAGAGCCAGGTTCGCAAGAGTACGCTGGACACTTGCGTGCAGTGTGTGGTTGCAGTGCCGGCTTCTCGCCAGGCGAGGGTGCACTTGACCCATTTTCCTACATGCAGACAAACCACACTGGCTTTTGTTTATTTCTTGCAGCGCAAGAGTAGAGATATATGCTTTATGCAAAAGAGGGGTGTGTGTTTATGCAGTGCAGGGGGTGGTAGTGAGGAATGAAGATGCCTAGCCAGTTCCTGCCTGCCATGAGTTTTCCATTTACTGTCAGCTTTGGCAGCTGAGGTATTTGTGATGATGTACTTTACAGTAGCATCCTTCCCCCATCCCCCCCCCAGGAAGAGAGAGAGCGCGAGAGAGAGCACTTATGAAGCTGTCAACGTATATGAAAATGAAAACTAACTACTGCATATGTAAAAGCTACAACCTATCCATCTTAATCAGAGAGCAAAAGATAACTTGCTAAGTAGATTTACTTTCAACTCCAAAAGTCTGCCACATGCTTGACTGTTTTAACTGGTCTACAGCTTAGTAATACAAATGCACGTCTCGTGGAAATACAGACTGCCTTGTCAGCTCACATCTGCCAACCTTTCTACTTAGGATTTTTTATTCTGTTCATTTGCATCGCATCAGGGTTTTTTTTTTTCTCCCCAGGTTGAGTGTTCTGCACTTGTTCACTGATGCTCTTTTTGAGTCATCTGTCTCACTTCATTCTAGTTGTTAGTTATCAATTTTCCAGTATTGTCACCTAGTATTTGGTAGGTCAAGCATGGAAGAGATCTTTTTAAATATTATTTTTAATTAAACCAGAAATAAGTGGTTTTTCTCTACCTTCAGGTAGATTTTTGAGTCTCAAGTCAGTGTATCTTCATCCATGTCTTTATCAGCCACCTTCTACCTTTTGTAGCTTCTACATTTATGTACTGCTGAACTCATTGCAGTATCTGCTGGTGCTTTTCTTATTTTGAAAAGTTGTTTATTGCAGATTGGTTCAGATATCTTGTGTTCTGAGTCCCTGTGCTAGAATAAAGCTTAATTTTTCTTGAAGAAGCATGTGGAGTAATGACATCTTGCCTATTTTTCCACTGGCATATGTTGCGATTTCAAAATAAAGAAAACTTTCCCATCTGGGCCACCAAATAATAGCAAATGACAATAACGTACTGCTATTTTTACTATCATTGCATATTAACTGGTTTAATTTTATGTTCTAAGCCATCCAAGAGAACTCTTTGTTGTAGGATGTTCCATATATGCTGTGAAAATAATAATAATAATAATAATAATAATAATAATAATAATAATAATAATAATAGAAAATTCCTACAGCAGCCCACAGCAAATATGACTAGGAACATGACTTAAGAAAATAAAACAGGCAAGGACTAGGAAATTTTGGGTGCCACACGAGTCTGTTGTAATAAAAACAATACAGAGTCTTGTGGGATTCGAGAGACTAGTATATCAGCACAAGTTTTTATGGACTAAGAGTCACTTTTACATGGAGTGTTACCCTCAGTTAAAAGGTATATGCATGCTTGGATATAAAGAGAGGGCATATAAACACCATGGTCAAAAGGCAATAAAATGCAAACAAGTCTAATCCTCTGATTAAAGCTTCAATGTATGCAGAATAATCAATAACCATCCACATCCGGAAGATAATATAATCAGGAAATTCAAGGGTTAAAAATGTAATAGATAAATTCCTCTTCTTATAATTATAAGTGCAAAAAGCTGCTTTTTACATACCCACCAGGGAACAAAAGAATTTACAACTGCACAAATACCATAACATAAACAATCACTCAAAAAGTAGGAAAGATGAAAATTTGTTAAATGTATATTAAGGAAAAGTGCTGACTTAAAATCAGATCATATCGACTTATACAAAAGAAGCATGATATCACATCTTGGATGCGTGTTCTGTACCAGGAAAGGGGTGGAAGTACATAAGGGAAAAGTAGGGATCTGGAATGAGTGATAAGGTATAATAGAAGCCAACATAATAAACAAGGAACAAATTTGATAATATTTGTTCAAATATTCACCCTTGAAATTTTTAGATCAATAAGAAAAATGGATTTTTAAATATTTGTGTTTATCCAGTTAAGTATTGTTGGAATTTCTTTTCTTTATGCTAATTTGCAGTACCTTATGTAAGATGAATGTGCTATAATTATTTAAATGGATGTACATCAAATATGCATGATATCAAATACGCTGGTTCAGGATAGACAACAGTAAGAGTCTATTGCAGTCTCTTTAAGTCAGGGATGGGCAAATTGTAGCCTTGAGGCCACATATAGCCCCCAAGGCTATTTCCCCTCCTAGTTCCCTGAAAAAGCCCTTTTTCTAGCAAAAAAGTTACTTCCCTCTACTGGAAGCCTACTGGGTCAGAAGTGCACCTTTTAAGTAAGTCACAAGGTTCCCCACCTTGCTGCTTAACATAAAAAAATTTTTTTTTCAAACCAGAATTGGTGTTTCAGCCACTTGCGTTTTCATTTTTTCATTTTTTTGGCAGTTCTTTTTGGCCCATAGGGAGCCCTGGAGGCAGAAAACAACCCCAGACATACCAAAATTGACAGTCCCAACTTAAAATGGTGACACGTACTTGGATGTGAGGAAACTGTCTGAGATGCTGGCCATTTCTGTACTAGACTGTTACAGTGCTATTATTCCACTTCCAACATCCAGGATTCCATAGGACGTTGAAAGTGGAATAATAGCTCTATAACAGTCTAGTGCGGAAATAGCTTCTGTCTGGAGCAGTTGGAACATAGCATTCTGCCAGCATACTTTTGTGGAGATCTTTGAGGATGGAGGTGGCCAGCTGGGCAATGCTTTCCTTGCTCACCCCCATGGCCAGTAGTGTTCCCTTTGGTTTGGGGGACAGAGATGCATTCAGTACTGTCTTGTCTGTGACTGCATTGCCAAGCAAATCTGTTGTGCAAAGAAGTCCTGTATAGCTCCTTGTGCAAAAGCACTTAACATGGAGGTTACCCTTAGTTCACCCAGTTGCTAGCAAAAGTCACCGTGAGGATTACAGCGATTATCAGCTTTAAACAAATTGCCTTTGATCACTTCATTCCTAGTTTCATGATTCTGTGGGCTCATTTGGCCAACATATATCTCTATAGCTTTCATAAATGATGTAATTTCCCCCAAGAACTGTAGCTGTTGCCCTTTGGTGAAAGCAGTATTGAAAATTCTGTGTTGTAAGTTATGACACAACCATCCCCCCCTAAACAAGGATCCCTGGAAAAAGGAGCTGGCCAGCTGAATTTAGTATTGAAGATGAAGTTTGGACCTAAGGCAGTGAGGAATTATGTGTGATCTGGGGGTACTTTGCACTTGATCTATGACACCTTTTAGCCATATTTATTTGATTTATGTCCTGACTTCCTGCTCAAATGGAACCTGAAGCAGCTTACAGTATAAGTTAAAATAGCTAAAACAGTCTGTGGTACAAAAGTTTGAAAAGCGTTAAACAGTTAATCTAATTAAAACAAATAATTAGTCTGAATCATTAATTTAAAACAAAAGACATAAAACCCATTAACTGCTGTCAACTTACAGGCACCCCATGAAAGACATTTTCAAGTCACCCTATCATCAAAGCCCTTGCTCAGGTCACAGACCCAGGGCTGTGACTTCCTTGATTGAGTCTGTCCATCTGTAATGTGGTCTTCCTCCTTTCTACTGCCTTTTACCTTGCCAAGCATCATTGTCTTTTCAGGTAGGTTATGTCTTCTCATCATATGTCCAAGGTATGACAGTCTCAGTTTTGGCATCTTCTAGAGGGAGTTCAGGCTTCATTTGCTCTTACACCCATTGATTTGTCTTTTTAGCAGTCCACGGTATCAATAGAACTTTTCTCCAGCACCACATTTCAAGTCAGTTGATTTTCTTCCAATCTGCTTTCTTCAGTCTCCAGCTTTCACATCCATACATTGAAACTGGAAATCTGATTGTGTGGGTAGCCCTCACTTTAAAATTCAGTGATTTACGTCTACACTTCAAGGTGTTGTCTAGTTCCTTCATAACTGTTCTTCCAAGTCTGAGTCTTCTTCAGATTTCTCAACTGCAGTCTCCATTCTGATTAATGACTGAGCCAAAGTATGGAGATCTTGAACCTTTTCACTATTTTCATCTGCTTTAAAGTTATGTAAATCATTTGTGGTCATTGTTTTTGTTTTCTCAGTGTTCAGCTATAATATGGAATAAAACACCTATTACGTACTACGTACCTATTACGTACATATCTATTTCACATCTTTCTATTCCTTCTACTGTAGTTAAAGGCTAGAGGCCTGTTCAAATAGGGAGATCTTTGCCTATGAGCAACCAGAAAGCAGAGGGCCAACCAGGGAGGGAGGGAAGGACACCCAATTCACCAAGACGGCTTTCTCCTGTGTCCTCACTGGATGAGCCTGGGAGGTTGTGGGGCAGAGAAGATATTATCTCTCAAGATTGCAAGACTTGGGCAGGCTTATATGGGGAGATGAGTGCTTTCAGATAGTCTGGACCTAAGCTGTCCTGGTAGTTTAATGGCACTAAAAGACATCTTCCCTTCCACATATAATCCCAAATTAGGATGCAGAAATTAGACTTCTGGGTGGAGTAAGATGGTGGGTTGACATCCCTGTGAGACACTCCACAGCAAGGAAGGCATAGGTGGCAAAAACTGCTGGCTAGGAGGGAAATTCTAGCTGGCAAAACTCTTTGAATAAGGAGAGAGTAGAAGATTATCCACACGTGCTCCAAAACACTGCTCCTTGCTAAGAGACTGCAGAATCCCCAGTGGTTGGAAGGTGGGTTGAGCAACTAGGGGCCTAGGGATTAACAGCAGGCTCAAGCCACTAAGCCTTTAATGGACTCTGGACGAGCCAAAAAAACTCACTTTCTTAAGCATTTTTGAAAAGTCAGTTTGCAATTGAAGAAAGCTCTTCCAATCAGCTGTGAGATCTAAAATCTTGGTGAGTAACCTTCTTTTGTAATTTAGAATTGAGAACATAAAGGCTGCTGTACAAGAGTCAGCTTAAAAGCAAAAAGTTTAACGAAGCTCAACAAGAATTTGGTTCCATAAAGTTTTGAACCAGAATTTAAAAGATTCAAGATTGCTTACTTTTGCTCTGGATGTTGATGAATGTGTTTTGAGAAGCCTGAATTCTGTAAAAACTTAAAAAGTTTTATGGGAATCTGGATTGTTTGCATTATAAGTAGATAATTTTTAATATTTTTAATAAAGAGATGGCATCTGAGGGATAGAGACTGCCTTTATGGTGCAATAACTAAATAGTGGACAAACAGAAGAAACACAGGACTACAGAATAACCTTGCTTTTTGTTTTTAACTTTTTAAGTGCTGGCTTTTTTTAAAAACTGTGGATCCACAGAAGATGGAGTAATGTCTTTAACCAGCAATTCCACAGAAAGTGCGGGATGAGACTAGATCTTTGAGGAGTGAATTCAGATCTTTGAGGAGTGGGTTTGAATCTTTGAGGAATGAGGACTTCTTGAAATTGAAAGAAGATCTGAAGCAAGACTGGAAGGAGGCTAAAGGTTTTCAAGAATCAGTAAAACAGTTGGGGCTGTATAAAAACAAAGTAATGGTAAAGGAGGAGTTTTGGAAACAAAATTTGAAATGACAGATAATGAGATGGAGAAAGAGTCATAGAATCATAGAACCATAGAGTTGGAAGAGACCACGGGACATCCAGTCCAACCCCCTGCCATGCAGGAACCCACATGAAAGCATTTGACATGCTCAAAAGGTTCTGGTGGACTGGCAGTCTTTATGTTAATGGAAAATATGAATACAAAATATGAAATTGAACTGATGGATGAAATAGCTTTTAAAAGTGAGGAGCAATCTAAATATTGAGGTGTTGTTAAGTTGAATATGCATTGTTTGGGATCTCAAAATAATTATGTTAAGATATGGAGTGGAGTTGAGAAGGATATGTTAGAAGGGGAGGCTGAATCTGGCAGGGTTGGGTAGGATTTCTGTGACGAAAAAGAAGGTCTTTCCAGAAAGATGTTCTCCAGAAAAGAAAAGATGTTTCCTAGAAAGATCTCTGAGAACTGCTGTTTTGACAAATGAGGTACCATTTAAGCAGTGGCAGAGGGGAAGTGTCTTTAGTGCGCAAGATAGGGGAGAAAGCCAAGAGTTAATATAAAGTGAAGAATAGGTTAAAGAATTTAGGATACAATGAGTTAAGAATTCTAGTGATAACATATGGATGGGTTATTGAGTAAATACATGCTCAAAGAGATTGTGATTTGAATTATCTTCAATTTTGAAGAAGATTTTGATGAATCAAATTTCTAATGTTGCCATAAGATAGAATGATTAGAATAATTTCTTAGAATGTATAAATAGACTTTTAATGAGTGTTTAATGTTTGTGGAAATATGGATAATATGAAGAGTTTAAGCATTAATGCTTAATTAAAACTGGTTCCTTGTGGAATGATGGAAGTGCATTGGGAGAGCAGCCATGGGAGGTTACTGTATTGTATGAATATGACAGTGAGATTGAGGAGGTCAGTGCTAGCCATGGAGGGGGGAATGACTGTTGAAGCTGATGGACTTAGCAGAAATGAAATAAGCTGTTCTGTTTGATTAGAGGAGAGTTGTTCGTGAGATTTCTTAAAGATCTGAACCCTCTATTTGACTTTTTGTGGCTGGGGAGGGGGAATGAATTGATCGTTTGTGGTTTTGATGATTAGAAAGGACGGGGATCAAAAGAAGAGAACATGCTGTAGTTTAAGACAGAGAGGTATGAAGAATTATATGTATGTGTAGCTGCCAAGAGGAAAATCAGAAGTCATTTTTTTCTCCCTGTTATTTCCATTTTTCTCTTTCATTGTTGTAATTTCTATAAGTTTAATTATACTTTTAAAACAGTTAAAAATGGTAAAATTAGAAGGGAAATCAAGAATTGATTGGAGGAGGGATTTAAAGACTGCAACTTTAGTTCTGGTACTGAAAGCACATTTCTGGGCTGTACTTATGGTTGGATGCATTCTAAATGTGCAGCTGCCCAACTGAGCTATTCATTTGCACCTACCTCTGGTTGGTGCAGCTCATCAGTTCTAGTGTTAAAGAAGAAAAGTAGAACCTTCAAGCCTCCTATCTGCATACCCTTGTTAGGTGTATGTAGCAGCTGAGATTCTATTAGGGAATCTTAAATAAAATAGACCCATTATGAAATTTACATAAGTTTTGACTCGCCAACAATTGATTCAGCAATCTTCTTTAGAGAAGACTGAGAGTTGATATGACAGCCTCTTTAAATATTTGAAGAGATGCCACGTAGAAGATGGAGCAAGCTTCTATTCCACTGTTCCAGAGACTAGAACACAAACCAGTGGATTCAAATTACAAGAAAAGAGTCCACCAAACATTAGGAAGAACTTTACTGTGAGAGCTGTTCAAAAGAGGAATAGATTGCCTCAGATGGTGGTAGATTCTCTTTCTTTAAAAAGGGGCTGGGGAGCCATTCTTCAATGGTGCTTTAGTTGTATACTTCAGCATGGCAGGGGACTGGCCTAAATGGCCTTTGCAGTCCCTTCCAACTCTGTGATTGGAATGGTGGGCTTTGACTGAGACTGCCAATGGAATGTTTAGCCATTCCTTGCCCCCAGATTTCCAAAAGTGTTCACTTCCCATTGCTCCATTGAATATATGGAGGTGTATGAACAGCTCTTGCTGTTCTTGTAGGTGGAGGGGAATCTTTATTCTTGTAATTTGAACCCAGTGGTTTGTATTCTAGTTTTTTGCTGCTCCAGAGATTACAGCACAAAGCAATGAATTCAAACTACAAGAAAAGAGATTTCCACCTAAACGTTAGGAAGAACTTCTTGACTGTAAGAACTGTTCAACAGTAGAACGTACTATTAGGAAATACAAGAGATTGTAGTGGGTCTCTCAGAGTAACTGATGAGCTAGGCAGAAGTTGAACAGCTCACCAGCTCACTCCACACACAATAGCTAGCAGAGAAAGAAATCAAACGTAGTCTTCTTCAGAAGGTGTATAAAAGCAGTTTTGCTCACAAATCAACGCAGATTCATCTTCTTGTAGAAAGGGAAGAAAAGAAAGAGCACTACATAGTATCAAGAAAGTTGGAGCACCTCACCCAGAGAGAGCTCTCATAGCACGTACTTCATGGAGCACAGGCAGAGGGGGAGAGAGATTGGTGTGAGGGCAGATGAGACTTCAGAGAACAAAGGAAAAGGCTATGTGATGCAGGAAGACTGTAGGTGTCAACAAACAAACAGGAAGTAACCATCAGCATGCTGTGCCTAAACTCCTAGAGAGTGACATGCAATCTAACTACCAGTGAGCATAGGCATGCAAATGTTGCTCATTCCAACCCATTCTGCCTCAGAGGGCTCTCATCTTTGGAGGTTTTTAACGGAGGTTGGGTGGATATCTTTCAGGAGCGCTTTTTTGGAGTATTCCTGCATGGCAGCGCATTGGGCTAAATAGCCCTTGTGCTCCCTTTCAACTCTAAGATTCTATAATACTATGAACGCTTCTTCTGTGCGTGGTGTCGTTCCCCTTCCCTAGTGATAGATAAACAAAGTGCCAAGATCTATCCCCAAGATCTCCAATTGAGAGATTTCTGGGAAGAATGGGCTGCTGGGCCACCAGGGAAGTCTGCAAGACCTGCTTGACTGCATTAAGCCAATGGAAGCAATGCTTTTGAGCTAGTGTAAGGCAACCTCTTACATCCTCCTGTGGTTCCGTCCTGTGTCATTCTTTACAACCATATAGGACCACAAGTAGGGCTGTGGGTGGTGGAAACCAGACGGGGCATAGTGAAGTGCCTGCGCTTGGTGAGTCCTGAGGCAAGAAGCACAAATGGGCCCCCAAGTGTAGGAGCTGGAGAGGTGGTTAGGCAGGTTCAGGAGGCCCAACCATTGCCTGGCGGCCCAGGACAATACTCATCTCAGTACCAGCCCCTAAATCTGGGGAACCATGGAGATGCTGTTGGATTTCAGCTCCCATCAGCCTCAGCTAACAGAGCTAGTGGTGATAGAAGTTGGAGCCCCATAAGGACCTGAGCTTGACAAAGCTGTTTTGGACTTCAGTTCTCAGAACTGATTGGGGATTATGGAACCTGTACTCCAGGACTGATTGGGAGGGCCAGAAGTTCCCCACTCCCAGCCTAAACCAAGAGGGATTATAATTTTTGTACAAACACATTTGTAACACTTGAAATATATGCAAATTGGCTGGCTGTTGGGAGCAAACCCACAAATATTTAAAAAGTAATTTTCTTGTGCAGTGGATCTTTTTTTGTCCTCTTTGCTAGGAACGAAATGGATGCTGTTGACTCACGAAGCTCAGTTAAATGCTCTGAGTTATTTTTTCCCCTCCTTTCCTCACTTGGGTACTTTCTAACTTAGAGCTGCAATTTAAAGGCCTGAAGACTCTCCTGAGGCACACTGTCTCTCTCTCAACAGATGTGCAGCGTTTTATTAAAAGGTGTAGTACAAGCGACTGACTCCCAGTCCTAAGCTCTCGTGGTCCCTCCAGGGGCCCCTCTTTTAACCAGGGAACATCCTCCCATTTCATTCAGTTCTTTCTTCACATAAATCAGTCTTCCCATCATGCCTTCCCCTCAAGGGGCAGATGGGTGTGGGTGGATGGCTTCTTGGAAATGTTACTGTTTTGGACTACAGCTCCCAGCTCCCCTGCCACCTGCAAACTGGCAGATTGTTTGTGCTGTGTGCTTTCAAATCCTTTTCACTTAATGGCAATCCTCAGGCAAACCTGTCATGGGAACTTCATGGCTAGGCTCTCTCAGAGGGGGTGTGCCTTTGTCTTCCTCTGAGGCCAAATGACTGACTTGCTGAACATCACTCAGTGGGTTTCCGTGGCTGAGCAGGAATGTGAAGCCTGGTCTCTCAGAATCCTAGCGCAAAACTTAAACCTTGGCTCTCCTGGCAGATTATGGGAGTTATAGTCCCCCAAAGTCCTGTTTCCAAATTCCAGGTTTGTTTGCCTGTCCCTCCCCTCCCCCAGTCCCTGTTCTTCACATTTTTCAGATTCCACCCCCATCCCTGGTCTTAAGGGGGGGAATCTCTGCTTGGAGGGCAGCGGCACCTTGTCCTCAAGGACACATGCCTGTTATGTGCTCACAGAGTTCACACTAAGGCATTCTGTCACGAACAGCCTGCCACTTTGTACACAGAGGATGGTTAGATGTGTTCCTTTCACATATAAAGGACAATTCTACATCTAGATTGGTTATCTTTAACTAAAAGAAGAGTCTCATTTTGCTGCCCAAAATTTTCTGGCCAGGACAGGCTGTTTCACTATAAATAAGGGTATTGTAATGTGTCAAAGCTGGCTTTCCAGTGAGCCAGGATGAGGAAGATAGCTGTATTTGTTCTGCATATAGACATATATCTAGGTGCCACACTTCTTCTGGAGCTGTTTTCCACAATGTGAGGCCTCCCAAATGTGATGGGCTAGAATCCCATCCTCCTTGGCTATATTAAATGGGGATGATGTACTCTCACATATCTGCTGGGTACCACGTTGGGGAGGGTTGTCTTAAAATTTACTGGTCTCAATGCTATTGGACCCTAAGCCTAATTTTTAAAGTTCTAAAATTCTTGTGTAGAACACCAACGGAATCAAATTCTTGCTGCTGCTCTCACTATTACTTCAAAGAAGATGCTATTTCCATATTGTATTCTATTCTTTTTTCTTTCTCCCAAACATGGGGAGAAATTTTAAGGGAGTGTCATGCAGGTGATTCAGTTTTAAAAGGAGCAGCAGCCATTTCTCCCCCTCCTTTTCTGGGAGTGGCAGAAAATGTTTATTGTATGGCAGCTGCAAGTGTGCTGTGAGGCAGAGAAGGAGCAAGATAAACTAGTGACTGGGGCAGAAAAAAAATGGCACTTCCCTGTACATAAAATATAAATAATGGACTGATTAACTAGCACTTTGCCTATCCTTTAATGGTAATCCAAAATCTGTTACATTCCTTAACCTGGCCAACAGCAGGGCTGGTCCTGTGGGGAAGAAGTGACTTTAAGCTTCCAATGGCTCAGTAAATTACTGCATGCTCCCTGCTTCCCCTATTCCAGAAGTCCGAGCAGCGGCGGAGGAGTAGTGAGGCTGGTATTAATGATAGGATCAATGCTCCTTCAGCAGGCATCCTCTGTCCTTTTGGACTTACAGAGTCTGGGTGGTACAGCCCAGTTCTGGTCTTAACAGTCCATTTTCAGCATATTCAGAAGGAAAATGCTTTATTCCATCCGGCTATGACTGGGTTTATGATGTCCTGCTACATCTGATAGTGTGAACTGCATAATGTGACTGTGTCTCATGGCAACAGCTTTTAACCACCCTTTTTATAGATCTGAACCTTCGCTCATGTTCCTTACAATTTCAAAGACTGTAATTATTTTCATAATCTCAGTTGTGTTTGCCACACCATCTTGGTTGCCTTGAAACCTGCAGAGCGTCGCATTTTGAAACTGGAATATTTCGATCCTGCGGCATTCTGAAATGTCTAATTTTCTCTGCCTAAGTCTCTTCTTTGCTCCTGCAGATGTCCATGGCACAATGAAAAGGAAGGGGGCCCATATCATTTCTTTTAGCCTATGCCACCATTGTTCGGGAAGGGAGATCTGGATTTGCAGGGGAAGCAGAGGCACATCTGGATTTAACATCATAGCTGCTTCAAATACAAATGGAAAAGGAAATGCTCATATGTTACACACAGGAGGAAAATATGGCTAAAACTTGCCTTGGTACCACTGTGTTGTAACATCAGCACAAATTATGTTTGCATAATTAAGTGGTAATAGTCAAATAATCTCATAGCAACTATAAACTACACAAAGGCTTTAATCTACACCAGGTTCAGACAAACTTGTGGCCTTCCAGATGTTTCGGGCCAAAGCCCCCCATCATTTCCAGCCAGCATCACCAGTAGTGAGAGATTATAGGAGCTTTATTCTAAAATAAAAGATACTCTGTTGCCCAGCCCTTCTCTACAGTGTTAAGCTTTGTGGTGCATATCACCCACCACAACCACCACCACCACCATCATCTCTCCTTTTCCTCCTGATGCCTTTTTCCTTACACTGGAACTCAAGGTAGCTTATGAAGTTAAAACAGGTACAGGTAAAAGACCACATCATTAAAACATAACAGAAATTAAAATATAATCAAATTGCAAATAAAAATTAAAGCTATTTTAAAAAATAAGTGTTAAAAAATACTTTTCTAAAACTTTTTGAAGCTTTGCTCATATGATACAATGGATTTGTCATCTACTCTTGCACACCCCTTTCCTGCTAGTTTCTCTTCTGTAATCCAGCATGGTGTAGTGGGTTGACTATGACTTTGGAGACCAGGATTCAAATCCCTGCTCCCACTGTATGACTCTTGGTGAGTCATGCTCTCTCAGCCTCAGAGGAAGACAAAGGCAACCCTCCTCTGAACAAATCTTGCAAAAAAGAAAACACCCTGTGATAGGCACAAAACAATAACGCAGCATATTTTTTAAAACACTTTCCCCATGAGTAGTTAGTTCTCAAAGGTTGTTGCAACTTCTCCTGCCTCCAGAAGGCCACTGTGGAGGGTATCAGTTGAGTTTTTCTTGGAAGGGAGTTTTGGAGCCTGAGGGCAGCCACCAAGAGTGCCCTCTCCCTTGTTGCCACCAGAAGTACCTGGTGAGGTTGGGGAGATGGGCCTTCAGTGAACATCCCAAGACACTGACCGGCTCCTAAAGGTGAAGGTGATGATAATCTGGATGTAAACCACATAGGGCTTTGTAGATCATTACCAGTGCTCTCAGTTGTTCCTGGAAACAAACTAGTAGCCAGTGGAGTTCTCTTCTCAAGGCAGTTGGAGTGTTAGCTGCTGCTTTCAACCTGTCAGATATAGACTGCTACTGCAGAATATCACACTGCTAAACATGGACAACTTTACCACTGAATTCAAGGTGAAAAGATGTTTCTGAAAATATTCACCATCAAAATTCAGACAGGAACATGTTAATAATCGTGTGGGTTAAATTTAGTGTTTAGTGAGGTCAGAAAAACAATCCAATACTGAATGTCCAGAAGAGAATAGAGTGGACCTACAGTAGAAAGTTCACTGAAGAAAATGAAATGATTTAAACCATTAAATTGCTTGGGTGACAGACCACCAAGAAATATCAAATGCTAAAGGCTATATTTTAGTGGAAGGCAATGGTAAAGCACCTCTGAGCATTCTTTGCCTAAAAAACAACAACAAAAACCTCTATGAAATTTATAGGGTTACTGTGAATTGACAGGCAACTTGAAGGAACACACAAATGCACACACATGCTGTTTAAAAATACCAAACTCCCACAAAGGCTAAAAAAGTCTATATAAAGCAAAAGGACCCAAAGACAAGAAAAACAAATACCCATCTCGCATCTAAATGTGACCAGTCAAGGCTGATCCAAGACATTTTGCTGCTTGAGGCACAGCATTGTCCCACAGCGTCTAAACCCAGCCAGGTTATATGGGCATATAAGTAAGAAAAGTCTACAAGCACTTTTCCCTGGAAGTACCAGTAGAAAAATAGCAAAGTGACTGTCTGCTTATTTGCTGCCCTTTTTTGATCTCCCAAAACTGCTGCCAGCAGCTGCTGCTTTGCACTGTGTTGTGGTGAGGCTGGCCTTGCAATGAATAGTAACGGCTTTCCATAAGATTTTTGTTTCCTCACTGCTCAAAGGCTCTTTCCTGCAGCCTGCTGAGCTAAATGGAATGCTATAATCCCAACTTCAGGGAACACAGGTATCTGATGGCCAAGGAACCACAGGTGTGTGTGTGTGTGTGTGTGTGTGCGTGTCAGTGTGCACAGTGGCTTGTTTGGCAGCCCCCTCTTCCAGCAAATCATAACTCAGCACCTGAGGAACGGTTGCAGTGATCATTTGTGGCTGCCAAATTGGTTTCCTCTTTGGCAAGCCAACTACTCGCCATGTCTTCACACTACACATGTTCATTAGCAAACATGTAAGTAAACAAACAACAAATAAGGGAAACATATCTGCTTGTTCCACTCACAGGAAAAGAATTTTTTTTCCCCAAAAGAAAAAAGACTGATTACACCTGATGCTCAGGTCTCAGTGCTGAATGGCTACCAACCCAATGGGTGTGACCATCCACAGACAGTACCCCAATCTCACATCTATATGGCAAGGCAGCATAGCTGTTAAAGGCAGGTTGCAAATAAACAAGAAAAGAGATTGGGAAGAGGAAAACAGGACTTTTGATTTTATGCAGGCTGTCCAGATTCTCGTTGGTAACCAACTCTTCTCCTTGTACCTTTGGAAGGCAAGGTTTGTTAAACATTTGTCTGTTTCTCCTCTTCTATATGGCACTTAAATCTTGATGGATTTTTTCTCCTGGGTAGCCACCCTACCTTGAATGGCCAGTAAATATAGTGTTGATATGCTGTGCTCAAAAATACCTAGAGTTATCTCATATTACACAATTACAGCTATATGATTCCACTTCAACTGCCATGGCTATGTCCTATGAAATCCTGGGATTTATAGTTTAGAGAAATACTTAAGAATTCCAAGCCATGGAACTCCTCTAGTGCCTTGCCAAACTGCAAATCCCAAGATTCCACGGCTATTAAAATGGAATATAGTGCTACAATTGTGTAGTGTGAAAAGATCCTACTTTCAGGTGATGCACGAATTTCAACACAGTTTCCAGACTGGCTGCATACCCACTTGATAGATCCAGTTCCACAACCAGCTGCAGAACTGTTTGCTCAAACAATAGTGTGCCTAGGGATCACAAGAACAAATGAGCCACCATTTACCCATCTGGAAAAACCAACAGAACTCTGTTAGTGTGCTGTTTTCTCTCCATGGAAATTGGATTTAGATTACTGACATTTAGTTGTGGAGTTCTTTGGAAAATGACGGCGACAGTACTAGGCACAGTTACTTGGAGCAGACCCTAGTGTGTTTAGTGGGGCTTACTTCCAAGAAAGCAGGTACAGAATTGAGCTGTTAATCCAGGGGTGGGCATCATGTGGCCTTCCTGATGTTGTTGGACTGCAGCTCCCAATATTCCTTTCCATTGGCTATACTGGCTAGCATTTCTGGGTGTTGCAGATCAATAACATCTGAAGGGTCACATGACTTCTGCCCACACATTCATCTTTCTAGCTGCTAGAAGATCTTGCTGGATGACTTCCAAAACCCAGACCCCTGCTACATATCCAGCAGCTGGCTACTTCTGGATTTCTAGTTACTGATTCTCCTTACACAGTGGTGGCTTGCCAGTCAGTAGGCTGGTGAATTCACCCTTGGTTTTAGGCTGAACTTTGAATGGCCCATCTAAGTTGCTGGATCTAGTTGGGGCACTTGGGAGAGCTCATTCAAAATTCAGGCTAAAACCTGAACTCAGAGTTCTCAGCCAGAGCAGAGAGTCATCACACCTTTGATGCAGAGGCCACCAGCTGCCACTGGCCCTACAGAATTATTTATGTGTGGAAACTCTACTTCAGCCAATTACTCTTGCAATCAAATCCACCAGAGAATGGTTCTCTCTGTGACTCTGTAAACCAAGACCCTGAGTACACAGGAACACTAGTGGAAACAGCTAGGATGCTGCTCAGATGACCAGAAGCCAAGGAGGACAGACCTTCTATGCCTTTTCATCATCATACACAAGAAAAAGCTGCAGCAGAAACATAGGAAAGGTCCTTATACCTAAGTTAGTCTGATGCAGATGGAAGCAGGGCTCCTGCAACTTTAATTAAAGACAGATGGAAGCAACACCTGCTGAATCTCTCTCCTTTAAATAACTATTAAAGGTACAGGAACCCTGTTCCCTTGAGCAGCTGGCTGCCCTATTTATTATTGATTTCATGAATTTGTACCACACCTTTTCTCCAGTGTCATACATGAGTCTTCTCCTCCCTCTTCCTTTATCCTTATAACAATTCTGTAAGGTAGGTTGTAGTTAGAACATTGACTGGACTAGGTGTGTTTAAATGGCTGAGGGGAGATCAGCCTGGCTCTCCTCAGTTCCAGTTCACTCTAACCACTACACCATGCTGTCTTTACTTATACCTGGTGACATTAGCTGTCTATCTAGCCTTTAACGGTATGGCCTTGCTATGTATTCTTACTGGTACTGCTCTCTAGTCTTCAGGATCTGGAAACCATGCCCTATAAGGAGTAGCTAAAGGAGCTAGGTATGTTTAGCCTGGTGAAGAGAAGGTTAAGAGGTGACATGATAGCCATGTTTAAATATTTGAAGAGATGTCATGTTGAAGATGGAGCAAGCTTGTTTTCTGCTGCTCCAGAGACTAGGACACAGAACAATGGATTCAAACTACAGGAAAAGAGATTTCAGCTAAACATCAGGAAAAACTTCCTGAGGTAAGAGCCATTCGACAGTGGAATATGCTGCCTTGTAGTGTGATGGAGTCACCTTCTTTGGAGGTTTTTAAACAGAGGCTAGATGGCTGTTTGCTAGGAGTGCTCTGAGTGTAGGTTCCTACATGGCAGCAGGTTGGACTCAATGGCTGTTGTGGTCTCTTCCAACTCTATGATTCTAGGAGAGGCAGGGTTTTTTTTCCAATCACCTCCTGTTTGGCACATTGTCTTGCAGTACCAGAGACAAGCTGAGACCTTCTCCATGCAAAGAAGGTGCTCATTCTCTTAGGTTAGTATGGCTACCCCCTCCCAATAGTGATTTGCATATCTCAAAAATCCCCCTGTTCAACACAACTGTTAAAGATACAGGAAACCTGTCCTGCTGTTCTTCTAATCTAGACACATCATAATTAGCCAACATATGCAGTAATGTTTTCAGCTAGCAATACTCGTGCTATTGCTAAAGCCAGGGAGATAAAAACAAAGCTTAGCTAAACTTTAGACACTGAGCATATTGATAATTCTGGGGGAAAATAATATTAATTCCCTCCTACACTATGTACTCTCACTGTTTGGCTAAATGCCCACCTCCCACTACCAGCAGCCATGAAAAGCAAATACTCGAGTATAAAAGATCCTCCAACAGATAGCACAACAAATAAAAGAGCCAAATATGAATGACTGGGAAAAGCATATCAAGGGAAGAAATGTGTTAGAAAGTGAAAGGTTCATCAGGAACAATAATATTTGGGGCTCTCTCTTACCATAGTCACATGTGGAAAACTAAGACAGCTCTTGTTCTAAGAGCTTTAGTAGCAGACCTACAACACATATGGCCTAAGGGAATTCAGAGGCTCATGCAGTGTACAGGCAAGGAATGGAGTGAAGGCTAATGAACTCTGATGGAGACCCGCAGAAATACAGAATTAAGAGAGTGCGAAGAGATTATGGAGGTCATCTAGTCCCATCCCTGCTGAGTGTGGGATCTACACTGCAAAATGTAAACTACAACATCCCTGACAGATAGTTGCCTGGCCTGTGCTTGAGTACCTCCAATCTACCAGAGTCACTTTCCGAAACACTTTCCTGGATAATCATTGTTGCTGATGATGGCCTGCCTATAACTTAAGTCAAGAGCTCTTGACAGTAGAATAGATTCTTCTTCTTTGGAGGTCTTTAGTGAAGGTTGAATGCTCATTTCTCAGAAGTGCTTTGGTGTGGATTCCTGCATGGCAGGAGGTTAGATTAGATGACCTTTGGGGGTATCTTCCACCTCTATGGTTCCATGAGCCTAAGATGCAAGGGGCTGGGAGAACCTCCTTCAGCCTAAGTGCTGAACTCAGTTTCAGAGAAGTCACATTCCAGCAGTAGGCAAGAGCAAAGGCAAAAGAGGGGAACCAAAGATACCAAAATACTTTAGCTTACTTACCATATTGCCAGCAAGTAAGCCTCAGGAGCTGTTGGAGTGGGAAGGGGAGAACCACAAAACTGCCAGAATCCTATATCACCTTTATTTAATGTAACTGAATGTATACTTAGTTAAGTAGTAGAGGCACTGAGAAACCTTGTTAGTCAATTGTGAAGATGTGTATCAGAACACTGGCAAAACCAATATGCATCAGTGTGTGATGCACAACAGCGCATGATGCACACTAATTCCTGTATATATAAGTCCATTTACAAAGATGTAACTCCTAAACAGGATTCTAGCCAAAGTCTGGGAAATTTCCAGAGTATGGAGGGAAATGGGGGGGGGCTGGGTTGGCCCTCTGAGGAAGCCCCAACAGCCAAATGGAGACCACATCAGGGCTGCGTTCAGCCTCAGTTCACTACTGCTGACATAGCTTATTATTGCTTAGCTCTTGTATGAGCGGGTGCTGCATGAAATGCATGTGTGGAAAAAGCCAAATGGTGGTTGTTTCTGCAAACATCACAGTCAATGGGAATATGAACTGAACACTAGGGGGCAGACATGCTCCAATCATGACTGACAGCACCCCCCCCCCCATCTAAGCAGCAGTATGGTAATTTTTTTGTTCTAAGCTGCCTAAATACCCTAAAGGGACAAGATCCTGTCTGATCTTGGAAGCTAAGCAGGGGCAGTTCTGGTTTGTACTTGGATGGGAACCACCAATGAATACCAGGTGCTGTAGGCTATATTTCAGAGGAAGGAACTGGCAAAACCACCTCTGACTATTCCTTGTGTAAGAAAACCCTAGGAAATTCATGCTGTCACCATAAGTCAACAGACAACTTGAAGGTGTACATGGACACACACATGAGCCAATATTCAATTACTAGAGGTTTTAGAAAGACACCAAACATGAGGGCTAGCATCAATTTAATTACACATAGTATCCTACATGTGTATCTCGTGGAAATAATTATAGCAATGTTCTTTTTGACACTCTCCCCTCCCAAATTAAGGCTTATTTCTAGCTTCAACAAACTCTGCTTCTCTTTCATGATTACATCAGCATTTCATACGATGCATAGTTGTTGACTGTCCTGAAAATAACAGAGGACAGGGAAGCATTGCCAGCAGAAGTGTACTTATTGGGGGAGGAGGCAGGGCAACAAAATAAGGACATTGATCCTCTGCCCAAAATGAAATTTTATTTCAGTCCCTAAATTTCTAGCATTGCTGAATTCAAAGACACAACTATGATAGTCTGGATCAGTATGAAAGGGTTGTTGTAGCACCTTTGAGATTAACTGAGAGAAAGAAGTTGGTAGCATAAGCATTGCAGCTACTTATAATTACACTTGAGTATTTAGAAATAGAGGCTGAGATCCTGTGTTGTCATCATAACTGCAATGACATAGCTCCATCATCATAATTTCAATTGACAAGGCCGCTTCCAAACCTAATTTTGCAGCCTGGCAATGCCCTGATTGAAACATTTGTGAGGTGCTGGTGATTGGAGTGCTGGGAGTGACATCTGTAGTGTGATCCTAGTTGTGGAGTGCCTTGAGAACAGGCAGCTGGAGAGACTCCTCAGGGTCCTGCCGCAACTGCTTGTCTCGAGGCCCCCTGCAGCTGGATGCCTGCTGTAGAAATGATTTCTTCAAGGGCTTCTTCAGCAATGCTTTGGTCAGGGTACTGTTAGGCTGCAGGGAGAAGTCTTTGTGGCCATGTTCAGCCATTCATGTCTGTAAATGTGAATCCCTAAACAGTCCAGCTTAGGATATCATTAACTACTGAACTGGATGCCAGCCATAGTTTAGGCATCCAAGGAAAAGGGGCAGGCAAAATTAACAAAAGGAATGTGAATACAGCCAGTATAAGAGATCTAGCTGTGAATGGTTCTCAGTGTCTCACTCTTGGCATGTTAGGAATATGAAACTGAAGGAAAAATGTATTTCAGGCACAAAATTTTTATCTGGCGTGACAATGCCTTCATTTTGTTCCCAGCCACTACAGCCACACCTCTGATGGCCAGTAAGAATGTAGGATATTAATGCATCCAGGGTTCAATTTTGCAGGTAAAGCTCATACCCTCACATAGATGAAAACTGGGACAAATTTGGCCAAGCAATTTCAGAGTATTGTCAAGATGCCTGATGTTATTAATAAGGAAGAAAAGACAAACTAGGAGAGGCTGCAGTGGTTTGCTTTTGCCTTAGTCTATAAGCAAGGGCAAAGTTCTTCCCCGCCATCTTCTTTGCCTGCTGAGTTAAACTACTTTTGCACTTTGGGTCTCAGTTTGTAATAAGAAGAAAGACAGGGATGAAAGAGAAAAGTGGGAGGAAGAGAGAGAGAAACTAGGACATTTTAAAAGCAGCCAAACATGAGATGGCGGAGGATTAATCAGGACTCCCACTGCCAAATGGGAACAGTGGGATGTAGCCCATCCCACATTTTCTAAGATGCTTTCCTGTATTGCTTGAGTCACAGCAGAGTCAAGAAGGAAAGTTAGGAGCCTCTGTAGAACTTTCTGAATTCTAAATTATTTGCAAGATAAGGCTTTGCCTACGCACTGGAACACCCATATCAAGTAGAAATAAATGTGATCTATCTATAGCCATGAAATGCAGCAATGAAGTCTTTATAAAACCAACTTTTGTTGCATTTCCTCACAGAGAAGGGTGGTGGGTGGGTTGGATTTCAATGGGATGGTGAGTCCACTCCGGGGTTTAATCTGAAATTTAAAGGGGCTGTCCAAGGAACTGGAGCTTATTCCACCAACTGGCTAGTTCTTTTAGAGTTGAGGCTAAACATCAAAGCAGATTCACCACCTCCCTGTCATGGAAGCCACCAGTCTCTATTGATAAAGTTTGACCTGTCCCACCAGAGATCAACCCCAGAATCCATTTTCAGTGCTAAGGCACAGCCTTGGTATAAATAATGAAGAAATCACCACCACCATCTCCATCGCAATGGCTCTGAGCACCAGGCCTACAAAATGTCTGCCAGGTCTACACAGCAAGACAAAGAGTGAAACTTGCTGATTTGAAGGCAGCCAACTAAATAACGGCAAATGGGACTGTGTTCTGTTATCCATAGCTTTCATTCCCCCCCTCCCATTGCCTGTTCACTATGCCAGCTCTGTCACACTGACCCCAATGAGTGAGGCTGGTGCTGTCAGAGTCAATTTGCTGCTGGCCCCTCTCAGATGCACTGAGTCCCCCCCTTTTTTTTCTTGTCATTTCTTTGCCTCAGCAATGAGTCTTTTAGACACAGATTCTATTTCAGGCTGTTTATATAAACTCCTCTGCATAAAGAATTGGGTAGCAGTAATCAGTCACCTCTAATGTATGGTTGGAGGAGCAGCAGGGAGCATTGGTGAAAGACCTATGGAAGAAACTGGTTTGTTGAAGAAGACCAGCTGTCCTGATCCAAAAAAGAGACTAAATGACATGTGAACAAAGCAAGACATGCTTCTGGCAGGCTCAGGGCAAAACATGCAGCCTGGAAACATAGCCTGGAAATGTTATTGCTTGGATTACAGCTCCCACAGAGACCATACTGGTTGCAGGATTCTGTGAACTATAGCTAAAAAAAGAAAAGAAGGCAACTTTCATAATTCTGCATGAAACATGATACCTCGATGTGAAAACCTTTCTCCCACTTCAAATTGAGAATACAAGAACTGGTTGGAAGGCCTCCGTCTCTAGCTGTAGCCAAATCCATTGTAGCCAATCAAACCTTACTTTGCTTAGTTCTTTCCCACTGCCCTTTGTATCTATGGTAGATTCCACGCAAAACTATAGATGGCAAGGCTATGTGGACAGTAAGTCTCAGCCCATGACCAATAATGTCATTAGAGCCAATCAAAGCTGAAAACAAAGGATCTTTTAACCCCGACTGAAACAATTGAGAGCAGCTTTCTAGCATTTCTGAACCAACACAACAACAATACAAAGGTGAGGAGTAGACATTGTGTGAAAAGACTACAGTATAGTTTGTCTCCAGGAGAGATACCCATGAGCTCAACATTTAATGGATCAAAAATTGGACACATTTGGCTGAGCAACATCTATGAGTGGTCAAGAGGAAGTGGCTAGGCAACAAGAAAAGAACTGTAGAGAAGAAATAAAGTCTCAGGATGTTGACAAAGATTATTTTATTCTTGCAATTAGTCCAACCTGTTTCGGGCTCATAATATTTAATAGCCTTCTGCAGGGGAGTGCAATTTGAAAACTGCCTGCAGAGATTCCAAAAAGAATGTCACTCCTCTGAAGAAGGCCATTAAATATTACTAGGCTGAATCATGTTGGTCTAATTGCAAGAATAAAACCATCTTTTTCAACACCTTAAGATTTTGTCTCTTCTCTACATCCTGTTACCACAAAAGGTGCAGGACCTTGAGGACTACCAGCAGTGCCAGCGTCCCCTTAGAAATTGAGGGAGTTACAGCTCAAAGAAGGCCTACAAGAGAGAAGTAACAGCAGGATTTTTTCACCTGTATATACCAGGACTAACTATAGGATTCCAGTTAAAGGCTTAAACAGGGTATTTTATTGGAAATTAACAGACACACAGACAAGAAGTCAAGCAGTCTCATGGACCATATAAGACTAGAGAAGGGAGAAAGGTGAGAAAGGTTGGATAGAGAGAGAGAGATTTCAGGTGCAGAGGGTGATACTTACTGGCCCTGGAGCTGAGGACTGAAGAGGAGTGGCTCAAACAAAAGTTTGAGGGCAGCACGGTGGAAGGGGGATCTGGGCTGCAGTGTGATGCCCAAAGTGCTAGCAAAATGCCAGAGGCAGAGCTGGGGTTTAAATACCCTTTTTCCTACCCTGAAGGGATGACTGTTAACGGTCCTCTGGCAGAGTAAGCAAAAGGGGTCCAGAATAGAGTCATTGTCTTACTCTGAGCGACAAAATATTGATGAGAGTCCTGACAGCCTCTTAATGTCTTGCTTGGGTAAGACGAATGGAGAAGGTCTCTATAGGAAATGTGGGGACCAGGGGTGCTTGCCTGCCATACTTGGGCAGTTTGTTTTACTATTGTATTTGGATGTTGGATCATTGACAGGATTATCTCAAACCATTAACATCAGGGTTTTTCTACCTAATCCTCTTGAATTTATGACCTGGCCATGCTGAGGTCACTCTGACCTAGTACACACTTGCAGCCAGTGTCTGTCCATCACCTGTTTCCAAATCATAAGTGTCCAATTTTAGGAGAAAATGATATTTTTGCCAATTTTGCTATCCAGCAGCATGGGGGTGTAAAGTGTGGTTAACACATCCTTTCTGTTGGGTGTTACCAGTCCTCTTTGTTTGTTTGTTTTTTTCAGGCAACAAGAGATCAAAGGTTATTAATGAGGAGGAGCGCACAAAACTATTTTAAGCAGAGAAACCCTGGAGTTTATATACTCAGTTTTGGAAATCATGAAAAAAAAGGGGGGGGGAGAATCTAGTAGTCTATTGGGAAGGACAAGACTCTGCCTCTCCTTTACTTCCTGCTGAGTGAAGTGAGTGCAAACTGCTTTTGCGCTTTGAACTTGGTTTGGAACAACTGAAGTAAGCCAAGGAAGAAGGTGGCAGGAGGAGAAAGTGGCACATTTTAAAAGAAGCTGAGGAAGTGGGATGGTAGAAGACTAATCAGGTCAAACCAGGACAGCTAGAGGAATACCTGAAACCATGCTTTCTTCCTAAGGGCACTATGTGATAAAACAGCCTTCTGCTTTTGGGCTGGCAAGGCTTGACTTTGTTTTCTTCTGGTTTGAGTATAGAATAGACTTCTCTAACTGGGTGTCTCCCATTGCGTTAAACTACAAGCCCATCACCCCAGTCTGTATGCATGATGGGTACTATAGCTCAACACATTGGCTGGTGGGTGGAGGGAATCAAGTTGAGGAAGATTAACATGGAGCATGTTTCTCTGTTTCCAGGTTGTACAATATGCTGAAGGTCTATCTGGTGTGTCCCTGGAGGAGATATATTGAAATAGCTTTGTTTCCTTGAACAAGAGATTAATTTCTACTACAAGTAGAATATTATCCCCTATAACTGTATTATGGGAATGCATGAAACTTATTTAGAATGCTTTATAGGTTGACTGGAGCTTATCTACTTTTGTTATGTTTGATTAATTAAGCATGATCAGAATTGAAAGCTAACTAATTTTTGTATATTGTTTGGGTTGAATAGTAGCTCAAATGTTGGTCAATGATAGACTGATTGCATTGTGAACCACATTAGTTGCATTGTTTAATGGGGCAAGTTTAAATCTACTAATGGCAGGCAAACAAGGATGCTGAAATCCCAATTTATTTTCTGTTACAATGGCTGTTCAGTCTGATTATAGGTCTGACTCAAAAGATAAAGCCAACATTTAGGATGCTAAATATCTTTGCATTAGGACTAAAAATATTTTTGTCTGAAATTGGCATGCTAGAATGCCATATTGGTTTTTTGATTGTAATATTAGTTAAGCAACTTGACGATGCAGTTAGAAAATAGGAAAACAAATTGAATGCTATGGAAAATAAACTTAACAATAATTAGATAGAAAAGGCTCTTATAGAACAACATAGGAAATTGAGTGACATATTCGTTATTCAGGAGTAATGATGGAAGAAGTTAACTGTGCAAGTTGAAGATTTGGCAAACAGAGCTGAGAGAAACAATTTGTTGTATAAGGTGTTCCCAGGGAAAGAAAGAAGGTGGAGTTTCTAATATTTTCTTGAAAACTGGACAGCTCTTTTTCATTAGCTTTGAAATCAGAAAAAACAAGCAGGAATTCTGTATTTAAACAGTTTATTGTTCCCATAATCCCTTATCTTTGGCTTTGCTGGCTAAGGCGGATGAAGGTTGTAGGCTGAAACCAGGTGGAAGATCACAGTTCCCCACCCAATTCAGACTAAAATCACACTGTACCTGTACAAATAAAGAACTCAGAAACATTATTCTCTTTAACAATTATTTAAAGAAGCTGAGTTCTGAGTTCTCCTCATATACAGTATAGCCTACCACTACCCCACAGAACAAATTAGGATCAATCACATGTCTGCTTCTGGGTGTGTGTCTCAGGATCTCTCCATCCCAATGTGGCTCTAGACCAGTGGTTCTCAACCTGTGGGTCCCCAGATGTTTTTTGGACTTCAGCTCCCAGAAGCCCTGAGCATTGACCATAGTGGCTGGGGCTTCTGGGAGCTGAAGTCCATGAACATCCGGGGACCCACAGGTTGAGAACCACTGCTCTAGACAAAGATGGACAATTTGCTCTTCAAATCCACTTACCTTCATCAATGACTATTCAATGAGACTAATTTCCCTAACAGATACATTCATTTGTATGTGTGTGATGGATCTCAGATATTTAGTACTCTACCAAAATAACTACTTGGGCCATTTCCGCACTAGCCTGTTATAGCGCTATGATTCTACTTTCAACCTCCTATGGGATCCTGGGGTTTGCATTTTAGGGAGGGCCAGCTCATGTTGAAAGTGGAATCATAGTGCTATAACAGGCTAGTGCAGAAATGGCCTTGGAGTTCAGATGCTGATAAGCAAAATCAAATTTTAGGATTATTAAGAAAGAAATTGGAATCAGGAAAGTCAATATCAAAATTCCTTGTATAAATCCATACAGTAGACAGATTAAAAATGTCATATCCAGTTATGCTCGACTCATTTGAAAAACATGTCACAGCTCTGGAAAAAAATACAGAAAAGATCAATCGAAGTTATCAAAAGGTTGAGACATCTTCCTTCAGTGGAGAAAGTAAAATGTACAGGGTTGTTTTTTTTTTTAATGTAGAAAACAGATTATGAAGAATGCAATCCCAGCTATACTGAACAGGGAGTATATTCCACTGAACTCAGTGGAGCTTCCAAGCAGACCTGTACAAGATTGCACTGTAGAGGGAAATAGGACAGAAGTTGATGAAATCATAGAATCACAGAATTGGAAGGGTGCTCTATGGGCCATCAGGTCCAACCCCCTGCTCAGTGCAGGATTTCCAGCTAGTGCATCCCCAGCAGGTAGGTGTCCAGTTTCTTTTTGAAGATATCCAGAGAAGGAGACCACACCACATATTTGGGCAATTGGTTCTATTGCTGAACTGTTCTCACTTTCAAGATACTCCTTCTAATGTTCAGTCACAATCTACCTTTCTGTAACTTGCAACCATTAGGCCTAGTTCTACCCTTTGAGGTAGTGAAAGGGTTAAATTGAAGAAGCTATTGCTAAGGTAGAAAAATAGAGAAAAATAAGGTGAGCAGATGCGTTCTTTATCTTATCAGGAGGTTTAGGTATGTGCTTAGCTGTGCCGGGAACCTAGGGAGTTTTGATGTTGGAGAAATACTCCCTTGGTACCAAAATATATCATTTTTGAAAGATGTAACCTAGGTCTGTGTAACCTGTAAACACTTCATATATGGTCATATGTAATCATTTCCTGTAACCTGTTTACAAGAGGGTATAAAAAGAGAGCTAATACCTGGATCGGCGTTCTCAGACTTTGGAAATTCATTCCACTGAGATCCCTGCAGTAAAATAAACCTTTTTCTTTGCTTTCTAATCTGGTGGTCTCAATTCTTGGCGAGCTACTTCATTAGAAGAGAACAAAATGGTGCCCTCCTCTTTGTGGCAGCCCTTGAAGTATTTAAGGAATGTGATCATGTCACCCTTCAATAGTTTCTTCGCCAGTCTGAACAAGCCCAGTTCTTTCAACCGTTCCTCTTACATTTTGTTCTCCATACCTCTTATTTTTCTGCTGGCCCTTCTCTGAGCTCCTTTCAACTTGTCCACATCCTTTAAAATGAAGCTCTCAGAACGGAACTCAGTAGTCCAGATGAGGCCTGATCAGTGCAGAATATAGGGGGGCTGTTACCTCCCTCGATTTGGAAACTGTAGTTCTATTAACGCAGGCTAAGATAGCATTTCCTTTCTTCACTGCAACATCACACTATTGGCTCATGTTCAACTTAGCATCACGGTAATCCTAAGGTACTTTTCACATGTGATATTGCTGAACCAAGTATCCTCCATCCTACACCTATGCATTTGGTTTTTGTGGCCTGCGTGTAAAATTCTGCATTTGTCTCTGCTGAATTTCATTTTATTACTTTCTGCCCAGCTTTCTAGGCCCTTTTTGCCAGGTGTTGTAATCCCACCATAGGGACGGGAGAAGGATGGGACCACAACAATATTATGCACGATGTCATTGCACTCCCATCCTTCTCCCCATCAATGACCCAGGATCGTGCCGCCATCCTGTACTTACTGGGTGTGCAGAGGCTCTGGAAGTGCAATGGCTGCATTTCCTGCCCCAGTGCAGCCTAGGACAGTACCAGGCTGTGCTATGGCAGGAAGAGGCGGGGCCATCGCGCTTCCTGGATTCTGGGGGCAGCCAGTGCAGGGGGAGCGATTTCTGATTAACTCCTTATCTATCTTGATGTGCAACTTGGATTCCTTGCCAAGGTTTCTGTTGATGCATGGAAGCACGCAGTCCTCTTTTTGGGAAGCAAAATAGGTATTGAGAAATTCTGTCTTTTCATTAAGATCAGTTAGCATTTTGTCATTCTTGCTCAGCAGTGGTCCCACCATTTTCTTCATTCTTCTCTTGCTTCAATCATATTTGAAAAACTCATCTTTGTTGCTCCTTGCTTGCCTAGCCATTCTCAGCATATTTTGAGCTTTAGCTTTCCTTATACTATTCCTGCAAGCTACACAAATGTATTCTTCCTTGGTGATTTGTCCTTTCTTCAACTTTTTATACATGCTCTTTTTTCTTTTCACTTCCTGCTTGAATTTTTATACATGCTCTTTTTTCTTTTCACTTCCTGCTTGAGTTTACTGGGGTTTTTTTTTTTCAGATGTTCCCCATTTTTCTTCTGCCATGAAATTGTTTGTGATCATGCTTTTAGCAGTTCCTCCTTTATGAAACCTCACCCATGTGGAGAGTCTTTTTCCTTTAGCATCTCTAGTTATGGGATTCTGCCCAGTATTTCCCCAGGCTTGGTAAAATAAGCTTTAAGGTTTGTGTTTGGAAAAACATGCTGCTAAAAAGAAGGATAGGGTAGGAGAAGAATGCCAGATATGTTTGGCAAAGAAACATTCAGGACATTTGTTGAGAGTTTGGACTATGTGCACAGTCTGGCTAAATGATCAGTGATCCGAGATAAACGAAAGTGGATTGTCAACTTCACATAGGGACAGGTAACTTTAATATTCTTTCCAGATCTATGATTCTACAGTATCCAAGTGACAAAGCTCCATCTTCAGTTTTTTTCCTCACGTACATTCTTAGGACAAAAGTAATTTGAGGAGAGCCTTGTGAGTACTGATTCAGAGGCGTACAACCATCAAGAATTTTTGACCACTTGACTTGCTTATGTAGGAAATGTTCTGGTCATTGCATGGCTAGCACTCAGGTCGTTGTCTGCAAGCACTAGAGATGCATGGGCATGATGACACTTTGGAACAGTTAATGTGATATGGGGCATCTTCCATAGCTGTGCTCTATGTTGCTCTGTGGTGCCCCCAATATCTGGAATGGTTTCCATTGCCCTCCATATATGATGATTGAACAAGCCCTTGTCAAGCAACTCTAAATGACACCAGACTTGCAGCTACTTAAGGTATGATAACAACACCCCCCCACTCTTTTGCTCCTAACCCCCTCCCTTTTTTTTAGTAACAACAGAATGCATCACTGCCTCTAACTCAAGGAACTTTACTGTGGCTTCTCTTACTTCTCCTTTGCGCTAGCATGCTTGTGCAACAACCATTAAGACAGCAGCCATTTACACCTCCTCCAAAGCCATTAATACTTCATTAACACCCCTAGTTTTTCTGTGGCTTCATTCAAAGTGCATTAGAGTTTATTGAACAAATGTGAAGTACATTGTCTGGTTATTTTTTTGTAAACTGTCAGCAGGTGCAGCTGCTGCTTTTTAGTTCACTCTGCTGTAAGGAATTTGTTGGTTAAAGTAAAGCAATCCTGGCACTTTTCCGCCTAAAACGGAAGAGAAATAGCAGAGCAGAGGGCCCTAGAAGTTGCTCCATTGAGCCATATGGTTATTCTGGGCCTAACTGCAAATGTTCTGACTGTGAGTATAAATACCCATCCTCTCTTTCTAGTATGTACAGATACTCCAGTCTTTCATTCATGTGTCTTTTTCTTTTTTAAATAATTGATAGTAAACAAGTAGGCCACTACTCCTGGTAGCAGAGGTCCAAAAAACTGAAGAGCCATAGAATATTCTCTCACTTTTAAAACTCTGGCAAGTTGCTGCTATCAAGTGCCTTCTGCTTCTAAGTATTACGTGTGAGTTAAGTGCCCTGGCTAAGGTGTCAAAATCTGTTTTGTTTCATATAGAATATGGAAGGAGGTTGCACACATGACAGCAAAACGGTACAGTGTGATTTCATATGTATCCTAACCTGGAATGTTCCAGATCTGTTGAACAATGACTCTCCCCGCCCTTGAGTTTTGGCCATTCTGACTAAGGATGATAAGGATTTCAATTCAATACATTTGAAGGAGCCATTTAGTGGAAGATTGGAGTAAGTGTTCAGCTATATCTTCATGTATTGGGATGTGTGGCTGGTTATTGGGATGTAAGTAATCAAGCAGCACATGTGTATTGTATGGGCAGGCAAGAGATCAGCTGAATAGAGATGTGGTCTGACATGACAACATGGAAAGACACATGCTCAAGAGTGGGTATGTGACTACATGCATGTATGCAGGGCTTTTTCTGTGAAGGGGCTATACTTTTGGAAGGACATCTGTGTGCATGAAAGAGATGATGAGAACATCCCAGAGGTATGTTAAGTGGCATTTTGGCAAGCACACATGGAGAGTCCAAACTGCAGGCAGCTTTGTTGATCCATATCCCTAAATTTATTCCAGCTAGTTTCTGCTCCTTCAAGAGCAGGTTGTTTGTAAAGCTAATGGATCTTAACTTCTCATTTTAAACAAGGTAAAGAAAAATTATTTGGATTACCACAGAGGTTATTCATACTACTCCATCATTACTAAGGGGGAAAAATCATAATTCCCCCAGCTGCTATCAGCTAGGCTCTGAGATGTTACATTAGACATATTCTAACATAAAGCAATATCCTATTTTATCACTCCCTCCTTCTCAGCACCAGGAATGGGTGGAATGACCATGCAGTCATTTGTTTTTCCTGGTGTCTAGATGTTTGCATTAAATCAAACATTCCACATTGCATTGAGGTTCAAGAATAGGGTTGGCAGCTCAGGACTGTCCCAGGCACTGATATTTCGACATTCAGACCTGAGGCTTAGGGATGACCCATTTGATGATGTCACAGGAAGCAGTCCCTGGTGATGCTACCATGGTGAAGTTACAAGGGGGAAGCACCAGGTAATGTTGTTGTGCAGGATATATAAAGCATCACAGTTGCACAGAGTATGCCATTCAAATAATGCTCACCAAGTCTAAGTAATACAGAAAATATAGATACACACACTTTTTCAAGTAGCACTGTCACCCTGAGATTCCTCACCTCTATCTTGAATATCAGACAAGATGGGCCAGGCCAGTAGAGGGGGAACCTTGTTCAAGAAGATTCTTCATAAGACTGTGCCAAGGACAGCACCC